>CM022949.1:17895311-18495311 GCA_012931725.1 Litsea cubeba
TGTGTGGGTGGTGTGTTTTGTGTGTTGTGTGTGGGGGGGGGGGGGGGGGGGGGTGGGGGGGGGTGTGGGGGGGGGGGGGGGGTGGGATGAAAGAAAAATACACTCAAGCATAGTAATGAGGATGCAAACTCATCCTCTTTTTAATGGGTCATACTTTTTTTAGAAATTTTTTAATGGGTCATGCTCACCATTTTCTTTTCAGTGGAGGAAAATTTTCACAGGAAAAAAAGGGAGACACAGAACAAGGATCAAAGAACACCTCTTGCTTACAAAAGTCATTGCCTTGGCTATCTTAACTACTACTTACTAGTTGATGAACCTCTGTATGTCCAGAACAAGTGTGGAATGTGTTTCAGACAAGAGTGTGATCTGACTAGCAAAAAAACTCTTGGGGCACCTTTAC
The DNA here is from genome assembly GCA_012931725.1 of Litsea cubeba. NCBI lineage: Eukaryota > Viridiplantae > Streptophyta > Magnoliopsida > Laurales > Lauraceae > Litsea > Litsea cubeba. Next base: position 17,895,715 of record CM022949.1, read on the forward strand.
CAAAAAAACTCTTTGGCCATTTGTCACAACAGGTGAAGAGTAAAGGATGAGGGTGGAGATGCGCAAGGGCTCATTTAACTCCTGTAGTTAACATTCAATAAACGGTGGGTAATCCTGTAGGAATTTTCCTTTAATTCCTGTCCTTGGATAAAAGCCCATTCCCTAGAAGTTCTGTAGGAATTTACAAAATGTTCCTTTGAGTTTGGTTTGTTAGACATGAGTGGTCCTCATGACCATATGTGCAACATTATTGGGGACCCACAGTTTAAGCCTACTAATTTTTAGATACTTTCCCTTTAGTTTTTAGTTTTACTAAGTTTATCTTGGATTAAATTTTAGTAAGCCCAATCATATAGGACTCTTGTTTACTAATTTGAGAAAATTAAGGAAACTTATCTTTATTAGATTTCTTTGATGGAAAGAAATCTCTCTAGGGCTTATCTATATATAGGTTTTCCGGTCCCTCTTAACCCACGAGATCCTACGAGATGAGATCTGAAAAGTACCCATTAACTTCAAGCATATTGGAGTAGGTGATAAGGGAAATAGGAGAAAACCCTATTCACAAAAGGAGATCCGCTCATCAAGATCATGGCGCAATGTACGCTTTTAGTATTATTAGATTATCCATTGTTAATGCATTGATCAAGATCCATAGGTTTGATTTATATTGCAAACCATATTAGATTTTACATGGTTGGCCTTTTGGTTCGTCCTGGCAGTACTGCAGTAGGAACTGGGAAGAGGTCCTGGGTTTGCAAATTGATTTTAGTTGGACTTGGCTATCTGTTGGCGTCCTTTGAAGTATGGGTGAATGTACTATAACATACATGAAATTTAAATTATGGAAAAAAGCATCCAAAAATCTTTGTTTTTTTGTGTTTTTTTTCAAATAATATACATTTCCATGAACATATGGATAGCTCCATCAGATGGTCAAGACATTAACTAGAAATGCAATTGACACAAAAGATATATTCTATTTGTTTGGTTGGCAGTTAACAATCAATTGATGCCATAAATGAGCTGAGCTTCACCATTTTCTCATTTTAATCAGACAGCCACTGGAAGGTGGCCCCCACTTAACCACCTTCTAAGACGATGCAATGGAAGAAAACTAGAAAAACAAGAAAAATGGAATTTTTTTTTTGCTATCGGATGCTTCCCAACCCTTTGGGTTGGACTAATTCCTCCGGGCCCAGAGGGAAGACGGGTAAACTTCTCTATAGCCCCAGTTCCAGTGTGGTAGTGCAGTTTCGAACCTACGACCTCCATGTGCAAACCATGGTCCTAGACCAACTGAGCTACTACTTAGGGTTAGAAAAATAGAACTTATGAACGGAAATGTTAGGCACTCTTAAATGAGAGAACTCGTCGTGGTTAGGGATCGATTTATGTTGGACATGTCCAAATTATCTCAAATCAGTTTCTTTTAAATAAAATAAATAAATATATATATGTGATTAAAAAAATTATATTTTATAAGTTATTCATTTATTTTTACTCCAAATTAGAGGGAGAAAAAGTAGATTAAGGTGTTTTACATGTAACCGAAGTTGTCCTGGAATTTGGAATGAAGCCAACATATAAGGTAACACATAATATGAGTATATGGGTGGCTTAGATTTATGACTGTTGGATCATTGTACAAATTTTAAACTCATTCCATTGTTTCTTAAGTAGGATCCAGCTATCATGACGATCCATTGCCTGTTCGTTTGCATGTGACTAAATTCTTAGGGATTCTAAGTAATGTACTTATGAAAGCGGCTTAGATTGAAGGAAAAAGGGTAAAAATTAATAAATGGCATCAAATAATCTCCCCTCTAATGTCAAGTATGAGGGGCTCCTAAATCAAATCCTTAGAAAGTGAGTCTCATAATCATCTCCACCTAATTTTCTTTGCCCCTCCCCTCCTAATAATCTTTAGTAGAAATTCTTTTTCCCCCGCAAATGGGCTAGGAATCATCTCCCAAGTGGTTAGTCCTATTTTTCTGCAAAAATCTCATGATTATAGCACTACTGACTTTATAGTGAGTGTCTCCGCATGCTTCCCATGAGTGGCATGTGTTGAACTCGATCGTGGGGCCCAATATTGATAATCCAAACCATTCAAATTTAGTGTCATCCCTTACAGGAACATATCATCAAATCCTCACTTTAAAGTCTGATTAATAATATGCATTAATCACGATATCAAGTCATTGTGCGCAATTTTATCATAAGACCAATTTCCATTAAAGTAAATTTTGAGAATATGACACTAGAAGGGATGACGCAGCTTTAAATAATCACTATCCCTCAGGTGGAGTTCCAAGTATTCCAATCATGGGAAGGTAGCATGTGGGGGGATACATTCCATTCAATTCTACTCTATCACATTACTTATTTATTCTTTTTTGGCACACACTATCCTAATGACAATGATATTAGCCTATTAGGACAATGGAAGCTGCCTAAAGAAACTGGAAGCACAATGTACACTGGTTTAAATTTAATCCTACTTTTTATAATATAAAGAGCAAACACATTACCCTAGAGCTTGTCCAGTAGGGCGGTCACAAAAGGTCGTGCCTAGGTGAGGCCGAGCCCAAGGTAATCTCTTAGCCTATTCTCATGGGGCATAAGTTGAGCAAAAGGCCTCATCATCTTGGGTAGGCCTACAATTTCTAGGCCCTTGCCGTACCTTTAAGGGCCAAAAAGTAAAGAAAATTTTTGTTTTCTATTACAAAAGAACTATCTATAGTGTATTACAGAGAAAGTAGAGGTCCCTCTGCCATTTTTAAAGGGCTCAAAGGGACTTTTTTTTTTCCGTAAATAATTGAAACTTTCTGTTGAGGATTTTAAGAAAATATGATGTATTGCTTTTAATAAGATTAAAATGCACTTATTTAGGCATGTTTGGATAGGCAAAAAAGAAAGAGAGTATAATGAAGTTAAATGGGTCATAACAGTCTAAAATTTCAATTCTACCATGTTTAGATGAGTCTGGCCCGATAGATAAAGTAATATTGTGAGCTACATGTATTTTTATTTCACTTCAACTCTAAATACTTCGATTTTCTTGAGTAAAAATGGATTCTACTTCAAAAATAATAATCTAAATGGAGTGAAGTGAAGTACTCTACCTTAACTTCAACCTACTTCTCTTCACTCCACTCCACATGTGAAATCCAATTCATTTACTCCACTCCTTATTTATCCAAACAAGCTCTTATATTATTTATATAAAAACACATGTATCATTTTGGATGGAGCCCATCCAAGTGAAACTCAGCAATGAGTCAATTGTTCCCCAATGGTGAGTGTGGTGATTCCAACAAAACAATCCAAACACATTAGGCCCACTCAAGATCAGCATCATCTATCTCATAGCAGACAACACGACCTTATAGGTCGGGATGAACATTGATGATGATGAGTTATGGTGGGTCTCATTTTGTTTGATCATTTTGGTAGCCACCATATTTGAATCAACAGATGTGGCGTCTCATTTTTTGGGAATAGAGGTTCCTACCTTTTAGTTTTTTTTTTTTTTTCTCTCGACTGAAAAAAATGAGATACAACAAAACCAAGCAAAACAACAACACAACGACAAACCAGACCATACTCAGACCAACCAACTACGACGACTGACATGAAGGAGCTATATACAAAAGACCAAAACAAAGCCAGATCCTTTAATACAACGTACCTTTTAGTTTTGGTGTTGAATTCTAGCACTGACCATTTTTTTCGGTCATAATTTTTCGGGCTATAACTCCGAGTTTTTTTCCAGAATAGCACCCTCGAGTAAACTAATTTCCATAATAGCATCCATTTAAAAATAATACCCACAATAGCATCTCGAGCCTAATATGGCATATCCAATCCTAACAAAAGAACCAAAATACTGAAATCTAGAGAGAGAGATATTAAAAAATGGGATTGGACGAAACCTAGAATAAGAGGAAAATGACATGAACCAAGAGACCAAGAGCCCCGTCCTTTTGGCCAATGCCAGCTGCCCGAGACCCTATCCGCATCATGGCCGAATTGGTCCCTATGAAAAATGTTCTCCATGTGGGCCCCACTTGAGCTCACTTTTCATCAGTGTGCAACCTATTCTCAAAATTTTAACCATATGCTGCCCGGTGACCAAAGTATTTGTCCGTCAAAAATCAAAGTTTAAAAAATTACTTTAGAGTTATTTGTGCTTCTCGAATTGTGAGATATCGCATTATGTGATATCCTATTCTATTTTTATAAGTTTTAACCATCTTAATTATCCGAACAACTTTGCTGAAAATGATTAAACTTCAACCGTTGATGAACAAGTCTTAAATCTCAATACATTTGTACGGTCAAACTCCCTTTTTATAATTGCCGAGCTAGGGTACCTGATATGAAATAATAATATGGAATAATACTTTCCACAAGAAGACACGGGCTCAATTCTTGGTGTGTTTGTAATATGAGTTGCCAACACCATTCACCATGAATGTCGTGAACAGTACCTGTCCCTTTGATGTCCTTGTCATTATATGATATGACACAAGCCCAATTTTATGCTCATGGAACCTTCACCCACCATTGACTTGAATCTATAAAAAAAACTAAGGTTTACAATGTTAAACAAGATTTAAAGTAATTAAATCAAGGGTTGGAATGATATGATGAGCCTGAATTTTCAACTCATCCCTTGCCTAAACAAAGAGTCCTTTCTATCTGCCCTACCATGATAGACATGCGTTTAAGTGGCACCCCGTCAGTTGGACTGCATATGAGCTCATATGCAGTTTGCCCATAGGAGACCATTCTCCTTGGTTCCACTTTATAAAATGAGCCTTGATAAATAATTTCTTCTTGTGAATGATCAGCCCCATAGAACATTGTAAGGCAATCAGGATGAATCCAAGGGCCCATTTGTTTCATGTAATTGAATTCATTTTTTTAATATTGTTAAAAGTGGTTAATATATAAGAAAGGTGAGGATCCAAAATGACCATCAATTAATTCTCCTTAGTGGAAAATCAATATAGAACCAGTGGAGGTCTCATTTACATTTCCACCTTATATACCCTTCATCTTTCAAAAACTCATTTGCCCGGAAATTCCCATGTACTACTTAATTTCACATAAACATCAGGTTGAGAAAAGATGCAACTTATATCACTTTCATACTTACCTTCAATTGCATTCGAAATCTAGCAATGATTGAACTGTTCTTTCATTTTCTAATATCCACTGAAGGTCACATGTGATGACGGTTCAATTTTTTGTTGGTTCCTCTAAACAAAGCCGGAAAATCCCCAAGAGGCCCCTGCCCTCAATAAATTTGTTACCACCCCATAGGGCCCACATATTATAATCAATCTCTCAACATAACTGCCTTCTCTTCTATGAGAGTTGAGAACTAGCTAAGTTTCACTTTAAAAAGGAGTTTAGCCAACTGTAAAAAAATATTAAAAATAAACACCCTCTCTTCTAGATGACAAACTCTACCAAGTTACACTTTTAAGGGAATCTTGTGCAGCATCTTTTCTGTGAATATTTACAGGCAAAATTTTGGGTCTAAGTAGAATTCATGGATCAGTAATTGTGGTTAGCATTGTTTGCTTCACTTTATTCACTTTTGTTTCATTGGTTTTAGTAATTTTGGTTTTTGTTCGGGATGGGATATGCCACATAAGCTCGGGATGCTATTATGGGTATTATTTTCAAATGGGTGCTATTATGGGAATTAGTTTACTTGAAGGTGCTATTCTGGGAAAAAACTCTATAACTCCATGGTGGTGAGTTATTGCCTTTAGGTCATTTGCCATATTTATTAAAACACTTTCTTACAATGAAAAAAAAAAAAAAGATAGATACAATGAAACTAGTATATATATATATATAGGAAAATATTCAAGTGAAAATTAGTTCTCACCATGCTTCCGTGAGAACTATTGGTGGGGCCCACTTAGAAACCAATCCAAACCGTGCATAAACAATGACCTCCCTTGATAGTTACTAATCCTGAGGTTTGACACCCATCCCAATGGATTGGGCCATTGGATGGATGATTAAATTTTTGCTTAATATGAAGCCATTAACTCGCGGGCAATGGATGAAGGGGTTCGAGGCATGAGATTATGGTCAAACTTGATATTTGGGGTGATCTCACATAGATCTTTCCATCCCCTCTGGTCCCATCCCTAAATGGGACTCATAAATACGTCCCATAAAAAATTCTCACGGTGACTATATGAGAACTGTTCTCACTAGAACAAAGCCCATATATATATATATATATTAATAGACAAAAGGATGGCCAGGCCAGACTACTCTAGGTCAAGTTCTAGCTTGACCTTCAAAGTTGAGGCCTTTTAAAGTCAGTTTCTTATTTTTGCATTTTAGGACAAAAAGAAAATGCATTGGCTTTGGTTGAGTGGAGTGGGGTGGGCTAGGCCCAGGCCCACCCCAGGGTGGACCTAAGTGATGAAGACCTGGGGCGGTCACCCCAAGTCTCATCCAAAAAGTCTTAAAGGTTGCATAGATCATATGACACATGCCCTATTTCAGGAAAGTTATTGCCCCACCCCAGGTATTGAAAGTCCTAATAGTTTCTTGACCGTCCCCACTCAATCGTTCTCATTCTTCCACTTCATGGTTCGATTTTAACACACTAGCATAGCATAAAGGTCCACCCTCTTCTCTCTCGATATCTTCTTTTTTCTATGATTCTCTCTTCTCCCTCTTCATTCTCACTTGGATTCACCCACACCACCTCTCTCTCTCTCTATATATATATCACCAAAATGGATTAAAAAAGTACTCTAATTTTCCCCCAAACATCCTACTTTCGATTTTATTTGATTTATTGCTTGATCTTAAGTTTTAGCTACTCCTAGATTTTCTTGAAATGATTTTTTTCTTAAATCACAATATGATGTTTATTATTATGTTGATCTCATTTAGATTCAAATGATAGAGGAACTCTTAAGAGCTTAAAAGGAAACAATCAAAGATGTATTTTTTTTATGATAATTATTTTACTTCTTTGGAGTTCTCTATAGTTACTTTATTATTATTGTAGTGTGGTTGCTAATTTAACTTTCATCCCATTGATTTAAATAAAGGCTAATATCTTGAGGAAACGATAAAAACCTTATGTAATAATTGAATGTTAGAATTAGGATATGAGTTCTTTATACTTAATTTGCCAAAAAAATTAAAATCAAAATCATGCCTTTAAACCATGCAATAAGTGGAGTTTATTGGTAGTGGGCGTTGATCTTGACATTTTCAAATAACCATTATCCGTTCTACCCAAATGAAAATCCTGGGTCAAGACACCCTCGCCAATGGGTTGGATGGACAATGGGTTGGTAGTGGGCTTTGATTTTGACAACCCTATTGTCAAGTGGTCCATGCAAGTAGATGCACACCATTAATATAAATACTAACATGTGTGTACAGGCTCCATGCAAGTAGGACCATGAGCATCCACAAAGTCCTACTATTAACTACCGAGCATTTTAAAATGTACAGTATAGGACACTTTTAAGAGTGTACAAATGCCCCCAGTCCCTCCTCTGAAATTTCAAACAGAGGAAATTAGAGTGGAGGTAAGAAAAGAAAAGAAGCCAAATTGGCTATTAACTACTTGAGTTTATCCAATATCAACTTTCGAAAAGCATCTTTGGAGGGAGTGGTCAGTGGCCCATTGAGAGAAAAACATGGGAAATTTATGGCAACATTACAAACCGTTGAAAACGATGCTGGGTGCAATGATGCAGTTTTTGTTGAAAAGGCAACCATGGTGGAACAAGAACCCTTCCACCATTACCTTTTTTTTTCCTTTTCCTGTTTTTTTTAAACCACTACATCCAAAAGCAAGAAAAGAAAAAAGAAAAGAAAAACCCACACTTCTCTCTCTGCTCCTATTTATCCTGTGCCAAAGGATCTCACCTTTTTTATATTTTCCTTTTCCTTTTTCTTTAATCACTACTGGGCATGTGTAAATAGGAAATATACTGGTTGTCTTCTCTTCCTGAGGGAAAATACCAAAGTAAATCCTTGAGAATCTTATACTTTTGAAAGTGCTTTTGCAGAAATACAGAGAGCAATGAAGTGAAAAGGACCCGACTGAAAGTAAGTCCTGAAAGTCACGTTACCATTTGTTGAAGAAAAAAAAAATAGGAAGGAAAAGAAAGTTGCAATTGAGTTCATGTTATCTGGTTCCCTTTTTTTGGGATGCTACTCATCCGGGGCTCTGGATTCTGTATGATTTTATTGCTTTATTGTAAACCCAAGTTTCATTTCACGTTTTTCACTAGTAATAAGAACAACCCATGTTTCAAGTCAAGAATTTTTTTTTCTTTTCAGCCTATGACCCTTTGAAGTTTGTGTTTGTTTTTGAGTTTTCTTTTTTATTTTTGTGACATGGGGTTTGTTTTCTTGTTTCCATGCAGAAGTTGGATTAATTCGGATTTTCTCTAATCGGTCTCCTTCCTTTGGCCTGATTAACATCGAAGAGAGACACATACATGGGTAAACAAGGGCCCTGTTGCCATTGTGGGGTTACAAGTGAGTCTAGTGTCTTTTTGTTTGCTTTGTGTGAGTGAAAGTTTATATTTTGGGGGTTGGCAGATTTTGAGAAATTGTGTGGTTTGGGTGACTTTAATTTGATGGTTTATAGTGATAACATGCCCCTTCGATAATAGGAATCACGGATAGAATTTAAATCAAGAGCTGGAAATGAATTGAAATTGCATAGTCATGTGTTGACTTATCCGTGATTGTACTCTGAATTTTCAATGTTCAATTGAATGGCTTGAGTGTGCTTAATTTTATTTTATTTCAATCAAGTGCTCCTCAATGCATGAAATAAAATTGGGACAGTGGTCTTTTTACTCAGTTGAATTACTAAGTGTATTGCTTTGTCCCATATTTTGCTTCTTCTTGACACTTGATACTGAAGGTGTTGAAATGTCTTCAAAGAAAAGCAGGTTACAGTTTCTATTGCTTAAAATTTTTATGAAGCTGGCTTCATTGTTTTCATTTGAGGAACCATCAGCAATAGAAAGCTGAATACTTCAGTAACTTAGGTGTAGAACACACAAGGTAACTGGATTCTCAATTCTATCATCTCTTCTGCAACTTTAATCCCCAAATTTTGTAAATGCATATGCAATAAGGTGGGTTGAGTTTTATAGGAATGATTGGTTTTTAAGTTTAGAAGAGATGACTATACGGGTGCATCATGTAATACCTCTTGCTTGTCCTAGCTACCACTTATAAATGTCTTGCTAGAAAGTGGAATGCCCCACTTTCTACACACTGCATATCAAGAAGCTGCGAGAGAACTCGTAGAAATGTCAAAGCAGTGAATCATGTTAATCTGTAAAATTAAGAATCTCTTTCCCACCTTGAAGCCCTTATTGAACTCAATTTCTTTACCCTTAGTAATAGATATCCTCAACCCTGTACAACTATTGTGTACAAAGAAGGCCTTTTTGGAGCCCTTTGGATGCTTTGAAGAAATGAGTTAGAGAACCATCGACCAAACCGAGGAAGTTGCTTTTATTGCAAAGGTTTCTTCTGTTTTTCACATGCCCTCTATTCCTTGTTGCTTTATACAATTAAGGTCTTCTGTTGAAACAGTCACCAGATTTAAAATTACATGTAGGCCTTTTATATTAAAGACAAACATCTAAGCTTTTTGGCCTTGATTTAAATTTACTTCTTTTGCCCTTAATTTTCTGATTCATGAAATCAGAAGTTATCATTTTTGTGTAAGATATCAAACTGTATTTTGGTAATTAATAGAATTAGCAAATATAAATACGTGACTTTGTATTAAACGTATTGCTAGAATAACCAAAATAAACTCATTTTGTCAACTTTATATGTAAATATTTGAGTGACAACTGACATGAGAAAAGTATCCCTACAATTACCAAATTTAACTTGTGCCACTGCAATCCAGATTGGTTTTCTATCTTAACCATGAGGGCTGAGTCATTTTCGTGTTAGGTACAAAATTTATCAATCGAACTCCATATGATTTAAGATTCAATGTCTTGGCCACTGCACTACTCTCATTACTTCTCTCTAATCAGACACTATCTGTGGTATTGAATTTTCTAAATGGTTGAACTAACAATGTTGGACACATTCAGATTATGTAACTTGTTTGGGTTCTGAGTTATAGGACTCCTCGTTTCTTTCTTTTTCGGTTTGGTTTTATTGGAACTTTGGTTGAGAATATTATGCGTCTACATAAATTTTTTTGTGCAGATCTTTATACACTATTTTTATTGAACTATGAATTTTCATGACCTATTACAACCATGCTATTGTTGTATAACCCCAACTATAATAGAAGCTAAAAAACCAATTGCTTCTGTTAGTTGACTAATTTGTCCTGCTGAATCCATGAACCATATCTTTTTTGTGTTTGCCAAGTTAGGTACTCCATACCTAAGTTAAATCTTTACACTTGTGCCTGTATGCATGGATTCATGGAACTTGCAGTACTATTAGTAATATATTGTAAATTACCTGCCATCCATTTGTTTCACAATCTTGATGGGCTTGCAGTTTGTGAACTCAAATCATAATTTTTTAAAAAATTTTCTTTGTACTTTCCTCCCTTTTCTTTAAGTTGATTGAAGGTGGCAAAATGATGCAGGCACTCCACTTTGGAGGAATGGACCACCGGGGAAGCCAGTACTGTGCAATGCATGTGGATCAAGATGGAGGACAAAGGGCACGCTCGCAAATTATGCTCCATTACATTCACTTGGATTTGTCCCTTTTGATTCTGATGAAAGCAGGTATTCTTGTGATTATAAATCACCATTGAAGAAAAGGCTGCAAGTTTTGAACACAAGAACTCAGAATGAGCATAGTGCAGAAGTTGGAGAGTCAGTATCAAGACATGGACCGTCCATAAAAGGTTTTGAAGATTTTACAAGTAACAAATCTAGTTCAGGATCTGTAATATCATTATCTGAGAGCTGTGTTCAGCTGGGAGGCATGGATGGAAATGTTATCTCAGGTTTGATCTGGGTCTTTCTACTCGGGATAAATATGATCACATTCTTATGGCTTTCACCTTTTTCTTTGTTATCAACTTATTTTATAATGTCCAGGTGAGACCAAGCAATTTGACTCAAACTAAGAAAGAAACAGTGATAGTTTTTTTTCTTAATCTTTGATCCAACAAATGTACAGTTGCCTGTCAGATGATGCTGGCCATCTTCTGGAGAAAGAAAATTTTAACAAATGAAAATTTTGGATCAGGAAAAGGTAACAGGTAGGCCCTGTATGTGCAGTTTGTTGGAATGTGCAGATGCTGAACCGAACATTTCAAATTGCCTCATTTTAACAGATATATCGATTGGATGGTTGAATCATGAATCTTAGATACTTTCAAGAAGTTTGTAGTTCTCTTGGCTTATGGTGACATTGGCTTCTTGCCACTATTGGAGTTCAGAAAATTCTTCTTTGGTTTTCATGGTTCTTTTCCACTATAACTAGAACGTATAAATTGAGAAAAAATCTCCTCTGCAGCCAAAATGGCAAGAAGTCACAAGCAGGCTTGGTTTGCATCATTTATGTTGGAATTTTATGCTTTAAATCAAGCAAATTAGGACAAGTTTCCACCAGTACCAGTTCCTCATGACAGAAGGTTAGTTGTGTTGGGAAAGAATTGGATCAACCACTTAAGGGGAAGGAAGCCCAACCTGAAGGAATGGAAGATAAAGTGTGGGATGCCCTTGATAGAAAATGCTTGGCGGTCATTAGGCCTTGCGTTTCTCCTTCGATTTTATTTGATGTTTGCCAATGCAAGACATCTTTTGAATTATGGCAAACTTTGCAACAATCTTATGAGCAACCTTCTGGTGCTAACAAAATCCATGCTATGAAGAGATTATTTCTCTTGAAGATGAAAGAAGGCACTACAATTCGAAGGCATGTGAATTAGTTCAACTTGATTTCGGCACAATTGAGATCTTTGAAGATCAATCTTGATGAGAAGTGTTGTGTTTACTTTTTTTTGAGTTCTCTACCTCCTAGTTGGGATACCCTTGTTGCTGCGGTGTCAAATACTACTAGAATACAAGACATAAACCCAATAATCTCCACCTTGGCTTGAATTCCATACAGCTCGAGCCACCAGGAAATAACCGGCAATGTCTTCCCGTAACTCATTGACAAATACGCGGTCTCTTCAACACTTTGACATATTGAACCAGCAATACAAGACATAACCCAGAGATTGTTGGGTTTATGTCTTGTATTCCTCATGATAGAAGGTTACATGTTACTACTCTTCAAAGCATCGTTTCTTTTGCTGGCTGGGATGGTTTGTAGACCATAGTGGAGACCTTTTAGTTCTGGAGATGGAAACAGTTGCTGCATGATATTTAATTTCATTTTGTAACTTTCATTTTCTTTTACCAAACTAATATGGTAACACATGTTATCCGACAAGCAACAGGAGCAAGGGAGACGAAAGAAATGGTGAATTGCCCTATAAATTGATATGCAGGGGCATCTAAAGGAAAAGCATTCCTATTTCCTATTATACAATAACTGTTTTTATAGTTAATTGCCCTATAAATTGGCAGAGACATTCCGGGAGAGTTAGCAATGAGAGAGCCCTTGGAAACCATTTTTTATTTTACCTATATGTTGTTTTGAACAACAGGGTCACCTGATGAAAATATGGTTTAAAAGTTGGGGCTAAGTGATCTAGAGAAGGTGGGACTTGACCATTCATGATTGGGTTTTCATGTGTCATATCTGCTCGTGTTCCACGAGGAAATGGGTGTAGAGAGCATGACAATTGGTATTGCAAACATATGGATTGTGGGATAAGGCTTCAATGATGATGACGATGTACATATATATATATCCTCATATTGTAGCAACAACATACATATTTTCATTTTCCTTTTTGTAACTCCAGCTCCATTGATTCACATGTCTTATCGGTTTGCAGGTTCAACGCAAACATATCTGTGGGATTCCCAAGTTCCATCACGTAAGAGGACGGGCAATAAGCGAAAGAGTCCATCACCAGTGGAAAAACTCAGAAGAGACCTTTATGATATTCTGCATGGGCAGGAAGCACTATACCTATCTGGCTCTTCAGATGAGGTGCTCCTTTATGAAAAGGAAGAAGATCCAATGGTTTCTGTAGAGATAGGTCTTGGTATTGTTTTTATCAAACAGCCAGTTTCATCGGCAGAAGTTGAAGAGGCAACCCCACTTGCTTTGGAAAGCAAAATTTCGTGCTTAAATGATGCTTACATGGAGTCATTGTCTTTTCGGGTACAGTCTAGTGCAGGAGGTAAATATAAAGGAATTTTGGATGTAGGAGAGGGTGAGGTAACAATGGAGAATTCCACAAATCATTGTGTTCTATCAACTTCATCTTTGTAAGCATATATATAACCTCTTGACTTTAATTATGTGGTTGTCAGCGTTTTCTACTTTTCTTCGAAGGATTAGTCCGTCTGCTTGAGTCCTTTTACAATTCTTTTATCCTCTCCTGATATGTGATGTTCATGTTCTTAAAAATGAACTAAAACTTCTTGTGGATCATTCTCTCCGTTTATCAGGGATTACTCTCTTACTGGCCATCAATGTCTCACAAAGGAAGATGCATTGTACCACAAGTCTAATCACACCGAACCATTCTATTGTCGTGTGATCCTTGTTTCAGGCATAGTTAAAACTGGAAAGGCTACTTGAAAATTCATTTAGTCTTGAAATATGAAAAAGGGGGTTCTTCCAAAAGGGCCGCTATATTTTCAAGCAACCTTGAGAAGGTCCCCATGCTTTCAGTTTCACTAAAACGCTTCCTTAACTAACGGTAAAAACGCCCAAGAGGACTTTTTAGCCGTGTATGTCTCTTTTAATGTGAAATATTGGAAAATACGATCATTTTTCCCTTAGCCTTTTTATAGCAACAGTTGATTTAAAAACAGAGAATTTGCCTTGATCTTTTAACAACATGAGTTGTAACTGTTTTGTGAAGTGCATTTTATGATTTGTCATCAACATTCATGCTTACTATGTCAAGCCCAAGACATCAAATTTGAGACATTCATGCCTACTAGTTCAGTAATGATTTGTCATATTTTTCTTTCGAAGGCTCTAAAAGAAAATTGGAAGATGTTTTTGGGCTTGTTTGGTGGTTGCTTAAGTCTGAACATTAGAAGGGAAGTTGTCAGCTTTCTCTGTTCGAACAATATCTTCAACATTTCAAGAAACATAAATGCTTTGGGTATTGATTTGGGGGTGATAGACTAGAAAATCAGGATCCTAGTGAAGGTGGTTCCTAAATTCTGAATTAGGCAAGATGACCATTCTGCACCTATTTTTCTCTTTCTTCCTTTTCATCTGCCTGCTTTCATATTGAATTTCATGGTACCAATGCCTTGTTCAATATGGCACCATCTTCATTACTGAGCTTCATCACCAATCAAATACATCTAAAACCCTGATCAAACACATCCACCTGTGCATCACTCATCTCCTCTCTAGAAATGTCCAGAAAGAAAAAGAAAAAACCTCCCAAACTGTTTAGTATTTTTGTTATTTGGACGGGATTAATCACCATGGCATGTCTTCAGTTACATGGTAAGTTAGTTATTCATCTCTGATGATCTAAAACAGATAGTATCCTTCCCTCCTTCGCTATTGTTTCTTTCAAATTCTTTTTCGTATCTGTAACATCTTTAGCTTGGCTTAGTTCAGTTGTCTCAAATTTGATCTCTTGAGCTTGACATAGTAAGCATGAATGTTGATGACAAATCCTTTCACATTTTTCCTGTTTCTTTTTTACCTTTTAGTCCGGAGTTGCATTTATTAGCCTCATTACTCAACTTGTATGATCAAAATTTTTTGGTTTCCATTAGCATTTTGTTAAATGCCATTGAAATTGATGCAAACCAAGGTAAAACTATACTGATTCTATGACAACTGCAAATGCCCGCACAGCTATTTCCAGTGGTGGTGCTGCTGGTCTAGCAGTGTCACTGGTAACTACAATTCACATGCCAAGGAACGGAACATGGATGAAATCTTTTATCAAATCACTTACAACCGTTTCATCTATCTCCCTATCTCTCATAACTCTATGTGAAACCATAGATGGTTATCTTCATCAGCTCCTCGTCTTATGAATGATGATGATGGTACCTTTGAAAGGTCCAGATCTTTCTATTTTGGGTTTTGATGGTGAGATGATGACAGTGACAGCATTGTATGGTTGTAATGGCCAGGACGCCATACACAAGTTTGGTTCCGGCCAAAATTTTCATACTCTGTATTTCTTTTATAATTTCTTTCTTTTATGAACGAGTAGTGGAGCACACTTGATAATAGGGCGAGTGATGGGATCTATCATTTTGCAACGAATTAGTCCCACAGTAAGATTGAACATACCATTGATAAAATAATTAAGATTCTCTAACCATATCATATTTATGAATAGCATTATTCATAATATGCTTAGTCTTATGGTGGGACCATCAACTCCTTTTCGAGTAAATTTTGACGATGGCCCATAAAAAGGGCGGGCGATTAATTTAAATGGGTCAAATTTTCTATACTTTTCCACTCCTTCCACTCGTGGAGCGACTGCAACCCTTTTTCCAAAGGGATTGGATGAATCAATGGCGGGCTGCCTCTAGAAAAACTGATAAAGGAATCCATAGATGAGTGTGATCAATGGTAGGATGATCTAAGGTTGCAACACCCGGATTTCAGAACCAAAAAAGTTTGTGAGCCCCATTTGACCTTCCATTTTCATCCATCAGTACAATCATCTAAATTGTATAGATTATCTAATTCATTATTCCAATGTTGACACTCATCCCATTCCCACCCCCATCTAATCAATGATCCTGATTTAGACAATTTAAACAACCTGATTCTCATTTTTTAACACTGGGTCCATAAACCCCACACCTGGGCCCCTCTAATATATTTAAAAACCCTCCCATCACTTTCATATGAAACAACCGAGAGAGAAGCAGCAGCAGCAGCAGAAGAGAGAAAAGTAGACGAAAATGGCGCAAGCAGTGGGAATGGCTCTTGCTCCTTCTCTGTCCATAGTGACCAAAGGAGAAAGCACTTCAATCTCTCTCCCAAATCCATCTTCTCTCTCCTTTTCACCATCATCTCTCAACGTAAGTACTCTCTCTCTCTCTCTAGATTTTCATCATCTTCACTCTCTCGCGGTCACACGAAACGGTGATCCTTCACCATGTGCAGTTGCAGTTGCAGGGTCTGAGCATTCGCTGCGTCCGCGTGGGAGGAGTGGAGATCCCAGAAAACAAGAGGGTGGAGTTTTCGCTTCAATACATTCACGGAATCGGTCGATCCCTCTCCCGCAAAATCCTCCATGAATGCAATATACAGAACAAATACACTAAAGACCTCTCCGAACAAGAACTCAACTCAATCCGCGACGAAGTCTCCAAAACGGAAGGCCGAGTCCCCAAATACCTGATCGAAGGCGAACTTGTAACCATTCAATCCCAAACCCCAAAACCCTTGTTTCTGTTTTTCTTTCTGTTCTTCTTCTTTATTGATTGCTTGTTGAATCTGGGTTTGTTCTTGCAGAGGCGATTCAATGCGCTGGCGATTGAGAGGTTGAAGGAAATTCAGTGCTACAGAGGATTACGCCATATTGCTGGGCTGCCGTGCAGAGGACAGCGAACGAGGAATAACTGCCGGACGCTGAAGGGTAAGAGGGTTCCTATCGCGGGGAAGAAGAAGGTGCCTCGTTAGATCGCAGTTGGTGAGAAATTTGATGTTTTGAGTGAAAGGTGGTTTTGTTTGTGACTCTTGTTGAATTGGGTTATGTTTGTTTTGTTAGAATTATGGAGTTTGGACATTGTGCATTGTGTTTACTTGACTGATTGTGCTTATGGAAGTGCAGTTGGTTTTTCTGATGGTCTTTTTTTAACACTTGATATTGTCCATCTATCTATTGAAGCAGGGGGAATGAATGTGTTGCTTTTGTGTTGTTAAAATTGCAATTTGGAGCATCTCGAGTTTTTGTTTTTTCCTTTTCTAGAAAGGTTTAGGTGATTTTACTTGGAGAAAAAGCTCCAAAGCAGGAAAGATTTATCTGGATTACTAATTGGAAAGCTTGGTCATGCTGGTAAGCTTTCTGTTGATAAACAGTTTAAGTGATCTACTGATTAAACAGGGGAGAAAGGGGAACGCCCAGAAGCTGAGTGATGAGTATGTAGGTTATACTACTTTGGGGAGTTCGCAAGTGTATTCTTTTTTAAATGGGTTGTGCTCGTTAGGGTATAGGTTTGATGCTCATTGTTGAAAGTTCCTTCTCTTCTTGTTTTGAAAGAACGCGATTAAGAAAGTGAAATTATGAATCGGATGGCATGTTTATTGTTTGAAGGACAATTAATTCATGCTTAGGAAAAAAAAAATCCATTGTCATGATAATGTTGCAAAACCTTCAAAACCATCTTGTATATTTTTAATCTGCACAGACCCTCATTTTTCTGGATCAACAATTGAGATGTTTCATTGAAAGGAGAATGAGGAAACAAAGAAAACTGCTGCCTTACTTGAGAGTCATTGTCTTCGCTACCTTTGCTATTATTTAATAAGTTGGAAATCTTCTCTGTATGTCCAGCAAAGTGTTAAATGTGTTGCAGTTAAGTGTAAGCTGACTAGCCAATTTCTTGGGGGCATTGTAAGTTCTAATAAATAAATTCTTAGGACTTCTGAGGAAAGTGGTTTTCTTAAAAGTGGTAAGAGGTGAAGAAGATCTACAAGGAACCTTAAATTCCTGAATTCATTTTGGAAGTGTGAAGAGTCTGCAATAATTTCCTAATAAAATGGGAAATTTTGAAGCTTATTTGTAAAGCCACATCCTTGATCTTTCACTCTAAGCCTCTTTCAAGAAACCCCATTTTCTAGAAATTCAATTGAAAACTTGGAACTACACATTGTCCCTATGGGTTTTGTCAGCCATATCAGCCAGGGATGGTGATTTAAAACTTGGACTCGATCCCCAACTCAGCAGGGGCCGGGTCAAGTTGAGTTTAGTTGACTCTTTTTTTTTTCCCCTCTCTTTTGCAGAAAGAGGTTGGAAGGGGAGAGATTGAAGGAGGAGAGGGAAAATGAATTTTTATTCAAATCATTTGGGAGATGGGTTTCCATTAAAAGACTGAGAAGAAAGAAGGAAGGAGAGGAGGAGGAGCTGGTATTGATAGATAATCTTTGGGTGCGTGTTAGTTTCCTTTGTGGAGACAATTGTCATAGCATCCAATGATTTGAGTTAATCAGACCCAGTTTGTCCATTTTGTGATCAAAGGTTGAATTTAGAGTTTAGCCTGCAGCCTACATCAGTTGTTTACTTACTCCCAATTTGTGGGAGAGGTGTATTAGTGAATATGAAAAGTAGTTCACTGTCTTCTCAAATTAAGAATTGTTAATTGGAGTAGCTCATAAACACCACCCCACCATTTGGAAAAAAGAAAGGAACAAATATAGTTAATTTCACATGAGAAAATCATTAAAAGCTTAGACTGTAAAATTGACTCTGAACTTTGTTGATATTAATTCCGCTGTGCTGGTGAGAATCATGAGATTACATCATTGGCGGGCTGCATTTGTCGTAAAAAAAAAAACACAGAGAAAGGTGGTATGAGTTGAGAGCTTAGTGTTATATAATATGGTGGATTTCTCCATTGATGGCTCAGGCAGTAATAGAAACTCTAGATACATGTGAATGTTTAAAACTAATATGCATTTGATTAGCTTGCTGGTCTTTGGGAAGGTTTGCACTTAATCATGTCCTCGCTAATTGCTACTCATTTGATCTGAAATAATAATTTGATCTCTTCAATGGCAGAGCCTATCTTTGCCTGATATGAGCAAATAGCCAAAAAGTCCAATGGTCTTTTTTTTATTTTCCGTGTAGATGACCGATCCACTTTCATCTGGGGCCCACTTAAATGCGACCCATTGCTTTTATAGATTCGTCACATTTGTCTCCATCTACAACGCAATAATGCTCGTCATGCTAGTATTATTATTATTTTTATTGTATAATTCAACCATTACAAGGATCCTGATGAAACAACTGAAATATTGAGAAAATATTCGTAAGATCCATACATGTAGAAAATTCAGTTTTTCAATTAAGTGAATGCAGGATTCATACGAGTAAAATGTGACCAATCAAAGTATGCAGGTATGAGTTTGATTGTATTCCTAAAATTTCATTGAAATTACGATGCTCCTGAGATGAATTCACATTAGATTAGTCCAAAATCACCATAATTGTATTCTTGCTGTAACTATGAGACCTTAACTGGGCTCTTCTCTTGGAACAGAAGAACTGCATGAGGTGCATTACTCTTGTTAGACTGTTCCTGCATCCAGAACGTTATGCCCATTCTTGTGATTCTCCAGTTTTTGTTCTAATTTGACTCTCTCTCTCTCTCAATTCATTGATGCTGTCGGTGGTAACTGGTTCTTAATTGTGCTTTATTATTTGCGCAGTTTTGATCAGTTCTTTGGCCTAGCATTACCATGCCTGGAGAGCGGAAAAGAAAATTTGTGGATCTTAGTCTGGATTGGTTTTATTCATCTCTTTGACCACTGGCTGTAGTTTGTTGGAATTCTCTGTTGCATGCATCCAATGATGGGGTATAGCTACAATGGTGGCATCCCTGGTTTTTTTACTAGTTTGATTGGGTAAAAATTGACTAGTGATGTATGATGGGCCCATGAATTCCTACCAGTTCTTATTCCATAAGAGAGAGAGAGAGAGAGAGAGAGAGTTCCCAGAACACCTCATGAGTCAACATTTTCCTCTGTTACCTATCAATGTTCATCCTTGTACAAAATGTTTTACAAATCAACGGATGAGAGGAGATGAGGGAGGAGCACCAAAATAGTGTATAGTAGTGCACACTACTGTCCCATCTTTTCTTCAGAAATTAAGGGAAAAAATCAACTTATATTCTCCAATGACAATTGAATACTATAAACACGTAGAAATAGAACTAGAAGATATCAAAATAGTTTCGCCATATTCAAAACGTGAGGCATGAGTTCTTGATATCATACCCCATCTTCTCCAAATTGGGCAGAATAGTTGACTGAATCATTGCAGGAGGTCCACACAGCAATGCCAGTGTATCAGTCGACCCTTCTGGGATGTGTTCTTTAAGTATCCTCTCTGTAATCCGACCAGTGCTATATTCCCACCCTTCCCTCTTTGCCTCACTCACTACATACCACACCTTAACATTCTGGTGCTTCTTCGCCCACTCATCCATTTCTTCTCTCAGCAGCACGTCCTCCTCCGTCCGGTTTGCATACACCACATGCATTTCTGTTCTGTCACTTGGGTCTTTCAGGATCGCATGCATCACCTGATATATAGGCGTGATTCCACTTCCACCAGCGATCATGGCAAGCCTCTTTGCCACCTTGGGTTTGCCATGGACGGTGAAATTTCCTTGCCCGTTGTACTCAATGTGACCCACAGGGCCCTTGACCTCAACTGTGGAGCCAATTGGGAGGGAATCTAGGTGCTGTGTCATGAGACCGCCGTTGGGGAATTTGGGATGAATGCCCTTGAAGTAGATCTTGACGAGGAGGTCGAAGTGGCCCACCTCATCCACGGCACTTGTGGGAGTGTAGGCACGCATGCAGAGCTTTCCATCGATAACAGCGCACAGGAAGACATGCTTTCCAACTGGAAGGCCGAGGACCTGGTCCGGGGAGGGCAAAGCGAAGCGGAAGAGACGGACGTCGTGTGAAATGCTGGTCTTGGAGATGAGCTTACATGGAATCTTCTTTCCTGGTGTAAGAGCAGATGCAGCACTTGCACTTTGTTGTTTAATAGTGGACGTGATTTCAGCTGATGAAGGAGATGAAGACGATGAGATGAGCTCAGCTATGCGGTATTGTTCAAGCATGGCCTTGGCCTTGTCGGAGTGGATGGCATCAAATTCTTCAGTGCAGTCAGAGCCAGCATTGATGAGGATGCTATCAGTGCCTCCTGGGTGGTCCTTGAGGAACTTGGTGCAGTCATAGACATGGCCATGGATGATGATCCAGGCCGAGTCTGGAGATTTATGTTTCTTCACCTCGGACATTGGCAGCTGTTGGGAGGATGTGTTCAGGACTGGGGTCGACACGCTCTTCTTCAACTGGTCCGACTCAATCTGCTTTTGTTTCTGGTGGGCCATCCACCCACCAGATTGGTTCCCGGGTACAGTTGGGTGCTCAAACACCAACCCGATCTCACCTCTGTGCGGCTTGCACACGCTCATTTTCACACGGAACCAGCAGTTGTTCATCATGCCCTGCACATTCCACAATGGCTTATGTTAGTTTCGTCTCGTCGTCTTAGTGTGATTATGAGATTATTTAGGATTAGGATTGTATTTCTTTAAGTGGTTAAAAAATGAAGAATCAAAAGTGAATATAAAAAAAAGGCCATCAAATAACTTCCCCTGTAAAAAAAATTTTCAATAGGAAGGTGGGAAATTTGTAATTAAACATCACTCATACCTAGCAAAGTCAAGGTCCCATCTACATCGACATCTTATTTCACTGTAATTTATTTATTCAATTCTTATGTATTTTAATATAAATAAACAGACTTTTAGTATTTTGCTTATGAGGATGGCTTTTTATATGAAAATGTCATCAGGGCCACTGACCATAAGATTCCAATTGAGCTTCTCTGGTTGGGTGTTGTGAGAGATATCCCAGGCTCGAACAGCGATTTCCCTGGCGCTCAAAAGATCGAGGACCTCCACATCCACTGACCAGAAGCACCAGCACCAGTACTTGCCATACTTGTTGGGCTTCTCCGGACAATCGATGGCGCATGCTCGCCATGTCTCTCCGCCGTCCATTGTCACCTCCACTCGGGTCACCTTCTTCCCCCTCCTGTTGTCACAAAAAAACGACTGATTGAGATCAGTAGGGCAGATGTATTTTCTCGGAGTATTTTTTGTTGTAACTCTTTGTACTTCTTTAACATGTATAGCCTACTTCTGATTTATCCTGACCCCTCGCAAGTAGCATCTTAATTTGAAACGGGTTTGAATCAAGTACAGTAAATTTGCATAATATATATTCATCATACTTTGCAGAACTAAAATCATGGGTTGGATAATTTGAATTGAATTACACTTAAAAGGACTGCTGATGCATGTGGTAACCTATCCATTTTACCGTCATGTTGAGGCATATAAATTGGCCTATCCATTTCTCTTTTGGCTCAGGCATATAAATTGGCCCTACCAATGATGGCAAATCTTTATTATACATTGTTAAGAGGTGGCTCATGCCTATAATTATTGCCAATTCTCTTCTGGCTCAGGTGGTGAGGCATCTCCATCTCCATAGAATCAAGGGGATTTTACAATTCAATGCCCTTTAGACACTAGAACTCCAAATTCATGACTAAAAGTCAGAGTCATTAAACTTTGGATCCCATGATATCATGAGATACAAGTAGCTTTTTAACTTTTAACATGTAGATCCCATAATATTGGGTTTTAAAAACCTATGATATCATGGAATCCAAGGAAAAAAAAAAAGAAAAAAAAATAAAAAACCATAGTCAAACAGCTCTGGTAAACGACTCCGGTGACGTTAGCTTACTTTCGGTCATGAACTTGGGACAACAGTGTTTAAAGGTGATTCACATGTCAAATCCCCTGGAATCAAACTTTTGGGCTACCTTAGAACAAGTGCGTACAAAACAAAGCACATAAACGATCATGCATCCATGTGTGGCCCGTCCTTTTACTTGACCCAAATGTGTGTTCGATAAGAGAGCAAGGACGGACGGACAGACGATTTATGTGTGGCCGAAAAAGTGCTGGAACCCGCAAGAGAAAGGAAGTTGCTTTCAATCCTCCTAGTCCTCCTAGAATCGGTCTACTGTAGAAGGGCGTAAGGGGTGATGTATCATAGAATTAATTTGCTGACCAGAAGTCCCCAGAGATGAGAACTTGGGATTTTGGTGATTTCATCTGCCCAAGGAACGAACACTTCCTTAGAACAATCTAACAGGAAAACTACATAACTCGCGGTCCATCATTTGGATCCGGTTCCTTTACAGCAATATAGCTTCTGCAACAGGAAGCTCTAGTGGCTTCTTATTCACAAGGACTACATATACAAAGAAAATTTGGGATTTATATCAAACACACATGGACGTGTCTAGATGGATACGGTGTATGTTTAGTTCCTCAACTGGTCTTAGCATTCTACACATGAAATGAAACCGATGGTAGGAAGGTGGAGTTTGGCTTTCTCACCTGAATAAGCATACCCTCTCAAAGTGTACGGCCGCTGCGTTGTGGAAGAGTTGATGGGTAGAATCTCTTCATGGCAAGGTGTCGTTATCACCGAGTTTATGTTCAGTTCGTTGATGATGTACTCCGGCTTGTACCACCATGCTATAATCGATCAGTCAAACAAACAACGTAAGCATGTGAAAAGAAGATTTGAAAAACTAGCCTTAGGGTCTTCTCGTTTGGAAGATTTCTGAGAATTCTTTGTCTTGAAAGAATTTAGAATTCCCCAAACCAAAAGCGAAATCTCAAATGCTTAAGTACAGCTTGATATCGTAGAAAGCTGAAATTTTGAGAATTCAAAAGGTAAAATGACTTCTAGGAGGTTGGTTTTCAAGAATTCTAGCAATCAAGTCTGATCTGAACTCCTTTATTTTGATAAGAGAATTCATAAAATCAATATAAGATGTCACTTTTTTTCTTTTAGTTTGTGAAATTCAATTTCCAACCTACTACATTGTAATTGAACATTTGTAAAACCAGGTGAGGGATAGCATTGAGGTAATTCATAAAAACCCACAACAAGAGTTATCAGAGTTTTTTGCAAACAGGCTTACCTTCCGCATTTGCTAGCTCGGCATCAACATGAGAAGGCAAGACCCTATTGTCTTTATAATGGTAGTAGCTTTGCGACTCTTCCGTCGTCACCATAATCCTCTTCAACCACTTCACCATCCTTCCTCCTATATGTCCAGGAATGATCATTCTCACCGGAAACCCATGATCCGGAGCCAACCGCTCCCCATTCTGCATATAGGCAATGATTATATCTCTCGATGGATCCATGGCAACCTCCTTCCTTACACTAGTCCCGTACTTGCTCCCACCACCCCCCGGCAGGTCCTCCGCCCCCTCGAAGCACACGTTCAACGCCCCGCTCCTCCGCTTCATGATCCCGCACCGCCTCAACACATCCCTCAGCCGCACGCCTCGCCACACAGACGTCGATATGGCCGCCGCGCCCCAGTTGAATCCGATAGTCTGCTTCACCATGTTCTGCTCCTTGCGCCGGTTCCCAGCGCAGACGAGCATGACAGGGAGCTCCCTGGCCGGGAAGTCATTGACGAGCTGAGCCATGGTGAAGCAGGTGGGCCGCTTCACGAGCCCGCAGACCTTGACCGTCCATTCCTCCCATGTGGCCTTTGGGACTGGGCCATGGTTTCGGACGTAGTGGATGGAGGCTGGTGTTATGAAGCCATGGTGCATGAGCCGGGTCAGGGGCGGCTCGCAGTTGAAGGGATGCTTGCCAGTGAGCCGGACCATGGAGGGGTTGCGCTCGATCCATGAATCTGCTGTTCCTTCATCCCTTGGATCGAGGATCGACGGCTCTACGCTGTCGTGGGTCTTCTTGTATAGTTGCATGTCGATGACTTCGTCGTCGTCATCGTCGCTAGAGGAGTGGTCTCTGATGATAGTCTTGGTTTTGGGAGACGACATTGAGAAGCCACAGCTGACATGGAGAGGGGAGTTGGACAGGCGGTTGAATCGGGAATGACCCTGTTCATGGAAGTTTCTGCTATCCATGGGGGTTGCCATGAGAGAGAGAGAGAGAGAGTTCTCTTTGCCGCCTGGTTGGTTTTGTGAGAGAGAGAGAGAGAGAGAGAGAGAGAGAGAGAGAGAGAGTTTCTCTTTGGTGCTTTGAGAACGAGTGAGTAGGATTGTGCAGGGTCAGTATATAGGGGTTATGGGTCGTTCTTGGCAATTGGCTTTTGGCTAACCGATCAGGCAAAGCCAATATTACATTTTAGGGTGATTTTATAGGGCCCTGCTACCCGGAAAATCATTCTGGGTCCGATTAAATATCAAGGAAGAAAACCGTCCTATTCTCTTTAAACTAATCAAGGCACGTGCAAAAGTACCTAGGATGACATAGAATGTTGAAATTTATTACGTTTTTATTTCTCACCGTTGATCTTCAATTTGACTCCAATGGATTTAAATCATTTAATGACTAGTCCTAAAAAATCTTATGCTCAGTGGGCCTCATGATCTTCTACAAGTCTCTTCTTTTTTAGGGAGCTAGGCCATTAAAACTGCATGGCATGTAGGGTATCTGCTGTACAGAAGTCCTGTTACTCGTTCTACCATGGCTGTTCTTTCTCATTCATGTATGGGATGTACGTAGAGCTCCCATCCATACCCTTCATAAGGCAGGACTCCCCTGGATTTAGGGTCACGCTGGTGACATATCTCCCAGTCCATTTTTCCAGCATACCGTTGTTTCCTGTAGATCATCTTCCATACATGTATATATACAGTATACACCATAAAAATCTTCACCAACTAAATAAACAGATGCAAGTTTTCACCTACCTCCGTTCATGCATTCTCCTGTCCACCTGGATGCAGGGGTCCCACAGGTCATTGGTACATTATAGACTGGCTCGCCAAAGAGAAAAATAAAGAGGGAAAAAGGGCCAATGCGAGGGAAGTGGCGGATGGGAGATTCCAACGGTCAATGACTGCAAGGGCCTGGTTACTGCCCCAAAAAACCTGTTCCTAAAAACTTGACTCCATGGAGTGCCAAAGGCCGCTGTCTCCTCGTTTCAGCTAGCCAGCCAAGCCTGCCCTAGATGTAGCCATCTGTATGTCAGGTCAAAGTTTTTATGCTTTTTCTTCAGCCAGGAGAAAGAGGTCAAAGTTTTTAGCTTTAACGGCATCATCTCCACTACTTTTTATATAATTTTATCACTCGTTTTTGTTTCTTTTTCTTGAGTCCTATTATTTACCTCTTGCAACTACTTTGGGCCGTATAATATATTTCCAATCCAACAATGTGTCAGTTTTATTAAAAATCTACACCCTCCAACTGCACCACAAGAGCCTCTTGTGTGCTAAGCTGGTGAGAAACACGAGTGCGTGTCTTTGAATCTCTAATAAAAAATATCTAAAAATATTAAATAATATATTATTTTTCTATTACTAGTTGCCTCCTAGGATGACAATTGTCGACAGGGAACCATGGATTAAGATGGGCACTGAATATCCTGATTGCTTAATTTTGTCTGATTTTTATAGTAGTTTTTGGTTTGGATTTGAGTTTGGTGGATGATACAAATAAGATTCTGGGTTCAATAGATTTAATACATACTTATTTTTTTATTGGAGCTCCGCCTCCTTGACATTTGGATCGATACGTCCCTATGTGAACATCATTATAGGAGAAAATCTTGCATTATCTTTTTTTTTTAAGATTATTTTTTTCTTGAAAGATTAAATCTTTTTTGAAAGATTAAAATCTTGCATTATATTAGTATGTAGCTAATTGTGTCTTGATTTGGACTGAATCTAGGTGTGTACGGGTCCTAAAGATTCAGGTACATGGATGATTCTTATAACTTGGACCTGTTTGAGTCTTGAGTCCCTATCAATAACTTGGATCCATCTGGGCATAATGTGGACCCCACCCGAACCTGACCCATTTTCATCCCCAATTATTTTTTTTTTTTTTACCCAACTTAGGGGGCTGGGACCCAAGCCCTCTGGTGTGGGAGTAGACCTCGGGTGAGGTAAGGGAGCCCCTTCGAAGAAGGCCTCGGGTGAAATAAGAAGGCCTTCGGATGATAGAAGGTGAGTCCCTTCAACAGGCATATGGATGTACGTCTGCGTGTAAGGTCCTAACCCTCCACTAAAAATTTTGGGTATGAACCATTTTTTGACACAAATTGGCGATCAAGAGTGACATTTGTGTTAGAGGTCCTATTGGGTTCATATCAAGTAGCTAAGGTTTATAACTTTGAGACTGTTGAGTTATATTAAACTTGCATGTTTTTTTAAAACCACATTTACAAATACATGCCTGCAATCCAATAAATTCGATGCACCTTTCATTACTATTAAGTGTTGAATTATACTACGCATTATATAACATTTCAATTTTACTAATTGTAATATTATTTTTACTGCAAACTTTAGGCACTCGCTTGTACAAATTGTGTCAATCTTTTTAACTACAAGGATTTTATATCTTCTACAGCTATTTGTTATTAACTTGTGCATAGTTAGATAACTTCTATTTCCTAGCTTTTTATACCAATAGAAATAAAAATATTTCTAATTTTATTAAAGGCATTTTTTTATTAGAACCCAAGCTTAGCATGGGCCTACTTTGCCAGTGTTAATAAACTAGCTTTACAAAGGGCTTGCAGGAAAGGCTTATAATCTGGTGATATTAAAGGCTTCAAATCAGCTGGTATAAATGAATAAGTGCCTTTTATCTCATCTAAACGTAAGCACTATAAAAATCCAGTTCTAAGAATATATGGGATTTATTTGCATCCAATTGAATAGATTAAGATTTTGGGATGGTAGAAGTGTTCTAACAAACTGCAAAAAAGGAGAGGGGTGAAGACAGAAGAATATGAGGTGTTATAAATGGGAGTTTACAAGGGTGATCCGCAGGTATTTATTTTTCATCTCCCAATAATTCATTGTCCATTAAGGGGAGACTATTTCGTCGCCATTTATATATCTCCCCCTTTAATCTTTTCAATTTCAGCCATTTTTAGAAAAATATTTCTTTAGATATTGTAGGAATACACTTTCATGCAAACAAACAGCCTGTATGTTAAGGTAGCTAGGAAAAGTTGGAGGCCTAGCTATAATTTTTTATTGGGACATAAAAGACTTCAACTTTCCATTCTCACCTCTTTACCCAAAAAAAAAAAAAAAAACTTTTCATTCTCATCGCATCTCTGTATAGTAAGATTAAAACTTGGACCATTTTTCCTCAAGTTCATGAAAAACCATTTCCAAGTAGACCCACACTAGTGGGTGACGATTTCTAAGTCGAGAGAGATGGTTTAGGAAAACTTTGTACCTAGCATTTGTACAAATAACAAACAGCAGAACTAAGAATTCAAGCACTGCACAAACATGTCACATATATGTTTTGGAGTTAATTTTGTGATATTTTATATCAGTATTCTAAGGATTTGGTTGCACGATTGATGATGTTCATTGTTAGTTTTCAATTTAAGAAAAACTTATAACCAATGAATAAACTAAAAAAATATTCACGAGGCTATATAGTAGGACCCATCTATTTAATATTTAAATTGCTCAAAATAAATAGACCCTATTTGGTGAGCCATTCTCAATTAAACTCTAAAATGGCATGCCGCTAGGATTAATCATGCATAAAATATATAATTTCTTATAATATTTTATTCATATATATATTTAAAATATTTTTATTATTTTACAATGGCCTCAAAACATATTAGGTTTAAACTTTATAATATCCCACATAAATAAAAACATCTTTTAATAAAAAATATGATTAAAAACATGATTCTTTTTACCATTCTACTCTAATGTAATATATTTTCATTTAGAGATTTAAATATATTTGACAAATTTACCATGACCTAACATTCAAAAAAAATTTTACCATGACCTCAAAACATATAAAACTGACGATTGAATCATTCAGGTAGAGATGTAAATATGAGATCCACAACCTGTTGTCGTCTTGAAGGCCGAGATTAGGGTCGTAAACGGGTCGGTTCCGGTCCGGGTGAACCGGAACCATTAAGTAGAAAGTGGAACCGGATCCAAACCCGAAACCATTTCGGAACCGATTTCTTTGCTCCGGAACCAGAACCATATATGGGACGAGTCTGGATCCGGGTCCGGGTTTAGGTAGAGAACGATATTAAAAAAATATAGTTTTTAGGAGAGATTTTCGAAAATTGAGGTAATATGTCAGTTCTCGGGTCAACGGGGCCGAACCAAGGTGGAACCGGAACCAGACCCATTTACTTATTGGGGCCTAAATAAGGACCCAGACCCGGTTTTTAACGGGTCGAATCCTTCGGACAATCGAAGAATTAGGTACCCATTTACATTCCTAGCCCGAGATCATGTATTCCAATGCCAATTCATTTTAGGTATTTGGGTCCTTGCAAAATTGAAAATCTTGTGTTACTTTTGCCCCTTCTGAGGGATCTGATTGCAAATGGGTGTTGGATGATCTGTGAGTTTCTCTTGTTTTAAGCTGTTGCTACTTGTGGGTAAGGCCATGTCATTCTCCAATCTTAACAACATCCTGTTGACGAACGATCTAGTTTCAGTTTGATTCAGGTTTCAAATAACTGGAGTCTACGTTCAAGCCGCTCCAGTTGATTCATTACACGTGCTAAAGATCCATGCGCTTGGCCCACTAGCACATAGCGCGTGTGAGAAATCTTGCCGAGTCATATAGAAGAAAACCGATTTCCTTTCCTACTTCTTTCTTCTTCTCCTCCTCTCCCGCTGACCATATAGATCGAGATCGATATCGAGATCGAGATCGATCCAAATCACAAACAAAACCCTAATTTCTAACACATCCCCAAAACAGAATCCATTTCAGTCGAATCCAATCCGATCTCAATCTCAATCTCAATCTCTCCCAATCACGATCGAAGAACGCCATGGAAGTCAAGCTCTGGAATGACAAGCGCGAGCGCGAGATGTACGACAACTTCGCCGATCTCTACGCCATCATCAAAGCCACCGAAAAGCTCGAAAAGGCCTACGTCCGCGACATCATCTCCTCCTCCGATTACGAGCCAGAGTGCCTCAAACTCATCGCGCAGTTCAAAACCCTAGCCTCCTCCCTCAGGAACACCGTCCCCAGCCTCGAGCAATTTGCCGATACCTACAAGATGGACTGCCCCGCCGCCCTCAACCGCCTCCTCGTCGCCGGCGTCCCCGCCACCGTCGAGCACCGAGCCTCCCTCTCCGGCTCAGCCTCCTCCTCCGCCGCCACCGTCGCCGAGTGCGTCCAGAACTTCATCACCGCCATGGACTCGCTCAAGCTCAACATGGTCGCCGTCGACCAGGTCCACCCGCTGCTGGCCGACCTCTCGGCGTCGCTGAACAAGCTCGGGATCTTGCCGCCGGAGTTTGAGGGGAAGGCGAAGATGAAGGAGTGGATCGCCAGGCTGGCGAAGATGGGGGCGGCGGATGAGCTCACGGAGCAGCAGTCGAGGCAGCTTCACTTTGATCTTGAGTCCGCCTACAATGCGTTCATGGCCGCGCTGCCCAATTCTGGTGGCTGATTTGGTATGTTTGTAGAATAAGAACTTTTATGATGTCTTTGTTTAATTCTGTTTTTATTTGTCATTATATGATGTACATGAATGCGAAGAACCCTAATTGTAGTTGCTGATTTGTATGCTTATAGAAATTGAATGGGTACTTTGATTTGTTTACTGACGTGTAGGAAAGTTGCTCAGTGGTATTGTTGTGCTTTTCTTCCCAATGAATGTGAGCTTTGGTATTTGTATTTTTGTTTGTATACTTTAGACATATGTTGTGGCAATTGAGAGTTGATTGTATTTGTGGCTAATTACTGGATTCTGTGTTATTAAGATTGTGAATGGATTGCTTATTTGGTTCTTGGTGTGGGGATTGTTGGTATATGGTATTTTTATTTCTTTTTTCTCCAGTGCATTTGAGCTTTGGTCTTTGGGTTTTACCTTTTCTATACCTTAGACAAATGTTGTGGCAGGCAGCCAATGATAGTTAGATTTGATTGCCTTTTTCATAGAAGAGTGCATTTGGGTTTTGTTTCTTGGGAGGATTTGATGCTTGATATTGGAAATTATTAAGACTGTGGGTACTGAATTTGCAATCCATGGATCATGAGTTTGTTAGAAAATTGAGGGTATCTATGGGAAAACCCTGGACACTGACATTTTTTATATAACATCTTATTTTTAGAGACTAAGAAAAGAAAATTCAAATGGATATATTCAAAGTTGCCCGACATTAAATATGCAAACATTGAAAATTTCTGATTTTAATGTCGGCTGAGTTGAATAATTATTCTATCAAGATTTGATGATGGAAAATTGCAGTAATCACTTAGGTGGAGTCCTCCTTATAGTATTTGGCTTTATTTTTTGGTTCGATACAATACTTTGCTCTTGCTCAGACATAGCCTTATGTGCTTCTTTAGTGTTTATATCAGTCATGCAACTGAAAGGCTGAGGATGGTCCGGATTAGTCTAACTCTTCTGTTATGGCATTTGGAGTGGGCTTTTCCATATTTGATTTTTGCGTTTGATGATTATGATGCTTGCCAGTTGCCTGTGTAATTATTTGGGGAAGTTAGATATTTGATGACAATTATCCTGTACCCCTGGCCTTTGTTATGATATCAAGAGACCCAAGTCTTTTCGTTTGTCCATTGTTGATGCAAAAATGAGTTCCGAGTTCATGTAGAATTACATTATTCATACCTTGGTTTTTAAGATTGACTAATTTTTGTGGTGTTTATTTTTATTTTTTTATGGCAGCTGTGCAAGCTCTGGGGTGCTTTAATTTTATCTTTTATTTATTTATCTATCTATTTTCGTTTGACTTGATACATGGAATACTTATCAAGAGTGGTAGGAGCTATTTCAAGGAGAAAGTGTCCAGCTTGTCTAGCACACTCGATTGTGTGCCAATCCCTTTTCTTATGGGGAAAGGGTGGAAAAATCCTAGTGTGGAGCAAAAGCAGAAGGATTGTTCCATATCAATCATCTTGAACCTTGATTTAAGTGCTTAAGAGTTTGACAACTTGATATTGAAAAGTGTGAGGGGTGTCATGGTTTTGAATAGAAAGGCCTAGTATTGTGATGTCTTAGATTTTTTGACAGTAATAGTTAATGATAAAGGAAATGCGGGTAGTATGCGGCATGGGTATGGGAAAAGAAGGCTGATTATGGACACAGGACTGCGGCTATCTATACTTAATCTTTTATGTATTATGACAGCTGCATGTACAATGTTTGATTCATGATTTATTTTTCAATGCAGGATTGTCGAGCTTAAAGTGAACCTGAAACCAGATAGTGATTGTTTCTCTTTGCACATGATCCTAATTTGATTGTATACATTGCAAACTTCATTGACTCTTCTATGTTCCTAAGATACAAGCTTTGGTGTTTTTTTTTTTTCCTAATGAGGAGGATTGTTTCTCTTTGCACATGATCCTAATTTGATTGTATATATTGCGTTGACTCTTCTATGCATGTTCCTAAGGGCCTGTTTGGATAAATGAGGAGTGGAGTGAAATAAAGTGGATTTCACATGTGAAGTGGAGTGAAGAGAAGTAGGTTGAAATTAAAGTAGAGTACTTCACTTCACTCCATTTGGATGCTTATTTTGAAGTTAAGGTTTGGAGTAGAATTCACTTTTACTCAAGAAAATAGAAGTATTTAGAGTTGAAGTGAAATGGAGTACATGTGGCTCACAACATTACTTCATCTATTGAGCCAAATTCATCCAAACGGGGTAAAGTTGAAATTTTAGACTATTATGGCCCATTTAACTTCACTCTACTCTATTTTTTGCCTATCCAAACAGGCCCTAAGATACAAGCTCCATTTTTAAGAGATATCTGTGCATCTTAAGGAACAGATGCTTCTGTTAGTGCTGGCACTGAACTTGAAGTGAGGAGAGTGGTGTTAGGCTCTTCACCGTGGAGGACTGATCGGATTGGAACGTATGAGGTTTTGAAAAGGGCGAAGGAATTTTCATGAAATAGCATTATGGTTGACGACCAAGGAAATGCAGGGTAGATAGGCAAGGGCTCAAGGAATAGAGACAGCTTTTTATGGATGCACACTGTCAGCATCCATTCCTTGTTGTAGGCAAGACGTGAATGCAATGGCCTTTTATGATTATCCCAGATAAAGTGGTTTTAGGGCCTTTATGTTTGTATAGAATACGTAGGAATTCATGGTTAAATGAGTTCCACTTCATGATTATTAAAAAGGTGAAGGGTCAAGGATATAAGTTAGTGATGTCGATGAGACCTTGACTTTCTTAAAAGTAGAATTATTTCCATTAAAGTGAAGGTTATTTGATGGCCATTTTCGACATTAATCTTTTTTATTATTTGAATTTCTAAGATTCTAAGGAATTCGGTAAGATGAAATAAATAGGCCCTAAATGAAAATGACGTCAATGTATCTATAACAAACCCCAGGAGATGAGTGTAGGGGTTGCTAATATAAACCAAGATCCATAAAGCCCTTTCTTTTGAATTGAGAAGGGGGAACTATACATAAAAACTGTACTGAAAAACCAGAAGCCTTAATCTGGAAAGAATCTAGAAGGGAATTTTGGTCCAGCGAAGAAGCAACCATCGATCAGGAAGAGAAGGTTTTGTGTCTACTGACTCAAAAAAGAATTACTCAGTGATGTTTGATGAGATTATGTGGAATATCTTCGTGAGACCCACTAAATATATTATTTTAATGTGCGGCCTCTCACGATCAAGTTGGCAATTCTCACCGTAGTCCATATCCAGAAAAAATAAAAAAAGAGAGAAGAAAAATGGTTGCAAGCGGACCAGGTTCAGGACACATCCTTGGTAGACCTGGCTCTGAACTGACCAGTACCACACTTGAGGCCCAGTCAAACCCTATATATATATACATGATTAGTAACTATCAAGGGAGGTCACTGTTTATGCACGGTTTGGATTGGTTTCTAAGTGGGCCCCACCAATAGTTCTCACGTGAGCATGATGAGTATCATTTTTCGGGCCTTTTGTGTGCTGTTTGGCCTATTTTTGGAGTTACCTGGCCGATCTATACCTTCCCCAACTACTTCCCTTGGGGCAAGCCCAAGAAGCCTTTTAAAATCAGAGCAATAGCTCATGATAGATTAAGGGGCCTAAGATTGTAAGATGTCTGATGGGTTGATATGTTGCACACCCCAGGTTTCATTGAGATATTTTCATCTTCCCTCCTCTATGATCGGCATGGACAGGTGGGCCCCACGGAAGAGTTGGCAAGGGTTGCATTAGGGCTTTGCTTGGGGTTTTTATTAGTGACGGATGGTTTTGATTAAGGATTTATTTGTGAAATTTTGATTAAAGCCTTAAAAGTTTTGATTACGAATTTGGAATTGGGTTCAGTGGCTAGATCTTAATTAGGATTTTGTAGTTTAATCCAGTCAGGGGTTTGGTTATGTGTTTCGGGTCGATCCATTTATTAGCAGGTTATACATGGGTTGGACTGAACCCATTTTTTAAATAAATAAGGTTCAGGTTAGGCGACTACTCCCCCTTTCATCTAAACCCGACCCTGTTGCCATCTCTACCTCCTTAATTGGCTGGATGAGTTGGGCGTGGCGGAGTGGAGGATTGAACCTTCCCAGGTAGAACTTTGTCCTAGATGGGCCATGGGCCCTGGTGAGTCTGAGGACTAATGACTAATGATTTAAACAGCCCTGTAATGAGATCCAACGGCTACAGGCCTGATGTCAGGCCACTTTTCGGGCCTGGCATCAGGCCAAGTAGACTTTTTCATGATCATATTGGCTGGCCCCATTTGAATATGGATCTTAGCCATGGTCCAGATACAACACATGGGTTATGTGTCGGATCAAGTCGTGGATGTATCTTTATAGAATCAGTTTTGTGTCAGATTCATGTAAGATCTAGATTCATAAAGACAGATCCCAAGTCCAAAACCACCATGGTTGTGCACGTTCAATTCCTTTTGTTTTTCTCATCTCGTTCACGGTCATAAAACGCATGGATGTGTTTGATTGGGTTCATAAAAAAAATGTTTCTAAAGAGGGGAAAAACAGATAGATATGAGAGAGTCTACTGTTATACCGCAACGTACGAGTCAGTTATAACTGAAATTTAGTTTCAATAAACAGGTCCCCCCACCTCCTTGTATTCCTTCCATTTCAAACTCCATACAAGTCCTCTATGGAGGAGGAGAAAGAGATGAACATGAACAATGAGAAGAAAAGGAGAGAGAGGTGCAGAAACAACGATGTTATCATCACCATCTATGTAGAATCTGCATTCAGCAGATGCCAACCAAAGCCAAGGAGACCATGGAGACCACCAACATCAAAATCTGGCTACAATCGCAAGGCGCAGCTGCTAGCCTACACCCAACAGCTAAGGCAGTCCAATTCCCAGGAAAAGCCAAAGGTTCAGAGAAGATGGAGAGTGAAATGCAAGGTGAGCTTTACTGTACAAGAACAAGGGTTTGTTTTCTGTTTTTACAAGGCCCCTTTGGATCTTCTTCCTAGGGGCCTATTTTTCAGGAATTCTGAGAATTACTGCTGGGGGATATATAGATTCTCCAAATACTGTCGTAAATAAAGATTTCTAAATGCTCAAGTATAATCAGCATTTAGGAAGTCAAAATTTAGATAAATTCAGAGGCAAATTTAACATTTCAAATGAGGCTCATTGCTCAAGTTCTTTTCCATATCCTTTTTTATTTTTACATTTAAGACTCGAACTCATGCACTCTCTAACAAATATACTTACATCGGAACCAGCTGCAAGCCTGCACTACAGCTGAGGGCCTTTGCAATAGACAATTAAAGGTAAACAAAATTAGATATAAATTGAGTGGGGCGCAACCGAGTTCTAAAGGTCCAAATGGGGAACGATGTTAAACAAATTGGCAAATGAATGGGATATTGTTCTTGGTTTATAATGATGCTTGAAAATTGGAATATAGCTGATATGGGGAGTGTTGTCTGAAGTTTCAGGTGTGGATCAGGCGACTTTTCCTTCATATAAGAAGACGGTCCGGACACAATCAAACAGTTTCAGAGGAGAAGACACAGGAAAAGTTGTCACAACCACATCAACGAACAAATGAACCCAATAGTGCAGAGTGCAAAAGAGATTGTTCCTCCTATTTTGTGGGTGCATTTTGATTTCACATCTGTGGCTGTGATTTGACTTTGTTATCTTTAGTATCATGTTCCATGGCATGTAAACTTTTGCAGAGGCAATTCAGGAGTATTCTGAAAGAGCTACGTTGCACGTGGAAGTGCTGCAAGGGATGAATTAGGGTTGCGTCAAATTCGGTTTTCTCTTCAGCAGGGTGCCACTTTTTTTCTGGACAGGGGCTGCAAAAGTGCTGTAAAGATCGGAAGCATAACAACAACAGTTGCATACAAGCAGTTTAAAACACCAGATCGTTTTCATAATTCAAAGTTATTCAAGAAACTGTCTAACAGCTAGTCTCATACTGCATAAAGAAGTTCTTGCTTAGAATCCAAGAACGGAATGACAACCAAGAAAAGTGTTAAGTGATTTTAAAATGTAGGGTCCATTTGGATCTTCAAAAGCAATTCAATTTACATGTAAAATTTCATGTTTTGGGATGACCCAATCTACACTTAAATACAGTTGTTTTGTTCTTTCTCAATACCACCCAAAGGGGATTTGAGTTACAAATAATTAGAATTACATTAACTTTATCACAGGGAAACCAGACCTGCCTCTTGAGTCCAGCATATGCTCAAAAGTGTCTATTTCACTGTTCTCAAGGATAAGCTCACCCAACAAAAAATCTTTTTTTTTCATGGGCAGCGGAAGCGAAGCTGACAGCCCCTCAAGTTCAGTAGTAACACATATCCTAGGTATATGAGATCTGTATTTATCTCCTACTATTGACCCATAAGTAGAAGAGGAACCAGAGTTCAATGTAATAACTAAATTCAATTCTTTAACATATTCCTAAATTCAAACTCAACCCTTTACACGTGAATACAAAATTCTAGAATTCAACCTCAAAACACAAAATGATGCTTATTCTATGAGTTCCTCCAACAGACACCACATTACATCTATCCTCATGACCAATACAAAGAACGAAAAAACGAGTTACAAGATATCTGGTCCAAACCCTGGTTTTGTCTCCACTTATTGACTGTAGATCATTCCCTCTTATCTTCTTCTTGGCCATCTTCTAAGCTGAAACTATCAGTGCTTCCAACAATCTTCTCATTCTTCACTTGCTTGACCAAGCTGAAGTCACCATCAGATGTTCCTTTGGTTAGAGATTGAGCTTCTTCCTCATCACCCTCTTCTCCTACTTCGTCCGAGTAGGCATACCTAATTTGAAAACACAAGTGATAAACAGAAATGCTAGTATTTTGTTGATTGATTTGGCACTACCATCATTAAAAAGCATCGTAATCATACCGTTGAGAGCTCTGCGATGGAGCCCAAAGATAACACATAACACAAAGCAACCCAAAAGCAAGGATATCCCAAAAGGCAGTGATGACCCAAGCGCTCTGCCACTGTTCACTAAATGGATCTGCTGCTTTGAAGTACACCTGTAATTGGGAATACAACAGATAGCAACAATTAAATGGAAAAGAATGGAACTAGATCGAGATGTTCATGCATCACACTAAATTTCTCTTGTTTCGTCTTAGGCACACTGACGAATATAACTGGCATAACAGATCACACATGGTTCTCCTACCTCAAATTGGCATGCCACATTTCAGTTCAGACCCCAGACAAAAAAATGGCTGGAATAAAAGTCCCTTGTTCAAATGTGGTTCCCACTTTAATGACAATGTGAAGGTAAAAATGGTTTAAGATCATGACCATGACATCTGGGAATCATCTCATAAGCACTAAGAACAGTGAAATGATTTCTCTTTTAGACAGCATGCATCAAATCCATTAGTAAAACTATTAGTATGCCTTAGAAAGAATGAGGCATCCTTGCAGGTTTGCAGCACACATATGGGATATGGAAAACGGGAGTTTGTGAATCAAGATCAGTTCTTGCCTACATGGAAGTAAAATATTGTGCACATGGTAAAACAGATACACAGGATAAGGCTTAAAAGAAGAAGATGGCGATGATTAAATCAGTTATAATATTATTTCAATTCATACTGTGTGGATAAACAAGTACTTCTTCAAACAAGAATGAAATGTATACCTCATACCCAATCCAAGCAACTGATGCAATGACAGCCACGGCTAATGCATTCGTGAATTTCCTGTATATATCCAATTTAATGTAACTCCTCCTTGCCTGCCACAGTAGCAAATAAACCCATGATATAACTAAAGCAGATTTCCAAAAGTGGAGCATAACCAAACAATGAAGTATCAGTATATAAGTCACTTATTTTCTTTGTGAATTAGTTTCTATATTCAAAGTCGTCTGAAACTTGAGATACCTGCAGCTTCTCCAATGTCTTGGAAAGAGAAGTGAAAATCCACAGTATTAGAAATGCATCCAGGAATGCATCAGGGAGGACAAGGAGAAGTCTTGCTTTCCCTGAGATGTCATCGATGGTTCCCGCATTCTCTGCAATATCTAGTAACTCAGATGCCAAGAAATATGTCAAGCCAAGAAGAAGCACCTTCGAGGTAAGACCACCAAGAGTAGGTCGTACAACGCCATAACCCATAGATATAGAGAGTATAAGAAGGCGGGAAATTGTTTTCTTTATAGTTCCAATTGTTACCACCCAAGTTGTTATTGCGACAGGTCTCATTCCGGTGCTATTAAAATTATGGTACTCCAAAAACCAAAGAGTCATCTCAAATAAACCTAGCACAATAACAAGGGTGATATAGTTCTGAATCTGTAATATGTCCCTCCAGAATCTTAGATATTGAGAAAACCAAATGGTGCCGAGGAGCACATAAGCAAGTATCATGAAAATGTAGAACGTCATTAATGGGGCCATCCTCCCTGGCAAATAACCATCGGGGTTTTTCCAGACTGTCTTTCCCCTGATCAGCAGTCCTTTCAGATTTGGATCGCAGGAAATAAAGAATAGGTTATACATTCCAGTCTTCATAATATAAACATCATTAGATTCCATTTTTGTAAACAAAGAATTTCCGCCAAACTGTGTATTTATTACAATAGGCCAGTGGGGATCGCCGGAAGGTCTCCGGAGGACTTCACCCGGCCTGCAACCCTCAAGCTTCGCAAGATCTGGGGTGCAGCATATAGACCTTTGTCCACCATAGGCAGAACCACCAATCTTATCCCTATCAGCTGCTTCGAAAATAATCGCTTGAATCAACCCAGTACTGTGCTCCATGCTTGAATGCTTGTCAGCAGCTTCCTTACTTCTCCAGAATGTAACATTCTCAAATCTGTTCAGCCCTCTTTTATATCAGCGTTTGAACTTTGCAGCATTCCATATTAAATAAATAATAATAAAAAAAAAAGCTAAGGAATTCAGCTAAACTGCTTTGCACAAAGATTTAAGACAAATTACAAAGGGGAAAATTCATAAAATGTATCAAAAATTCTATTTGATGGAGCTTTTACAGAAGTACCTGAAGCCATCAGTGATTAGGGTAGGAAAATCAATGGTTGCATGGCATGCATGTATTAAAGAGTTCACCTTGATTAGGGGCAAAATCAGAAGTTGAATTGACATTGCTACACGGACTACAAACCGATCTCAGACTAATTCCCAACATTAACAACTTGACATTTAACAGAAGGATACTTGAACACTCGATTGTCCTCACAAACAACAGTATGGGAAAATCAAAGACCAGACACCAGTTAATTCACATTCCCCCGAAGCATTTGGAACCCACCAAGTGCAACCCCATTTGAGAGCAAAATAAATTTAATAACACCCCAAAGTTGGAGCACCTAAACATCAAGAATGACTTGAACCTAATGCTAGGCAGAAAACCAACCTTTTAGCCACAAGAAACCAACGACACCCAAATGCGCCTTCTACATTAGCCAAGGTCATTGTTGGGAAATCTATGATCAATTTCCATTCCAACCAGCTCAAAGATAAACAAAAAATACATTAATAAACTCCTTCAACTTTTTTCCCCCTCACTTAAAATTGTAAGCATATCATCCCCATTTGTTTTAAGGATACCATATGGTGACCACCATCACCACAGGCTTATCTCATCTATCTGGGGTCCGCTACTCGGCTTTAATGAGTTCTACCAATATAATTTTTTGGCTAAAACATGAGTTATACTAATTAACTCCAAAATGGTATGATGTGCACATATAAATAGTGCAAATGAATACACACATTCTAAAGCTCAGCAACAAGAGCAAATAAGAAGTGCAAGCAAATCCACAATTACTATCACAATTTACCAAAACAGCCATTCCAAAGCTCAGCCACAAAAGCAAACACTCTACCACCTACAACATCAAAATCAATGCTCTTTCTTCTTAAATTTCACCAAATCAAACCCCCCAAAACCCCACTTCATCAAAATCGAAAATGCTCTTTCTTCTTAAATTTCACCAAATCAAACCCCCCAAAACCCCACTTCATCAAAAACAACAAAATCGAAAATGCACTTTCTTCTTAAATTTCACCAAATCAAACCCCCCAAAACCCCACTCCATCAAAACCATCAAAATCGGAAATGCTCTTTCTTCTTAAATTTCACCAAATCAAACCCCACTTCATAAAAAACATCAAAATCGAAAATACAGAGATCTAATACGTTTGAGGCCGAATTCAATAAAAATCCTCCTCAAATCTACTATAGAATCTAAAAACGAATTAACTAATTCTAATTCCAAAACACATAGATTCATCCAAAAAAGCCCTAAAAGACCAAATCAGAGTCAAAAGGAATGCAGATTGAGATGAAAAGAAATCTCAAAAATTACCGAATGAACGAACGGCCGTTGCGGATTCCAGATCCGATCTTCTCCGGCACCGAATTGCTCGGAAGAGAAGCGACGACCCCTTCGCTGCCGCCGGAGAAGAGAAAGGCATTTCCGACTTCTGTGAAGGTCTCTCCATTGTAGATGTGGAGAGAAGCTTGGACTGTGATGGAGCTGGAGGACAATACAAGGAACAGGAGAAGAGAGAGAGCAGGTTTTCCGGTGGTAGCGAAATCCATGGGATCGGCAGAAATTTCGCAAAGAGATTTCAGACAGATCTCATTCTCATTCTCTGAAAGTGGAAGAAGGGGGTCGGTTGATGGAGGCTGGTGGGGTACTTCGAAATGGTAGTTCGCGGGAACTTCTTTTTGTATGGTCCACAAATTAACACTGGGCCCAGGTGTGCAACTTGGGCCATATGAACCTTTTATGACCTGACCTGACGAAATTAAGTTTGGGTTGGGCCTGCTTGGTTCGGGTTCGGGTTCGGGTTCGGGTTCGGCATGGGTTCTACAACCCAAGTGAAAGTTGGTTCGGATTTATAATTGATTTAAAGCTTACTTTTGAAATAGAATTGTTTCAGTTAGGCCTTTTAAACAAGGTGACAATTCGATATGTGTTTATGTCCTATTACCAAACATATTATAATGGAGACGTTATATAACTTATTATTGTTATATTGGCAAAGTCGTCTTATAATAATAGTAGTATAGGAAAATTTATCACAAAGTCAGAGAATTATAAGCAAACTTGTTATATCATAAAAGTGATGTGAGCAAACTTGTAAAAGAAAAATAAAAAGTATTTGGTTGTTTTAAACATTGATATCTATTTGAAATAATTACTTTTTTTTAAAAAGAAGAGGATAAAAGGTCTTAAAGTTGATTAAATTAGACATCTACGAAGCTGTCCCAAATTTTCTAAAGTACAAGACATCTACTCTAATTAGTCTTAAGTCAAATAAATAAATCTAAAAAATAGACTGGACAAATAACACATTACTATATTTAAGTCAAGCTTGCTACCTGAATGAAGTATACATGCTTTTATATCAACTTTAGTAGACAATCTAAAATAATCCAACATCTCTTTGAACCGATTTTAAGTCAAATAAAAATGAAATGAAGAGGACAAACGACTTGCCAAAGGTAGTCATTTTGATCATCTAATCTAAAGAAAAATGAAAACAATAGTTTAAATAAAACTAAGAGTCATTGCAACAAACCTTGAAGTCGTGTCTAAGAGAGGGCTGTTAATGGAACCCTTTCTTGAGGGAAATTGGGCCACCCTAGCTAGCGTTCAAAACCTACAAAATGAGGGCTTTTATTTTGTTTTATTTTTTTAATAGACACCGAGAGTTAGGCCCAAATAGTTTTTTTTTTTATGTGGGTATATTTTAGTATAATTCTATCAACAATTGGTTGTCAAATTTGCACGAATTGTTTTGATTTGAAGAATCAGCTTGCTTCTTCATACATACAGAAGGAAAGAATTCCTCCAAGAATGGATTCATTGTAGTCACTTCACTTAATATTCCGATATCGTATCCAAAGATGATACAGCAAGAGTTTCCAAAGCCTTTCTTTTTTTTTTTCTTTCCATCTTCTTTATTGTACCTTTCTTAAGTCTTTAATATATTTTACCGTTACCAAAAAAAAAAATTCCAAGGCATTTTCAAGGAAAGAGAGATGCAGAAAAGCTGAAAGAAGTCTAGAGCATGATGGAGAGAGAGAGAAAGAGAAGTGTAGGGTAATTTTTTTTCTCCTTTATAGTACGTTGCATGTGTAGTGAGAGGTGGAAATCTGTCAATACCTTTAAAAAAAGGAAAAAATATATACATCTTTCAAAAAACAAAATACATTTCCCAAAAAAAAAAAGTTCCCAAAGATTCTTTTAGGAAAAATTTGAAAACTGGGCCTCAAGTTTTGCCCAAAACAGGGCTTGAGATAGAAGCTTCTTATCCATGTACCTGTTTTAGAAAAAAAGAGTATAAAGAAAGAAAAATCAATCGT
Source organism: Litsea cubeba (assembly GCA_012931725.1). NCBI lineage: Eukaryota > Viridiplantae > Streptophyta > Magnoliopsida > Laurales > Lauraceae > Litsea > Litsea cubeba. The sequence goes on from CM022949.1 coordinate 17,938,495, forward strand.
GGGGATTAGAACTTTAAATAAATAAGATAGTGATTGAGAAGAGAAGAAAAATAAGTTTTGTATAAAACCGAAGAGGAGGGAAAAGGTTTACTTATGAGATCCCGGAGGTTGGCTTGATCTACTCATTTTGGGGAATAAAAGAAGGAAAGGATGGGTTGGTACAAGAGATGTATTTAAGAGAAGGCTATTTTACCATATAGGTTAATCTTATCTTTTAACAAACTAATTTTAGGACATTTGATAAAATATATTGCATTGAACTGTCGTGCATTAGATACTAAATAAAAAAAAAAACTTTCTATTAAGAAAAATAGGAAAATCTTTAATATAGAGCTTGAGTTTTGCCTTAATTTCATAAAAAAGATAAAGAAAATATAAGTTTTAATTTTAGGGCTTAAGATTTTCACTCACTTTTTCAATGAAGGACATCCAGCGAAAATCGGTATTTTCTGAAGACTTATTATTTTTTAAATACCCAAAGTACCCTTTAATCAAATAATCCCCAAAATCTACCTTTTTTGGCACATTATGTATACGTCCATCACCGAGCTTAAGGTTTTCGTTCTTGATACCATCAAATTAAATAGGGACAACTTCTATATCTTTTAAACTTTTTTAGTATGAACCAGATGAAGCAGTTCCACTAATAGGAAGGGGGTTTCAAATCCAAACATGATGCCAAATACATCAAAAAGTCATCTCGTTTGTTTCGAACTCAACGTGTTTTGGAGAGGGAGGTGAGACCGAAATGGAAAATTTTGGGGGTTTGTTTTACAAAAGCGTACTTTGAGTGTTTTAAAAAAATTTGAGAAAAAAGTTCTTGGAAAGCACTTATTTTCTCCGTATGTCCATGATTGAAATGTGAGTAGAAAACTTAAGCCCTAGAATGTAAATTTATAATTTGCTTGTCCTTTATGAAATGAGACCAAAATTAAGCTCTATTTTGGGTTTGTCATTAATTTCTTTTCTTTAAATATAGGATGCATTTTTTCCATTTAGTATTTAATGCATGAGAACTCAATGCAATGCGATTTATCAGTGGTCTAAAATCGATTGGTTAAAAGATAAGACTCACTAATATTGTGAAATAATCTCCTCCTTAGTAGTAAATGATTGTCTAACCATCATCCTAAATCAAATTGAAATAAAGTGAATTTCTAACTACCCTCATGTTGTTTGTTGCATTTGATCCCAAGCTTATACAAGGAAAGAGTGTAAATATCAATTTTACATCGGTGCTCAATTATAGATATATATATATATGGGGATATTCCTGTGCATACTTCCCTCACCAGACAAACTTAATAGGGTCCACCTAGGGACCCACTAATGATAGGACTTGTGAGGGATGAGAAGAGACACATTGGATGAGACCATATATCAAATTTGGGGTCAATCCCATGCCTCTAACCCCTTCATCCATGCCCCACAAATTTAATGAATTTATATTAAAGGAGAAATTTGACCCCCCGATCTAATCCATTTGGATAGGTGAGCTTAAGATAAGGTAAGCTCAAGTGTGTGATGGGACCCACATGGGGGCGAGGATAAGGAAATTTCAAGGACTCCATGGAACCCTCCTCTTTGCAAAAAATCACTCACGATTGTGGTTTCTATCATCTCCATCTGGGCCCCAAAATTTTAATGGTCAACAGTCAATTCGGATCGGTACACAGTCGATCTAACGGTCTAGTAAATTTGGATCCGACCAAAAGTTGGTAGACAAGTGCAAATTAGGGGGGCTAGTGTGTTTGGTCCATTTGGATGGACCAAGGGTGGGCCCCACAAGCGTGAGCTTATAAAATTTTATCATAAACTTTAGCTTAGGAGAGCCCTCCCATATATATATATATATATATAAATTAATTTCCTTTTCTTTAGCCCTAGGCACAGGCCTGACCCTGCCCTTGACTCGACTAGGGCCTGGGTATTACGGGCCCTGCGAGGGCGTTGGCCTGGCCCTCAAGGCAGGGCTTGGACAACCTCGGCCCGACCTGGGTCTTCACTTGGAGAGTAGTCTTCATACGTAGTAGGGTTTGCAGCAAGAAGGAAAAACCCCTCTTTTATATCATCTCTCCAACTTCTATTGTTTGTATCCATCCATAGTCATACTATCTTTCCTTGCTTTTCCTCCCCAAAATGAGTAGGTCAGGCCAGCCTCCGGATCTCAAGAAGTAAGAACCTCTTCTTCTCTCCTCTAGGGCTCTATACTAAACTTCTTCTTTTTCTTCTCCTCTCAATCCCTATCTTATTTCATTTAAGTTATAATCCCCATGATTGATTTACTCTTTTTTTCTGAAACAGGTACATGGACAAGAAGCTTCAGAGTAAGCTTCTATCTCAAAGTCCTTTTTCTTTTCTTTTCTTTTTTCTTCTTCTATGATTATAATAGAAAACTGTTCTATCTGTATTTTGGCACTAGATCTTGGAAGGAAAATTGTTAACATGAGAGGATGTTTCACAGAGATCTCTCTGATGCATCCCAGAAAATGACAAGTAGAGATGTGGGGGTCTTTGCTTCTACGGAGAGACTCCCCTGAATCTATGATTCTACCTAAAAAAAACGTCGCAGAAAGATATGGGTTTTGATCACTTTTATTGCCTGTGTGTTTGTCTTTGTATGTATATTTACATCAAAAGAAGCCATAAAAAACAATCCAAAGTCCAAACTAGTAAACCATCTGCAGAGTTTTAATTTAACCTCGCGTATTTAGTAATAACTTTATCATTTGCATGTGAAGTGGAACTTTCTGTGGCCTTATCAGGAAGTGGGTCATAATTTCTTCAATCATTGTGAGAACTTGAACAAACTTGAGCTTTTTAGAAAGGTAACAGAGAAACCCATCCGGCACCCAAAATTTGCTTCATTAGAACTTTGCTGAACGTATGGAAGATGCACCTAACCTTTAGTCATATGTGATGTTGCTTATTTGTTTCTCTGTTGTAGCTGAATGGTGAATGTGTAAGTGTTATCCGTAGTTGAGGAATCCCAGAGTCAATCAAGGTCAGTCTTGGGATTTGTTCAATTAGGAAGCAGGCAGATTGGTGCTCGGCCCAGCACATTAAGGGCTTGTTTGTTTGCATTAGAACGCATAGGAGTTTTTTGTCAAATGAGCTCAACTGAAGGATTATTAAAGAAGTGAGGTGTGAATGATATGAGGTGACGGGTGAAGGATATAAGGGAGCAATGTAGACGATGCCTTGATTTTCCTAGGATTTGAATTACTAAGGGTGATAGGTGGGGTATTCATTTCCCATCTTCCCTTTCATTTTCCATAAGAGGGGAGTATATATTCAATTCTTATGTATTCTATTTTTATGCAAACAAACGGGCCCTTATAGTAATATCATTTGGTATAAATTCATGGCTTTGATCTCCAAGAACCACTAAGTGTTTTTTTTTTTGGGTAAAAAAGAATCTTTAAGAGTTTAAGTTGTTTCTTTACGTGTACCTGTTCAAAGATTTATGTCTGTAATTGTGATAACTGCACGCAAGAGTCTTGAATTGGTACAAATAATGATCTATAAGAAAGTTGTATGGTTTTGGATGTTTTAATGTACTCCAGAAGGCAGAAGCTATGAAAAGTGCCTGCCTTGTTAATCGTATTTATTAACCCATTTTATCACAGGGTTGTATCAGTTCCTTATGTTATAATCTGCTCTCTATAATTTTTTAAGCTGTGAAGGAATTCAGGATCACAGCATTGATTCAACAACATCTTGGATAACTTCTATTTGCTTTAATCGTTCAGGAATGTCTTGGATAACTACTCATTTGCGTTTCTGTAGACTTTTCAAATTTTCTTTGTTTTTTTTATGTAGTTAGCAACCAGTCATAATGTGTTCTTTAATATAGTGTTCTGAAACTGAAGCTCTTTTGTTGCAGTCAAGCTGAATGCTAACCGGGCTGTAGTTGGCATACTCAGGGGGTTTGATCAGTTTATGAATTTGGTGATAGACAACACAGTGGATCTCAATAGCAATGAGAAAAATGATATAGGGATGGTGGTGGGTTTCTTTTCGTTTATTTATTTATTTATTTTTAAAATTCATAACCTTTGAACCTTTCTCCGGTATCCACTCTTCTTTTTTTTACCAGTGTATCATCTTTTATCTCGTTCTATCCATTTGTCTGGTTTGCGATTAAGATCATTGTGTTTCTGCAGGTCATCCGAGGAAACAGTGTGGTAATGATCGAAGCACTTGAACCAGTTAGCAAAACACAGTAGTTCTTTTTGGCTGGTGACTGCTATTTAGTTATGTAGTGGTATGCGTTTCAGAAACAACTGGCAAATGATTTTGTGAATTCTGATGGTTATTAAAGATGTTTGTATTGATAATGAAGTCAATTTAGCTACAGCTATCGCACTTCAAACCCATGGCTTGTAAGTAGCTAAGTTAGGAGGCTGTACTTTTAAACAAGTTTTAGGAGACGCTTCCCCCCAGTAACCTACTATTAGCAGCATGCAGTGATGCAGGTGCTGGCTGTGTCTTGTGTGCCACATGAGTATTGAGGTTCTTTTAATGTTGATGTTGTCAGTCTTGTTGAAGGGGATCTTTAGCTGTTTTAGTTGCAGGTCCATTGGATTGATGTCCCTTGGAGAACTCTTTTTAAGGTAAAGAGTTTTTTATACATCCGGTGACGGTTCCTTTTGAAGTCCTTGATGGATAGATGGGGAAGGTGGTCTCATTCCAGCCTAATAGGCATTATCCACAGCATGAAACTGAGGGTAATCGGATGTGAGAACCTTTAGTGGCAGGTAAAATAGGATGCCTTTAATTTGCTGAGGTTTGGGCGTACACTCGTGTGGGTGTACCCACCACAGATTTGCCCAGTGTACACTCATGTGGGTGTAGCGGGCCCCACCTGGGGTAGTCCTGATGGGTCAAAAGACCTCAAGGATATCCATGTCATAAAAAAAAAAACAAGAGAGAGAAAGGAAGCATAATGTGGCATCTAAACTCACAGAGAGCTTTCTTTCTATTTCTGGAAGTAACATCCAATGCAAAAACTTAATTTTTTCCCCTTTTATTGGTTACTTAAGTACTCACACACCCACACCATACGAGTCCCTCATCATCTGCACTACACCCGGAATTGATACTTGGGGAAGGAAGGTGCCTCACCGAGCCACTGATGAATTGGTTGCATACATGTATGGTTATGGACAATGTACGCGTGCACATGTGTTAGATGTGATTTGAACCATTCATCTATTCATTTGTCTGGTTTGTGAGCACGGCAGGATTCGCCATGTTTGGGGAATCTGCATCCATAGGACTATTCTTTACCGTCTTAACAAAGAACTTGGCAACTTGCCATTTTAAATGTGGATTGTTCCATTTGATGCATGCCTGCTTACTTTTCAATGATGATGATTTGTAGAAAGCAGTCTGTGGCAACAGCAAGGTTATTAAGACTGGATGCCAATAGGACCCGCTGTGCTCCAAATCATCTTTTTTTTTCATTTTTTTTTTGCCATGGGAGGGTTCCTAACCCTTTGGGCTGAACTAATCTCTCTAGGTCTAGAGAAAAGCCGAATAAACTTTCATGTATTCCCAGTGTAGCCCCTTGGGGTTTTGCTCCAAGCCATCTTAACAAAGAACTTTGCACTTCCATCTAAGGGTGTGCATGGATCGGTTTGGGTAAGTTTTGGATTAAAACCGCCAACCGAACCGACCATGTCAGTTTGTATATTATGTGAACCGAACCGAACCGACACAATGGATTTATCCGATCCGCAACCGACCCGACTAGTGTCCACCATATCCACCACCCGATCCAACCCGATTTTTTCATGGATATCCACCACGCGATCCAGCTATCCACCGACCCTACTAGTGACCACCAAATACATAGTCGGACCAGATGCATTTTTACCTTTTATGAATCTTTGATGGAGCATGCTTTGATGAGGAAGAAATTCATATTAGAACCCATGTTGCAGACGTTTCAAAGGAACCAGGGAGATGAGGAACGACGGAAGTGAATGAGGAAGAACTCATGTTGCAGACATCCTTATCTTTTGCATTTTTTTAAAATTGGATGTTTGTCTTCCACACTTTAATGTGCATATTTGTATTCCACTAAGGTGATATGTTAGAAGCAATTAGACTTGTAGTAAACTCACTGTTTTGAAACTTGCAATGATTGGAAAGCACCCTCTATTTTCCTTTTTGCATGCATCCCCATTTAATGCATGGGTAAGGTGAAGGGACATATGAAAAGTGATGGAAGTTTGTAGCTTGGAGACTAGTACTTGAAACTTGTAAAGGGCTTGTAGACTTGTAGATTTGTAAGGGAATGAACAAATGGTATGGACATTTACGTGGTATGAATGTAGACTGGGTCGGGTCGGTTATAATTGGATATATGCACACCCCTATCCGAGAACCGAACCGACCCAGTCGGGTTAACAGTTTTTTAAACCGATCCGAACCGACCCTAATTGGATAACCGACCCGTTTGCCACGGTTTGGTTCGGTTCGGGTCGGTCGGTTTTGTCGGGTCAGATGGATTTATGCACACCCCTACTTCCATCCGAACCTGCCTTGATAGGGCTACTGGTCAATGGCACTTACCTCAAGAGTGTTAAAATGTTAAAATTATGATTATACCCAACGAGGGACAATAGCATTAAAATATTAAAAATATGATTACATCTTAAATGAAAATGAACCAAGGAGTAATCAAACTCTTAAACCTCGTTGTTACTTAGTTAAATGACAGTAGCTGAGTTGTTTCAAGTTTTGTGTCTATAATATCTAGATAGACTTCAGACCCACCTCAAAGCCTAACTGGGCTTGAAAAATTCACTACCACACATGCCCCTATGCCACTGGTTTAACCCAGACCCATTGTCATGCATAATTAAATTTACATGTAGTAAAAATTCAAATGAGAGAAATTGTTAATATATCACAATTAAATTAGAACTTCACAAGGCAAATTTATTCAAATCGTGCAAAACCTCACGAGCAGAATCATTACAACTAAAGTTTATCATGCACAACAGACTGCACAACATGAAACTCACACAAGCAGAATTATTAAAACTAATATATTATCATCCTGCACAAAACAAGCAAAATCTTAACAAAACCTCAAACGGGCAAACTTCACAAAACTAAAATTCACACAATCAAAATCATTAATACTTTAATGAAACTAAAAATTCACACAATCAAAATCATTAATACTTTAATGAGTAAGCCAAGATTAAAACATTAAGGCAACATTGTGCTCGCGCCAGGTAGGGGTCGAACCTACGACTTTCTGCTTAGGAAACAGACGCTCTATCCACTGAGCTACAGGCGCTTGTCATGGCATGTTTTTATAGAAAATTAAAACCAATCTTATCTCAGATTAGTTTAGAATAGATCAAATGCTGGGACCAAACGCCAGCTAGCAGAATAGTGCCGACTTGATGCACAAAAGTTAATGTCCAGTGAACGTATCTGAGTTGCTGACAATATAAGAACCCTTTAACAACATTCAGCAACTGATAGATATGCCAATCTCAGGATACATGCCTGGGGTATCAACGTTGGGCCACAAATGAATACTACCTCAATTACATGTTTCACTCCAAATTGAATGAAACCCGGTGACGGATGGGATGAGGCTTCGATGATGATGACGACGACAATGGTGATGACAGTGAATGAAACATTGTCACCTAATGAGACTTGAGACCTTACAAGAACAGAATCTGACAGAGCAATGTATGATGGCTAAAAGACAATGGACAATCTCATATAAACACTTGCTCCGCGTTCATGCTACTATAGTAGCTCTTCTTCCAACTCCAACCAGCAGTTTTCAAGCTTCTTTCATTGACAATTTATCAACCTGAGGCAGTTGATCAGAATGCTTTGCAAGAGCTTACAATATAGTTTCTTGAAGACCGCCTTCCCTTCTTTAACTTCAAAGGAATCAAAGAGAGATCATGGAATAACCAAATCCCAAACTGAACCTTTTTTCTTCTGTCGCTGATAATGAGGTTGACTATGAACCAAGCAGTTTTCTCCATCTGGCTAGCATTGCAAGAAAAATGACAAAAGACGCAAGCAGCGTGCCGCCAACAATGGGGCCAAAAATGCCCTCTATCTCATACAATTGGCAAGGGATGTTCATGCCAAACAATGCACATATCAGAGCCTCGATGCCTATGGCGAATGATGCTATGATCATTATCAGTTGGAGTCGAATAAGCTCATTTCTATGATGGTCAAGCTGGATGATGACATAGTCCTCTGTGTCATCTATGTACTCACGGACCTGATGTTGAAAATATGATTTTATCAATACTTTTCACGAAAATGCTTCTATAGAGTATTTAGAAACAAGAAATCAAAAGTGTAAAAGTGCACCTTTAAAAAATTTTTTTGAAAAAGAACAGACCTTTAAATGTGGACCCTCCTGTTCTTGAAGCTGCTTTCCTACTTTTGAACAAACAACTTATATACTTCTCTCATATTTCTATCATTAATTCATCTCAGTAAGTATAGTCTTAGAAAAATATGCAATATGATAGTATTAGTTTTTTTTTTTTCCAGAACCAAACAAACCCTAAACACAGGTGCCTATTTCTACTAAATTCATTATTAACAAGACCAGTTTAAAATGCTATATTCATATAACATAATTTTTATATTTATATTTTTTGCTTTTTTTTCATTTTTTGAAGGTTTTTGGGCATTAAGGAGTGAGCACAGTCCAACTTGGCCTAGTCTCATGCTACTCAGCCAAGTTGACTGGATCCACAGTGAGCAAGTTGCGCTCCAAGTCGTATTTTTAGAACCTTGCTAGTTAAGTAACACTATTTTCCTGTGTCGTCTTCATTTTTGAAAGATTTTAAAACTTTCCACCAACAATTCTACAACAACAAAACATTTCACTATAAAGATAACCAAAAATGGAACCGAGAACTTGGATAGTAGTAGTAATAGTCAATAACATATTAGTTAAACATATATACCAATCCAAAGACATATTAGTTAAACATGTATACCAATCCAAAGACAATCTTATGCATATTATATCCATCAGTAGAAACACTAAAAACAATAGCATTTTATTTAATCTGTACCTATCCAAAGACAATGCGGAGCATGTTACATCCATCAGCAGCAAAACAGGACTCACCGATAATATCTTGTTATGTGTTCCTCCCAGCTGCATGAAATATGCCTCAAGTAACATTTCTAGATCCTCCATATCATTATCAACATACATTATGCTGGTACCAAAACTCATATTGCTATTGATATTAGAACCAAGTGGTTGGAGGTTTGTAGGAAAGGTGATGGCACTGTTAGAAGCACCGGCTTCCAAAGCTTTATATTGCTGATTCTGGATTATTTTCCTCGTTAAATACAGCTGTGCCATGTCTTCGCTGTCATCTAAAAGATGTTCAATTTCATCTTTAACCTGGTAATGAGCATATAAGTTAGGAGGGCCATTAGTAGTTTTTGCATTTACAAAATTACAACCGCAGAGAAGTTCAACTGATACTCGATACAAATTTATATTACAACTGAATCAGAGAAAGCAGCAAACAGGAAACGCCAATACATAGCAACAAGTAAAAAAAAAAAACTATTCACATTAGCCAAAGAGCAAATGAAAGATGCAATGAGAAATGATGAGCTGCATCACTTTAAAAAAGAGAAATTTAATATGAATATTTTGGATAAACTCCCTTAGAATGGAATTACAAGAAGACAAAGTACATGCAGCGGGGATGTAGAAACCGACATAGATATGTGGAGTAACAATCAAAAGGAATGAGCATACAAGAGGGAACCTACAATTAGCTCAATACAAGAGAAAATAGAAGAATGCCATCCAAGATCATTAAAGGCATGCGATTGAAAGAGCAGAATTAGCCCACAGCAAGAAGAATTGGAGTTTCCAAACTACGACGTACTAAGCAAAGGGAAAGGCTAAAAAGTATATACAAAAGGAAGTACGTAGAAGAGACATATTAGGTTGCAGGATGACAGAAATTTACCCCTAACAAGGGAAGAGTGGGAAAGTTGTACTCACATTGTTAGTCATAGAGCATGTGGAAGCCATGGATCACATGACGTGGCTTCACAACGATGCCAAAAAAACATGCTGGCCAAAGAAGCAATGTAGAGATCCAGGAGGTAACTACTAGAATCACCACCATTGACTTCACTCCACATTATATACGGGGATCGATGGACAGCCCTGACCCAGACCAAAGTATCTAACATATGAATGTTGGATCTCTCAGGAAGATATACTTTAGCATTCCACACCTCATGCATTGGAGAAAAGGAGAGGGATCCACCAAATGAATTGTGTCTGTTGTGTACGTCGCACTACCAAATCTCCCCATTATATAGAAGATATGACTCAGAGAGATTGGAGAGGTTTCCCCAAATATTCTCCCAATAATAGGAAATATTCTCCTATCATAGATGGAAGATGATTCGAGAAAATGCCTCAATCATTTTTCTTTCTCTATATGTCCAGAAGTAAAAGGATAAAAGCCCAATAAATGAAGGGTGCAATATTGTGCCTACAAGGAAAACTTGTTCCACCACCATAGTCCAATGCACACTTCAATTTGAGTATAAATTTTATGTGGGAATCTCTAACTGGCCTAGAGGGAGAAGAAGTTGAAAAACTGAAGCCTTTTGCAGTGTGTCAACATGCAAATGGCAGCCCAAAGTGAATCTGTCGGCGATGGACAATGAAAGAATACGACATGATACTAGACAAGCAGTGATTCATAACTTTCTATTCTCATGAAAGAAAATGTTAGAAGATGAGAAGAATTACCTAATTTGTGCAACCCTGAGGTATTAAATAGCAAGTAAGGTGAATATATTAATTAAAAGCAGTTTCACATTTAAAAGAGATTCACCTTCTGAACACTTGCAAGTAGATGAGTAAGACTGCCTTTTAGACTCCGGACATGCTCAAGATTCTTAGTACTAACACTTTTTGCTAGTTCATCCAATGCAGGGTAAGCACTGATTTCCAGATTTACCACTCTTGAGTTCAAATATGAACAGACAACCTCCAGTGCAATCTCAACAACATGAAACTCAAATGGAAGTTCACTCTGTAAACATTCAGCGTCCTCTGAAACCGGCAAAGATTGTCCAATAAGGGAACGTTTTCCTTTTGCTTCTTCCATGTCTGTAACACCAGGTTCAAGTGTTGTACATGGGTTTCTTAAAGGAAGCTGTGTACGTAATTGATTCACAAAAGGAAGGACTTCCTGGCAAAGAGGATCAAGCAGAAGAACTTCTTCTGCAGTAACTATGGCCTTTATAAAGGCCAAATTGATTATCATGGCTTTCTCTCTGGCTGACATGGATGCAAAGTAACAAAAAGTGAGAACAATTTTTTTCCATCATGGAAAACAATAAAACACAAAACTATCCACTAACTCAAAGCCAGAGAATAATAATAACTTGAGAATCATTAATGAGGTAGATAAATCAAGACATTCCCAACAAATAGCAAGCAGTTCAGGTGAGCAGGCAAAGCAGATTGCTACACATAGTACATGATGCATTTTGGGATAGTGCGGAAATTGCATTAGGTGGCACAATTTTGTTTTCAATCCCCAAATTTTTATATAAATAGTAAAAGCTGATCTTGATTTCAAGTGGAAACGTTAGAAAACAGTGCTCCCCTTGTGTGATTTCTTTATGCATACCCCAGAAACTAGTGGAATTGGAATGTTAAAACATCCATCATGAGTATTCATGAGTATTCATGACCAATTAGTTAGGATATTACATGAAGAGAATGGAAAATTCCAAGTTACGGAATAATTTGCTTCTCAAATAGTGGAAGCCATGTTCACACTAGTCCAAAAACACACTTCCCACAATATTAAAACAAAGCTTTTATGAAGTTTTCAATGGAAAATTCTTATGTCAAAAAGTATAAACTTCTATATGCATATGGAGGTAGTTTTTGTAGAGAATAACCCAAAGTTAGGCTTAAAATAAACCAAAGAAAATTACATTAATCTCAATAATGCAATTTAGAGTACATGCATAAGCACCCTAAATTATTGCCGCTATTATTTGACAACATCTCAGTGATAACCAAATCTAGAAGAGCACAATGTCTGCTTGATCTCCTGAAAATGATGATGGGTTTAGCTACATCTCAATTATTGCCACTAATTCTTACTTTCTTAATATTGAAAAATTACACACAGGCCAAAATTATGTATTCTGAAACCAAGGCATCAAAGTGCATCACCCTCTCAAGACAAAATCAGCAGTCAGAAATAAGAAATAAGGATCTGTCATGGGTATGCTCAATAGGAAGCGTAACAATTGGTACATGGGAACAGATGTTGTGCGCGTGTATGCGGAAACGTGAATCAGCGATCGAACGAACAATTAAACCACACAAGACAAACAATCACACACAAGAGAATTACGTGGTTCGGCAATCTTGCCTACGTCCACGGGAAAGAAAACTCGACTCTCCTTTAGGTTCACTCTCTTTATGTCTGTCTATATCTCATGGGTTACACATTACATCATATATATAATGTTCTCTTTCTTATTCCCTAAGAAACCCTATCTTAGTCAATAAGAAAGTCCCGGTACAATTACCATAATACCCATGTCCATGAACCCAATTGGTCTGGACCTACTAATCCCAACAATCTCCCCCTCCAGACCATGGGGAAGACGTCTCTGAACCCCTTACTAGGAGTCCAGTCCTGCCAACTCTGAACACAGCTCTAGCTTTCCCTTAGACACGACCTTAGTCATCATGTCAGAGGGATTCTTGTCAGTGTGAATCTTTTCCAGCTTCATGAGGTTCTTTTCGATGACCTCACGAATCCAATGATATCTCACATCAACGTGCTTTGTGCGGGCATGGTATGTAGCGTTCTTGCTAAGATCCATAGCACTCTGACTATCACAGTAGACTACATACTCTCCTTACTTCAAATCCAGTTCTTTAAAGAAATTCCTCAACCAAATCATCTCCTTCCCTGCTTCATTAGCAGCTATGTATTCTGCTTCGGTTGTAGACAATGCTGTACACTTCTGCAACTTAGACTGCCAGGAAATAGCTCCCCCTGCAAAAGTAAATAAGTACCCAGAAGTAGACAACCGACGATCAAGATCGCCTGCAAAATCAGCATCTGTAAAGCCTTCAAGTACTGGTTTTAAGCCTCCGAAACACAAGCAAAAATCTGATGTGCCTCTCAAATATCTGAAGATCCACTTCACTGCTTCCCAATGCTCTTTAGGTTCACTCTCTTTATGTCTGTCTGTATCTCATGGGTTACACATTACATCATATATATAATGTTCACTTTCTTATTCCCTAAGAAACCCTATCTTAGTCAATAAGAAAGTCCCGGTACAATTACCATAATACCCATGTCCATGAACCCAATTGGTCTGGACCTACTAATCCCAACAACAGATGCATATACCCCGCCAATAAACATGTGTATGATTTCTTCAGATTCCTAATGAAGATGAAATTGATTCAGAACCATTTCCTAGCAGAAATCGATACGGAGTGCACTTTTGGCGCTGATGGGAAATGGGTCAGTCCCAACATATGTAGCCATAATATTGGGTTCTCCCAATTTTTGGGTACATTTTTATTGGCTCTGGACCTAATAACATTACAAACAAATCTCAAGCGATCTCTATTTTCCTCGAAATACTGATTAAAATTCAAATTTCTTCAACCCCACAAAGATTCAGAGCAAACAAAAACCATTTAAAAAAAAATTGAATGGCGTGTTAAAGAAGAAGAACCCATACGAGTAATGCCAGAAGAAGGAGAGAAGACAGGGCCAAGGATCCGGAAATCTCTAGCAGGGATGGAGACGCGGTTGATGATGGTGCTCTTGTTGCATTCGAAAAGCTCCGATCTGCCAATGCTATCAAATTGCATCCAAAGACGCGACCCTGCCAACTTCTTCTTGATATTTAGAGGCGTGCTCCTGTTGTTGCCATTGGTGCTGCTGCTTTCGATTGGTTTCTTGAATGGCCGAAACTCCCTCTTCTTGTTCTTGGCCTTGGCCTTGGCCTTCCGAGGCTTCCAAGATGAAAACTTCCCTTTCCCCATCCTTTCACTCTCTCTCCCGGCCTCTTCTTTCTCTTCTATCTTTTCTTTGAATATGGAGAGTAGGGAGAGAAAGAAGGGGAGTGGAGTTACGTATCTGTGATGGGAAATGATTTTTGGCGGTGGAGGGAAATTCATATCGCTGGTCGAAATCGAAGACAGTGATCCGAGTCAATGATTTGACGTTCAAAATTGACTCAACCCAGTTTGGATACAGGAGATTTTTTCTTTCTGCCTTTTTTTGGGTAAATGGATGTAAGAGATTTGAGGTTTTATAATTAAAAAATCCCTATAAGGAGTCAACCGTCTAGAAATGTCGGGTTGGGTTGAGGTTGGGGGTAATGGGGCATATTTCCTCCAATTTATTACAGTTGTGACTCAGCCCAAACAAACTCTTGTGGCAATTTGGACCAGTTAGAACCCGGCCAAACCCATTTGCCACATCTTAAAGATGGGCTACACCAACCTTCTCTCGACCCAAGCCTCTTCCGCATTGGAAAAGCCATCTTAAGCTGTGTGTTGGTCGTTTTCTTTTACACGGCCAAGGGGGCTGCAATCCATGAAAGACCCTAGACCCTAGACCCAGCGCTGGGAAATTACAACTACTTCGGTAGGGAGAGAAAACCATCACTAGAGAGACAACAACAGTGGGAAGGAGGGATTGTTCCTGGCGCCAGAAACATGGTTTTTAACCAATTGAGCAACCCCTTGCATCTTTGTTGTTTGTTTGGTCTTAATGTGTTATATTTGGATAATCTTTTAGCCTAGTCCAATATGGCCCTTTAATAGTATCAATTGTTGATTGTTGATAAAGATGAAGACGGGTTAATTAGGAATGGTATTCATGGCTCTTGCTGTACCGGGTTAAGCAAAATCCAAGTCCAGTCCGGTTTTCAAACCACAGGCCCATACCCAACTCGAGCCATAAGTACTGGCCCAAGCTCGGCCCACCTAAAGTAGCTTAAGCCCAGGCTAGGGAGTTTTATAGATATACTAGTCTTGTCCGTGCCTGAAGGCACAGCGCACAACGTTTTGAGCACAACTAAATATGGGGAAAACCAAACCCACACCGCCCATAATTTAACAAATTTAACTCAAATTTTCTATGTGCCCCATCGGATCAATCAGCTTCAAATCAACCTCAACCGGAAATTTTTTTTTTAGGTAAAACAGTCCAGCCAGTTGGACCCTTGTTTAACCACTATTGAAAACTAAAGTGGCCCACTACTATAAGCAGTCTAGTTCAATTGCATGCAAGTCACGTTTGCATCTGCTACCAAAACAATCCAAGTTAGCTCAGATTCCACAATCCGTGAAAAACAACATCTATATATGTGAAAGGGCAAATTGGTAAGTTGTGGGCCCAAATTCCACACCGTTCAATCACTCAGTTGCAATCATAGCCGTGTATTTAATCATATCTTTACTTGCATGGAAGTTTTGAAAAGATAATGGCACGTTTTGTAATTTCATAGAAAACCAAGGGCACTCCCATATCCTGTTGGAAAAGATAATGACACGTTTCGTAATTTCACAGAAAACTAAGGGCACTCTCATATTCTCTTGTTCTTTGTAATATGATCTTGAATCTCTTCTCAGCCTTAGGATTTATGTACAGAAATATGTACATAAATTCAAGGGTCCAAAACATCCAAGGATTCAAAAATGATCCCCCCTTATTATATAGATATTAAAAAAAGGGGGAGACACTAAATAACCCAACTTGTAGCTCATCTAGATGGGATTCCTGTTTGTGACAATGTGTGTGTTCAACTTCTCATTCCAACAAAATCTTGATTTTCAAGTTTTGAGTATCACTCCTGACCAATAGTCTAATATAGCCAAAAAAATTAGACATTTGATATGTTTGACTAATTAAAAAAAGAAAAAGGAAAACTTAGCAGATAATAAATTTTATGTGGAAAAATTTGCCATGTAATAAAAGTTATAAGAAAAAACCTGTTGAGAAAAAGGAAAAACTCAAGAGATTTACACTATTTATACAATTGATATGTTTGCTTCAAAATGTCACACTTAACTTACTTTTCAATAGATAGGCTAAAGATGTTAAAGCTAATTCAATTAGATATTTAAATTAATTTTTAAATAGTCTAAAACATTCAAATATCTATTTCAATCAATTTTAAATCAAGTAAATAGAAATGTACTTATCACCCAACACCTAAAAGTACTTAAAAAATCACTACAAGAAATTTGGGGTTTAAGGACGACACAAATTTGTCCCAAAATGTACACATTTCGTCACCGAAACTAATTAAGACGAAAATTTTTCGTCACCCGTTTTGTTGCCAAAGCCTTGTCTCTAAAAGGTATTGGAGACGAAAAAAAATTTCGTCATTGAAAAAGATAAATTTGTGACGATTTTTTTTGTCTCCAATACACTCTGTTGGGAACATACGTGTAAGTAATTAGTGACAAAATATTTTGTCATTAAAGGAAGAAATTAGAGACAAAAATATTTTGTCATAAATGTAAGAAATAGAAACGAAATAATTTTGTCGTGTTTAATATGAAGGAAGACGAAAAAAATTTGTCAAAGAAGCTACCATTAGATGACGATTTTTTTTGTCTCCAATCGACTATGTGGGAACATACTTGTAAGTAATTAATGACAAAATATTTTGTCATTAGAGGAAGAAATTAGAGACAAAAATATTTTGTCATAAATATAAAAAATAGAGACGAAATAATTTTATCTCGTTTTATATAAATGAAGACGAAAACAATTTGTCTAAGAAAGTACCAGTAGATGACGATTTTTTTTTCTCCAATCAACTCTGTGGGAACATACTTGTAAGGAATTAACGTCAAAATATTTTGTCATTAAAGGAAGAAATTAGAGTCAAAAATATTTTGTCATAAATATAAGAAATAGAGATGAAATAATTTTGTCGCGTTTAATATAAAGGAAGACGAAAAAAATTTGTCAAAGAAGCTACCAATAGAGACAAAAACAAATTTACGAATTAACAAAATGAAAATATCCATTCATCATTACAAATAATTTCATCATAATACAACAAAATAGTGTAATATCCACAAAATATCCACAATTGAATATCCACAAAATATCCAAAATATCCCCAATTTCACAAAATATCAAGAAAAACTTCTTCAATTCCAATCCCCAATTTGGCAGATGTGACGAAAAGCCTTGCCTCAATTGATGTTGCATAGCTGCACCACCTCTCAAACAATTGGAAAGACATAATATTAAAAATCTCAATGGAATAACAGCATATTCCAAAAGAAATTACTGAAACACATAAAATTCATTGAACATCTTAAGGCAAAGATATCAAATACCTTTCAGCATCTTGAAGATCAAACTTCTTTGATCTCACCAGATCACTTTTATTTGCAGCAATAGCCATTGTTATGGGCTTGGATGCCATTTGTTGGAGTTCTTTCACCCAATTTCTAATTCTCGAGCGAAGCTATCGCTGTCCATGATGTCATACACCAATAGGGCTGCTGTACTCACAAAGATATACATAATGAGGAGTAAGGTCTACCAATATTGATACAGTCAAAACAAATGGATATAAAACTTGCACATAGAATTTATAAATTCCACCATAACCCAAGAAGCAGCTAACATGTAAACGAATACAGACCATCGGCATCACGATAATATATGGGGCCCAAAGCATAAAATCTTTCCTAACCAGCTGTATCTTGCCACAAAGTAAACTAAAGAATTATGTTATAACTTACATGCCATCTACTTACCATTATTTATGCAAGGTAAGACTTTGCAGTTGCACAGGCCTTTGAACATGATAGCTTTCTCTTTGAATCCTAAGTTTCATTATGACAATAATTAATAAAAGTAGAATTAGAGTTAATACAGTGTATCCTAATCTTTCCTAACTAGTTGTATCCTGCCACTAAGTTTCATTGAATGGCATTTGTTACTTTATTGTATGGCACCTCATAACCTTAATGTTCATAATTCCATATTTTTACATTCAATATAGGTCTGTGGTGGGAGATATGAATAGTAATGTACAATATTACAGAAGATGGCAATTTGGACATTTAGTCTCACTTGAAAAGCTACCAGCTGATGGGAGTGTGGGACTTAGTTTGATTCGGTTTGAAACAACTATTTTCAACTTGGGTTCAGGTTTGGGGTTAGAGTCGGGCTTTGGTGACCATATTACCTGCTATATATGTGTGTGTCTGTGTAATTCACTGGGTAAATGGGTAGGTTAATGACATTGATTTTAGATTTCAATGAAATGAAGTACATATATGAGCATCTCAAACCAGCCAAACAGGCCCACATGTTTTCCTTATTGATGGATCCTTTACCTTCAAATATTTGGCATTTCCTGGATTGTTGCTGTTTCTTTTTATTTTTTTAGAGTACATTTCTAAGTCACCGGTCAAAGAATCAAAGTTTATTGATCATGAAGATATTTACTGTCCATTTCTAGTATGGGGCCCATCACATTAATGGTGTAGATGACATGTACATGGGTCCCGCTTTGGTGGCATGTGGATTTCTAAACTTGCAGTTGCAACATATGTAAATAGAAGCATATATACATTGCTAATGTATATGAGAGGGGTGGTGCTCACAGAAATCTGAGGGAAGTGAGTCCGCTAAGAGATGGAGGGATGGTTCCAGTGAGGTTGTTGTGGTAGAGATCCAAGCTCAAGAGGCTCTTCAAACCCCCAAGCTCTTTAGGAATCCTGCCCATCAGATTGTTCCTATACAGCTTCCTGCAAATGAAAGGGCACTTTTTCTCATTGGACCTTTCCTTAACATGTATTACCACTTCTTTCATTTTTAAGAACATGCTACTCACAGATATTGGAGTTTTTCCAGTCTCCCTAGCTCAAGCACAAGAGTACCAGACGGCCCTGCATTTCCAAGATCACTGCAAAATACGCAAAACCAAGAAAAAAATTAGATGAAGTTGTAGTGGAGAAAAGAGAGTATTTTATGCAAGAAATGTTTTCTTGAATAAGTGACTAAAGTGTCCTTCATTACAAGGTTAAGTTTCACCATTGAGTGCATCCACATGGCCCCCACCATGCATGGAGTTTGGGGGCATGAAAAAACCTGTACATATTGAACAAGGCTTGCCTAGATTGCTATATGAGATCAACAATTTGGTGGTCATCGATCCAGATCATGGGTCAGTTCTCTATGGATAGATGTATGGGATTCTAGTTCAAGTCAATTCATCAATAGTTTATAATCTTGATCTCCTTGTGTTGGAACCCAAATTTTTACAATCCAATATACAGATCATAAGATGGTATTCTCATGTCAACTGCTTGCAATCTTGGATTTAGAATTTGGGCCATGAATGACTCTAAATATGATTTATTTCATCCTACCCATGAATCATGGTCCCAAATGTGGACCCATCCTGATCTTGATAACCCACCAAGAATACATGATGCATGGTGTACTATATGAATGAAAAAGTTTGCATTTGGGACCCATTTCACAACTATGGTGACAATGGATTTCCTTCCTATCAAAAACTAACTAAAAGCATATGTAGGGAAAAGGCAAGAAAAACCTTTGTTCCAAGAATAATTGGCTTATCACCCAAATTGGACTGCTGCACTCCATTTGCATCAGCCACAACCTTAGAGTTATTTTTCGATGCTCTTCCTCTGTTCTTCCCTCCGTTAGATTTCCCAGCCATTTTCACCCCTGACAACATTTAAAAAAACTTCTAATGTAAAAGATTTCTCGAAATTTCGGCATAGTCTCCCCTGTACGTGTGACATTTAAATTTTTTTTTACAACCTGCTAAGTACATGTACATGACAAAAAAAACACTTCATATAAACAACGTAATGCCCCAACACACTACAAAGTCATTCACCACTACGCTATCAGTCATACACCATTCGACCATAGCACTTCAATGCCCCAACACACTAGAAAGATGCACCCAAGAAAAATTAGAAAGCTTAAGGGTCCTGATGAAAATAAATCATTGGGCAATGTGGTGGAATCCTTATAATTAAGGGGATCATTCATTGTTTCTGCTAAAATGATATTTTTAAGACTTGATTTATGCCACAAATCAAGTGGTTTGTGCGGGCTTCCTTTTGTGTATGAATATTACCTGCAAGGATAGTATTTTTTGTGCAATTTCAGTAACCAACAATTATGGTAATGCTTCAAGATAAGATAGATAATAAGATGAGGAAACTACTCATATATAGAAAAAATAACAATGTGAAGTTTACACAGCATGGACAAGGATACAGGTGCCAAAATTGCACAGGAATAGATCTCAGGAAGTAATTCTTGAAAGTATACCACAACATCTAAATAGGCATTTGAAAATCATTAAAGAAATATTTTGATTATGCATTGCAATTGTTCAGCATATACCAGAACAAAAATAATTGGAACGATAATATTAAAAGAAAAGACAGATTAAACTTATTTTCATAAATAAATAAAAAAGTGTCAAGATGTGTCCACGTATCTGACACAGTGACCACAGTGGATACCACAGCCCTCTGTTCCCTACGTACTCATCTTGTGCTTCTAAATAAAAATACTCTAACTAAATTATCAAAAATGAAGCATATTAAATGTCTTCACGGTTATTTATCACTCTTGCAAGTGCAAATACAAGTATTAGTCACTACAATGTTCTATAAAATGAAGTGTTCAAGTGTCATAAATCCATACAAGTGATGTATGAGTTGTAGCTCCAATATCATCAATATGCACCCATTGGAGTTATGTTTGTGGCCACAATCATTTGGCACTGTGGTGGAATCCTTATATGGATCCAGATCCTTTACAGGTACTTATCCAAATATGACACCCCATGAGATTGTGGGTCTACTGTTCCAACTAAAGAGAGCTTTGTTTATAAGGGGGTTTTTGAAATTGTGACCCCCCTTCCACCCCTTGTTCTTTCCTTGACCATAAATCCATCAACCAAGATATATGTAAAAATCTAAAGCACTAAACCCATGTATATTAATAGTAGTTCATCTCTAAGTTCAACCTGGTTGTTTTAGGGGAAACATAGAAACTTAAACTGTGGCATCATTAAAGGCTAGTTTGATAACAAAATGACTAAATGGGGAAGAGGTTGATAACAAAATGACTAGTTTGCAGTGGACCCACAAAGAAAAAAGATAGCAAATAAAGTGTTATAGCACTCACCACACATCCCAAGGAATGCATTTGTAATACTCGTGTATGCATAAAATCAGTCAGTGTGCATCCATCCACTACAGAAGTCAGAATATGAACTAAAAAAGTCAAGGGCTTCAACAGTAGATATGGAAACGGTGGGGGTGTGTGTGTTTCACATGGATGGTCGCACACGGCCTAAAACCAGAAGTACCTCATTTTGATTGATGAAAAATAATGCATCAGAGGAAGAAGCTTCCATAAGCAAGACTGAGGCCTGAAAGACTGATGAAAGAAATAGGATTCAATGCCAAATGCTACCACATAAGATTATAAAGGAATCTCATGGAAGGAATGTAAGATTTAGAAAATAAAAATATCAGCTCAGAGAGGCCCATCTGAAGACGCAAAAAGCTTTGATGCAGGGTATACAGATTTAGATACATTGACGAAGGGGAGTGCCAATGGCATTGTTTAAGCTCATAGTCAGTCCCATTAACATTAATTGATCCAGCATCATCGACCCATTTCAACTGGATTCATCCAAAAGAAAAAAAGAAAGAAACCTTCAGAATATTGTGCATGGCATGAGCAAAATAAGAACAACAACAATAATAAATAAATAATCTCTGCGTACAATGATGTCATGGCCTCTATTCTTGAGTGTTGCATTTGAGGGCTTGTAACTTCGCTTCAGCCTCTCTAAATGGCTCACCACTTGCACCCTTTCATGCATCAAATCTATTGGAGATTGCATCTCTCCATTCTTGCTCTTCAGATGAGCCACACATCCATGATTGGAAGTGGGTTGTTTCCCATATTTATAAATTTGTAGCCCACCTCCTAAGCACTCTATTCTTTTTTAAGTGTTTGGCTCAAGAAACTGTTAAATGGCATGGCACAGGTCCTAAACTCAAACTCAAACCAGGCTTAGGGGGTCACGAAAATCAACAATATTAGCTTAGACTACTGGTTGGATATTCAACCAGACTTATCCACCCACCTTACCAAGTAACCTTACCCAACTTGGCCAAATCAGTGCAATTTCCGAGAAAGAAATTAAATCATGTTGTAGGGCTCAATTGAATTTGAATTTGAATGAAGAGTGCTGGTCAGTTTCAGATACTTGGGCCTGATCCATGACCAAGTAAACAAATCCTCTTGTGAAGGATGATAAAAAGATATTACATAGTTAGTAAATCCTCTTGTGAAGGATTCGCTGGCATCACCATAAGGATTACCTAAGACATCCAACATCCCAACATGCTTTACCAAAAAATGCACTATGATAGGAAAGGAAAAAAATGGGGAAGCATAAGATCAATTTCTAAGATTGCATGAATCACTACAATACATAAAAAAAGGAGAGAATGATACAACTAGCATGCATCAATGCATGATGCCACAACTCTCAATTCAACTTCTCCATACAGCAGATGAGAAGAAGCAGGGAGTCTAGAAAACTCCTTTGTACCAGACGTTTATGATATTGCCTCAAATTTGGAACTGTCAAAAGTGACTTGAAAAGTTATATGTATTTCCAAACTAGATTCTACATTGTATAAAGAATTGGGGAAACCTCACATTCACTTGCACTATCAGAAGTATAGATGCAACCAAGCGGGAGCTAACCCAAAGTTAAAATTAATTGGAGACTTGGAGTTCAACATCTTTGTCAAATCTATTCCATTTTTTTCTTTTTGAAAAATACCAATAGTTTTATTAATAATGAAAAAAAGACAAAGTAAAGGGAGAAGCAAATGGTTGTTCCCAAAGATAGGCATTGACTCTTGGAACAATACAAGCTATGAGAACAAATACATCAAGTAAACTTTGCAGTCACGAATGAAGCAACCACCCATTATTTAAAAGCTACAGTTCCATAAAAACACATGCATATCCATAAAAATAAATACATATTCACTTGCCTTTGGGTGAGGAAATCCAAAATGCTCAAATCCACAACTTAGCTCAAAATGCCCAAAAGCTATGAATTAGAAACAAACACACATAATAAACTGTGTATAAGATAAAAGCAACCAAAATCCAATCCAATTCCAACAAAACTGATGAAGAATTCTTGATATTCCAGTACTCCCCAAAGTGGAAAATAGAAACTCAATTATCATCTGCAACTACAAACCCATTCATTTCCTTTTCACAGGACACAGTACTCACTGCCCAGACTCTCATTAAATCAACAATCTAACCCATTTCAAGCAAAAAAGAAGGAAAAAAAAAAAAAATAATAACACAAACCCATTTATGATTGTCTTACAGAAGGGCACTAGTATTAATGTGAAGCCCCAAGGCTTTAACTGTGTGTATAAGATAAAAGTAACCCAAACCGAATCCAATTCCAACTGATGAAGAATTCTTCATCTACTCACAAAGTGGAAACCAGAAACTCAATTATCATCTACAACTACAAACCCATTCCTTCTCACAGGACACAGTAGTCACTAGACTCACGACCCACCCTGTTGCTTTTTGGGCTTTACAAAACCTGATTTTCTCCTTTGGGTTTTGGACCTATGCCATGTCTGCTTCTTGGAACCTGGGTTTTCTGCATTGAAGTTCAGGCAGACACAACAATCTCTCCTCTTGGGAGAAAAAAATAATAATAATAAACCACCCCATTTTTATCTTCCACTTGGCCTTTCTGTTTTTAGGGTTTTAACTTTTCTACTACTGTTCTTGAGAGATGCATGTTTTCCCCCTTCTTGGAGCAGCTCAAAACATCTGTTGAAGAAACCCTGTTCATTGCTTGCATCAAATGATGGAATTGAGCAAAACCTAGACTTGCACAGTTACTTTTAATTTTTATTTTAGGTTTTCCTTCTTCCTGTGTAACTTATGTTTTCTATACCCACCAAACTGCGCCATGAAAAGAACCCATGATTGCCATCACCATCAGAAAGTGAAATTCTTACATGGGAATGAATGCTTTTGGGTTGGTGTTTTCTGTACTCTTCCTTATTAGGGATTTGTGGGTTTCCTCTATTTTTTCTGCTCTGGTTCTTGTGGAAAACGACATGTGCAATTAAAAAAAAAAAAAACTTCTTTTACACAAAAAACCCAGATTTCAATCATCATTAGAAAGCTTAAATACTCAACAAAAACCGTTCTTGTGGTGTCAGTTGTAGGCAGTTTCCATCCTGAATTCTCTTCCCAAACAGGGTCTTTTTGGAGAAAAGCTTCTCTAATAGTTGAAGTGGTTCTTTTTAAGAAAACCCATTTCACTCAAATCTTCCTTGTGACTGTAAATGATTTCACTATAGGAATAACAACTTCATCGCTGTCTCTTTTTGGGGTCTTTTTATCTAGATCTTGGTCTTTTCAGGCTTCTTTGGAAAATGGGTTGTGATCATGGAAAGTGATGTGGTCAATACCAACTTCCCGTCTCTGATGAGGAGAATCATGATTATAGAGTTGGCAGTCCACATGCCAACTCCGCACAGCAAGCACAGGCGAGGGGAGACAGGGGAGGAAGAAGAAGAGAGGAAGGAAGGGAGGGAGGAGAGCAGACAGAGAGATGGGGAACGAGGGAGAGAGAGGAGAGCGGGAATGGTGCACGGTGTGTGCGGAGTGCAGGAAGAGGGAGGGGTGTACCTGGTGCAGGGGAGGCGTCCGGCGGCGCGAATAGGAAGATGAAGGCTCTGCGGGCGTCCGAGGACTGCTGCGCGCACTTGGCAGTGCTGCTGTGGTCGTCTGGCGGAGGAAGATGAAGTGAGTTGTGCGCCTGGGAGAGGTCTGGAGAGCGAAGGAGAGATAGAAAGGGATGAGAGGAGATGAGAGGAGATGGGTTCTGGATGGGTGAGAAGGAGATGGGAGGACGACGATGTAGATGGGTTCTGTCGTTCCGGTGGGGGCGAGGCGGAGTGAGGGGAGAGAGAAATGAGTAGAGGGAAAAGAGGGCTTGGAGAGGGAAAAGGGGATCTTGGGAGGCGGGAGAGGAAAAATTTTAGTTTACCGACGTTTATATTTTCATCGATAAAAATTATTTTATTTTTCTTAACCTTTACCGACGTTTAATATAAAATGTTGGTAATAAAATTTTCGACGCTAATTTTCGTCGGTCAAAAAAAAAATTCATCTGTAAAGGTCTCTATTTTTAATTTTCCTAAAAATAAAATGAAACTTTACCGACGTTCTCTAAAAGTTCATTTTACCTACTTCATAAAATTCGTCGATAATAGTCTTTAATATTTATTTCCCCTAAAAATGAAGTTAATAATAAAATTGAACTTTTCCGACGGTTTTCAAGGAAACGTTGCTAAAAGTCAATTTTACCGACGTTTTATAATTCGTCGGTAATAATCTCTTATTTTTACTTTTCCTAACAATGAAGTTAAATCGAAAATTGAACTCTGCCGACGTTTTTTAGTAAAACGTCGCTAAATGTCGGGGTGTATGGCCAGTGCATCAATGGACGACTGGTAGTGGTGGGGTGGGCAGGGCAGCCTGGGGTTTGGGCGACCAGCAGTGTGCGGATCTAACTGGTACGAAGAAGATAATGAGGGAGTAGAGATGGGAGAAGATTAAACTATAATGAGTACGGAACAGGTAACGGCCCCCGAAAAAATTGGAAATCGGCACGAGCACTGCGCTCGAAGGTGGAGTAATACTGTAGGAACTGACGGTACGCAAATAGGACTCCCGGTTAGAAAATTAGAAATGAAGACATAGGGTTTTCCAACACTTAGGCTCGAAAACGGCCCGCCGGGGGTCCGGAACTGGTAACGGCCCCCGAAAAAATCAGACACTGCAGAGCACTTCGCTCGAGGGTAGAGTAACTAGTAGGAACTGACGGTTCGCAAATAGGACTCCCGGTTATAGAATTAGAAGCGAAACATAGAATTTTCCCACACTTAGGCTCGAAAACGGCCCGGGGGTCCGGAATGGGAAACGGGCCCTGGAAAAATCGAAAATCAGCACGGGCACTTCACTCGAAGGTAGAGTAACTTGTAGGAACTGACGGTTCGCAAATAAGACTCCCGGTTAGAGAATTTTGACTCCCCCCACCTTTTTATCATACACTAAAAAATGCAGCAGCTTCATCAATGAGTAGACAAAAAGGGGTGTACAACCACATTAAACGATCAAATGAAAATATAACATAAAGAGTTGGAATGAAAGGGGAAAAACAATAGGCTCTTTATGCCTATTCTTATTCAGATTCTCTTTGAATACAAGGAGGTTGATTCCTCCACATAAAGAACAAAATTAATCTAAGGCTGAAGGGGACTTATGAAATATTTTTTGTACAAATCTTATGAGGGAAAGTTGGAATCTAAAATATAATTTATCCAATTGATGCAGACACATTAGCAAGGACACGAATTTGTAAAAACGTCGCTAAAAGTATAACTTGTTGTAGTGCTTCTTGGATAACAACTTCAATGTTGGCATGCACGAAGGGCTTAAGTGTGAGACAGAAGAGAGGGGCTTTAGTGCGAAATAGAAGAAATGGTTTATAGAGTGTCTTCTTGAGTCATGACTTCAATACTTGTGAGAGAGGAATAGGCTCAAGTGCGAGAGAGAAATGAGGGTTTGTAGACAATGTCTTCTTGGGTCACGACTTCAATACTTGTGAGAGAGGAATAGGCTCAAGTGCGAGAGAGAAATGAGGTTTTGTAGAGAT
Source organism: Litsea cubeba (assembly GCA_012931725.1). Taxonomy (NCBI): domain Eukaryota; kingdom Viridiplantae; phylum Streptophyta; class Magnoliopsida; order Laurales; family Lauraceae; genus Litsea; species Litsea cubeba. The sequence continues at coordinate 17,965,402 of CM022949.1, forward strand.
TGCCTTCTTGGGTCATGACTTCAGTGTCCGTGTACGTGAAAATGAGTGATAAGGGTCAGAGTGTGTCTCTTGGCGGCACGGTTTCAGTGCTCCGAAATACAAAACCACGGCATTTTAATAAAGAGAAATAACTAGTGATAAAATATTTTTGTCTCCTTAAATACAAAAACAGAGAATTTATTATTGGTGACGAAATATTTTTGTCTTCTACAACTTAACCTTATGAGACGAAAAATATATTCATCGCACAATCAATCACAATCAGCATTACGCAAGTAGAATTTATTAGTGACGAAACATTTTCATCTCCCACAACTTATTCTTCCGAGATAAAAATATATTTGTCGCCCATTTAACAGGAAGATGAAATGGCATGATGGAGTGTTTATTGGTGACGAAATATTTTCGTCTTCCATAACTTATCCTTATTGGTGACGAATTACGTTCGTCGTAAAAACAAATTATATTTTGTGACAAAAATATTCGTCTCCAATGAACTAAAATAATTCACCCCACAACTTATTTTTCCGAGACAAAAATATATTTGTCGCCTATTTAACAAGAAGATGAAACGGCATGATGGAGTGTTTATTGGTGACAAAAAAATTTCGTCTTCCATAACTTATCCTTATTGGTGACGAATTACGTTTGTCGTAAAAAAAAATATATTTTGTGACAAAAATGTTCGTCTCCAATGAGCTAAAATAATTTGCCCCACAACTTATTCTTCCGAGACAAAAATATATTTGTCTCCCATTTAACAGAAAGATGAAACGACATGATGGAGTGTTTATTGGTGACGAAATATTTTTGTCTTCCATAACTTATACTTCTAGGTGACGAATTACGTTCGTCACAAAAATAAATTATATTTTGTGACAAAAATGTTCGTCTCCAATGAGCTAAAATAATTCGCGCCACCGCAAATGAAATTGGCGCCTTATTTTGGGGACGAAATATCTTCGTCTTTCATAACTTATCCTTATTAGTGACGAATTACGTTCGTCGCAAAAATAAATTATATTTTGTGACAAAAATGTTTGTCTCCAATGAGCTAAAATAATTCGCGCCAACGCAAATGAAATTGGTGCCTTATTTTGGTGACGAAATATGTTCGTCTTCCATAACTTATCCTTTTTGGTGACGAATTACGTTCATCGCAAAAAAAAATTATATTTTGTGACAAAAATGTTCGTCTCCAATGAGCTAAAATAATTGGCGCCAACGCAAATGAAGTTGGCGCCTTATTTTTGCAGACGAAATTTTATTTTCGTCTCCTATATATTGAAAAAAAAATTAAAACAAACGACAAAATTTATATTTCGTCCTCTTTGGGTGTTCTTTTAAGATAAAAAAAAATTTCGTCATCAAATTTCGTCACAACAGCCTAGATTTCTTGTAGTGAATAAATTCTAGAATCATTAAATTCCAAGGCCCTAAATTATCTAATGGAAGTGTTATTGGGCTAAACCTAATCTACAGTAATTATTCCCCTTTTTTTTTATTGCTCCATGACTCAGATGTATCTACTTGAGCCTCATATCCAACAACAGTTCAAACTAGGCCCAAATTTTGTGCTCCCATATAGTGGTCCAAAACCTCAATGTAAGTTTTTAAAAGGTTCTTCCGAAAAAAAAAATATCTAAAAAGTTCTAAAGCTAAAGATCTATGCTTTCCCTTTTTCCCATTTCAAGCATCTGGAATATGCTTTCGTCACGAGTGGATGCTTCCAATCATGGTTTAAAATCTCGGTCTCGATCGCGGTATCGGCCGGGCAGAAAAAATGATATGATATCAGTATCGGTCCGTCAAGGTCATCGCGGTGTAGATTTTTTTTAATCCAAAAAAATTCGCAAAAATATTCAAAAAATTCAGAATATTAGAAAATGCTGAAAAATAATATTTTTTTCCATTAGTATCAACAATAAATTAAAATCTCGGTCACCTTAAGTTATAAGTCCTGTTTGTGTCGATGTTCGCTTATTTTTCCAGTATTTTATATAATACAACCATTATTGATGCTCATGATCAATTTATTAGTATAAAAATATAAAAAAATAAAGATAACATATCAATCATCATTTAATGATAACTCAATCATCAAATGAGTTGTGAAATTCATGACCATGAAGATAACATATTAAAATCTGAAACATGATAGTGAGATAGATAAATCATAAAACACTTGGGCATCAACAGGTTCATGGTTTACCTAAAATTAGAAGGGACTAGAGAGTAGGGGTGATCAACCGGATTTCCAGTCCGGCCTAAAATGAAGGACCGGACCGGTCCAACCGGTCCGGTTGGACCACTTAAAGTGGTCCGGACCGGTTTCCATTTTTTTTTTTCATTTTCATCCCACATCTAAAAAGTGGGTGAATGTCAAATGAATGAATGATGGGTTTTACAAATGGGTGTTGGGCTCATGCCTCATGGGCTCATCTATATGAAAAAAAAATTATTATTTTAAGAAATGCGATCCGGCCCTGTCCAGACCGGACCACAAAAGGCCTGGACCGGATTTGGACCACTAAGACCGCAAATCCGGTCCGGTCCGGTCCGGTTTTGTGGTCCGGTCCGGTCTGCGGTCCGGTTCTGTGCAGCCCTACTAGAGAGAGAGATTGATGAATATGAGTGTATCAGAGATTAACAGCCTAATACCAAGTGGAGTGTCACCCAGGCTCAATATCATCATCATCATCATTTCTTCGGTATTGGTTAAAAGATATGCTCCATATTGTTGCGCAGCACTACTATACCCATGACCATATTCAGATTGCTCTTGATAAGATGATGAACTATGTTGATCCCCTGTAAATTATTCTTGGTAATTGTGCAGAAATGACATGAAATAGCTATGAGGGGCATATAAAGGTCATAAATAAAATAATTAAAATAATCTATCATCTACACACTATTAATAAGCCTTTAATATCATAAATATTCTAACAACTAACAACAATTATTTTTAGAAAAAATAAGATTTAATAAAATCATTTTTAAAATCCTTAATATATAGATCTAGCATAAAAGTATGTAGATTAATCATTTATATACCATACAATGATCATGAATCATTAAAAGACATATTTGTAATGAAATTTTAAAAAATGATATATTATAATTCAAATATTAAAAAATCCAAAAATAAAAGAATTGAAGAAAAAATCAAAATCGTGTGTATGAGTAGATCTAGCATGAAAGTATGTAGATCTAACTTCTAAGTGAAGAACACAACACAAGTTACAAACCCAAAGATTTTTATGCTTCATCTAAAAATAAAAAGAAAAAACACATAAATACATAATAAAATGCTTTAAGTTGATTTTCTCATACCTTAAATAATATTTTCTTGAAGAAAATATGCAAGAGGGATGTGTGAATGTGTGATAGAGGTATGACTGCTGCTCTAAGGAGTAAGGAGATGAGGGGAGAGGGGAAGAAGATGAAGATGGGAAAAAAGTTAAAAAAATTAGGATTTTTGGTGATTTTAAAGTATCGGTAAGGCGGAGATGAACTTCATCTCGGCCGAGAAATGCCAATATCTTGGGAATTTTTACCCCAGTATCGCCGATACCGATATCTCACCAATATGAACCCGTATCAACCGATATTTAATACCACGTACAAACTCTTCTCTCCCTCACATAGTCTTTCACGTACCTTACCCTTGTTCACAGGAGATAGGACCACCAAATTACTTATACACGCACAAAGTAGTTAACGATCACAACCCTTCATCATCCAATGGCCCACCCCAAAAAAAAAAAAAAAACCTCCAATAGCTACTATTTCAAAGGTGGACCCCACATGCTTCCAAAGTGCCCTTTTCAACCTTCTTTCGTTGGTCCGCTTATTACATCTGGACCGTCCATTTGCAACGGACGATGATCCTTAATGCGTATTAGGCGCTTGTTCTGATTTCCTCCTGCACAGTACGTCACCTGTGGCGCGTGCTTTTTCGCACGTGCGATTACTTACACAAGACGACGGATTTCACCACGGATGTTAAATTTGATTTTGGAGACTGGAGAGAGGGAGCGAAGAAGAGGAAGAAGACAGCATGTTGGAGAAGAGGAAGAAGACAGCATGTTGGAGGGACTGAAATGGCGGATTAACGGATTGTTCAAAATAGCCGTTCGACGAAAACCGGCAATCTAGCTCTTCTCATTTCCTCTCCTTCTTCCCTCTGCATTCTCCGTTCAGAAATTCTTCATCCCCATTCACCTCAGTTGAGAAATTCTTCTTCTACAAATTATCTCTTTCATCTTCCTCTTTTTTTCAGATACTACCTCTTCTTCTTGTTGCGTTTTTGGGGCTTCTTGGGACTTTGAAGATTCCGGCGAGAATCAAGAAACCTTCCTGCTATTCCATCATCGTGGGGCCACCTAAAATGCCCTCTTATCAGTGGAGTGGGTTGTTGGGTGTGTGAGTTTTTTAGTCTATGATTCAGTAGAAAAAGAATTTTTGCTAATGTATTCAAGTTTTCTTGCAGCATGGCTAACATAGGATTATCTTGCAGTATGGATAAAGTAGAATTAGGCAGTGCTATTTGGGTAAGTATTTTTAGTTTTACTAATAACACGTTTCTTTTAGAATTCTGAAATGTTGACTTTATTAATTATTCTTAATTTTTTCTTTAAAACAGGAAATATTGCTTTGATCAACGTACAGGACTGGTGGTGCCAGAGTAATTATTAAGAATTTCCTCTCTCTTTCATGTTTCTTAATTAATTACTTTTTTATTTTTTATTGTTTTTTATGTGCTTTTGATGGATTTTTGTTCTTGATGTACATGATATTCAAGGCAAGCGGTTGCGAGATCTGAATTCTACCCAGGTGTCCGGCAACCGAGGCGAGACCTGCCTCTGCTATCTGCTCCGGAATCACACCAAGTTTGGTTTCGACGAAAGAAGGATCGCTTCTCTAATGCTCATGTGCCACATGGAGAAGAACCTCTGCAAAGGTATATATAACTTCACTTCATTCCTTCTTTTGTTTTCTTCCTCTTTCTTTTCATCTCGTTGCAAATACGATTTGGGTAATTGATTTCAGATCTTACATCTGTATAAGGATTATCTTTGATAATGTGTGGAAATTCCTTCTTGTTTTCCCCATCTTCTTTTTCATCTCGTTTACTGTACAAATACGTTTTGATAATTTCTTTTTGATTTCCGATCTTTCATATGTATGAGCATTTTCTATGTTACATTGTCCATATGATATGTGTAAATCTAGGCAATTCAGCTTGGACTGTGTGAGTTTTATGTACCGATAGAGATTAGACTGTCTCTATTTTTCTCTTCCATTGTTCTTGTTATCATGTTATGGTTTTGGACCTTTCTGGTATTAGTATCCATCTTTTGTTTGTGAGATTAAGTGAAAACAGATATTTCTCAGTTGAAGTCTGAGTTTGTGATCGTACTATTATTTGAGTTAACTGTTTCATCTCGTTTACTGTACAAATACGTTTTGATAATTACTTTTTCATCATCTTTTTGAATTCCGATCTTTCATCTGTATGAGCATTTTCTATGTTACCTTGTCCATATGATATGTGTCAATCTAGGGAATTCAGCTTGGACTGTGTGAGTTTTATGTACCGATAGGAATTAGACTGTCTCTATTTTCTCTTCCACTGTTCTTGTTATCATGTTATGGTTTTGGACCTTTCTGGTATTAGTATCCATCTTTTGTTTGTGAGATTAAGTGAAAACAGATATTTCTCAGTTGAAGTCTGAGTTTGTGATCGTACTATTATTTGAGTTAACTGTTTCATCTCGTTTACTGTACAAATACGTTTTGATAATTACTTTTTTCATCATCTTTTGATTTCCGATCTTTCATCTGTATGAGCATTTTCTATGTTACCTGTCCATATGATATGTGTCAATCTAGGGAATTCAGCTTGGACTGTGTGAGTTTTCTGTACCGATAGGGATTAGACTGTCTCTATTCTTCACTTCCATTGTTATTGTTATCATGTTATGGTTTTGGACCTTTCTGGTATAGTATCCATCTTTTGTTTTGTGAGATAAAGTGAAAAAACAGATATTTCTCAGTTGAAGTCTGAGTTTGTGATCGTAATATTGTTTGAGTTAACTGTTTCATATCGTTTACTGTACAAATACGTTTTGATAATTTCTTTTTTATTTCCGATCTTTCATCTGTATGAGCATTTTCTATGTTACCTTGTCCATATGATATGTGTCAATCTAGGGAATTCAGCTTGGACTGTGTGAGTTTTATGTACCGATAGGGATTAGACTGTCTCTATTTTTCTCTTCCATTGTTATTATTATCATGTTATGGTTTTGGACCTTTCTGGTATCAGTATCCATCTTTTGTTTGTGAGATGAAGTGAAAAAACAGATATTTCTCAGTTGAAGTCTGACTTTGTGATCGAACTATTGTTTGAGTTAACTGTTTCATCTCGTTTACTGTACAAATACGTTTTGATAATTTCTTTTTCATCTTCTTTTTTATTTCCGATCTTTCATCTGTATCAGCATTTTCTAAGTTACCTTATCCATATGATATGTGTCAATCTAGGCAGTTCAAATTGGACTGTGTGAGTTTTATGTACCGATAGGGATTAGACTGTCTCTATTTTTCTCTTCCATTGTTATTGTTATCATATTATGGTTTTGGACCTTTCTGGTATTAGTATCCATCTTTTGTTTGTGAGATGAAGTGAAAACAGATATTTCTCAGTTGAAGTCTGAGTTTGTGATCGTACTATTGTTTGAGTTAACTGTTTTATCTCGTTTACTGTACAAATACGTTTTGATAATTTCTTTTTCATCTTCTTTTTTATTTCCGATCTTTCATCTGTATGAGCATTTTCTATGTTACCTTGTCCATATGATATGTGTCAATCTAGGCAATTCAGCTTGGACTGTGTGAGTTTTATGTACCGATAGGGATTAGACTGTCTCTATTTTTCTCTTCCATTGTTATTGTTATCATGTTATGGTTTTGGACCTTTCTGGTATTAGTATCCATCTTTTGTTTGTGAGATGAAGTGAAAAAAACAAATATTTCTCAATTGAAGTCTGAGTTTTGTGATCGTACTATTGTTTGAGTTAACTGTTTCATCTCGTTTACTGTACAAATACGTTTTGATAATTTCTTTTTCATCTTCTTTTTTATTTTCGATCTTTCATCTGTATGAGCATTTTCTATGTTACCCTGTCCATATGATATGTGTCAATCTAGGCAATTCAGCTTGGACTGTGTGAGTTTTATGTACTGATAGGGATTAGACTGTCTCTATTTTTCTCTTCCATTGTTATTGTTATCATGTTATGGTTTTGGATCTTTCTGGTATTAGTATCCATCTTTTGTTTGTGAGATGAAGTGAAAACAGATATTTCTCAGTTGAAGTCTGAGTTTGGGATCGTACTATTGTTTGAGTTAACTGTTTCATCTCGTTTACTGTACAAATACGTTTTGATAATTTCTTTTCCATCTTCTTTTTTATTTCCGATCTTTCATCTGTTTGAGCATTTTCTATGTTACCTTGTCCATATGATATGTGTCAATCTAGGCAATTCAGCTTGGACTGTGTGAGTTTTATGTACCAATAGGGATTAGACTGTCTCTATTTTTCTCTTCCATTGTTATTGTTATCATGTTATGGTTTGGACCTTTCTGGTATTAGTATCCATCTTTTGTTTGTGAGATGAAGTGAAAAAACTGATATTTCTCAGTTGAAGTCTGAGTTTGTGATCGTAATATTGTTTGAGTTAACTGTTTCATCTCGTTTACTGTACAAATACGTTTTGATAATTTCTTTTTCATCTTCTTTTTTATTTCCGATCTTTCATCTGTATGAGCATTTTCTATGTTACCTTGTCCATATGATATGTGTCAATCTAGGCAATTCAGCTTGGACTGTGTGAGTTTTATGTACCGAAAGGGATTAGACTGTCTCTATTTTTCTCTTCCATTGTTATTGTTATCATGTTATGGTTTTGGACCTTTCTAGTATTAGTATCAATCTTTTGTTTGTGAGATGAAGTGAAAACAGATATTTCTCAGTTGAAGTCTGAGTTTGTGATCGTACTATTGTCTGAGTTAACTGTTTCATCTCGTTTTCTGTACAAATACGTTTTGATAATTTCTTTTTCATCTTCTTTTTGATTTCCCATCTTTCATCTGTATGAGCATTTTCTATGTTACCTTGTCCATATGATATGTGTCAATCTAGGCAATTCAGCTTGGACTGTGTGAGTTTTATGTACCGATAGGGATTAGACTGTCTCTATTTTTCTCTTCCATTGTTATTGTTATCATGTTATGGTTTTGGACCTTTCTGGTATTAGTATCCATCTTTTGTTTGTGAGATGAAGTGAAAAAACAGATATTTCTCAGTTGAAGTCTGAGTTTGTGATCGTAATATTGTTTGAGTTAACTGTTTCATCTCGTTTACTGTACAAATACGTTTTGATAATTTCTTTTTCATCTTCTTTTTGATTTCCGATCTTTCATCTGTATGAGCATTTTCTATGTTACCTTGTCCATATGATATGTGTCAATCTAGGCAATTCAGCTTGGACTGTGTGAGTTTTATGTACCGATAGGGATTAGACTGTCTCTATTTTTCTCTTCCATTGTTATTGTTATCATGTTATGGTTTTGGACCTTCCTGGTATTAGTATCCTTCTTTTGTTTGTGAGATGAAGTGAAAACAGATATTTCTCAGTTGAAGTCTGAGTTTGTGATCGTACTGTTGTTTGAGTTAACCGTTTTATCTCGTTTACTGTACAAATACGTTTTGATAATTTCTTTTTCATCTTCTTTTTGATTTCCGATCTTTCATCTGTATGAGCATTTTCTATGTTACCTTGTTCATATGATATGTGTCAATCTAGGCAATTCAGCTTGGACTGTGTGAGTTTTATGTACCGATAGGGATTAGACTGTCTCTATTTTTCTCTTCCATTGTTATTGTTATCATGTTATGGTTTTGGACCTTTCTGGTATTAGTATCCATCTTTTGTTTGTGAGATGAAGTGAAAAAACAGATATTTCTCAGTTGAAGTCTGAGTTTGTGATCGTAATATTGTTTGAGTTAACTGTTTCATCTCGTTTACTGTACAAATATGTTTTGATAATTTCTTTTTCATCTTCTTTTTGATTCCGATCTTTCATCTGTATGAGCACTTTTCTATGTTACCTTGTCCATATGATTTGTGTTAATCTAGGGAATTCAGCTTGGACTGTGTGAGTTTTATGTACCGATAGGGATTAGACTGTCTCTATTTTTCTCTTCCATTGTTATTGTTATCATGTTATGGTTTTGGACCTTTCTGGTATCAGTATCCATCTTTTGTTTGTGAGATGAAGGGAAAAAATAGATATTTCTCAGTTGAAGTCTGAGTTTGTGATCGTACTATTGTTTGAGTTAACTGTTTCATCTCGTTTACTGTACAAATACATTTTGATCATTTCTTTTTTTCATCTTCTTTTCGATTTCCGATCTTTCATCTGTATGAGCATTTTCTATGTTACCTTGTCCATATGATATGTGTCAATCTAGGCAATTCAGCTTGGACTGTGTGAGTTTTATGTACCGATAGGGATTAGACTGTCTCTATTTTTCTCTTCCATTGTTATTGTTATCATGTTATGGTTTTGGACCTTTCTGGTATTAGTATCCATCTTTCGTTTGTGAGATGAAGTGAAAACAGATATTTCTCAGTTGAAGTCTGAGTTTGTGATCGTACTATTGTTTGAGTTAACTGTTTCATCTCGTTTACTGTATAAATACGTTTTGATAATTTCTTTTTCATCTTCTTTTTTATTTTCGATCTTTCATCTGTATGAGCATTTTCTATGTTACCCTGTCCATATGATATGTGTCAATCTAGGCAATTCAGCTTGGACTGTGTGAGTTTTATGTACCATAGGGATTAGACTGTCTCTATTTTTCTCTTCCATTGTTATTGTTATCATGTTATAGTTTTGGACCTTTCTGGTATTAGTATCCATCTTTTGTTTGTGAGATGAAGTGAAAACAGATATTTCTCAGTTGAAGTCTGAGTTTGTGATCGTACTATTGTCTGAGTTAACTGTACCCAACCCACACTGTTGAGAATTGATTTATATAGCAAACCGTCTATCATCAAGTGGGCCATCCATTTTAGAGATCCCAGTCTCTAGGGTCTGAATCTTTTATGGCTTGAATTTGCAACTGGTTGGGCCAGGCGCCTGTTCTCTCATGACTGGGCCCAGCCCATTGACTGCTATAACTTTCTATGGGTTGGGCCTGAGCTTGTCAGCCCTGGATTTTGAACTGATTAGACCGACCAGGGCAAAAGCAACTTCTTGAAACTGGATAAAGATATCTATATAATATGGCAGCTCGGGTTTTGTATCATGGGACATTTTAGACCCTTGGATCTATGTACATAAATTCAATGGATATTTTGGACCCTTGGATTTATGAGGGGAATGCAAAAGGGGCAGCAAGATAGAGTTATTTATAGGTATTGCCATCCCTTTTTCATTTAAAAAAAAATGGGCTAAAATTTTGATAAATTTACAAGTTTTTGTCATTCTCATCAAAAGCAAAAAGGGCCAGCAAGTTTGAATTATTTACAGGTATTGCCATCCCTTCTTCATTTAAAAAAAGAAAAGCACTACTTCATTGATGATGAGATGGGACCGAGATAAGAAAATAAGAAGAGCAAATTGGGTGAAAGATTTTATGAATGAATGGAATTATATCATTTGGCAATCAATTGGATTTTTTTAATCCATTTTATGGTTGGACTTGCTTTCGAGACGCATGGAACCTTGGTTCGGTCGGTCTGAAGCATATCCAGGTATTAAACAAAAACCATTTAAAAAAAAAACAAAATTGAATGGCGTATTAAAGAAGAAGAACCCATACGAGTAATGCCAAAAGAAGGAGAGAAGACAGGGCCAAGGATCCGGAAATCTCTAGCAGGGATGGAGATGCGGTTGATGATGGTGCCCTTGTTGCATTCGAAAAGCTCCGATCTGCCAATGCTATCAAATTGCATCCAAAGACGCGACCCTGCCAACTTCTTCTTGATATTTAGAGGCGTGCTCCTGTTGTTGCCATTGGTGTTGCTGCTTTCGATTGGTTTCTTGAATGGCCGAAACTCCCTCTTCTTGTTCTTGGCCTTCGCCTTGGCCTTCCGAGGCTTCCAAGATGAAAACTTCCCTTTCCCCATCCTATCTCTCTCTCCTCTTCTTTCTCTTCTCTCTCTTTTCTTTGAATATGGAGAGTAGGGAGAGAAAGAAGGGGAGTGGAGTTACGTATCTGTGATGGGAAATGATTTTTGGCGGTGGAGGGAAATTCATATCGCTGGTCGAAGCCGAACACACTGGTCCGAGTCAATGATTTGACGTTCAAATTTGACTCAACCCAGTTTGGAGGAGATTTTTTCTTTCTGCCTATTTTTGGGTAAATGGATATAAGAGATTTGAGGTTTTATAATTCAAAAATCCCTATAAGGAGTCAACCATTTAGAAAGGTCGGGTTGGGTTGAGGTTGGGGTAATGGGGCATATTTCCTCCAATTTAATAGAGTTGTGACTCAGCCCAAACAAACTCTTGTGGCAATTTGGACCAGTTAGAACCCAGCCAGACCCATTTGCCACATCTTAAAGATGGGCTACACCAACCTTCTCTCGACCCAAGCCTCTTCCGCATTGGAAAAACCATCTTAAGCTGTGTGTTGGTCTTTTTCTTTTACACGGCCAAGGGGGCTGCTATCCATAAGAGACCCTAGACCCAGCGCTGGGAGACTACACCTACTCTGGCAGTGAGAGAAAACCATCACTGGGGAGACAACAACTGTGGGGAGGAGGGATTGTTCCTGAGGCCAGAAATATGGTTGTCAACCAATTGAGCAACCCCTTGTATCTTTGTATCTTTGTTGTTTGTTTGGTCTTAAAGTGTTATATTCGGATAATCTTTTAGCCTGGTCTAATATGGCCCTTTAATAGTATCAATTGTTGATAAAGATGAAGACGGGTTAATTACTAGTGGTATTCATGGTTATTGCTGGACCGGGTTGAGCAAAATCCAAGTCCAGTCTGGTTTTCAAACCACAGGCCCATACCCAACTCGAGCCATAAGTACTAGCCCAAGCCCAGCCCACCTAAAGTAGCTTAAGCCCAGGCTAGGGAGTTTTATAGATATACTAGTCATTCAGGCACGGGGCACCACGTTTTGAGCACAACTAAATATGGGAAAAACCAAACCCACACCGCCCATAATTTAACAAATTTAACCCAAAATTTCTCTGTGGCCCATCGGATCAATCAGCTTCAAATCAAGCCCGGCCTGAAGTTTTTTTTTAGGTAAAACAGCCCAGCCAATTGGACCCTTATTTAGAGTGGTGCTATTGGCACCACAAAATTTTCTCTCCTCACCGCACTAGAGGATAAAATTTTTTTTTCCTAAACTACCCCTCCCCCTTTCTCCCTCCTCCTCCTCCCTCATCTTCCCTTCCTCTCCCAGCCACCACCCTCCCTCATCCCCCTCCCCCCCCCCCCAGTCGCCGGCGGGGAGGGAGCCCCTGCCGGCAGCCGGCGGCGGAAGCCTCAGCCGGCTGGCCTCCCTCTTCCTCTCTCCCTCTTCTCCCTTTCTCCCTCTTCTCCCTCTCCCTCTCCCCCTCGGCCTGCTGCAGCCCGATCTCCCTCCCCGCCGGCGACTGGGAGGGGGAGGGGGAGTAGGGGAGGGAAGGAGAGGGAGGGAGAGAGGGAGAAGAGGGAAAGAAGAGGGAGAGAGGGAGAAGAGGGAGAGAGGAAGAACGAGGGAGAGGGGGAGGGAGGCCAGCCGGCGCCGGCTGAGGCTTCCACCGCCGGCGACTGGGGGGGGGGGAGGGAGGGTGGTGGCTGGGAGAGGAAGGGAAGATTGAGGAGGAGGAGGAGGGAGAGAGGGGGAGGAGTAGTTTAGGAAAGGGTATTTTTTTTTCGCGGTAGGAAAAGCAAAAATCGTGGTGCGGATAGAGCTCCCCCCTTATTTAACCACCATTGAAAACCAGAGTGGCCCACTACTATAAGCAGTCTAGTTCAATTGCATGCAAGTCACGTTTGCATCTGCTACCAAAATAATCCAAGTTAGCTCAGATTCCATAATCCATGAAAAACAGCATATATATGTGAAGGGGCAAACTGGTAAGTTGTGGGCCCAAATTCCACACCATTCAATCACTCAATTGCAATCATAGCCGTATATTTAATTATATCTTTACTTGCATGGAAGTTTTGAAAAGATAATGACACGTTTCGTAATTTCACAAAAAACCAATGGCACTCCCATATCCTCTTGTCCTTTTTATAGGATCTTGAATCTCTTCTCAGCCTTAGGATTTATGTACAGAAATATGTACATAAATTCAAGGGTCCAAAACATCAAAGGATTCAAAAACTGTCCCCCTTTATTATATAGATATCAAAAAAAAGGGGAGACACTAAAAATAACCCAATTTGTAGCTCATCTAGATGGGATTCCTGTTTGTGTGACAGTGTGTGTGTTCAACTTCTCATTCCAACAAAATCTTGATTTTCAAGTTTTGAGTATCACTCATGACCAATAGTCTAATATAGCCAAAAAAATTAGACATTTGATATGTTTGACTAATTAAAAAAGAAAAAGGAAAACTTTAGCAGATAATAATTTTTTGTGGACAAATTTGCCATGTAATAAAAGTTTTAAGAAAAAACCTGTTGAGAAAAAGGAAAAATTCAAGAGATTTACACTATTTATACAATTGATATGTTTGCTTTAAAATGTCACACTTACTTACTTTTCAATAGATAGGCTAAAGATGTTAAAGCTAATTCAATTAGATATTTAAATTAATTTTTAAATAGTCTAAAACATTCAAATATCTATTTCAATCAATTTTAAACCAAATAAATCGAAATGCACTTATCACCCAACACCTTAAAAGTACATAAAAAAATAAATGATAAAATCATTAAATTCCAAGGCCCGAAATTATCTAATGGAAGTGTTATTGGGCTAAACCTAATCTACCGTATTTATTCCCTTTTTTCTCATTCCTCTATTATTTTTCTCGATTTATGACTTGACTAAATGAAATTACTAATGTTGTGGTACGTGGAAGGAATTATGTCGCAAAATTGATGTTTGACCGCCATTATTCACATTATTGGTTTCATTTAGTTACAGTATACAAGAATTAGCATAAACAAGATTGATTGGGCTATTTTTACAAATGAGTGGTCACTCGTCGGAATTTTTAATTTAGTTGAATCCAAGTTGAGTCAAAATATTTTTTTTTTCAACTAGTTATTTTTCAAAATTATATTATAAAAGGTAGATTGCTTTTATATGGTCGTCTTGACCAAGCGGGAGATCACATATATCTGGTCATTTAGACCAAGTGGGAGATTGTTAGACATGAGTGGTCCTCATGATCACTTGTGCAATATTGTTGGGACCCACGGTTTAAGCCTACTAATTTTAGTTACTTTCCCCTTTGTAGTTTTTAGTTTTACTAAGTTTATCTTGGATAAAATTTTAGTAAGCCCAATCGTATAGGACTCTTGTTTACTAATTTGAGGGAATTAAGAAATCTTATCTTTATTAGATTTTTTTAATTAGAAGAAATCTCTTTAGGACTTATATATATATATATAGGGAAATACTCAAGTGAAAACTAGTTTTCACCTATTATATGAGAACTCTTTTGCGGGGTCCAACTAGCAACCAGTCCAAACCTAGCAACCAATAGGGAACCCCTGATAGTCATTAATCACAATGACTGGTACACATCCAAATGGACTGAACCGTTGGATCGAGGGTTGAATATTTTTTTGAATATGAAGTCATTAAACTTATGGGCCACGGATGAAGGGGTTAGGGGCATGGGTTTGGTGTCAAACTTGATACTTGGGGTGGTCTCACATAGATCTTTTCATCCCCCTGGTCGACCAGGCCCACAATTGGGCCCTATAAAAAGGTTCTCATATAATACGTGAGAACTAGTTCTCACCTGAATATTACCCATATATATGTGGTTTTCCGGTGTATCTACTTGAGCCTCATATCCAACAACAGTTCAAACTAGGCCCAAATTTTGTGCTCCCATATAGTGGTCCAAAACCTCAATGTAAATTTTTAAAAAGTTCTTCCTGAAAAAAAAAAATCTAAAAAGTTCAAAAGCTAAGATCTATGCTTTCTCTTTTTCCCATTTCAAGCATCTGGAATATGCTTTAGTCCCGAGTGGATGCTTCCAATACAGTTCCATGTATGGATTACAAAAAAAAAAAAGCCAAAGCCAAAGTCAGCACTATGGCCTGACCTTTTCCCCACTTTCCAAGAAAAAAGATCGAGGTAATTTTCAAATGGGGATTTTGTACATATATTTTGAGATAAGGGTTTTGCACGTATAAATGATAACCCCACATTCCAATGAAAGTTGATATATTCCCTACTAGAGTAATGATAAAATTATCTATATTTATGTGCTTTTACAATCTTTTTTTTTATTCGACGTTAAATAAAACTTCCCCTCTTGTTGGATCATAAAAGAATATATTCATACAATATTGCACATCTTAATCTTGTGATTTTATTTGATATCAAACACTCCAAGGCACTCTTTCCGTAAACAGTATCCTAGAGCCGCAAAACATCTCAACTTTTGTTAGGCCGAAATCAACAATAGCCATGATATGCCCCCCCCCCCCCCCCCCCCCCCCCTATCCAAAATAAAAAATTTCAATAATTTAAAAATTTTCAGATATTAATAAATATGAAATACTCTTAAAAATGCATCTTTTCCCACCCTTAAATCCAGATTTCACAAGGCCATATTCTAAATTTTTTGTCCAAAATTCCTTAAATTTAGATGTATCATGGCCTCTTCCCTCTTCGTCCGTCGCGACTGACCTTAAAAATAAAAGTCGTGGCTACGTTCCTAACCTGCCTTTCCACGATATTCCCGAAGAACTTCCTCGCCATATCCAAGCGGAAAGAAGAGAGAGAGAGAGGGTGAGAGGGAGAGATCGAAAGTCGGAACGCTCCTCCTTCTCCATCTCCGTCATCATCCCTACCAACGTTTCAAATCCCTAAAATCTCTCATGTCTCTTCTTCAGGTACTATGTCAAATCCATTCTCATTTCTCAAATTTCTCTGTCTCTCTCTCCCCCCAATCTTTCTTCTTTCTCTTTGATTCTATCATTTTTCACGATTTCGATTTCTTCTCGTCGTTCATTTTTCTGGGTCACTACCATTTTGTCCTAGAAATTCTGGGGTTCTTTTATCTTGTCGTGGGGTCGATGAATCTGAGAGGCATTTCGATAGTTTCTTCAGATGTTTTGTGATGCATACTTGTGATTAGGAAATTAGGGTTTTTTTTCCCTCCTTTTTTGCCTATTGTCTTTGAAATGATTGAGGCATTTGGAGCTCCCTTTTGGTTATTTGTTGTGGGGTTGAATTGAATGAATTGAGGTTAGTATGGTTTTTATTAGTTTTTTACTAGTATTGGAGAATTAGGTAGATTGCTTCTTTTTTTTGAAAGAAAAGAAACTGAAATTTGGATTTTGGTTTTATTCATGTGGTGTCTGTTTGGGTGTGCCCAATTTCAGATCGTGATGCATTCGATTGTGTTTCAATTGTGTCTCGGGTATCTGGGATGCGGGGACCTTTCTTATGCCTTTGTTTGGGCCCTAAGAAATGCATGGACTGTGATTATGAGCAGTGAGCATTCCATCCGATCCGCTTTCCGAGGAACATCTCAAGTATAATGATTGGGTTGGTTTTCCAGGAATGAAATTTCTTTCGTAGTTGATAATTTTGCTGAATTTTTTAATGTACTGCAAATGCAGCTACTTGATTTGATTTTTTGGATTTGTCATCAACAAGACTGCATTTTTCAGCAGATCTGGCGGCGGCGAATTTAATTCATGAGTTTTTCCAAAAAAAAAAAGCTAAAGAAAAAGAAAATATCATAAGTTTAGAAAATTTAACCTGCAAACTTAGCAGTGACAGATAACTTGAGTACTTTTGTGATTAGCATATTTTACTGATTAGGTGTTGCTGGTGAAAAAATGGATGTGTGGGTTCAGCTCAGAGATGAAGAATTGTGATCTTCTGCATGGTCTTACTTGTTTTTTTTTTTTTTTTTTTTTTTTTTATTTTTATTGCAAGGGAAGGAAATGAAAGCTAAAACCATATTCTATAAAAATGCAATTTTGTTGACATGCACTTTTCTTTACAAGCTACAGAAGGAAAAAAAAATGTCTAAATAAATTTGTTTACTGATGTTGTTTCGTATTTGTCTACTCTTCAGCTTGTTTAGGAACCATATCCAAGATTGTCTAGAAGAGCTGCTGCTGCTTTCAGGTAACTTATCTTCGTGTAGATTATTTAACTCATTTGGCCTTTTCACTATCTGTAGATATTTTTTTATGGAGTTTGCTTGCAGTAAAACATATTAGGATTACATAGTTGTGCCAATCCACTGGTAGCTTGGTTGGTGAGGCATCTCCCTTCACAGAAACAATCAGGGATCAATCCTTGGTTGTAGCTGATGATGAGGGACTTGTGTGAGGGTGTGGGTGAATGTGAGTATTTTTTTTTTTTAAGAAAGATTGCATAGTTGATGAGGTATCCTGAAATTTTAGTTTTCTCAATATGTTTCTGTCCAATCGTCCTCGACTCTCATAAGTCGGAAGTTCTTTTTCGAGCAGGGTGTCTTTATTTATCATCTGAAAAACAAATCTGACTATGAACCAAGTATGCTGGAACCTGGATGCATATGAGCTTATTGAATACACTGCTTTTCATTCAATATAAACAGTCGGCACCTTTTCGTCTTCTGATTTTTCCCTTTACCTTTACCTTTTCTTTTTTCCTTTTTAAATTAAGAAGTGAGTTTGTATAATCATGTCAAACTTGTTGATAGTTTTGTTTAAGCCTGTGAACTCCCAAGTCAGATATTTTTCTTTTCCAAATGTTCCATTTGTTTGTTCAAACTCAGTACTTGTCTTTCACTTGAGATTCAATTCATTAGGTGGAGATTGCATTCCATGGTACTTTGATCATCTTTCAAATTGCTGAATATTGTTTCCCTAAGGGGTCATTTGCCTTCTACACATGAGATAGGAAAACGGGTTTTTACATATGTGAATGTTATATATGCAAATTTAACATATTGTTTCCTTTAGGGGTAGTTTGCTTTCTACACATGGGATGGGAAAATGGGTTTTTGCATGTTTAAATGTTATATATGCAAGTGTCATTTATCTAAATGTTACACGTGTGAAAGAAATTACCATATTTGTCAAAATCTCCATTTTCACATGAGTAGATGAGTACATTCAATGTTTTTAGATGTGTTTTTGGATGTTTTAGACATTTTTTCACAAATTTCTCCAAATCTATGAAGATTTAAGATACGAAACTAAACATCTTGATGCTTATCTAAAGGTATGAACTTCTTCACAAATTACTCAAAATCTATGAAGATTTAAGATAATCAGCTTATAGGTTTTGGGGTTTGATAGTTCAATAAACCAATTGAACAGTTTGGATTACAAATATGGGGACCACAGGAAAAAAAGGTAAAGGTGGATGATGGGGGCATGGGGCCCACAAGAATGCAATCACCCTGTTTACTTGTGCCTTTTTGCCAAGAGATGTGGAAGTGATTTTCACACCTGTTTAGATGTGGTATTTTCAGTGTGTAAATGGTCTTATTTACACCATTTTCGCATCATGCTTAAAGGAGCGCAAACAAATGCAATGATGTGTAACCATTACACATGTGAATCATTTACATATGTACTTGACTACAAACAAACGACATTTAATGCTTGCATCCCTAGTGTCACATGCTTGCAGATTCACCGATGCAGTCCATGTGTATCATGAGCCTCAAAATCTACAAAAGGTGGTCCAAGAATAGGCCTCAATTGGCTAGGCCCATAGATGGCTGGCCATTGGACCTAGTCCATGGTCAGCCTGCCCTTTTGCCCAACTTTATCTACTTTATCCTTGTAGAAAATTCTTAGACATTTTCCTAGGTCTACATTTGTAGTTTTTCAAATTTCCAAGAGGATTTCCTAGATGGTTATTGGGGTGGAACTGTGGAAGTGGGTGAGGAAAAGGGTGTAAGAAAACTAGTGTCTTCCAACAGGCATCCCATAACAAGAACATCAAGATTTATGGTATCCTCTGTTAAGTAGTAGTTTTGTTACCTTCATACTTGTGTACTCTCCTTTAGCAGATCTTTGATATCTGTGTCTTTGGAGGCTTTTGGTGCAAGAAAACTAGTATCTTCCAACATGCATCCCATAACAAGAACATCAATATTTATGGTATCCTTTGTTAAGTCGTAGTTTTGTTACCTTCATACTTGTTTATTCTCCTTTATCAGATCTTTGATATCTCTGTCGTTGGAGGCTTTTTAACATTTATATGAAGTTCATTGAGAATTTTTCTTTTCTATTGAAACTACATTTAGTTTACCCCTTAATTGATCATTCCTAATTCTTTCATTTCTTGTAACCTCACATATCCATCTTAGCACATGCATCTTGATCATATATATTTTAGCCTTTTATCATTTCTTCCGATATTTGGTACATACAATAAATTAGGTCTTACTTCTGTCTTATCCACATGCCTCTTTAATCTAAGTAGCTCAGGTGATCGCCCAATACTTTACCAGCTTGTGTCCATCTTGCCCACTTTGATGATGCTATTACCTGTATTTAACTCAAACCCTTCCATTATATAATTGCCCTCAGATGCTGAAAATGGAATCCATGCAATATCAAGTTATTTTCAACTTTTACCATCTTATCTTCTCGACTCACATATATGCTAAACTTTGCACTCTACATAGTATCTCTGATTTACTGATTTTTAATCCATTTGACTCGTTCCATGTTCAGAATTCCGCCTTTTTATTTTTATGCTTTCTTGTCTAACTAATGAGTGCCACATATTGGCTGACCACATAGTCCACACGCATAATCTTGTTTTATGATGTAGTCTGGAGTCTTATTCAAAGCTTCATCATGTGACTTTCAAGTGCATGAAATGAACCCTTTGGCTTACATATGCCCCTATAAATCTGGTGTGTGTTTGCTCAAATCAGTAAGATTAGATTCCAAATGCATTTCTCAGCATCTCTTCCACTGCATTTTGCATGTGGAAATGTTTTAGCAGTATGATTGTTAAAATGCAAAACAGTGATGCGATTCATTCAGGAATGGCATCTTAGTTCCTTTGCTGTGATTCTGTTTCATTTGAGGCAGTCCGGGGGAACAAAAAGAAAAGTAGAAATAACCACAAATCCACAATGACCATCAGCTGTTGCTATTTCCTTTCTTGTCCAGTGTCGTAATTTTAATTGATAGCCATCTATCGTTTTCCAAGCTTTCCTTGGTTCTTGTAAATATTCTGAAAAGTTGTTCAGGTTCTCTCTCTTTTTTGACAGGTTTGTTCTAGTTTTGTATTGAAGATGGCAAAAGCGACCAAGACCCGACGCAGGCTTCTTTCTCGTCAGTGCAAGTTGGTCCCATACCCGTTTCCATCTTTCAACCACCAGTTTATGAAAAAGGAACTGAATGAAAGGAAATCTCCCAAACCATTGGAGAGGAATGACTGGGAAGATGCAACCTGTTCAGTGTGCATGGAGTTCCCTCACAATGCTGTTCTGCTCCTCTGTTCTTCTCATGACAAGGGTTGCCGCCCCTACATGTGCGGCACCAGCTATCGCTATTCCAATTGTCTTAATGAATTTAAGAAGGCATACACCAAAGTAGTGTCACCCAGTAGGGATCAGGATGGGCTATGGAATGGGTCGCCAGAGAATCTGGGCTTTAACTTCAATCCAGATGCTGTTCTGTCAAGTGAGAAGCATGAAGTAACAGAGCTTGCGTGCCCCTTGTGCAGAGGACAGGTGAAGGGATGGACAGTGGTCGAGGCTGCTCGCAAATATCTCAATGCCAAGAAGAGAACCTGTATGCAAGATGGCTGTTCATCTGTTGGTACGTACAAAGAACTCAGGAAGCATGTAAGGGCAGAGCATCCTTTCGCACAGCCCCGTGAGGTGGACCCCATACTTGAACAGAAATGGAGAAGTCTTGAGCATGAGAGGGAGCGAGATGATGTGATCAGCACAGTAATGTCATCAATTCCTGGGGCAATGGTGTTGGGGGATTATGTGATAGAGGGTGGACGTCATGGTTTTCATGAGGATGGAGTTGATGAGAATAATTTGCTCAATTTTGTTTTCCTTTTTCAAACATCAACTGGGAACACAATTATCAGGTCGCGCCTGAGAAGACATGAAAGAGGTTTTCGTGCATTAGATGATGGACTTGATCGAACTGACACTTCACCTAATGTGGTCAGTGGAGCTTCTGTTGCTTCCACAAATGAAGGAGAGAATTTAGTTCCAGCTAACCGAGGGAGAGTTGTGGGCATGGGGAGATCAGAGAGGCGGCGCAGGTATCGAAGCCGGCACCGGTCAGTGGTGGATCTCACCTGATGGCACCATATACGTAGGTTAGTTAGCATCAATGTCCTTGGTTATAAACATGGATTGACTGCAATTTATTGGATGCTTTTTTTTTTTCTTTTTCTATAAGAACATCATTTTGGAGGTAAGTTTATGTCCTCTGTTAACCTAATTGAAGGTCAGGTTTATGGTGCTTCTCTCTCTCTCTCTCTCTCAAATCTGAGTGAGGTCATTGGATTATCTCTTGTACAAATGTTTATTGGGTTTTCCCACTGAGGTCATTGGATTATCTCTTGCACAAATGTTTATCCGTCTATATTTTTGGCTATTTCTTTCTGCAATGAATGACGAGTTGCATTATTTTCATGATCTCTCTGAGGTGCTGCATTATTTTCAAGAACGGTCTAGGGAACTCACCTGTGTGCAGAAATTTCAGCCATTAGATAGTGGAATGAGTGCTATAATTTGCATGACCAATTTGTGTGCCTGCCGAAGTTGGATGGGCATCGACTTTGGTTCATGCTGATTCATGAAAGGGTAATGAGAGTGAGGGGGGTTTAAGTTCGATGAGCATGGAATTTAGGTCAGGAATCATGAAGGGCTTGTGGGAACTGCCAAGCGCCAATCATGGTGGCCGAGTTGGGGCAGGCCTAAATTATATCCAGGCCCTGCTTGACTCTAGAAAAGACCATATCAAGCCTAAGCCCAACTAGGGCTGTAAGTAAGTGCCAGCACCTACTCCCCAGCCCGGCTTGCCTCAAACATGTCAGGCCCAAGCCTGTCCATTTAGTCAATCAGGCCGGGCTGGGCTGGCCTGGGATCTGAACTTTTTTCACATAATCCAAGCCCATCTCAAATATTTAATGGGCCAGCCGGGCAAAGGCCAGCCTCGCCCAGCCAGTCATACAAATGTACATAGGATTTTTTTTTTGTTTTTCTTTCTTTTTATAACGCTGATCCTTCTAATAAACTAATATAAGATTTTCATGACTCCTGCATATTAGTTCGTTGCCTGTTAAAAGATCATGAATATGAATTGTGGGAGATAATGACGCCCTTACTATGTGATGAAAAGAGAGAACCCATATATAGTTTTTTTTTTTACAGCCAGCACTAGCCATGATTGTGTTTGCATAAGGAACACCTCACTTATTGGCACCATGCTTGATTGGAAAACTCATTAAGCTAGAGGTTGATAACAGGTGGACCAGGTGATTCAGAACTTAGGGTGGAACACACAATCGCACATAAAAACTGTGTAGATGGTTTTCAGCCACTGTTGCTTCATTCTGTTGAATTACCAATTGAACTCGTTACATTAAAAAAAATAAAAAACCGATTAAACTTGTACCATGCTAGTTGCGATGTTTGCAATGAAAATATATTCGTTTCTTGTGGCTAAATTCTAACTCCTTTTTACAGATGAGCTAACCCACACAGCTTTCTACAAAAATCACACATTAAAATAAGAAGATACAATGGGCACAGCGAAGAAACGAATCAAAGGAAGTTACAATGTATGGACACGCACATCCCTAGAGACTCCAATTTACAGCTAGGCAGCGTAGAGATATCCGTGGTTTTGGTTAGGGAGTTATCTCCCTCTTACCATAGAAAGCCCAATAGAAACTGAAACTGCATCCATGATTGCAAAAACTGGGTTCCCATTTGCTCTCTATGGTGGCCACCACAGCAGCTGAATTCAACATAACGATTGACCCAGCGGAAGAATCTGCCAAGATAAAACATGATGCACACATAAAGCATGTTCTTAAATATCAGCTCAGACATGAATTTTTCAAAACCTGACACAATACAGTTCCACACCTGTATCACCCATATGCTAACATGTATAATTGACGAGGGCTGATACAGGTCAATACAGGCTTATCGGTACTTCTTTATCACTTTTCAGTTGACAATGGCATCAAGTCAAATAGGGCTGGCACATTCAATACACATCAGTTTCAACCCAGCCAGCACGGGAAGCGACACCAAAATTCGAATGCAAGCAAATGAGAGAAGTTTTTTGAAATGCTTGAATATGGCTGAGAAATTAAACAAGGCACGATCTGCTAGTATAAAATAACAGTGGAACTGTGGAACCTCAACAAGGCACCATCTGCTAGTATGCAGAATGCCATTTATGGCATTAAAAATATTGAACAATGCAGAACATAAGTCATAAGAAATACTAAAACCATAAGCACAGAGAATGGAGACCAGGAATCAGTCACAGGACCATTCATATCACCATTCAGGACTGTCCAGTAGGTTATTCAATTTCAATTAAGGAAATTTTAGAGACCAGAGTTGGACAATTCCAATCCACCTGATCAACACCTTACTGAGAGGGGGCTAAGATTGTTTTGAAGGAAAAAGGTCCTCCTATACCAGTCCATTTTGCAGGACACACCTTTGCTTAGTTGTCTCCAAATCCCCACTCAGATCAGAGATGACCCCAGCCATTTCATTCTTGGCATATAAAATGGTTATAGTGAAACACCAACTTATAGATTGTAAGAAACTAAGAATTGATCCATTTTTCACAGTTGGTTTGAGACAAGCAAACTGGAGACATAATTTGTTTAAGTGTCAAAATTCTGTCCCACTGAACCTAGTGGACATGATTATTTCCCTGGAGCGAAAAAGTACAATTAAATGACAGATGTTGTTACCTTAGATTGCCGAGAGTTGAACATAAAACTCAAGCCCTTGCATCACTATTACTTGAAGAACCAGAGCCCACACTAGCTGGCACAGCCCTCCTCACGAACGGATGCTCTAATAGCTTAGAAGCAGGAGGTCTATCATCTGGCACAACTCGTAAGCATTGGCGGATGAAATCCTGTGCGTCACTTGAAAGAGAATTGGGAATAGGTGGAGGTATGCTGTGACCAATTTGAAAAAATGCCTGCGTCTGACACCAGCAGAGACAATCATTTGAGTCCCCTTCCAGTTCACATGTAAACAAAGTGAAATAATGCCACGAGTCCAATCTGACATCATCAATACATAATAGAGCCATTGCCATTTTCCTAACTGGTCAGCATTTATTTATTTATTATCATTTTTTTTAAGACTGGATCACTAGTCTAGGAGTTGAACTTTCAACTTGAGGGCAACGGATTGATCCCTAGTCGGTACTGTGAGATTGAGGTACCTTACCACTGAGCGATCAGGGGATGGCAACTAGGCATCATTTATTAAGAGTGGGTGAAACAGATAAGTTAACTACTATATCGAACAAGATGCATTAGGCCTTGAGCATATAGTGTTTGCAAGGGTAGAAAAAGACAGCCCTGTTGGACTATCTCCCAGAAAAAAAAAAAAAAGACTACTCACCCATTCCAAAGGATAGTAAGGAGGCTGACGAGTCAACATCTCTAATACAGAGCAACCAAGGCTCCATATATCAGCTGCAAGCCCATATGTCATTCGTGGATTAACAACCTGAAAAAGGTCATGAAATAACTTGGATTATACAGGGGAAAGCTTTAAAAAAAAAAAAAAGTGCACAATTTTTCATTTTTAACTGGTAACATGATTCCAACCTGCAACCTTGTGGTTGTGATAATGAGAGAGTGTACATAATATGTCTAGCTCAATGTAAAGCAGCTGCATTTACAAAGGACTACTCTCTAAATGACAACCCCATTCAAGTACAACCTTGTTGAAGGCCAATAGTCATCCCATCAAAATATATGTTCATGAAAATGCAGCACGCAAAACTGAAGTGTTGTAAGCATAGGAAACTAAGGTAAAGAAGGAGACCAATAAAGTCTTAGAATAAAGTCCCCAGAAATGATTGTTGCATGACAGAGAAAAAAGTACTGTATCGGATTTAGTGGCAACAGAAGTCAAAAAGTTAATCCCAGGTTGATTGGTTAAGGTTTCAATGATATGACAGGATAGAGATGGTCCTTGATAGATATACCATGATCTTATTCATTTCATGTGCATATGGTGCCCCTTCTCTGGCTTGAATGGCTCTCTTGGAATCTTCCTTCCCCATTCCAATTGTTCAAGTATGGATGGTCTTCAGATCCTCTCAAGAGGCAGGGTTGAATTTCTTGAGACTGCTACCTCTAGCAACCTCGTGGTGAGTGTGGGAGGAAAGAAACAAAACATTAAATTGAAGGGAAAGGCTTATCTTGTCTGATGCTTGAAAGGTTAAAATTCTCTGTTAGAATGGGGGCATAGAGCTGAAGAATTTGATGGAAGACTGCTTCATGCATGGATAGAGACTAGCAACATGGATATCTGTTTGACACCACGGGATTTCATGCCTAACTTACAAGGAAGCTCAAGTGATAACCTGGGTCAATCTAGTTGTAAGGCAATTGGACAATGTATTACCGCATTTCAGGAAGCATGCGAACATAGGTTTCACTGATTTTGTAACATGATGTGTTTTGAGTTTTGACTGCTCTGTTTGTTTTAGTTGTTTTGTATCGTTTCTTCTTTAATAAAATTCCTTTGTTACCGATAAAAAAAAAATGTGTTTTGACTGTTCTGGGAAATATATGTGTACATGTTGAATAAATAAATGCACATATGAAGAATGAAATAATTGAATTGGCTGATCATCGATAGGCTCGGTCTTTAAAACCGGACTGGACAGTCTTGGTTGAATTAGAATCGCTAGATGTTGTTAGGTTCAACTAAAACCACATACCCTTGGCTGAACCATGTGCACTGTGCAGTTTGTCTATTGAGCCATTCAAATTGGGTTCTTTAAGAACTCCTAATGTTGCTGTTTGGTTCAACCAAAACCACTTACCCTCAGTTGAACCATGTGAACTGTGCAGTTTGGCTGTTGAACTGTTCAAACTGGTTTCTCTAATAACCGACCCATGACCAATGAATAAAATTGATAAAAAAAATGTCAAATTAAACCTTAATCTTAAATTGTTATGTTTGGAACTTTTTAAACATCTCTTTTAAATTTACATTTTCGTATGACGCCTTTATTTTATTTTTAATTACGATTGCATGCTGACTCATTGTTCAAACAGAGTGAACAACCTGTTGAACCTGGTTTGGCCAAGCCTTATCCTTCAGTAGCACAATGGCTGATCCATTGTTTTGAACATTACACCTTGAAAATATCAAAGTCACTGCCAAAGGCAACTCCTAACAGGAGCAGATCGGGCGGGTCACAAATTTAACCTGATCTATTTCCACAAAAAACATCAACCTACAGCTGGATTTTTTATAATCCATGATGCCGAGATACCTTATGAAACGACATCAGTAAGGTACTAGAAACTTACAGGATACTTGTAAAATATGCTTTATTGTTATAACTTCATATGATATCTGTTAAGTTATTAGAAACTTACAGAATACTTGTAAAATATGCTTTATTCTCAAAAGAGGAAAAATAAAAGAAATGGAACTAAAAAGGACCTTTTTGTAAATAAAAATAAAAAATTGGGTGTCATGTTTATTTAGCATGCTAGGGAGACTACTTCAGTTTAGCATGCTAGGGAGACTACTTCAGTTTTTTTTTTTGGTGTGTGTGTGTGTGTGTGTGTGTGGTAGGAACTAGGAAGATTACGTCATCTAATATGATATTTTTGAATTTAAAAGATTATTTACAAAAACAACAACTAGTTAAAATGTTTTTAAGTAAAAACTGAAACCCATGAAATTAGACATGAATGGAATGTTAGATGCCCGGATGTGGCATGACTATGATGTGGATAAAATGCGATATGGATACATTGACTATTTTCATGTATCAGGCATCATAGGGATTTTGGACAATAGGGTATTCGTATCCATGTATGCATCATAGTACCAATCATTCCCTACAACCAATGCTTTACTAGCAGAACTGTCTTTTTGAATGAAAGATGCAATTGTATCAAATAAAAGGTAGCGACACTGCAGAGAAGGTACAAACCTCAGGAGCCATCCAGTATGCACTCCCTTTGCATGATTTCAACTTATTTAGTTTGCTCGTCTGGAAAGATGAACAACGAGCAATATAAGATAAAAGGAAACTATGTTTGTATTAGAAAACTGACAAGAGACAATAAAAGGCATACCTCCTTTGCTAATCCAAAATCTGCTAGTTTCACAGATCCATTGGCATCCACCAATATATTGCCACATTTGATATCTCTTGAAGACCACAAAAAAAACAGAAAGACATGATTTAATTCCAAGCAAAAGACAATTACCCTTCCGATAGAATATAATGAGAAGACCACATCAAACTTTAAACACTTCCACAGCTGGCCTTGTCGAAATTAGCAGAATCATTCACATTTGTCAAGAAGAGAATGTGTTCAAAGAAGTTGTCGTCGCGCACAAGCACTAAGCTAGTGGTCTTATTTGCAGAAGTATGCTAGAAAAGATTTATGCATTCACCACGCTTGCAAACAAAAACCAAGAGTAGTTTTTTTCCTTGGTGTATGTCGCATAGTGCATATGATGAGTAACAAAAAATTGTCTTAAGAGGAATTATACAAAGGAAGAGATGTACAATGGCCCATCAAGATAATGCGTCTAACATTGTTATTGTTGCAGCTGTTGACTCCTGTTGTTTTTTATTTATTGTTGTGGATATTTGGACTTTTTTATTTGCTGATTCAATATACTAGCACACATGGTCAAGAAACCTTAAAATTCAGATGCAACATTCATGGAATAATAGTGCAATAATACCAGCTACACATAAATATTCAACCCAATGTATCTACACTACAAGGTTTCTTTGAAATGAGCATTGCATGATTGTATTACAAATCAACACATTCACACAGGCTCTCATGCTAGATTCTTCACAGCATAACTGGATTCTTCTAGTTCTAGTCATTAACATTTTCTTGTAATTCATAATTCATAAAATATTATTGCATATTTCTCTTCTTTGTAATCTAAATGTACATCGAAATGTTTATTGCTTGATAACTAAGAAGATTTTACATAATTTTATTTGTGTTTTTCTGTGTAATATTTTTATTTAGGAATATGTATACAGGGAAACGAAGGAAGACGAGATCGCATTCTAATAGAGGCTTGAAAATGCTTAGGAGAAATTGGATGGGTTTATTTCACTAGACTCTTCAATAAGATATTAAGGACATAGAGAATGTCAGATGAATGGAAAATCAGTGTTGAGTACCTATATAAAAGAAAAAAAAAAGATTTGCAAAGTTGCACCAATTATTGTGGGATTAAACTTATGAGTCACTATGAAACTCAGGAGAGAGTGAAGGAACAAAGACTTAGATAAAAGACCAAAATATTTGAAAATCAATTTGGTTGCATGCTTGGCTCAGGATAGACTGGAATGGCGAAATAGAATTTATGTAGCTACCCACAACATAGTTGTGACAAGGCTTTGATGATGGTGGTGGTGGTGGTGGTGGTGGTGATGACATACACGGCAGCGATCTCCTAGGCAATGTCGACCATGGAGATCATGGGTGATAACGCAATGGGGTCCACTAGGAGAATGGGTCGGGGGTTGGAGATGATTTGGCTCGGACACGGTGCTGCCCAAATTCCAGATCTTAGGTATCTATGATGACCATGATATGGGCCCCTCAAAATCAATGGTCCAAAAAATCTCAAATTCAACAATGAG
Source organism: Litsea cubeba (assembly GCA_012931725.1). Lineage (NCBI taxonomy): Eukaryota > Viridiplantae > Streptophyta > Magnoliopsida > Laurales > Lauraceae > Litsea > Litsea cubeba. The sequence continues at coordinate 17,994,495 of CM022949.1, forward strand.
CACGGTCCACTGGGGTGTTAAATTGGGATAGGTGGGTTTGCAGCAGAGAAGAAAGGAGAGGAGAGAGAAGGTTGTCTATTTTTCGCCCTATGGGCAGTGTCATCCATGGGATCATTCCCCTACATATATATAAATTTATTTAGATATGATGCCAAATCAACCTATTTTTGGGAACCCGACAGAATCAGACATCTCATAACAGTGCCTGATTCTAATATGCACGCATCTGCGCACCTCAGCAATGAACTATCAGAAAACTAAAAATAAACTCTTACCAAAGCCATGATTTAGGGGAAAAAACTGAACACTTAAAGAGAGGAAAAAAATTACAGTTCATAATATTGTATCACCTGTGCAGCACATCTCGATCATGAAGATACTTCAAGCCATTTAGAATCTGCCTCGTGTATGCTGATACTTGTGTGTCTCTCAAATGATACTTTTGATAGAGATTTGCCAGAGAACCTTTTGTTACCAACTCAAGGAAAATATACAGCTTTGCATCTTCCTGAAAAGCATAATTATCATCTAAGATCCTCTGAAAGGCAATTTTCAAATCTTAGTACTATCCCACCAATCTGGGGTTTACCAACAGTATTTGACTCTGAAATAAGCGAAGTTCACATGAAACATCTTTTTAACTTTGGTGCATGAAAGAAAATGGTAATAATTGATAAAACATAACATCCATACTATCACAGAAAGCTATATCAAGAACTGTTTCAAACCATTTTTATAAGTCTTTCACCAATTATAGTTTACAAAGGTTCAGCTAGAGGATAAAGTAGATACATGTAGAAATAAATCGCCAGTAGATGCAATGAGGCTTCCTTGACGATGTCACAACTAATAAGATGGTGTGACTTCATTCTGATCTTGTTACACTTTGATCCTCTAGGAACTGCATGTTGTGTGCATAATATAGATTGCCAAGTTAATTGAGGCTGAATACTCAACAAGTCCTTGTTAAACCAATTCATCAAATAAAGTTTCGGCATAAGGCATGTTCAAGATTAGGGCTATCGTCTGCCAAAATGGGTTGGTCAGGCCTGGATTTTAAGCTAAACAGGCTAGTCTTCCAGTAAAACCTGTCCAAAATTTAGGTTTTCCCATGTGCAAGTCTGGTCCATCGACAGCCCTATCCAAAATGGACTGGTATTGAAACCTCAACAAGAAGATGGGATATGGTTTTGATGTCAACAACAATCAATGAAATTTGGAAGGTTCAAAACAATTTATTTTCAGGAACTTGAGATTTATTACGAGCAAAATAAGTACAAAACATTGTGATGAGTTGCTTTAGGATTAGCAGCAGAATCTACACAGACTGATTATTTTTCATCTTAATTATCTATTAAGATGAAAATGAAACATACTGTATTAGATAAAATTTAGATAAGGTCTTGGACTAGAAGGGGATCAGTACATGGAAATAAATCATAAGACAGAACAAAAAAGACAAAACTAAATATTAAGGATCACTAAGGTAGAACGCTGAATCAACCAACATAAATTTGACGTCAACCAACCAAGCAAATTGAACAATAAATGGGAAGTATTATACTCTGTGAACTTCAATAAAAGAAAATCAATGCATGTTATGGAACATAGGTCTAGCAAGTAAATGGCATCTTAGTGCACACTATTTTCTCATTTGAAATCCCCTGTTCAAATAAACCTAAACCGATGCTCTAAAAAACAAATGCAATAAAGGTAAGAAGCAGCACCTTGTCTGTACCAAGATATTGCACAATGTTCTCATGTTCAAACTGACTTAAAAGCGCAATCTCCTGAAAAAAAAAAGTAGGAAATTTAGACACACTCAAAAGGAGATAATGTCGCAAGTAGAAAAAAATCTCTATCACGGACCTCATTTGAAAGAAGACAGACAGATAGAGAAAAAAAGGGGTACATATATCAGATAACTAACAAAGAAAGGGTCTTGTCAGCTTCATGTGACCCAAGAAATAGTCTTGTGATTGGCCCCATTCAGTAAGGCACACCTAGCCGAACCACATGCAACCAAAAGAGCTGACAACATGTGCCTACTGTGCAAGGACAATCCAGTTGCGTATTTTATGTTTCCTTCAGAAGAAACTGATCATACAGTAAAATATATGAAGAAAGTCTCCCAAAAAATTCTTCTTTTTTAAGGTAATCTTGACATTTCTGACCTGCTCAAGTTGCTGAATGCATTGTTGGGCCTGGCTTCCCTGATCAAGCAAAGAAACCTCTTTCACAGCAAAAAAGAAACCATCTCTGCAGAGGAAAAGATGAATGAGTTCATTTAGATTATGAAGATTAAAGAGCATTTTTCTTTACCAAAAAGGCTTTTCGCCCTTAAAAAGGATTTCACCAATTAAACATATATTTTCTTGACATTATAATAGCAATTTACTTCTATTATAACCAAAAACAAAACCATTCCTTTCAATAAAGTTGCTTTCAGCTTGTCACTCATGAGCACTCTAGTACACATGTACGAACATATCAATTCTATTTAGGGGCGTTCATGGGCCAGGTAAGGCCGAGCCGAGGAATATCAAGGCCTGGGCCCAACTTCTAAACTATAGGCCAAGCCCGACTCAGGCCATAGTGGCTGGCTCCTCTCAAAGTATATGGCGACTGGGGTTGATGAGCTGCCTTTATAACAAAAGGAAAGATTTATTGACACTAAGCATGTTTTAACTCAGCTGGTTTGGACATGTGCCCATGTGTGAGAGTGCATGCATTCAAGTCACCACTCAGTTCTCCATGCCATTTTTTTACATTCAGACTAAGCCGGGCTTTGGGCTCTCTACCACTAAATCCAAGACTAGCCTATCTATTAAATGGGCTGAAATAATAAATCCGGTCTGGAACCGAGTACTAAAACATTAGGCCCAAGCCCATCCCAAAGCAGGCTACGCACAGGTCGGGCTGGGCCAGCCCGGTCCATGAGCACCCCTAATTCTATCTTAATGATAGCAAGACAGTATTTGTCGTTCCCAAAAAAAAAAAAAAAAACTCTGTCCGGGGATGATGCGAGATCTGGTTACTATTCATTAATCCAGTAACTGGAGAATTTCAAGGATCATATGTGGTTGGACTTGAAAATTGAAATAACTCCTAGCCAGACACTGATGAAGTACAGAATGGTGGTCAACAAAGCATACAGCCAACAAACAAACCCAGTTGGGACAACCACATAAATGAATCTCTACTCCCAGGTGAGTTGAAATAGAAAAATTAACACAATAGAACAAACAGTATGCTGAGAAAGAGAATCTACTGCAATTTACTGGTAATGGGAATGAATAACCAGAAGCCTTATAATTAAAAGATTGCCCTGAACAAGGACTGAAGCACCAAAGATCCAGTTAATGCGTAATCAAATTGAACCTGCACAGAAGACTGAAAATGAACCTCTTACCACAACCTCACCGTGGAAGGCATTAGTCTTCTGCATGACCAAGGTAACGCTTATCATGGATGAACGAAGAATATTAAAAAGGGAAAAAAAAAAGGAAACTGGTAGTTTTCCTGTAGAATTTTTCACCGCCGACATTCTCTGGTGGCTGTGAAATTCTCATGTGGATATTAGATTTGGAGGAAAGGAGAGCAGCTGTGGAGGTAGAAGAAAGAAAGGAGATCTAGGCAGCTTTATAGAAGGTTATTTGATCATGGTTTTTATAGAGTATGAATCTTTTCATTTATAGTCCTTAGCTGTATCATACTTGCAGGGAGGATCATCATAAGAGCTACAAAAAAGGAGCACTAGTCCATTACTATTTCTTGGAATCTAGAAACATTCAGTAGAGATTCTAAGGATATATTTGCCTCTAAAAGGATTTGATTAATGGGTCTGATTGTATCTAAGATTAAATATAAACTCATAATAAAAGGAGACTTTGGTAATACATCTCAAACTTCTCAAATGAAATGTTCATTTTTTTCTTCTCCATTCTTCACATGGTATAACCGTATAAGAGAGCCTAGGCTACTACTGATCAATGACCATTGCTTTATAATCTTCTCTTTTTTTCTTCTCTCACTCTTCTTTTTTTTTTTTTTTTTAAGTTTACTTAAACAAACATTACTGCCTCTTTAGACCGTATGGATGATGCCAGCAGCTATATGATTGAGGACCACGCCTGCTCCGGAGAAGTTTACCTTCAGGAGAGTCTCCATTATAGAAGAATTACAGCACACATTCCTTGAAGGAAGACTTCTTAGTCGTGATTCATTGATTCCTACATAAAAGGATTCCAAAAATACAATAGAATTCTAGGCAGGGGATGATTTAATCCTTTTCTCCCCCATATAAGTATAATAAACTCCTGATAGCATACAAATTAGGATATACATCTTGTTTATTTTCGTATGAGTTCTATGAGCTAATTAAGAAATGTGGGTCAAGGATTACTTGTAAATTCCTGATATATGGAAGAAACATGGAAATAATAATAAATAAATAAATAACAAGTTACCTATATTTCCTATCGACTGTCTGGGATTTTGGTGCCTATTTTGGTTTTCAGATGAGCAACATAAATTTGGGGTTTTGCACACAAAACAAACCCAAGCTCTACTAGTTGGCAATTATGACTTTATCACTTGGCTTCAGTTATTCTCTTGGATTCCCTTTCCTTTGCTATTTGTTAACATGGCTCTACAGTGTGAATTGGTATTTTTCTTCGATTTGGGTTGAATAAGAGGCCCACCACAACCCGTTGAGCAATCTAGGACAGTAAGCTGCATCACATTTGTATCTTTTGGGCCAGCTTCTTCATATGCACCTGCCCTTGAAGTGTAGGAGCCCTTGCCTTTATATCTCACAAGGAACCAGTGCCTTTGGTACATGTGGTTTTCAGGTGACAACCTAGTCAATCCTCGCTCACTTGACACTACAAACACCACCGGAGAATGCCCTAAATTAGCATAAATCATCATAGGACACATTAAAGTGCGGCAGGTCTTTATAGCTAACACTGATTAGATGCAACCCTCCTCCTTGCCCAAGCTTGGGATCGTGACATAACAAAGCAACGCACACACATGGCAGAGTTGGATCTTTCCAATGGGTTGGGTTAAAAAGCACCTATTGGGTAAGCTAACATTACCAATAACATTAGACCCCAAAGAATATGGATGTATCCCAAGTGGGCCCCAAAGAAAAGCTTCCTTACCGTGCTATACAATTTGCAAGGAATGGTTAAAATATTTGATTTAAAACATTGTGCTATAATAGAGAGAAAAAAAAAAGAGAAAAATGAAAATGCGGTCACCAATGGGGAGTTATCAACTTATCATGCATTCTAAAATGGATGCAATAGGTTTAAATTTTTTTTTTAATGGTATAGATTGAAAAGTATTTGATGGCCCGATAGGGGAAGGGGCAGGCTGAAGAGGACGTGGAACTTATCTAGGAATTCGGCTCGGGATATATCGGGATGGAGAAACAAAATCCATGTAGCCAAACCCAACATAGTTGGGACAAAGCTCTGATGATGATCATGATAGGTTGAAAAGTATTTTTGTTACCTTTACTAATGCCTCGAGGTTTTGATACGATTGATTAGCAATCTAAATTTAATATGGTATCATCGCAAGTTTGAATCCCAAGAGGAATAACTTGGCAATGAAATGTGCATGTTGCGAAATATGCACGACCTGGTTCCACCCAAAGGGTAGTGTTGAAAAGTATTTCCAACACCTCAAACCAATAATAGGATTGGTTTGTGGAGGAAATTTAATACAACATGCACCTGCTAATGCTTTTCATTTTATCCTAAATGCATTAGCAGCAGCACACTGCAATAACCTGGTCATACTTCCAAACCACATGTACTACACTAACCACAATCCACATCCTAATGAGTGGAAAATAAGGTCCAGACCAATTTCAAGCAGCTACCAAACTAAAGTGTATAAGAAAAAAAAAAAGATAGAAATTTAATTAACTCAATAAGATCGATCCACTTACTCGCTCAACCCTTCATATACCGTTCCAAAGGACCCACTACCAAGAAGCCCGCCCCGCGTCCACGAGCTGATACTGCGTCTGAATCTTCCATTAGGAGATATAATGGACAAGGGCTCTGTAGTTGAGCTAGATGAATCATCATCATTAGACGTCGAAAATGCAGAGGATCCAGTGAGCTGATCGGTCTCACCAACAGCTCCATTAATCCCCTCATCCTCATCCTCATTGCTTTCATCATCGTCCCTGCCACCGCGAATCGGCGATGAAGAAGCAGCGCCATCCTCCGGTGCAAAAGACCTCACTAAATCCCAGGTAGAGCCCCCCTTATCAAGAACTGGCAGCGACATCGATGGCGGAGGCGCAAGAACGGGCGGCCGAACTCCCTTAATTCCACCACCTGTAGAAGACTTTACATTAGTGCGACGGCTTCGAGTCAGAAATCCATTTTCCCTGGGCAATTCCTCGTTGATTCTAGCCCTAGCCTTGAATTCATCCACCAAATCCTCCACCTGGTGCGGCGGCGTTGGCAATTCCTCGCTGATTCTAACCCTAGCTGTAATTTCAGCCACCAATTCCTCGTCCTTGAGCGGAGGCGGAGGCGAAGGCGGAGGCGGAGAGGGCGGAGGCGGCTCCACATCAGCCACCGCGGGGGCAGAATTAGGGATACTAGGCTCCTGAAACCGAGAAATCGGGAAGACATCTGAAGAGGAGCGAGCCTTCCTCGCCTCCCAGACGGCGGCCGGGATCGCGAAATCCTCCGGCCCGGAAAACCCTAAACTTTGGCAGATCCGCTCGAATTCGCCCTCTTCTACGCCCTCGACGCGGAAGCTGGTCTGACCTGCATAAGAAGATGGAAGATCGAGCGACCTGGTGCGGAGAGTAGACGAAGTCGACGAGTCTGGAGAGGAAGAAGACGCCGCGTCGTAGTCGATGTTCTTGATCGCGTTGCGTCGGTCGAGCCGAGGCCTTTGATGACGCTTGTGCTTGGAGTCCATAGCGCCCGGGCTGGCCTTAGAGAACTTCAGAATCCGCGGTAGATGCATGTGGTGGTGTTGCGGAAGAGAGAGCGGAAGGTCGACCCATGAGCTGCGAGCGAAGACTAAAGGAGGCAGGCAACAGGCAATAGATCAAACAGATGGTGGGCACGGACCATGTGGAGTGAAAATTGTTGTTTTGTCGTCGTGTTTCGGCTTGCAATCCAATTGCCAGTAGACAGAGGTTGATTCTTCGACCTGGTATTGCTTGTCGGCGAGTGGTTGGAAGCTTTTCTTCTTCTTTTTTTCCTCTTTTCTTGTTTCTGTGGTTTTTTTGTGGTTTTACTGGGGTGGAGTTTGCTGATTAGCAAAAAAGCGTTGACGGGACTTTTGTGGGGAGATTTGAAATACAAGAAAGAGTGTAGAAGATGTTTTGGGTGGAGTAGGGGTAGGAAATTGTTGGCGAGTCAATTACCGCGGTAACTTCGTGTTTTTAACTTTTTTTTTTTTTTTTTTAATCCATCTGCTGCTTAGGTTTTTAGGATTTGAAAATGGTCCTCTATTATTTATAAGGGTTTTTATGAAAACATCCTCAAATATATATATTATTATACCTCGCATTTTCAAATACATGCAATGCTCAAAAACAAGTCATACAACCGATTTCGTTTTTATTTTATATTAAATTGCCCTTCGTTTTATTTCTCGCAAGTTCGAGATATGTAAAAAAACTCTTTATTTATGTATTTTTTGTATTTTTATTTTGATATCTTTCATGTTCTCAAAATCATGCAAAAATGTGTAACTATTATGAGATTTGTATTTGAATCTTTATAATAAAAAATTGGTGGTTTTGCCCTTTTATTCATTAAATAAAAATAAGTATTTTTTTTTTACTTTTTTATAGAAATACCCATTATTATAACTCAATTTTCAACTATCTATTTCAATAACACTCCAAAAAGCATTTAAAGCTTAATCATGTATTTTAAAATTTTCATCAATCTAACAATGAGTTACGCATGGGTTAAAACAATTATAACTAGTTATAAATATGCATTGATATTTGATTGTTATTACGATTGATTTGAATTCAATAAAATGGATTATGTATCGTTAAAATTAGACTTATGTAAAGTTATTATCTCCCACTCTAACACATATAAGTTCAAGTTTTTGAAATTATGTAAATAAGAATAAAAAAAGTACAAAAGTGTCATTTTCTTCTAAAAAATTATAGTGGTTAGAATGCTATTGATTTGGGAACTAAGGAAAATATTAAAATGAGAAAAACGGAAGGCTTATTTATAAATATTAAAATCATATGAGTTTATTTACAAAATTTAAAAAACTTTTAGGGATATATTAAAAAACAAACCCTTTGATTTTTAAAAGGAAAGAAAACGAAAGAAAACATTAGAAAGAAACGCGTTTATCGAGGGAGAGAAATGAGAATGCGGTGCCATCTGGCGATCTGACAGCTTCTCTTGCTTTGCCCCAAGCAAAGAGGAGTTTTATACTACGGATCGGGTGCCGCCACGAGATCAAAGCTGCAATGTAAAGAAGGGTCATGATTAGGAGACCTTTAAGGACCTATATGAGTAGGATAGGTCAGTATTTCTGATTCTTTGGCATAAGACAAGACTTGTAGAGTGGGGGTGGTGGGGCATGGAAATATAATATTCTTTTCGACTTAGGTGAGTGGGTCCGGTCCAGCACCATGGGCGCACTCTTATGGCCACCTTTCACCACTACAGACTCGGCCAATTTTATTCTGATTGAACCTTTAGCCATAGCAAGTGGTAGATTTAGGATTTTCATTTGAGTGAAATTAATAAACGTCAATTCAAATAATAAAAGATTAATTCCTTAATTTTATATCAAAATCCATCAAAACAACATGTAAATATCTCCACGTTCACCCAAATTTTACTACAAAATAAGCTCTATATACCCCCTTTGAGTCGTCCAATGTATAAGAAAAAGCACTTTTATACGTGCAGATCTTAGATTAATAAGAGAAAAGAAAAGATAGCACCACAAGGATTGGATCAAGGTAGATTTTCAGCATGTTCATCCACCATATATCATTCCCCCACCACATATCCATACCTAAACATGCCTAAGAAATTCCCCCACATCATATCATGTTCATCCATCACATGTAATTTTCCCACCACATATTCATACCCAAATTTGAACAAGAAAAAATTCCAAAATTCTGGACTGTGCATAGCACCAAATTGCTTTCCTCTTTAGTTAAAAATCGTGGCTCTCCACCAATATTCCGTTTCCAAAATGCCTCTTTCTATGAGTATCTCTAATTCACAAACTGCTACAAAAAAAAGAATCATAGCACATTATTCACGTACAATTCTTAATTGGGAAAAGGATGGCCAATCAAGAGGTTTCATGCCCTATCATTGGGAGTCAACATTAGAGATTGAAAAAAGTATACGCTAAAGCAAAGTTAACCCTAAGGGGTAGCTCAGTTGGCCCACGACCACGGTTTGCATCCGAAGGTTGTGGGTTCGAAACTACACTGCCACACTGGAGTTACATTGGAACTTACCCGATTTTCCTCTGGGTCCGGAGGGATTAGTCCAGCCCAAAGGGTTGGGAACCCTCCGATGGCAAAAAAGAAAAAAAAAAGTTGGATATTAAAGGTGGGGCGATGTGTATTGAGTAGAGAAGGCATGGCCCGTATGGCCCATTGCCCATATGGAGTTTTTCCATTTTCACCTAGGGCTAGTGCCCAACACATGGATCCGCCCCTGCGGCCTCACCAATGGAGATGGAGATGAGAGTATGAAAGTCTGATGTCAAGATCATGGGGTATGAGAGTATGAAAGTCCCGGCAAAGGTGAGCCCAAGCGGGCCCTACAGAGTGGACCTGCACATGTTTAGGTTTGAAGAATTATGAGAATTCTCAATTTGGGAGAATTCTGAATTATTTAAATGTTATCCCTCGAGTGGTTTCCAAAATGCTCAATTAGGGCCTATTTTTTTATAAGAACTTCTGACAATAATTTATTATGCTGAGTTTTTTTTTTTTTTTAACATGATGTTACATTTTGTCTCTTAACATTTGCAAATGCTATATTTTCTCACAAGCATTTCAAAATTTTAGCCATCTTTAAGGTCTCAAATGACATTTGGGATTTCATGAATTTAATCCCTTTTGTTTTTTTTATGAAATTTATGGATGCTCAAGTACAAGGGAACATTTAGGAATTCCACCATTTAATTCTAAGAATTTTAAAATTCCTCCGACAGAGGTTTTATGAATTCTAATAAAGAAATAGGCGCCAGTTACCATTATGAAAAGCTAGAGCTAATTATCCCTAATGTGAAAAGCGATTTTTCAAAAGGTTGATTTCTAAGAATGGCTTCTTACTACAATGGTAATATGCGTCAGTTCTCACCTAGTTGCCCAGGGTTCAAACCCTGGGTATACAACTTTCCATCACTTGAGGGCTCCATCGCCTCACTCGACGTCTACCACTCTCACCCGACGGCAGGGTCCTAACCCTCTCATAGATGGGTATCAAAAAGAAAAAAAGAGGTTAACTTTTAGATTATAAAATTCAAATGGAGACTTCCAAACGCTCTTAAATCATTATCATCATCAAAGCATTGTCCCAACAACGTTGGGGTCGGCTAGATGAATCATATTTCTCCATTTCGATCAATCTCAAGCCAAATCCTCACATAAATTGTATTTGTTCGTATATGTTTTTATTACTTGCATCCATGTCCTCTTTGGCATACTCATTCCCCATGGTAGGCCATCAACCAACATGGCTTAACTTTTTCATACCGGTGTATTGACAAACTGCGTTTGACATGCTCAGACATGTCAAATGGGTTTCTCTAATTTACTACTTATTGATGCAACCCTCAAAATGCTCTCGAAAATGCTCATTTTTTTATTTTGTCCTTTATAGTTTTACCATGTAGATATCTATCTCAACATTCTCATATCTATTATGTCCATTTTGTACATATGTTGCTTCTTGATTGACCAGCATTCTGCTCCATATGTCATAACTGGTCTAATTATTATTCTATAAAATCCTTCAATCATCCCGCTATTTATCATATATTTTCGCATTTTCATCAATCTCTCCATCAATGCTAATAATCTAGCAAAGATAATGAAATGAATCTTGTGAGACCCCACCCCTGGTGGGCCCTCATTGTGAATTTGAATACTATTTATTAGCCTAAGTATTTTAATTATACTAATTATGGGACTTAGTGAGGGTAGCTATGTATTTTCCTAGGGTTAGACTAGTGGTGTAATTAGTAGAGTCAATAGGGTGTCTCTTGTTATTCTTAGAGTTAGTTAGTTTGTTAGAGGCCCTAGCTAGAGTTTTGTATTTACCATAGTGGGTTTGCACCAAAGAATCTTCTAGAAGCTCACCTAAAGACCCAAATACCCTCTACCCTAACCCTAATCCTATTCTAACCCCAAGGGCAATTTTGTCCCTAACCCAAAAACCCAACCTATATAAACAAAACCCTCTCCCTGCCCTAACAACTACTGTTCATCTCCTTTTTCCTCTCTCGAGTTTCAATCTCTTCTCTCTTCTTCTTCTTCTTCTTCCCCAATTCCCTCCAACGAACCCTCGTTTCTCCTCCAATCTCTCTTCTCTCTCTCCCTCGCCCCAGAAATCCCTGACAGAAGGCCAGCCGAGACCAACCTGCACCACAAGAGCTACTGTCGAGACCCTTCCTCTTTTTCCCTGTGGTTCTCTCTTTTCCTTCTACCTTCAAATTGATCAAGGCAAGTGCACTGTGCTGGTAGTCTAGATTGCATGTTTCCTTCCTTTGATTTGCAGTAGAATTCCAATTTGTAATATATATGTTTAGATCGATCCTTGAGCATGTTTGTTTGGTTCCTTTGGCCATTGATGGATGGGATTACCTCATTTGGATGATCAATGGCCGGTTGATGATGGGTGGATGATGTAGGAAGGATTTATTTTGCTTCTGTAATGGTCTATGGAGAAACCCAGGAGAATTGGGTTGCAGTGATGGGTTTTCCGGAGATGGAATGACGAGAACCCACCTCGTTGTGTTGTGATCGGAATCGAAGTAGGACCTCCCTTGTGGATCAGGACCCTACGTTTATGTGAGGGGGCTTGTGCGACCATGGGTGGCTACTTGATCTGGATTCTGATCAGAGGTGGACCACCATTCCTGTGCTTTAATGAAGAGAAGTTGTGTCCTGTCGCAGAACTGGGTTCTGTAACAGAACACAACACTGATAGGAGAGATGGACAGAGTCCAGCGATGGCCGAGCTCCGAACCTGCAGAGCCCAGCGGTTGCCGAGCTCGGCATTAGTGCAGCTCAGCAACTGCCGAACTCAGCACTTGCAGAGCCCAGCGGTTGCCGAGCTCAGCGTTAGCGCAGCTCAGCAACTGCCGATCTCAGTACTGGCCGGACTCAGCGCTGGATTCAACACTAGACGAACTCAGAGTTCTGCCGAGCATGATGATTAGGATGAGATTTGCGTTTAGCCGAGCTAAGTGTATAGGCCGAGCTCAGTGCCCAAAGCCGAGTTCAGTGTTACGGCCGAACTCAGTGTTATGGCCGAACTCAGTGTTTTACTGAGCTCAGCGCCAGACCGGGTTCCGTGCCAGACCGGACTTCGAGCTTAGCCGAACTCAGTGCTTAACCGAGCTGAGAGCTAAACCAACCTGTCCTGACAAGCCCAATGCATTTCCCCGAACTCAGCTGGGTGATCCAACTGAGCTAGGCCCTTTGCCGAGCTGAGCTGGGTGGCCGAACTGAGTATCAATTGAGCTCCATTGCTTAGCCGAACTCCGGGATGGATTTCCAAAAAGGCGGGATTTCAACAAAGGAGACTAGAACCTGGGACATTCCCTTGAGCCAGGATTCTTAGTGTGCACGGCCAACTACCCAGGCCAGGGAGTTAGCCGAACTCACAGGAAGTCCTGGACAAGCAGGCTTTGCCTGTAGGGTGTTTTTCCTTCTCTGGTCCCAGTGTGCCGAGCTGACCGCCCAGGCCAGGAGGTCGGTTGAGCACACTGTGTACAGTGACGATCCCCAGATTCTAATTTCTATTGTTGCAATCATATGTAGGGCCCATTGACCATTCAAATAGACTTCCATCACTGTGCCAGCCACGAGTCAATGGTACGGCTCAACCTTGACTCGTGGGGCCCACTAATTAAAGTCCAGGTTATGTAATCTTAGATGATTCGACCTTTATACGTTACCAAATGATGCACATAACTTCTAAGCACCAAACACAATATTCCTTAGTATCTGTGGTTTCGCTTAAAGATCGAATTACCTGAGATGAACCTGTATCCGAAAGTGGACCATTTACCTAGGTTAGACTGTTGCTATCTCCCTATGATTCGTGTACTTGGAGATTCATCTCCCTCATACTATGACTATCACTCTATTGTCCTTATTATTGCTCATACCTGTTAATTAAATGGAAAATGGAGGACCTAAACCTAGGAATACGTAGAGGTGACCCGGTAATCTGATTTGGTGGATCATTGACCCGTGTCTGTGGCTAGGCGGGCCCTTTTTATGGCCTAAGTTGGATGTGAATTACCCTAGAATGGAGAGGTTAGATTGTATGGGCTTGTGACCCATTAAGGTTGTAAATGGATCATATGTCATTGAACATGGACTTATATATCATATGGACTGTTATAGATCCGGCCATGTATTTGGTGGGCCTTGGTATGGATCCAATGATGGAATTGGACTTGGACTATGATCCACAGTTTATATTGAGTACTTGGACCTCTTAGGGACTTTTGTTAGGACCTTGTTCACGCAAGGTAAAGGCCTAGACAGACACAGACCTTTATTGTTTCCGAGTCGGCATAGACATTCACTGAGTTGATTTAAGCTCAGCCAGTTGGACTGATCATCACTGGTAGGAGCTATTGAGATTTGTTGTGTGGCTATCATGATGAGCACTGTTGGGACGGACGGTGTGATGCCGGTTCCGGTCGTTGTGGATGATGTTGGTGATATTTTGCAGGGTTAGTAATCCCTAGCATTAGCTTAGGATCCCTACCGCGACTGTGTTCAGTATGGGAGGGCCGCGGCATAATATCCCGCGGTGACCAGCTTATGTGGATGTGCCATATTGTGTAGGTTTATTACTGTTATGTTTATTATGATTCTACATGGTTATCTTGCACGACTGCATAGCATATGTACCTTTGTTACTCTCTTAACCTTATACATGTCTCTACTCATTTGATGCATACATTCTATATTATCTGCATATTGTGACTTGCCAGATCTTTAGATCTGACCCACTCTTGGTGCTTAGGTCTTGACCCCGAGTTCGAGGGCGATGCGTTCGCACTCGTTGAGGTGCCCGTAGTAGGCGACTACGGATGGGGGCCGGCCGACCATGAGGTCGAGCCGGAAGGTGGAGAGCCGACACTAGCTGCAGGGGTTTGAGTGTTCTTTTGTCTGGGTTTTGAGAGACTTTTGTTGTGAGTTGGGTAGTAATGAAAAATATGTAATTAAACTTTGATTTGTTATCTCTATACATTTAGGCTGGACTTCAGCCCATCTACATTTGACATATATACGATGATACCTTATACTTCCGCTATCTCTGATATTGCTTCCGCTATACTATCATGATTCCGCAATTAACCATTGTTATTATGTTGATGAAAAAGTTTTAAATTGGACCTCACTGCGGACCTACGATCTTGGAAGTTCTCGGATTTTCCGGGAAGTAGCGCGCCAATTTCGGTACTTTGACGATTTTCTCGGTATCCGGAATTGGGGCGTTACAAATCTCTTTGTGGTATCTCATGGGATTTAGATGTCTTGGTCTTTTATGCAAGCCTTTGCTAGTTTGCTCCATTACTCTCTCTCAGAGTTTTATAGTATGACTTATAGTTTAATCTCATAGTAGTTTGTGCAATTTTGTATATCTCCTTTATTTTTATATACTAGGTTTTAGAACACTTCTTCTCGATTCATCTGACATCTTTTTTGTTGTTAATATCTTATCGAGGAGCATAATTAACTTAATCCCCCTCAACTTTTTCTAAGCATTTTCAAGCGTCTATCGGAATGTTGTCCAAACTTGTAGTATTTATTGTCTTCATTTGTTTCAATACTTTTCCACTTTCACCACCCTAATTTTCTATAAAAAAAAGTATATTATGCTAATAAAATCTCCTCGCTTTTCCACAACACCAAAAACAGAAAATTGGAATGGATTACCGTTCCTAATCCGTAAATCCGTTCCCAAACCGTTCCTAATCCGTTTTAAAAATAGGAAATTGAAACGGATTAACGGATTAGGAATGGTAATCCGTTCAAATTTCTTGTTCTTGGTGTTGTAGCTTGTCTCCTATATAGTTTTAAGTTAAAAATGAAAATATTCCTTCCACTTATATATATATATATATTATCTTCTTTCAGTAAATAGATATTCCAAAGTCTCATGACATAATTTGACACTGCACGACACATATGTAATGAATGCCGGCAAACAAACATACACCCCATTCAGCATTGAACGTAGTGAATGTAATCAATTACAATGTAATGAATAAATAAGCAACACGAGAAGAGTAGTGCAAAGATACACATGATTCAACAATATGCCCATCTCCACCACAATGCAATGAGATCAATTTTCATTATTTCTGGTTATGATTTTATGGAGACCTAATTGGGAACTAGTGTATATTATGAATTTATGATGCACAAGATCCTTCTTTGAGCACATGAAATCCAGGTCTTGTCCAACCTTCCTCAAATCACTCCCCAATGAGTCACAAATGATTAACCTTAATATAGGCCAAAAAGCTCCAAAGAAACACATTCTTAGCCTGCATAACAAGCCCACCTGTAAAATTTAAATCTTCTCCTACGTGCTTGCCATATGGATTGTCACCCATCCCTATTTGAATTGGTCCCACCATTTCTGCGGTTGGATTGAAATAATAAAAAAAAAAAAAAAAAAAAAAAAAACTTACACATAAAAGCCCTCAAATCAGGAGTTAGTTAGAATGGCCTGATTTGGAGTGACAATTAGTCAACCTTCAATCAATGCCACGATGCTTGCATTCCCCACCCGTGAATTGAATGAGTTCATCCATACTTTTAAAAAGCAGTGCTATTTTTTTATTTTTTTTAATACTTCTTCACGTGTTTCTAGGACATTCTTATAAGTGTTAACTCATAATAGTAGGTTTTGGCATCTCTATTTCCAACCTTTATATTGTCTGAAGATTTAAAATGGTTAAAGGTTTGAAAAAGAGTGGTACTATTGGCACCACGAATTTTTCTCTCCTCACTGCACTACAAGACAAAAATTTCTTTTCCTAAACTGCCCTTCCTCCCTCCTCCCTCTCTTCCCTTCCTCCTCCTCCCTCCTTCCTCCCTCTCCCAGCCTCCACCTTCATCCCCCTCCCCTCCCCCTCCCCCTCCCAGTCGCCGGCGGGGAGGGAGATCGGCCGGCAGCCGCCGGCGGAAGCCCCCAGCCGGCTGGCCTCCCTCCCTCTCCCTCTTTCTTCCTCTCTCCCTCTTCTTTCCCTCTTCTCCCTCCTTCCCTCCCTCTCCTTCCCTCCCCTACTTTCTTCTCCCTCCCCCTCCCCCTCCCCCTCCCCCTCCCAGTCGCTAGCCGGGGGGGGGGGGGGGGGGGGGGGGGAGGGGGAGGGAGAAGAAAGTAGGGGAGGGAAGGGAGGGAGGGAGAGAGGGAGAAGAGGGAAAGAAGAGGGATAGAGGAAGAAAGAGGGAGAGGGAGAGAGGGGGAGGGAGGGCAGCCGGCCGGGGCTCCCTCCCCGCCGGCGACTGGGGGGTGGGGAGGGGAGGGGGAGGGAAAAGAAGAGTAGGGGAGGTAAGGAGAGGGAAGGAGAGGGAGGGAGAGAGGGAGAAGAGGGAATGAAGAGGGAGAGAGGGAAAGAAGAGGGAGAGAGGAAGAAAGAGGGAGAGGGGGAGGGAGGCCAGCCGGCTGCCGGCCGGGGCTCCCTCCCCGCCGGCGACTGGGGGGGTGGGGGGGAGGGGGGATGAGGGAGGGTGGAGGCTGGGAGAGGAAGGGTGGAGGCTGGGAGAGGAAGGGAGGGTTGAGGGAGGAGGAGGAGGAGGGAAAAAAGGGGGAGGGGTAGTTTAGGAAAAGGTTTTTTTTTTTTCGCGGTGGGAAGAGCAGAAAGTGTGGTGCCAATAGAGCTCCCCTTTGAAAAATAAGAGCATTATGCACACCATTCTATACTATATTCACTTTAGATAAGCAAAAGACAAATCCTTTTAATATGAAAGACCCTACTTATGGGCTTATAAAAGTAAAGGCAGGCCTGCTTGGGGACTTTACTAATGGAGTTGAGTGGAGTAAATGGTATTTTATTTTTAGTGGTTTGTGATAGAATCTTTTTTATTTTTTTTTATTGAAAAGAGAAAAAAAAAATTTTTGTCTTTTAGTGGGGAAATGAGGTTATTTTTTAACTTTTTTTTTTTTTAGAAATATGGTGGGAAATTTAAATTAAAGTGCTTTTGATGGAATTTTTTTTTTTTTTTTTGAAAAATGAGGCTTTACCTTATTTTAACTCTAATAGTAGATTTGTCAAACAAGCCCCGCTCTATTTTGGATGACTGTGTGGAAATAAAAGTAGTGATGTAAAACAAGGACTCACACAGAACCCATCTAAACACACACATGCGTAACCCTAAAGCATCCAGCGGCCTGGTGTGGCCTTTCGAAGCCAAGTGGCCCACGACATGATCAAATTTGAAACCTTTGTACTCACTGCACCTGTAACCACTACCGAAAGTGCTGACCCAAATTTGACCGACGCTCATTCAAGTTTTGTTTGACCCTGGATTGATTTTTGGTGAACTTTGGCACTCATCTAGCTGGGATTTAAAAGTCTTGAGGCTCTCAAAAAGTATTTCTCATGGTATTTTTTTTTCTTTTACATATACAACTGTTATTATTATATAATTGTCATTCTTCCAAGTGGACTCCTCAGACAGGCGAGAGAAATAAGGCCCGTCAGATTCTGATAGGCCTATTTATGTATACAAAAAATAATATTTATTTTTTCAATAGATTTTTTGGCAACAAAAATTACGAAGAGGTTCGTTAGACAGTATGAGCAGGAAACAGGATAAAGAAAGTTTTTCAAAAGGTCAATAAACACGCTGATTAACTACTGAGGGTCCAATGAGAAATCCCAAGATCTGATATTGACAGGGCTAATGGGTGAGCTTGGGTCTCATATAAATCCAAACCCAGTCCAACCAAAGTCCACAACTAGAAATAAATTGGAAATTTTGTTCCAAGATCCCTGCCTTCCGGCCTAATTATTCAAAGGTCCCTGGGCGATAAGGAATTGTTATTTAGGATGCATTTGTCGCATGTAATTGAATTCAGAGGAATTTTAAATTTGTATTCCTGAAAGCGGTTAATTTTGAAGAAACAAAAGTGAATATAAAAAATGACCAACATATAATATCTCCTTTAATGGAAAATGAATAAAAGGAAAAAAAAATAATACCAAATCGTCAACCTAGTAATTCAAATCCTACGAACATTAAAGCCACCTTTTATCGTTCACTCCTATTTATCCATAAATTTCCATGCAATAAACATGCCCTCAATCTTATATTTTAATAAGAAATGCTCCTGTGCATTTATCTCTCACTGCCTTGTGGGGAGAGTTAGATTGATGAGGCCCACCTATCTAACCACGAGCATTTCTCTAATTTTGTGCCAGGTAGTTTAGCTACTTTGCTCAAATTAAATTAACCATTTAAAGCATGTGACCTATATACTCTGTGTCAAATAACTAAACCAACCCAAAACCATATATTTAACCAAATTCAATACGACCCATCTTTCGCCAACACCGAAAAGGATTGGAAAACCATGTTCTTGTTCCCCCTCAACTGAGGACAGATCACCAATTTGGAAATCTAGGGTGAAAGTTAGGGATATCAAAAAAGGCATGCGATTTCATTAGGGCTCTGTCTGTTTGTTTGCTAGAACTGGGAGAAATTATATTGAGGAGAATTTCCAAGTTTTCAGTGACGTGTTGGATATATTAGTTACATCCCTCCATCAATATCAAATGGCTCTCCAACTGGACGACGTTTTAAAGGATTCACAGATATTTTCATAGTAGGCGATCGCACAACTTTAGAAGAAAGCTCTCTTTTGACAAGTAGCTTTCCATACGTTGACTGATATTTGGTCCCCTGTGACCACTGATCTCAACCCATCCTATTGTAACTTTCTTTTTCTTTTTACAAACTATAAACATGACAATGTTATCTTTCCCTCACCATAGGGTGGGGACACTCCCCTTTTTGCACATAAAAAGTACATGTACCTTTTCCTCACCATAGAGTGAGGGACACTCCCCCTTTTGCACATGAAAAGTGCATGTACCTCATCCTATGTACTTGAAAATTTCCAAAAATGAAAGTATCCCTCATCCTATGATAAAGAAAAGATGCATATAAATGTTCCCATATATATATATATATATATATTCAACCATTTCATATAATCAATGGGTCCTCAGCAAACTAGGGACGAAAACAATTGTGACCATGTATGCCCTTTTATTTAATTTAGTTAATTCCCATTTTATGATGGAAGCTGTAACAAGTACCAACAAATAAACGGTTGCATTTTCAGATCCAACAGATCTATTACGATTTCTGATTGAGAAGTGGACCATGCAATATCCGTAGTTTTTGGCAATGAACCATAGTGAGTACCAGTAACAGCCATTGTACTCGCTAGGTGGAAGAAGATGAACTAGAAGAGTTTGACGATATCATCAAGGAGAGTAATTTCATAAAAAATAAATAATAATAAAAACTGCACCAACTCTACTGTCATCATTTAATTAAGGTTTAAGCTTAATTTTTTCATAAAAATTCCTAAATATTAATAACCAATGGCATAGACAATTAAGCTAAAAGGCAGGGACTAGAATAAATTCCTTGTAGATTCTATTGACAATGGTAGAAAATATCATTTTAGGAACAACATGGCTTTAAAAACTCACTCACCAGGTAAAGAAAAGATCAGGGATAAGGCCTGATGATCTTCACTGCAAGAGAAACATTGGCACACCAAAAACCAATTTATTACATATTCTGCTCAGCCATAAGTTAATTTTCTCACGCCTCTCAGACTCAATCCCAGTATCTGCTCCAGCGGGATATGCCTAACCACTGCTGGAAGTTAAAGAATCCCCAGCAGCAGAATGTCACTATTTTATTTGATCCATCTATTGTCATCATCTGAACAAGAATGAGGAAAGTCCTGGATCACATATTATGAACTAGCCCTAATCAAGCGAAGTGTCACCGTCCAGTGAAGATCCTCCTAATGAGAAAACTGCAAAGTAATCCCTTACCACCTTTGTATATGCACTCTCGAAAGCTGGTTTGGGACCTAGCTCATTTCGAAACTAATAGCAAACAGCCACACAGCATTAGCAAAGAAGAAAATGATAGGATTTTGTTTTCATTTCATGCTTTAATTTATTCCCATACCAAGCATTCTAATTTTCTGCATCACAAATGGCAACTGCATGGCCAAGATTTGTTTCTTTTCTTTTTTTGAGCCCATACGCTTTAATAGCACTAGGAAGACGCAGACTACAGAAAATAACTTGCTAAATATAAATATGTATATGTATCTTTACAAAGGACTCCCGACTCACACCCAGTGCGCGCACGGGCCAGGCAAGCAACAGCCAGGGACAATAATTTGCCGAATATATATTACATCAAGTAAGGTAGTAAATTGCCAGTACTTTGTAACATATCAGAAGGTAATAGCTAACAAACGGAAGCATGCTCTATATGTTTAATTTTGGCCCTCTAACAATGTCATCATATTAAACGATAACAGGAAGCTCGCGAAAATCACTCATCCATGTTAGATGACATTGGTATTTGAGTCAAACGAGGGAGGAAGAAGTCTATAGTTAATGCGCTTTGGCATACCAGTTTCTATACCAGTTTCTCTATTTTTATGTTAAAAGGAATGATTTATCTAATAAGCAAAAGAAATCTGTGCATGTCACTTGAGGCAGAAACATGGGACTAATAATTCCCCATGATTTGCCCATGGGCCAACTATTACCAGATCTACTTGAGCTACCAGATTGTCGCCTGTATATAAGGCATAACTGTTTATCTTATTCCTACTTTAATATAACTAAACCGAAAGGCATTTGCTTCTATCATGAAACTAAATCATAACTTTCTTGAATCAACCAAAAAGGGAAACAAAAGAAAAGAGGAGAAACTTTGATTTTCCAACTGTGCAAATCCCTTTCTTTATAACCGATTGCCCAAAATACTCTCCATCCTGCCCACCACTCTCAAGCTTCAAAAGAGCTGCCTTTGTTTTGGCAGGGCAGGCATCACAAGAGTCTCAAGGACTGAAGCATTGTAACTTATTGCATTTTCACTTTCGCGAACAGGGGGAGGGAAAATCGCCCCACCACCCTATCCATCTGTCTTCTCTCATCAGAAAAACCTATAATGGCACCTACCTCTCACTCTCACCATTTCTGTTTTCTCTTTGCTTCAAATCAATGAAACCAAAACCTTTGTCACCACCATAAACTAGAATGGCATACCTTGAAAATGGTGAATTTAATCATGCTTCAGGTGCAGAGTTGGACGAACTCAGTCGAGAAGCAACACCAATAGTGCCCATATGCGATCCAAGGGGCACAATCTTTGATTGCTGCATCCTTCGGCACCGGTTACTGGCAGGCCTTTTCTCCTTGTGCTGCAAGGCAGAGGTATACAGAACACATTCCTCATGATTACCCACATAAAAATAACATGAATGGCTAAAAGGATAACAGAACATAAAACTGAGACTACTTTTTTGCCAGCATCAGTGCCTTCCAGTAGAAGGAGAAATATGCACAACTGGAAGACACAGCTCGTTGATCAAAGGATATGTTATCCAATTAGTCCGGCTTTTTTGGGGATGCCCAAACAAACCTCACATCATTCCATGGTCCACATCCAACAGAAAAGAGACCAAAGATAATAAAAAAAAATAATAATAATAATAAAAAAAGAAGATTGCAAAATTGGAAGAATATCTGGTGTATCCCAGCATTCGGGAAGGGGTTTATCTGGAGAAATCCCATTAGCTGGATCTAAGAATAGGCACCTCAGCGAGGACCCTACAATTTTTCTTGTCCCAAAATGTTTATAACCACTAAGTATGAATGATGTAACCCCAAAAGCATGCCAAAATACATTTTATGTGTGAACACACCTGCACCTTCTTTTGGATTGGTGGGAACTGGGATAGAGCACATTTGTAGAGTGTTTCACAATTGAGACAAAAGAAACCAAGTTTAGATAAGAGCATAACATTAAATTTAGAGTGCTACCTCATTAAAGAAAGCACTAATCTCCTCTTCTGTCAGAGCTTCATATGTTGCATCTTCCTCCCACCCAAGCCTCCGCAAAAATGCTGCCTCTTCCTCATCTGGAATAACATCATCATCTGAAACCGAATTTTGGTCTCCATCATCAGCAGATATCGTAGATTCCTCACAGGAATCACCATTGCCAGCCACATCAGTGCCCTTGTCAGCAGAACAGTCAGACTCTGAAGCAGGAAATGAGGCAGGCGTATCATTTGCCACAATCTTTCCATCTGACTTTTCAGGGACAGATGACAAGGCTGAGTTTGAATCAACATCAGCAACTGAATGGTTTACTATAGACTTCCTCCTTAGAGAATTAAAGAAATCAATTCGATTCTGAACTTGTGGGAGTGGCTTTCTATCCATGGAGGAACACTGTGTCACTGGGGAAGAGGCCAAATTGAGATCAGGAGCAAGCTTTGCGTTACTGGGGCTCCTCAGAGCACCATGTGACGGTCTGCTGCCATTTGTTAGACTAGACACATCTTTGGCAGTGGAAGAGACACCATTACTTTCTCGTGGACCTTTGAGAGGGTGGAGCTTCCCAAGTTGAGATGCCTTGGAAGTATCTGATCTGGTAGATCCACGAATGTTGACAGCAAGCTGTGAAGACAAAGTCTGCTGCCCAACCTTGCTGAAGTCACCAGTTCTTGCTACTTTGGCTTTTGTTTTCTCTGAAGAGTTGAGTGCCTGAAAAAAAAATTGAAATCAACCATTATATATGCTTCGGACATCGTTTATTTACAAACAAGTGAGTTTACCCCCCTAACCGTAACCGATCCCAAATATTTATAATAAAAAAAAAAGACAAAAACTAAAATGGATATATGCCTGGAAGACGACCCCTTCCATATTTATTAGATATCCATTGCCCCCATCCCATTCAAAATGGATAGATTGTAAAAGGAAACATGACACTTAAGAGAAAAATACATGAACCACAGAAAAGAACATAATCTTAACTTTCAAAGATGACTTCAAATCACCAAAAAAAATTCAGTATGGATAGAATCCCAAAACCCACCATGTAGCATCTAAACCATTTGTGTTTTCAAGACGAATTATTTGAAGCTTAGCTCTGCAAGCATATTTTCCCACTGACCTAAGATGATGCACTACCCCAGTCAATTAATAAATGTTTAACCATATTCTAATTAAACAGCTGGTTCCATTACAGATCGAGCTATCACTGCTACAAGATATGTCGGCGCATGTTGTAAAGTCGACTGAGACACAGGAAGACTGCACACATTTAGACTACCATCAACACCCACAAACCCATGTGCCACAAATTCCTTGGACATCAAATCAAAACAAAAGAGCAACACATATAAAAATGAGAGCACACATTTATACTTCTGATTTATTTTGATATGATGTTGAAAATCAGCCTACTACGGAATAGTTATAAGTATAATGTCGTTTGAGATGCCTTGGACATGGCCAATGAAGGCAAACAACAGCACTGGGGAGACAAAAAAAGTTTCTATGCAGTTTGATGGTCCATAAAGGAAAAGGTGTAGGTCAAAGAGGACAAGAATAGATTTGAAGTACAACCCATCTGATGATTTAAAACAGGAAAGACTTTGATGATGATGAATACTAACTACAGATTCTGAAAAAGAAAAGCAGGAAGAAGGAGAAGAGGGCGGGTGGCGGTGGGAAGAAAAGAGGTGTGGAAGATGATAAGATTGTTCTCCATTTCGTTCAAGTAAACAATTGATGCCCATATAGCCCGCTATATAACCACTTGCCAAGAACCGACAATGGACATGTAGAAGCAACAAGCAGAATCCAGTGCATGATAAATTAAAAAAGCTTGGGCAACTCACAAGATTAGGTAAAACATTTATTTCTGTAAACTCATTAAAAGAAAACCCCGAAAGAGGAATGAAATTTTAACAGTCTTGGTTTCTAAGGAAACTGTAGAGACACCAAGGCCCAGGAAATTGCATAGATAACATTTCATTATTTTATAAATTCCTAGAAAGTCCCTCAAAAAGCATGTTAAAAGTTCAATTCCTCACCTATTACTCTTCTGCCCCAATTTCAAGAAACACACAGGAGAAGAGTTCTGATACATGCTAGGTCCTCCAATTGCTTGTCCGCAAACAACAATTGATTAAAGGCATTAATAAGGAAGTTCAAACCTGCAGTGGCAGAAACATAGTGGGCAAATGGTCCAACCCAGGTCCTACTTACAGAAAGAACTTGATGGGGTAAAAACTTGTGTAGTTCATGTCATTAATTATAGCCAGTTACATAAACATTCAAAGTGGGAAAGGTTGAGAAGAAATAAATAAACAAAACCAACATAAATAAATAAATGAAGTTCATAATCACATCCACGATTTTTTAACTCTTGCAAAAGTGTGCATTAGGTTAAAACGAGACTTAACACATATTGACATATATGAATAAGGAGAGATGATCACCTAAAAGTGAGTTGCAAGACATGTGGGAAAAAAATCTACATTTTCAGGCCACTTGCCAATGCAAAATGTTGGATAAAAACTTAAGCAAATTGCGATTACCATACTTCATTTTGTCGTCCCTGAATCCTGATTTGCTTGAATAACATGCTAATGCTAAAGGAATATGATGGAGAAGAGGAAAAATAGTTGAAAAGAATATAGATAAAAGAGACACAGAAGAAATTAAGGATCATCTCACGCTTGAGAAAGGAATTGTTAGAAATAGATGATGAAAAGCTAGTAATCCACCCAACAAGTGGATGGAGAAGTTTCTGTTATTGATTCGATGTTGTGATTTTCTTTGTTTTTGTCGTTAGCGTACGATATCATGTGCTTATGCCTTTACCCTGTGTTTTTTATCCCTTAACCTTTAGCTCATTTGTTCTGACTCTCATCATCGTTCTTTTGCCATACAAGGTTATTAGTTAATGATAAAAAAAAAAAGGGAATTTTTTTTTCCATCCACCAAAGGAAAGAAGATGTTAAAACAAAAATATTTCTTCAAATATTCACCAACCCCAAAGAAAAAACAAATTGAGAAACACAACTCTTATAGCAATACTACACCCCAATAATGGTAATAATGCTAAGCTAGTGTATCTTTCGTCCCATCTTTCAATTGCGCTTGGAGTTGAAGATCAATCTGTCTAAAAGCACATTGGTGGGAGTAGGATGTTCAGAGATCATTCAGACTTTGGCCAAAAGATTTCGATGCAAAGTGAGGCGACTTCCTATGCAGTATTTCGGATTACCAATTGGGACTATTCCAAGGTGATGCAGAACGGGCAAGACAGCTTAGGAAATATTTTATTTCCTTAATTATTAGTTAGTATGTTTCTAATTGTAATAAGGATAGCTTCCATTATTAGATTAGATTTTCTTAGGCCCTAAGTTTGCTTATCTATTTATATTACATTGTATAGATGAAAATCACTGACTTGATTATTGAATAGAATCGTGGATTTTACCCTCAGAGAGGTGCGTCCTTGTGTTGAAATCTCCGTGGAGATAATTTGAGGTGTCTGCGGACACGGTGCTTCGGCACTCCGCGCAAGCCCTAAACCTAGGGCCTACATCACAAGGTCAAAGGCAGTGTGAAACTTTGTAGTGGATAAATTCAAGAAGTTGTCTGCATGGAAAAGGCAGTGTCTATCCTTTGGGGATCAGATTACTCTTACAAAATCTACTTTATCTAATTTGCCAAGGTCTTCTATGTCCCAGTACAAACAGTCAGCTGCGGTAGCTAATCAAAATCAGACCA
Organism: Litsea cubeba; assembly: GCA_012931725.1. Taxonomy (NCBI): domain Eukaryota; kingdom Viridiplantae; phylum Streptophyta; class Magnoliopsida; order Laurales; family Lauraceae; genus Litsea; species Litsea cubeba. The sequence continues at coordinate 18,020,625 of CM022949.1, forward strand.
TATTCGCAAGAATTTCTGCTGGGAGGGACAGAGTGAGAAAGAGAAGTTGCATCTATTGAGGTGGAGCAAAGTGGTAAAGCCAAATTATAGGGACTCTAATGTCTTGGTCCGTAAGAACTGAGTTACGAATTAAATGGTGGTGGAGGTTTGGGGAAGAAAAGGATGCACAGTGTTGGAGAACCACTACATTAAAAGGTATCAAAGATGCAGCTTGTGGGATATCATTTTGAGTATCGGCACAAAGTCCTATAAAGTGGGGAATCTTCCTAAGTTGTTGTTTAGTGTGGTGTCGAACAAAGAGTATTCCATCTAAGACTACTACAATTGCGAGGTCAATAATGTGTCTTGAGGAGTCTTCAAAACTACTCATGGTTGAATATAGTCTGCATATTGAAGAACCAAACAGCCCTCCACACCAATCTTTTCTCGTAATTGTCGATCGTGCCAGGCTTTCCCTTGTTGTGTTGCTGGCGGACCGGTCCATTCAGCATTCAGTCTTAAATCAATCATTTGTCCTTGGGGGTCCGACATTAATCCAGTTGACAGCGAGGTTTCTACCTTGATTATCGCACTTCCCAGGTTGAGGCGGTCAGTCAGGGCCAGGCTCCAATAAAGGGCTTCCACCTCAGCCTATTGGTGGCCCATCCAATGTTAGCATTCAGATCGATTCCCGAAATGCCTTTCTGGATATTCTACACTTGTGGCACGGATAGTCTCTCTTCTTTAGGTCTCAGGGCCGTGTGTCACCATAAGTAGAAAACATACAATCCAATTCCTGGCATCACATTGTATGCAAAAGTCAATATTGTGTACCATCTTGGGAAAATACAGACCCAACTCCTCCTAATGTTGAGCAAGACACTTAGAATTCTTTTCAAAGTGATGGCCACACTCTATGGCGACCCTCTTAACAGCATACAAAATGATCCATGCATGTAAACAACTCTTCTATCAGATAATGGAAACAAAATCTTCACTATATTGGCCTGACTCTAACGGACTGTTGCTGGCCTAAAACACAACAACTAGGGCTCAGCACTTATAATAAGACCTTTTAACAAACTTAAACTCTTGACCAGAGTTGGACATGCATTTTTTTATGATCTCCATGTACGGTAGTCAAGTCCACATTTTAAATTGTGGGGATTTGAATATGAGATAATGCAACCCCCTTGTTCTCTTTCAGGCACGATTGTATCACTAAAAGTTGTATCCTGAAAGTCCTCTTTCCAGATTTTTCACTATATATAAATTTATCTGAGACAAGTTAAATAAACAACAAAAAAGCAAAACCAAAACCAAAATTAAATAAAAAATACAAATCATGCAACAGTGATTAAGACAACAATACATTTATATAACATTAAGTATTAAAATGGTAAAGTATTGGCAATAAAAATGAATGAGAATACCTACCAGATTTTTCGGCGTTGAAGGTGTCCTGGGTATTAGTTGCCTGCACTGTTTGATAGCCAGCTCCTCGAGCCTTTGATTCTCAACAGATATCTGGAACCAAGTAAGAAAAATAAGTCCAGAAAATAAGCTGCACACAAAATTCATGAATAACAAATGCATTCTTAGTTACCAGAGTAACAGCACGAGCCCGTAAAGATGGCTGAGCCAATGTTTCTGCCATATTAAGGCCAGTGCCATTGCTTGGAGGCACAGTTGCTAAGCTTGCAGGAGCAGTTTGTTGAACAGAAGAAAGCACTGTGCTATTGCTTCCAACTATGGCAGGTAGTTCTGCCAAGGCCGATGTCCAACCATCACCACCAATGACAGACAAAGTACCCATCGGCAAGCTTTGAGAAGCAGAGCTCAAACCAGGAGATAAGACTCTACCAATATCATCAACTACCTGTTTTTCTTCAGCTCCAAGGGTTGGAAAGTCTCTATCAAAAGCAGTCTTACGTGTGCTGCTGATGATACTTCCCCCAGTGTGGAAACCATTTTTTACTTCATTTGCTCTTTTAGGCCACACCTCACCTCGTTTTCCCGATATCATAGACTGAGAACGCCTCAAAATATCTTTCTTAGACCTATTGGTAAGAACATTAGCTGATGACAAAGAATCTGAATAGTCACGATCCCTGGCATCCATGAATCCGGAATCATGGCCCTTGTCCCAATCCCTATCACGACGGCCCCTACTAAAACTACTGTAGTTCCGTGAGTGCGTAGATGGCTCCTTGTCATACATTACAGACCCATTAGTGCTCAAACTTCGTCGGAAATATGCAGATGAGTTTCGATCCACAAAGGCACAGGAACGTGGGCTGTCATGATCACTAGCAGCAACAGATGACCAGTTTCTTGTAGGCAATGCAACGGCATGACCATCTATAACAAGAAATAAAAAATGGAATGAATATGAACCAAAAAAAAGTCAAAATCAATTCTAAGAACTTTATCACAATTTCACAAATCAAAATCAGCCATGTATTTAGAGCAATGGAACTCCCTTCTGCCATGTTTTTGAGGAATGAGGTATTTAGATCCTTTTGTATAATGAAGAGGTCTTTAAAAGTCAGACCAAGTAAGAAAGGATCATGACCCCCTTCTCTGCTATGTTTTTAGAGTGATAATTTATAGAATGAGGGTATTTGGATCTATTTAAACAATGGAAACGTACTTAACTATACAAAAAAAAGGAAGATTATTTATTTATTTTTTGCCCTTCTAGATTTCCATCAATTGAAAGACTTGAACAGTAAAGTTTTAAATATCCAACCAAATGCATGGATTCAAATTCAAACTGAAACTGCTTGTGATTAAGGGTACATCCAAATGCAACATAAAATAAAGAGTAAAAATATACATATGCAAAGGGAAGAAACATTAAAATAAAAAAATAAAAAAACCTGTTTGGGAAGATGAAAAATGTTGGAGAGAACTTCCAGCACTGCCTGCAACACCGCTGTATGCTCCTTTCAACCATTCTGGTACTAACGCTGGCTCACTTTTCTTTTTGGTGGGTTCCCTTCTTTCCATAACGATCACCGACCATGATAAAAAAGAATATGCTTGCTGTTCCGAATTTGGGTAACAAACACCATTCACCTTTCAATATTCAACTTTCAATCTTCTGTACAAAAGCCTGCAGACTAAAACAAAAAACCCAGCACTATTCTTCCCTAAAAGAATCATCATATCCGCATGGCATGCATCACCCAAAAAGGCACACTTCTGGCAATCAATTTCTAATTAAGTGCCCCAACTTCTAATCCCAATCCCTCTTACTTCACCACTACCTATCCTGCTAAAGACAGCAGCCAGCCCAATACAAAACCAAATCCACAGTACTCAAAAAGCATCTGAATCTGTACACTTAAAAACCCCAAAAGAATGATCAGAGAATCGTCCCTAATGACGGAAACCAACTCCGCCCTTCACTTCTCCATCTTCAACAGAGATTTATTTGAACCCCCAGAAAAACACCCAGAAAAATTTAGAGAGAGAAAGATAGAGAAACGCTTAAGAGACCATCATATCATATTCAAGACGAAAAAAAACTAATTCTCGGAAATTAATGAAAGCGAGCTGCCAACGAAGACGCTTGTGGAAGAGGAATTCAAACTCATTTATCTTCCATAAAGACCATACCCTAAAAACCGAAGTTAACCCAAAAAAAAAAAACCCTAGGCAAAAGACGAAGATCCAGGAATGAAAACCATACACAAACACCTGGCAGCGAACTGCTCAAAACCTAATGATTAGGAGAAAAAAAAAAGAGGGAAGAAACCTCAACGAAGACAAGATCGAATGACCAAAGTCCATGCACAAAAGATCCGCGCTAGAAACCCTAATCGTTCGATCGATGCACTTTCGAAGATTTATCCAATGCGCAGAGAGATTTCAGTCTCTTTCGAGAAGCAGAAGAAGAACGAGAAGAAATACTACTTACGAATGAACGAGAGAGCGTTTGGATGCGACAAAGCGAGAGAGACAGAGAAGAGAACGAGCGCGAATGTTTAGGGTTTTTATCGCACAAGGAGAAGAGACGAGAGAGCAGAGCGATTTACTCGAACGCGTAGAACTAAATACGGAGACTAGGAGAAATCTCTCTCTTTCTGTTTTGTCTCCTCCAAAATCTCAATATCAAAAAGAACTTGCCTTCCAAGACTTATTACAATACCACATGTTGTTCAATACCCCACTTAAATCATGTAGAATGAATGTATTGATATGATATGAAGAGAGAGTCCAAAAATGTATGTATTAAGTGGGGTCCATGATTCAATGATCTTGATGGTTGATATGAAGAATCATGAGAAAGATAATGTTGGATGGATTCTGTCTGGGTGATGGGATGATGGGCCTGTTTTTAAGATTGGGCAGTGAAGGGACAAATATAAATGTGGTGGTGATGATGGATGTGAATATGATGTGATTGTTTTAGGGTAGTTGTAGCATTTAACCAATTAAATTTGCTTTGGCAGTAAAAGTCAAATCCAACAAATTTCTTTGGATGATGGCATGCACATAATAAGGGAATTTGATTTAATTGGAGGGATATTTGATTAATGACTGTCATACACCTAACTTTAATGGATTTTTAACCAAAAAAAATTATAATTAACCCCCTACTAAACACTAAATATCAATATATTCAACTTTAACGTAGAGTTTAAGGGTTTTTTTTTATTATGAGAATGTCTATGGATTGCGATACAATTAGTTTTGCCTATAGTAAAATCTCGCGGGCATTGATATCAATTTGATAGAGACATGGTACATTCGCACTAGAGCATCCTTATCTTCTTTCCTACTCCTCTTTCAAATTCATAGAAAAGGTGTGATTATTCTTTTTCTTATGTAAATGCATATTTCAATGTTTATATCATATATAAAAGCCCCCCAATTGAATGTTTAATGAGGAATGAGGATGCAATGTTTGAAGATGGCTGGGGAATGGTAGAATCAAGGGAGATGAAAAAGGGGGCACAAAAGAGTTTTACTGCATCTGTAAAATGGTAAAAAAAGGAAGAGAGGTACTTAGGACTTTTGAGGCAAAATAGTAAGACTAGGGAGAGATGAACGAGAAAGAGAAGGAGGAGACTTTGTATGGAGAAAAGAAGAACAGGAAGACGGTGAGTTGGTAAAATGGAAGAAAAGGGGGTGGTGAAACTCACCATGCGAGGGTAGGAAGAAAAGGGGCAGTTACTGTGAGTTTGTAAGGAAAGGCAAGAATGTGCGTGGGTAAAAGAAGAAAATTTTGCTTTTGGTAAAAATCAAAACCCCTAACATTCAATTATCTCATTTTTGGTAAAATTTCAAATCATTATTATTGGTTGGCCTTTTTGGAGGATTCTTTATAAGTTTTTGGTAAAAATCCATAGCTTCAAATGGGTAATTTGACCTTTATTATATATTCTCTTGAGTGACCGTCCCCTCATAAATATGAAATAACTGAATAGCCCAAATCACAAATAACTAGATCAGTGGCAAGGCCTCTCGGCCTCATAATTGAGCAAAAATCAATCCCTAGTACTCATGCAAAAAATACCAATTCTATACTCGTGATAAAAAAAAAAGAAGAAGAAGAATTAAATTTGTGGCATCATAAATAACTAATAATAAGAGCAGTTAGTTCAAGCTTTTATATGGAGTTATATCATTTAAAGTAGCAGAGCATGCCATTATATCTGCCCTCATTCTCTAAATCAAGCCACTTCCCCCTTTGTCCCTTGATGACTCTTGTGTTGAATAGGGACCAGGATATCTATCTAACTCCCACACAATACATACTCTCTTTTCATTTCCTTGTGAGGCTTTCCATTCTAATTTTAGTGTTATTTGTTTTTAGTGCAGGACAACCCTCTCATTTCTCTCTCTTCAAGTTCGCAAGCAGCAGTGCACCAGCTCACAACAGCCTTATTTAGTTTCAGTGACATTACAAAGTTCATGAGCTTACTTTGGAAGAAGATATCTTCTTCTTCATTCTCCCTCTCAGAAAATCTACTGGCTAAAACCTTAGTCATAGAAAGTTATTGTTTTTGAAGTTTGAATTGTTGATCCAAAGAAAAAAACAATCATTCGCGTCCAAATTAAAATTCACATTTTTCTTTTTTTTAAGAGACTCTCGCTTATGCACCCGTACACACTACACAATGCCCCCACCTGATCAACGAAAGGGAATGGAGCATGATCACATTCAAAACAAACAGTTGTAGTAGGTCAGCCCTTTTGCGTGCATGCATTGCAACTGTTTCATAAAGCTGATGCATCGAAACTTACATCTGATTTGGAAGTGACTTTAAAAGCAAATGACCTTTTATTCCCTCTCTAGTATCTGAACAAGAAAGAAGCATCGTTATAGTATGAAAAGGCAGGGTGAATAAATGTTGCTTTGTATTTATTTGGTTACTGCATAAAGAACCAAAATGAGCTCTACACATGGAAAGTAGTAAGAGGTCAAATTCCACCACCAAGATATATTACACCATTTTTTTGTTGTATGGTAAGGTACTCGCACATCCACATACACATTCACACAAATCCCAATAGACATAATTGTATGGGAAAGATAACAGGCTCTTGGTCCAGATCAAACCTGAAGGCCAAAATCCTGTAAAGCACGAATGCTTGTCTGAAGTTTGAAACTTGCTATTTTTTTCTACTGTTTCAATGCACCTCAACTTTAGCCACTCATTTTGACATATGATAAGTTTTTAAGATCAGTCAAGTCTGATGACAACCATGCTACTACTAAAAAAGAGTATCAAACCCAAACATCAATGCCCTCCATAAGCTATAAGAAAGATCAGAACAGGATTTTTTTTTCCCTACCCCCTGTGGTAAGTGGTCCGACAATCCCCAATCAAGTGATACACTAGAAAAGCCAACTCATTAACTTCACAAGTTGAATCAAATCTACCACGTCTCATCAACCATTCCCACTATCTAGAGGCATGGTTTATTAAAAAGAATAAAGGAGTTTGGTACCCCATAAGCCATAACGGCCGGTGCTGAAACTGTTTGTGTAACTGCCAACCAAATGGTCCAAACCATAGCAACATTTTTTTATTTTTTATGAGGGTATCCTTGAGGCCTTAGACCCTCATTTTACATCTTAGAAAATGCAAGGTTTATGATGCGCCATTCTTTGGCTTTGAAGGTGTCTTAGAGGTAAATAGAATTCAACATAAAATACCATAACAAAATAGTTTCTTTTTTTTTCCCCAGAAGGTCATAACATATAATATGGTTCCTATACATTTTTTGTTTCAGACCATAGCCTTTAAAATAATAACAATCAGTACAGAAACCAATAACATAACTGCTGTTATTTTAAACCAGAGACAAAGTCATCTACTACATGATCGAACAAAAACATTGGTTGGATTCACTAGCATGCAAGCCAACAGGTTTCCAAAATTATGCAAGTTCAGAGCCTAGGTAAATCCATAAGACAGCCAGGATTAAGATCAAGATTCAGAAATCCATGCTAAACTAATCAAAACCATCGCCTCAATCTCATAGTCTCCCATATTTATCTCAGCCAAACAAACAACAAGGTTTCTATTAACCCCCACACAAGAAAAATGATATAGCTCCAGAAAAACAGGAAGTACAAAAAGTAAAAATAAAGCAAAAATAAGATATAAATAGGTATGTATGATAAAACCATGCATGTGCCAAAAGTATACATGACAGAGCTAACCACCTGAATTGCTCAGACAAGCCTCCTCTACTCTTATAGCCCTCCCTATTGTAGATCATCATCAGGGTTAGGACTGGTGTTGCCTGTTTCAGGTTTGGATGCTTCGTCGACCCTCCTGTTATCATCAACCTCAAGCACATCATCCATCATATCATCTTCACCGGCAATATCCTCCACATCCTCTTCATCATCATTGCTTCCGGGGATTTTCCGCGTCTTGGGGCCATGCTCTAGCCTGTGTGTTTCCAGTTCTTTGTCCATAGTCTCCTGTAGATTTGTCAGACTGTTTGCTTTCCTTGCATTCCTCGCATTTTGCCATCTCTCCAGCTCTGCTTCAACATTGGCAACATACTGCTCCCCAATCTGCTTTTGGTACTCGGATAGCTCTTCTCTTCGAGCAACCTTCCATTCTTCAAATACCTGTGGATTCAAATGTCAACATACTATGGATGCAAGCAAAAGCTGATTCAGAGCATGAAGCCATAAATGATGTTCTCGCACATAATTGTTCCAGTGAATGATGCAGTACCAATTGCAAGACTTTCGTGCTTGATCGTGACCAGGCAAAAATGTGATAAAGCAACAATAACCAATGTAAAGGCAACTTGCAAGTCAGGCTAGACCATTAGAACTATACTTGTGGGCAAGTGCATGAGGTTACAGGCCAAGAAACTGGAAACTCATTTCCCTGCTGACCCCGATTTGTGTCACCTACATCTACGTAAGAAAATAGAAAAAAAATCTTTGAACTCATTATTTCCTAACTGCTACCATGTTCCAACATCTCTTTGGCAAAGAAGCCCCCCCTATCTCCTCACTCTGACAATAATGGCTACATGATAATGAAGAAGAATAATCCATGTAAGGTTTTCCCTCTGTTTTGGTGTAGATTAGGGTTAGATTTGGGTCAGATTTTTATTATAAATTTAATTAGTGTTTGATTTAGAGTTCTATATAGGATTTTGAATAGAAATTTGGTAGGATTTTGGTTGGGGGAAGGGGTTGATTAAGGGTTTTGTCAAGGGTTTGAAGGGGGGCCTTTTAAGGATTTATATTAAGAGTTTGATTAGGATATAGATCTTAATAAAAGGTCTGATTTTAAGTTAATCTGCTTTTTGTATGTGAGTCAGGTTGGGTTGACCCTTTTATCTGCAGTCAAAGCTGCTTCAGGTTCCAGTAAGAGGACACCAAGCCAACAATGAAAGAAAAGGGTGGCCAAAATCATACCTGCATTTTGCGCTGCTCGACCAAGGTTGCATCAGCTTCTAATGGTTTGGCAGGTAAATAAAATATTGGAGGCTCTGCCTTTGTCCTAACACAAATAGCAAGCAAAGAATAAAAATTTCCATAGATATAGTTCGTAGAAAAGCCCATAATTGCTTCTAGCCCAATACTATGCACATAAACAGAAACTTATCTTGTCTCAATAAAATTGTCAATATGGAGACTTTTGGGCCAAAATTAAAAATAACCTGCAGTAGATCACATAAACAAGGAAGTAAAACAGTCCCGTCAGTCATGCTTAGAGGAGAACACGGCCAATAGCGACTAATCTGCTAAGGGCATGTTTGTGCATGACAGTCTTCTGTGGCATTTTATTTCCACAGTGATTACAGTTTCTGCAAAAAATGGAAACTCAAAACTTCATTTTCCACAGTTTCAGTTTCTATTGTCATGTGTGATACCACAGAATGGTTCTCTACCTCAAGTCTGACTCCATTTTCCCAAAAAAAATAGTGTCTCTGCTGTCGCATCAGAAAATGAAAACTGTAAAATGGACTAAAGAAAAAACATTCTCCTTAAGAACCACTTTCATTTTCATGGAAAATGTTCTGCAAGACCATACCCTAAAGAAATAGTGCCTAGGGGTGAAGAATAAAGATAATAGCAGCTCACAAACCACATACCTTAGAAAATTGGAAAGCTTTTTATGGTGCTCACTCCACTGAAGAAATAGCAGCTCCAGCTTCTTTTCTTCTGCCTTTGCAGCGACACGTGCTCGAAGTGTCTGCCACAGAAAAAAGAAATTATAAACACGGTTTTCACGAAAAGAAACGAAGAAGAAAAAACAGTTTAACCAGGAAACAAATATGCATATTTAAGAATGAAATGAAAAGTTTGCGGTCCAAGAAACAAATCTACCAGATCACGCCTCCGTTTTTCTGCAATTTGTTCGCGCTCTTGCTGGCGCAGCCTTTCACTTTCCTCACGTGCCCTTTGCTCAGCCTACACACAGTTTTGAGTGATTCAACTAGCAAGCAGAAATCTCCAAAGAGTGACACATAAGGCAAATAGCTCCAAACATGATTATCATTTAACATGTACTCAATTAAAATTAGTAGCAAAAGGCATTCTGTTCAAATGTAGAAAAGTTTGTCACTTATATGGACTACCATATCTTTGAGATGATCACTGTTGTAACCAGGAGATGAGTATATCATAATTAGGAGATAATAACAAGCCCAAACAGATTCCAAATCCAAGAAATGAATGCCAAAATTCTAAATCTGATAAATGAGCCAAACCATTAAATTATATATGGAATCCAGACTACAAGTCTATAAGGGAATGCCTCACCTTATGCCATCATTTACAACCACTGAGATGTTCAGGTTCTCACTTTTCTCTTTTCTTAAATTAATAAATAGATATCATCTAAAAAACATTTTATATTATAATTTTTTATCAACAATCTTGTGTATTACAAATTTACAATTTTCAATGCAATGAGTATCTATGATAAAACAAAACACTTTTGACATGCAACCTATGTAAATTTACATAATTCTCAAGTTAAAATTTTGGTTTCACTTGTTTCGGGTTAAAAAATCAATTAGTACTCACTCTTCGCAGTGAGTCTGACCTACGCAAGAATGCCTCTGATGTTGACAAATTCTTATCTTCCTCTCGAAATTTCTGAAATAATTAAAACAACAGAAGGGTGTAATTAGAATACAGCAAGAACCAATTACACTCCAAAGTTCATTGACAATGAGTTTAACATAGACAAATGCAATTTGATGAAAGCTTCAAGTGAGAGCATCAACAAAATAAAATTACAAAATGGGGTATCTGCAAAAGTACAGTCGACAAGGGATTTTAAGTTACAATGAACAAAGTAAAATATTCATATATAGGACACATTAAAGCTGAATTAATTTTGCTAAAGAATGATGTAGGAAAGTGACAGTTCCGAAACTTCTACAACAAACTATTCACAAAGGGAGAAAGATTACAGCTTAGAAGTAAACTGTGAGAAAGTTTATTCATACACTACAACTATTTGTTAAACGCTTCTGAAGTCCAAGTCACTCATATTTGTTTGCATCTGACCTCTGTCATCTTTCAACTTGATATGAATGTATTAAGGTACGGAAACTGAAGTTTAGTATGAATAAATAACCAACTTGTTGCAAGAAAGAAGAATGTGGCTCATAAATAAACCACAAGCCAGAGTTGTCATTTGATTCAGTCATCATTACAGTTTGGCTGGTCAAATCTAACATTCTGGCATTCCCATCTTATGTTCCAAAAAAGAAATGATGGAAAGGGAAAAATAAAAACTAGAAAAGGGTAAGAACAGAAGAAAGCTAAAACATCGGTGAGAAAGCGTCCCCCAGTTAGGGACGTGTGTGAGGCAGCATGCATGGGGTCGAGTCCTTCATGTAGCCAAAAAAAATATATTTAGAAAGCATAATATATCATTTAACATACACTACACTGCAAATAACTAATTCTGCATGTCAAATATGCCAATGCCCTACATTCATGGTTTCAAACCCAGCCGCTACTGAATCGAGTTACCATACCCTATATGTATATATGCCACATGTCTTTTTCTCTAACAAGGTTTTAGTATGACTTTCAAAGATATAAAAAATCTTTTTGACAAGATCCAACTACACAAAGATCAAGAGTATTATTCATTTGAATATAGATAAGAACCTTAAAACCAAACGCAGCCTAACTGTTTAAATTCATAAATAACAATTAAAACACAAAATGCTCTCGAATTCTATACTTACAGGAAATTCTTTTTCCTTTTTTTTTTCTCTTTTCTTTTTAAGTTTTCACAATTCAAGCATTTTATGGGCTTTGGGTGTGACTCAGTTTGACTTAGTCAAGTCCACTTGAATTGAGGGTGATCAAGTCACGCCCTGAATCTAGTTTTCAAAAACATACATACAACCAAGCCCCAAATTAATATAAGATCAATTAACAAGAAGCAACTAAGCACATGTAAGAATATTTATCTCTCTTTTAAGGCCTTCCAATTGATTGGGAGATTTGTCAGCTGAACCACCATAGCTCAGTAGCAAGGCACTTCAGTCTCACTCTCACAGACCAAACCAGAGATCAACCCCTGGTCCTCACGTTGTTAAGCACCACTCATACACCAGTTTAGTCTCACTCTCACAGACCCAATCAGAGATCGATCCCCGGTCCTCACGTTGTCAAATACCACTCATACTCCAGTTTGGTCTCACTCTCACGGACCCAACCAGACATCGATCCCTGGCCCTCGCATTGTAAAGTACCACTCGTAGAGCAGTGCAAAAAAACTGCTCTTCGGTGGAACAAATACAAAAAAGGATTTCCTTTTCCTTTTGGAAGGAAGGGGTGTTCTGTACTCTGGAGCAAAAAAAGAACTAACAATTATACCACAAACACACCAAATTATAACATGAAGTAGAAGTGTAGAACAGCTTTTCCTAATCATTGTAAAGCTTCAAAAACATTCCCATTTTAGTAACTAGGACAGTTAATCTTGACAGTAGATAGGGATCATCTAAAAAAATGGCATAAAAGATCTTTTATGAATTGAATATGATTAGTAGATATAAGATAGCCAGCCTTTGGAAGTAACTATGAAAGATAATATAAATGTCAGGGCAACCTAAAATTATTTCTATATGCAATCGGCAATAGAGATTAACAAAATAGTAAAAAAGTGATAGTCATGAAGTCAGAAGTCATACTGCAAATATTCAGTTTCATGCATGTCAATTGAAATTTTAAATAAAGATCATTCCTACTGCTATACAAAGACAAAAGGGGTATTGCATTATTGATGCTTGGAAGGAGGGCTGATTGTCAACATGGTGGAGTCCAGGACGATCTAGATCCGGAAGACCTCCTACATTAGACTGTTTGAAGAGCTATAATGGTGCCCATGGGACCAAAACCCATTTTAATGGATCCAGAGTCCAGAGTCCAGAGTCCAGATCCATATCAGGGCCCAACTTCAAGTTCACAGCCCTTAGGGGTCGTTTTTCTTTTACACATGGGATATGTCAATACAATTTACACATGTAAATGATGAATATTCAAAATTTAAGTATGTAACATTTACACATGCGTTTTTTTTTTACGTGTCTAATAACACTATTTTCGCATCATTTACATAAGTGATTTACTGTACCATATTTGTTTCAATGATACGTGTAAATGTATTAAAAGATTTTGCAAATGATACTTATTATTCATTAAATTAAATTCTAATATAATGATTTAAAAAAGGAGAAAAAAGGTTCATTTTATATCAAAATTTTCATTTGTATTTTAGATCCTTCACAAAGAGCATATATTTCAACATGAAATATACTTTTTAAAAAAATACATTTCTACCAGTGATCACCTTCACAAAAATACATTCTAACATGCTTGGTTAATTAAATATGAATTTATATTTTGATGGTTAAGCAAAAGCATTATTATTAATATTTTTATTAATTGATATTGAATTCAAATTAATATTAATTCATTATTCAATTTGCATAAAACTTAACCTACGCATCTCATAGGCTTTATGCTATATTTATTTTTGAATGATGCCATAATGATATATAAAATACATTATTTTTTCTCTTTTACATTCATCTATACATGTTTAAAGATTTTTAAAGTATTTCAATAATAAATAACTTTAGAAAAATCATTGAGATATTAGAAAAAAACTAAAATAATAAGGTTATTAACTAGTTAAAAGTTGATATAGAAAAATCATTGAGATATTTATCTTATACATTGTCACTTAAAATTTTTATTATCAATATGCATTTTGTCTTACAGATTTTTCCCTCAAAATCATTGGAGACACTTTAATCTTCTAATATGTTTTTTGTCTTACAAATCTTGTCCCTTAAAATCATCCGTTTTGAGACCTCTTTTATTATTATTTTTCTATATGTTGGAGGGGGGTTTCGAACCCAAAACCTCTTTCATGGAAATGCCCAAACTTTGAGACCTCTTTATTATTATTTTTCTAATGCATTGGAGGGGTTTCGAACCTGGATCCTATTTACGGAAATGCCCCAACACCAAACCGGCCGCCTCTAACAACAGGTATTCTTCGAAAGCGCACCTCAACAGGTGTTCAAATCTTGGTGTCAAAATGGGCTCATTTTCACACCATTTACACATCTGATTTACACGCAATATGCGTAAATAATTGTAGACAAACATGATTGAGACGTAAATGTTACACATATTCACCATTTACGTATGTAAATGGGTGTAGACACCCCTTATTGAGTACTGGACAGCCCAAATGTTGTCCAATGTTTTGACAGCACATTTCACTCGGTTCAACTTTAGAGCCCAATGAGTCCGGCAGATTCACCAATGGGGCACAAAGTCCATTAGTGAAGTCCCAAGGGACCTCATGGTCAAATCAACAAATTAGGGTTTGATTGAATTGATTCTTTGTTGCTTCTAACTATCACTTGTGTTACAGGGTAATTCTAATCTATTTGAATTAAGTTGTGAGTTTAATGGCCATAATTTAAACATCTTTATATAGTTTAGCAAATATCGATGAATGAGAAAAGTTTTAAGGCTGTAATCACCTTGAAAATATATATAAGGCATAGCAATCAACCAGTTGTCCACTGTCTTTGATGGGTTCTCTAAACTTTGCAAATGGTCCTATTTGAGCCTTTTGCAGCAGCTACAAGGTCGGGGGTGTAATCTTGATCTGATCCTAAACTATTTTGATTGAGATTAGCATGTATTGAGTGTATGGTTCTCCTTTATTTTCTTATTTGGTGACTGTAATTCAATTTGGGGATTCCTTCAAAGGCCAGATCTCAAGTTCCTGTCTGTTTTCATTCAAAGAATAGCTTCTAGTTGTTTTAATGATACATCACAGCAACTAATATAGAGCTGCTTCCATTTGACAACTATCGCTTTCTCAGCATTCATTAAACACTCCAACTGAACTGAGGAGTGTTGCAAGGTTGAGGCAATTAATTGTATCAAAAGCCTTTCTCTGGCCTTCCACTGAGGCCATTTCTAAATTGCTAACAAGTAATGATGTGCTGGATAGACAGCTGTAACGGTACCTATCTGGATTTTAACAAAAATTAAAGTTGCTGCCTCGGACAACAATCTTTCTATGTATGAAGCACAGACTGCATAGTAAGAACAATCTTTGTTCTTTAAATATCAAATAAGCAAATTTCAGCTAATTAGTAAATGAAATAAAACATTGTAAAGTCAATGCATTAAAACAAAGTACCGCCAAAGTTCCCAACATCCGTCCCAGCATTCTTTTGTTCCTATCAACCAAACTCGGGTCCTCATTTTTGGGCAGGACCCTTGGCACATGCACTGTTGCTTGGGTTTCATCATCCTGAAAACAACAAATAACCGCATTTTAGTTCAGAATAATCCTTTTATCAGTGCAAAAGGACCCAAGTCAATGATCCCACGTACCATAGTCCTCGATGCCCTCTGTTTAGCATCTGTCCTAAATCCACCACGCTGCTGCAGGTTCAACAACTTATTATCATTCTCATCGCTGGCAATGGTTTCCACATCCACGGTCAAATCCTGCTCTTTGACATCCTTTGCTCCATTGGCATCCTCCACAAGTTCTCCATCCTCAACCTTCACCCCAAAACAACAACAAGAACAATCATAATGCAATTAGGTCCTTGATGGTGACCTGAAGCTTTTCCTTTCACAATTTTACATTTTTACCCCCATGGTTTTAGATTTCACCCAATATGATCTGAATCGGCCAATATATATATATATATATATATCAGATTTTAGAATGGCTGACACACGGAATCAGTGCAATATAAGCATCATTGTGTATTAGGCGATACACCAATACATATCATCAATACCGACACTTACCAGTCATATCGCCAATACGGAAGACGCTTGTCAGGCATATTGGCCAATACATTCAGTTTGGAACCTTTTATAATACTAAAAAGTAAGTGCAAGGGTTCAAAACCACAAATTATTCACGTGCAGTAAACACTTTAATCTTTAAGCACCAAGCTACAATTAAGATTTTGTTTGTAGCTTTTCTATTATTCATATGGCTAACAGAGTCATCATCAGGAACGGCCAGCCATTTCTAAGCTCTTTTTTTTTAACACGACCATTTCAAAGCTTGGAATTGCCCAGACTGTTGGGACCACCTAAGAGCATGAAAATCATGGAAAGCCCAAGGATTTGAAAGATATCCCTAAGGCTTAACTGCGGGCGAAAAATGGGAACAAAAAATAAAATCAAATGAGTGTCAAATTTGGCTTGGTGGCAATTTGGAGGGGAAGTAGGTGTGGCGGGGTTAGGTCGTTTCTTGCATGGAGATAATTTCTTATAACTAATAACTATGAATATTTGCCATATTTTATAAAACTTATTTTCTACCGGCACCCCTTTGATGTTTACCCATATAGCTCACCTTTGATCAATTCATCCCTTCACAAACACCTACCCCTTTGAACTGGCACGAGTCCTTATGACATTAATCTGTACATAATTCATTGTGAAGTTTTAACACCAACAATTTGCATGATATATAGAGTTATTAAACACCATGGAACAAAAATCGAGGGCTAGGATCATTTGATAGGACTAATAATGAGTCCACCCTAGATCCATATGCCGAGCCTTGTCCTTTGATTGTAATGAATTAAGGTGGACCCCAAAGAAGTGACAGGCTATCCAGGTTTGTACATGTGAGATTCATCAACATTGTTTTTCCTATTTTTCTTCTTTTTTTTTTTTTTGGAACCTGCTGCATTTGTTAGCATTATAGTCTCTCATCAGATTGAGCAGGACCTTGTGCTGCCCATGGAGAAAATATTCCCATGACCATGCTTCTTTTGTGGAACAATTCATCTTCATCGATTCACCACATTAAAGACTTAATTTCTTGAGTGACCTAGTTGACGAATTATTTTTGAAGTAAGTTACATTTATTTGAAAGCTAAAATCTTCTAATTTAAGACCAAAATTGAAAACCTAAGAAAAGAATGGTGTTGGGTTATGGGAACACAGTCATATACTTAAGGTACTCCATCTACAAAGAAATCCACCTACTTCCATAAAAAAAAAAAAAAAAAAAAGTAACCCAACTAACTACGACACAAAAATTTAGAGCTGCATATGCTTGAAAACAAGTAAAAATCTTTACTTTTTAGTGTTGAAAGTACGCACGGCCTATGCTTGCTTGAAACAACATCTTAAAGTAGTCTGATTGGTACCAATACAAAATAGGCAGATAAACTCTACAAGGAAAAAACCTCCACTTTTCTCATTTGTCCAAACATTATTTTCTGGGGCTGTCTATACCAAATATCTATACAAATTACTAGACCCGCCGATAAGTATTAGTTTTCGAATAACAGATGCATGGTCCCAACCACTTTTTATTGAATTTCAAACTAGACCATACTTTGATTTTGCTTCCTTTGGATTTCCTCCATTTGGGGTTTTTTACCTTTTCTCTGCTATTTCTTTTATGTGCGTGTGTAATTAGTAATTACCTTGACCACAGCCGAAGAAAGTCGCCTTTTTGGTGCAGGCTGATCCTCTGAATCCACCCTATCCGCCTGAACTCAAGAAGCAAAATCCAAACAAATGCTCAGTTACATATTGTATGATTTGGGATACAGTTGAAAGGGCTTGAATCGACAAAAGATATGTGAAAAAAGAGAGATTGAGAGGATTACGGGTCTGACGAAACCCCGTTGGCGGGGGAGAGCCGTGGTTGATCCGTTTGAGGCGATCGCAGCTCCGCGTCGGAGCCCTCTTGGGTCTCGAAGGCGTTGGGTTATCTGTTGAAGAGGGTTTATGGAGATGTGAATGAAATGGAATGAAATTAGGGTTTTAGAAGTGGGGATTTGAGATGACAAACCTCCCATTGCTGTCTGTGGAGCTCTTCGATTTCCTTGCGGAGCTCTTCTTCTGTCTTCTCTACAGCAGCACTTGCCATCCTCTCTGTCTCTCTCCCTCTGTAATGTGATGAAGCTGATATTTATGACAGTAGCGCGAATGCTAGCCCTAGTCGTACTACATATTTTTACATACGTAAACTTTACATATGCATGTTCGAAAAATAATTGTGTTGTGGTCACGGGGGTGGACTGGACTGTGGAGTTTTTAAAGATGACCCCATGTATCTTTTATAATAACAAGCAACTATATCATGTAAATTTTAATTTTATTTATTTATGTATTGATGACGTGGGCATCCCTTTTGTATTTTTACCCGTAGAGACTATCCTCTCGGGCACATGCATGACCTCATAACATATGTGCACCAGGTAAGTCTAGCGTGGGACTTTAACAAAAAAAATTTTGTGATTCTTCATGTATTTGAATATCAATGATTGTATTTTTAGAAGCAGTTCACTACCATAAGATATGGGTTGGGTTTGAGGCTCCACCTCGGGGCTTACTTGGTGCATGTATGTTACAGGGTCATGCATGTATTGAATGAAGATTCTTGTAAAGATTTTGAGTGTTGGCAAATTCATTTGGTGGTGGACAAAATCGAGATTCGTATTTTATCATTTGTTTTATTGTTGGATTGCTCAAATTGCATTACTGAGAAGGAGCTCAAGAGACCTGGAAAAATACTATGGGCGCTTGAGTGGACTCCCGAATGTCACGCACTCAAGTCAATCTATTGCGCTCAAGTCGAACAAACGAAGTGCAAAATAATAGCAGATGGAACCCCACACGCTCGAGCAGACCTGACTCTGCACTTGAGTGGATAAAGCGCGAAATAAGAAGTTTGATATGGAAACCACTTGCTAATTTATATCGTCTTACTAATTTGAGTTCTACTAATTTTAGAAGACTTTAGGCATGAACCAAAGCCTATATATTGTCATTCTCTCTTATTCAAGAGATACTTCTCTCCTATTTTAAAACCTATAAACTCTTGAGAGATCCATCATCTTCTCAAAAGCTTCATCAAGTTGTTGTGTTGAAGTTTTCAATTCTTTGGAATTCTTACTGTTTACTCTCATGAAGTAGATTCACCTTGAAAACACATTCAAAGTGGTGGGTCCAAGCACAGTGAAAGCGAACGGTGGGTCATCGGCAAGATCTTTGTAGTCCTTGAATTGAGTTGCAACTGAGAAAGGGATTTGTGAGTTTTTTTTTTAACTTTCTATCATATAGTGCTTTATTGTCTGTTGATATAGACGATAAAACCTGTGTTTTTTTTTCCAATTAAAATTTTCCACGTAAAAATCATGTGTCTTATTCTCTTGTGGTTGATTGCTTATAAACTGGATTTAGTTAATTAACCCTATCATAATATATTAAATTAAAAGGCTTTGAATCTAATTTTGAATGTCAGCTGTAATTTTGATGGGAAGTTATCCCAGTTTTTTTTTTTTTCAAATACTCCACATTCTCTCCCCACTACGTATGTTATTCAACTACCTATTCTTTATCTCATCATTCTCATGAAACCTCACGTCCACGGTCCACTCTCCACTTTTGAAGGTTCCATTTCTTTCTTTTTTTAATAACTCTCTTTCTACCCCCACCTCTTCTATTATCTTTCTTTCCCAATTCTCATTCTATACCACTGAGCTCTCGAAGCATGCAAATATTTACTTTTAATATTTTATTTTCTTTCTAAGATTTAGGAATAAGATTAGCAGATGATGATTATTTAGAGGTTTTAATTAGAAGCTAAGGAATCTATGAGTTAATTTTTTTTATTTTTATGCCCCTTTTTATTTCAATTCAATTTTGTTTGCAATTTTTTAGTCTTTTTTATATATGAATATTTAGTTTGCAATATTTGGACATACTTGTGCTCAGCACAGGTTATTGTGCTATTATTAATTAATTGGATTTGGAATCTTAAAGAGAAATTGAATTGGGACCTTAGCCCTGTGTTAAGGGTTAATCTCGCTTCTGCAATTCTTGTTGGACAAAAATACCACGAGGATGCCTACATCATAAAAAAAAAATTCAGAAGCAATTATAAACGGAATAAAAAAAACTCCATTTTATTGGAAATATAATCTAAGGAAGGTGAAAAGGCAATATCAAATATCACTCTAAAAATTTAATATGTAGGAATGCAAGGTCTCATATAAATATATATATATATCTACACCTTAAATCATCTTTCACCCCTCAACCCAAACTCACCCGTCACCTATGTAATAATTTTTTTGGTGGAGGTAATTTCACCATAA
This sequence comes from Litsea cubeba, assembly GCA_012931725.1. Taxonomy (NCBI): domain Eukaryota; kingdom Viridiplantae; phylum Streptophyta; class Magnoliopsida; order Laurales; family Lauraceae; genus Litsea; species Litsea cubeba. The sequence goes on from CM022949.1 coordinate 18,040,761, forward strand.
ATTTTTATGCATTCATCTTAAATGTATTTTATGCCCTAGATTTCCAGTTCCACCATCTCAGGTATTTTTGTATAAAACTATTCAGTGAGAACAGTTATTTTCCTATGGTTTGATGTGATGCCTTTTCCATGCAATAGGAGTAAGAAGTGATTTACAATTTTCAAGTATGCCAAAGATCATTTTCGATTGGGAGATAAACTTGTAAAATTAGAAATCATCGAAGCAAGGAATTCAATATTTAGACAAGTGTGACTATGTTTTTTTTTTTTTTCAAATCATGAAGTGTGACTATGTCAGGGGCTACCTTTTAACTCATTGGTAAAATACAATATGCTTGGCTGCAAAGGGATGAAAAAATTACATTAAATCTAACATGGTCTAGGTTAAGGGTGCTAATATCAGTAAGTGGACTTAAATTTAATGAACTATTTCCTTTTTGTCCTCATATTAATCTGAAACAGTTGCATCCATTTAACCTAAAACAAACAAACAAACATTTTGGCAACTTGCCAAAGGTGGCCTCGGCGTGTTGATCAAAGAGTCGAGGAAGATTTCTAAATGAGATGTTATTTGTAAAAATTAAAAGGTATTACGTAGCTCTCTGTAAATTACCTTCAAAGAAAAGACCCTTCTTGAGGGTTCATATCATTTGAAGAAGATGCGTCATTGTATTGATGAGTGAGCTCCACTCAAAAGAAGGTATTAAAAAATATTTGTACCGGCTCTATAATGTTGCTGAAAAACTGTGTCCCCAAAAGTGCGCAAAGCAGATTCCACTAGAGAGAGAGTATTGAGGAGCGGGCTTCCCCCAAAGAAGAGTATTAAAACCTATTCAATGAATTCTGGCAGTAGAGCATGGTGCACGGAGCACTTGAGTGGAGAACTATGGTGGAAGTGGAGTACAAGGGAGGGACGGAATACCTCTGGCCTGTTTGGTAACTTGACTAGTAAAGTTAAGTAAAGTTAAGTCATCTTAAACATCACATCAAAAGCATTTTTTCTCAAAACTCCCTCAAACTTTTCCAACAAAAAGTCAAAAAGTAACCACATTTATTAACTAAAAGACAAAAAAAACTCCATTTCACATACTAAAAGTCAACAATATTTCATCACAAACAACTAAAAATAAAATATCATCATAACCCACTACATATTTTATTCATACTTTTTATTTCACTTCACTCCACTTGACTTTAATAGTAAAATGCCAAACGGGCCACCTTTGATGATCCCGATGCCTATATTAGGCTAATTTAAGACTAAAAATAGTTTATAATTCCTCCCATGGAGAGAAAAAACAAAAGAAGAAGAAGGTTGGTTCGGGCGACTTCTGACCTGAGTTTCTTACATATTTCAGGTTGGGCCCAGGCTTTATTTTTGGTCCCGAATAGTAATTGAGATGAGGTCAAGCTTAGTCCTAGAAAGCCCAAAGGCTAGCCTGATACAGCCCACAAGCACAAGCAGCCTGATAAAAGTCTCATTTTTAACAGTTTCCTTCTTTTACCCTCGAACCATGCTTCTTGACCCCTGGGCTGATCACTGGCCTGAATTGAGGGCCACTGGTACTATTTTCTGCAAGAGAAGATTCAGACAAGAGAAGATCGCTAAAAAGTGTGGGTCTCTAGCTAGTACTATTTTCTGCGTGAAGGCTGGCTGTATGGTCCAGCCTGACTCAACAGGTTACGTACAAATGAACTGGGCCACTAGATGAAATTTTTTAAAGTATCGGCCTGTTGACTGATACCAACATGAATATTTTGGGCCCTGTAACTAAATGGGCTTAGCTCAAACAAGCTTGGGCAGGTGGCCTATCCCATAGATAAAGATCGGTTGGAGCCCAAAATGTTTAGTTATTAGAGCAAATATTTGGGTCTATAACTTTTTTGTAAACACAGGATGGCCAAGCCAAAAGTAGGTTCAATCCCATTCAAGTTCGTCTTGATCTTTTAATTTATTTTTTTAACTTTTAATGTCATGATTTTTTATCCTTTTTCTTAACAAATTTTTATGTTTTGCCGAGTTGGGCCAGTAGCCAGGAAAGTGGAAGTAAACCTGCCCTTTTAGGGATGGATTCCTTGAGGGTGCTGTGGGAGCGGGTGTGCTATCCACAGCGACACCCTATGATATCTCTCCTTTTTTTTTTTTTAACAATTTGATAGGCCAACTTGGTGTTGCAATTCCTTACCCAACCCGCCAATCCAATTTTAACTCGACTCAATAATTCAATAGGCCGATCCTTCTTTTAATGGTTAATTGGGATGCCCATCATTCAAGCAAACCCGACCCGGGCCTGCATTGGACAGGTTTCAACAGTATGTTTTAGGCCTGTTTGGTTGGATCCGGGAACCATTTTCAGGCCTTTAAAAAGCGGACAACATCATACATGCGTGTAGGATGGGACATTAAAACCTATACACACAAGGGTGGCCTTATCCACCCTAACTCAAAAGACATACAGAATCTGCAAATGGGTTGGGGGGGCAACATCAATTCCATCCAAACAAGCTAGACCCCGGCCGCGGCAGGTCTCACCTAGCCTCGAAGGGTTTAAATCTTGATTGAACATGCCCCCTTCCTGCATCCGAGTACTCATTCTCTCAATCAAGGGCCAGGTCTCCTTCCCTCACCCAATGCCCCTTTTATTGATGCAGTTTAATGGTCCCCAAACCCTCACATAAGGTTTAAAAAAAAAAAAAACTCTCATCCCACAAAAGAAAACCACTCAAAATCCAACACATTCAAATCATGTTCCCCCTCATCCCAATCAAAAGAATCCCACCCCCACATGACAAGAATCCACCCACTCCCTCCCAAACACCCAACACCACACCGCAGCCCACACAAGGACCAACCCACAAAACCCACACAACCTGATCCCCTTGCCCCTTTACACTACTCCCTCTTATCTCCTAACAAAAACAAAATGCCAAGTCCCCTCACACGTTACCCCAACGTGCCCCACTCCCCACAAAAAAGCAAAAAAAAGCTCACCTCACCATCACTCCACTCCCCTCACAAAACCAAAACCCCCCCACCCCACCACTCCCTCCTCCTTCCTCAAAAGCAGAGCCCTCCAAATGCAAAACCCAAACCCAAACCCAAACCCAAACCCAAACCCAGGAAAGAAAACCAAACAAGAAGGAAGAGGAGAAATGACGACCCGTGCTAACGTGAACGGAGGAGAGCACTATCCTGCTGCGCCTCAACCCACCCCACAACCACTACCACTACCGCAACCACCACCGCTCCTCCTCCTCATCCGCCGCATCCTTCAAGGGCTGCTGCTGCTGCCTCCTCCTTCTCCTCACCTTCCTCGCCCTCCTCCTCGTCGCCGTCGTCCTCGTCATCTTCCTCGCCGTCAAGCCCAAGAAGCCCCAGTTCGATCTGCAACAGGTCGGCGTCCAGTACCTGATCGTGACCCCATCCTATCTCTCCCTCAACATCACCATGCTCTTCACCGCCAAAAACCCTAACAAGGTTGGGATCAAGTACACCCCTTCCAACTTCTTCGTCATGTATAAAGGGGTTGCCTTTGGGGGTTGCTACCGTGCCTTCCTTCTACCAGCCGGCGCACAGTAGCAGGACTGTCGAGACTCGTGCTAGCGTCGACCGCGTCAACGTGCTCCAGCTCGACGCCATGGATCTCATCCGCGACGCCACCGTCAACGACCGGGTGGAGCTCAGGGTCACTGGCGACGTCGGCGCCAGGATCCGAGTCATGGAGATCAATTCGCCTCGCGTTAAGGTCAGTTCCATTATCCCAAAAATCTCGGCTGCCCGACGCTAACGTGCGCCGCGGTAACTTGGATCCTCTCTGAGGGGGTGTAATTCAGAGAAATCCTGCGGTAAAAAGGAGCCCCCACTCTGCAGCGGGGCCCACATATCCTATATTTTTGGTGTTTTTTCCACCGTTGGATTGAACCGTCAATGCAACGGTTGGTGAAACTCGGATTGATGTGATTTGAGGGTCTTTATTTTGAACGGTTCATATTAAAACATGTGGGTCCCACTGCAGAATTTCACCCTCTCAGAGATCTCTAATTCTTTAAAATTTGTTTGAATTTTTGGATCTTGAGTTTTTGTTTAATTTTTTTGGAATTTTTGATGATGATAGGTGTCGGTTGATTGTGCGGTTGTGATCAGTCCTCGGAAGCAATCGCTGACGTACAAGCAGTGTGGGGTGGATGGATTGAGCGTCTGAGATGGAAAAGACAAGTCTTTCTTCTTCTCTGTAAACGAAATTTTCAAGGAAAAATTCTTTCTCTTGCTTTTCTCGGAAAATTGAAACTGTAATTTGGGAACCGTTGCCTTTCCATTTCTCTCTTACTCTCTTATCTCTCTTTTCCCATGTCATGCTTTGTCTGTTTGTCTGGGATTTTTGTTTTCGTTTTGGGAAAAGTTGTTGATATTTTCCACCCTCAGTTCTGACTAACACACACTCCTGTTTTCTTGTTTCCAAGGAATCATTGCAATGCGTTTAGAAATGTGGGTGAAGGTGTCGGAAAGTCTGTGGGGGTCTGTAGATTTGAGTCCTCCTTATTCTTTCTTCTTTTAATTTCATGATCCTTCATAATGAACTGGAACATCAATCTCCTCCATCATTTGTGTGGGTCCCATTTGAGGAGGTGGGGCCTCTTGGTCAGGGCTGAACATTCTCACCGACCCATCATAACCGTTCAATTCAGTTGCATGATTTAGTTTGGATTTTCTAGGTAGATTGATGCAAGCTGTGAAAGATTCTATTCACACAGGACAGAGGGTCCCATTTGTGCGGAATCAATGCAGGAGAGATGGGCCACTTGATTAAATTGGACATTTTTGGACATGGGATTGGACCATTGATTTAATTAATGCCTGCTAATCAGGATTCAGGGAATGGGATTTGTTATATGTTTTGGCTGCAACTGCAAATGACTGCTAACAAATAATCTCATTCCATAACTGAGGTTAAAGTGGGGCCCACCCACCTTAATTACTCATGTTTATGTAATCCACTTGGAAATTAATGTATATTAAGATGTAATGCAGGCGTTTTATGAATAATTATATCTTATAATTATGGTGGCAAGCATCAATGGTCCACCAACAGAGTGTCTGTCCCACCACAGGATCAATCAAGGTCAAGGGCACTTTAACCCTTTCATGTCTTGTTGTTCCACATCATTCAATCAATGATAACAAAGTGGGGTTTTGCAAAGTTATTGAATAAGATTGATTGGGGATAATTTGGCAATTGATCGTACCAAATATTTAAATAGCCATTTCTCTTTCCATAATTACATGATAGCACAAAAATTCGTGCTAATTAAGGGTTCCTATCTTATAGGATTCTATTAATGCTAGAAATAAGGGAGATCAAAGTTTATACGAGGATAATATATTAGTGAAAAGTGGAGGGAGAATATACTAATGGTTGTAGAAATAAAAAATAATTTATTAGTAGTTATAGAAATAAAAAATATCTTCCTGAATTAAAATATTGGGATAAGATTAAATCCAAAACCTTCTAATTTTAATATATTACAATTTGAGGATTTTGTGGGGACCATCTAATAGATGGGCACCACTGTCTATGTACAGTAGATTCTGCAAAATCACTCTAGATTGCAAGATTACGACACCCATTTCTCCTCTGCCTCTGCATTTTTTTTTTCAATTGTTCTCATGCCAATTGAAAAGGGGCACCATTTCCTTTCCGTTAGGATTTTTTTTCTTGGGTTGTTTTCCTGCCAATTGAGATGAAAATATGCCCCCACGATGCCACAAGTATCGAAAAGGGGCACGGGCAATTTGTATATGTGGTCACAAAATAGATAATTGTGGCCCCCCTTGTGTTGAAAATTGGGGAAAAGGAATCTGCACACCACCCGAGAATCAAATTCAAGAACCCATAATTCTTCTTCCTTTCAGTTTTGTAGTTATTGTTATTTAAAGAAGAGTAAGAAAAGAAGAAGGTTGACATGTTTCTAGTAAAAATAATTAGAGGACCACTCATGTCCCGTTGTGCTTTTATTCTCCCACATCTTTGATGTTAGATATGTTCTCTTTTTTGTTTATTATTATCATAGGTTTTCGCATTACTCTCTTTTATTTTTTATTATTTTGAAAAAACCCATATGAACTGATAATTGCAAAAGGCCCTATGATTTTTTTTTTTGTAGTCTATACCACTGGTGAAACTGGTGGGGTTGTTTTATCCAAATGATCAAAACCAAGGGGGACTGCCAAAATAGTTTAACTATACCTTAACTAAGTGGGGTACTTAATACAATCTAAGGTGAGAAGAGGGGGGTTTATGTAAAAAAGAAAAACCTTTCATTCAATATTAGAGATGAGCTTGTAAACGTGACTCTTCCAAGCAACCTTTGTTTGAAATAATCACTTACTTTTTCCTCATCTTCACATGGGCCTTGCAATTGCATGTCAATTATAATATAAGAACAGGAGGCTTGTTCAAGGAAGTTCAGATGGGTTCTTATAGTTCTTTGCTAGTGGAGAAAAGCTAAGTCTAAGAAGGGCCGAAAGTTAATAAAGAGGAAAGAGAGAGTGGTGGGAGTCAGCTCAAAAGCAACAACTCTTCAAAGAGCGCTTTGTAGATGGACATCTGCAAAGAAGACGCCGTTGATTGCCCCCTTAATTTCCTTAAAATGGGTTTAGCTCTTTTAGGGGGACGTTTTGTACAAGCCTTTTTTTTTAATAGAAAAATTATAAAAAATAGAAATGATTTTTCATGTCAGAGTAAAATTCACCCCTCGTTCAGCTGCCTTTTTAGTGAAAAACTATACTATTTCTGCATAATGCTGAAAAGGTTTTCCGTAAATCCGGATTTCCGCAATGCTTTTGTATATCATTGAAGAAAATCGGTTCCACGCACCTATTTATATATTTTTTTTGGCAGAAAATCCATTTTTGATCACGAAATGCAAAAAACTAAGTTTGTTTTTTCTCGTGAAAAGGCAGCCATATCAAAAAAGAAGTTTTTTTCATTGTTCCACACTTTTCTTGCAAAAAAGTAGCCGTAAAATGTGCCCTAAAAAGTCTTTTATTCCATCTACTGAATTTGTAGGAATTCCAAGACTTTATATCTTGATAAGTGGTTAAAAATGAAGGAAACATGAATATTAAAAAATAACTATCAACTAACCTCCCCAATGAGTAATGAATGACCAGCCATCTAGTAATTCAAATATTAGGAAAGTCAAAGTCTCATCTACGTCACCGCTTATATCTTTCACCCTCTACCCGTCATTCACTCATAAACTATTTAATAATCATTCGGTGAAACCCATTTTATCACAAAATTCTATGTATTCAATTCCTATGTATTTTATATCCTGAAACGCTCCCTAACTTGTATTTGATACCATAAACTAATATAATTGCACAAAAAGCTGGTGTGATGCATAGGAAGATTCTTCTTTAAACTACAACATCATTAAATATACTACAGCAGGGCTCACCTACAATCAGTCTAACCTCTCCCACATTGTGAATTTACACTCGTTCCTTCTAAAAACTTCATCCCCCCCCCCCCCCCCAAAAAAAAAGGAAAAAATACTGGATCGAGTCACGTTTCAAGATATGCTTATAAAATCTTCAAAATTCGCACCCTATAATCAAGAATTAAGATTTTTCAATTATTATGAAATTGGCGAACCCTTAATCCACATTGTACTATTTATTCCCTCTATCTATGTGAATTACACGCCTCCAAGTGAAAACTCCACGCTAACGGAGCGTGCTTTTAAAGACTAGACCCTGAATCCCCTTTTATCTTATATAAAGAAGAAACTTTATAGCATGACTATTGCTATAGGTATAGACCCTTTTGAATAAAGGGATAGGTGCAACAGACCCATTTAAAGAAGAATTGGTATTTGCATAGGTGACCCAAGGAGTTCAATCAATATACCTGCAAGTGAAAGTTGTTTTGTTCTTTGCGAGGTTTAGGACTTATGGGCAACTGAATTTATAGGTAGATTGAATTCCAAGTACAAAAGGGCCCCAAACCAGACAAACACGACGCTTATGGGGAAATGAAATCATAGGGCCAGGGAAAAAAAGGGTGAGGGAAGCTGCTAATTGCAGGATTCAATTCATGAACCCAGCAGAATGAGGCAGAGTTAGTTACTGGACCAATTTGAAAAGCAAATGGAGTAGAGAGGTAAGAGTAGCTAGTGGTGCCTTTTCCAGTTTTCCTCCTTTATATGGGTTCAGACTTCAGATAAAGAGTCCCATGAATGCTGACAAGGAAAGTTTAGCTGCCTGTCCAAAGACAACCAGATTTGCGCATGTTCCACGCAAAACCCAAGTGTTCGGCACTTAAAGATTCTTTCCTGCTTTCTACTTGAACATATGAAAATCATATCTGGATATTATGTGGCGATTCTACAAGTAGAAAGGCTTCAAGGTCATGGGGTCAAAGATCACAGTGATAAGAAGGGGGAGACATCACTCTCTCATAGAGTGGTAGGTTCATGTGGGTCCATTTCTTTCCAAGAAATGGAAAATTCTAAAAGGGGCAAGGGCACCCCGTGCATGACTTGGCCTTCATCACACCACTCGCTGGTTGCTTGTGGGGCTTCTTGTCATATCCACTGAGATTATTGGCTTTCAAACATACGTACATGGAAATAAAAGTCACCAAACCCTCACATATATCACTTTAAATTAAGATGCAATCTAACAGAGAGCTGGAAAAGGTCAAGTTCATTTTCGGTCCCAACTGTACCAGTATCCAAAGGCAGAATTACTATGGGCCCATTGGCATTGCCGGTAATGAAATGAATCCCTATGACATCATGGAGAAGGGCCTTCTACCAAACGGCCATTGAGGAAAATGAGTCGAGATCCAACAGGGGACCATCAAAACATCCACCCTTCTGTAGGAGCTCATTCCCACCTGTCCCCTATGATATTAAATACTAGAAACTTGATGCCTCTCCCACTCAAGCACTTTATATAAATCCCACTTTCCAATGAACTAAGAATTCAATAGGAATTGGGTTAAAGGTCTCTGAGCAAGTAATCTGCTTCCAAGGATCTGATGAAATCCAAGCAACAAATCTTCAACCTTCTCTCACCTTTTTATCTTTCTTCCTTTTTTTCCCCAGATACGTTCTTCTTTTGCCCTCTTTGATATAAGAGAAGAATTTCACTTTCGTATAAAGATAATGTGAAACGGGAATTTGGCAAGCTTAATTTTAAAGCCAACATTGATCTTGGAAGCTCTAAAATAACTGCAAACATCAGCATATACTTGGTCTACTATATTATGCTTCGCATATAAAATTTTGCATTTCCAAATTATTCTTCGGATCATACTGAACCTCAGTGGGTTGAGTTGAGTCATATGTGGTGACCCCAAGGCCACCTTCATTTTGAATTCTGTGAGGCCCTTCTAAGAACAAATATTTAGGTGCCCACAAAGAGTTGCATCCCAACAGTTGCACAATGGAAAGAAACTCTTTTAGGCATCAATCACACACACACACACACACACACACACACAACTGTCTCCAAATGGATTTTGGGCACTGAAAATGGTCATTAAATTCAACTAACTGGGTTTGAGAAAAGTCGAAAATGATTGAACAAGATCACTCATTTACAGCAAACTAGAATGAATTACACACGTTCACTATTTTACCCTTGATCAGCTCAATGCTTGTGGCGTATTTCCATTTAAATATTTGGCTCCCTGCTTCTTCTTAAGTCACTCTGTATGAGAGGTCCAGAATATCAAACCACTGCATGCAAATGATCAATCAATTAGCACAGAAGTTGCTAATACAGCAACATATATACAATCAAACCAACAGAACCTACCTGATCAATACAAAGACACATTGCAAGACACCAGCAGTGCCCGTCCATGCCGAAGGGCCAGTATCTGTAAGTGCATCTTGTACCAATAGGCCCACAGATGCTGCTAGAGAGACAAAAGATACCACATATGCCAAGAAAAGCCAAAGTTTCAACCTATTTCAAGAAGAAAGGATTATTTTTTTTTTCCCATTTATTGCTAGAGGCATATCTAAACCAGCAATTCAATACTTTCTGCAGTCAATGGCCGCAAGTAATAAAAGATATCAAACTAGATAATCACGAATTAAAATCCCATGATGTCAGCAGCAATACTTCTTGTACACACAAGTCAACAGATACCTACAGTCATACACCATATACACAGCCACTACCACACTATGCAATTTATTTCAAGGGGAGCAGTAGTAAGAATTCTTGTGAGCATATTGTTCCTTTTCATGAGGGAAAAAAGTTACTCCCAACACATCATTCTCCTGAGAATAGATTGTATCAGATTGCATTTCAGTATCAAGTGATCCTGTGTCCTTTGGAGCAGCAAATGAATAATGAAGCCATCAAGATGAAGAGGCAAGTGGTCAAGCATTGTCCAAGCATCTGATCTTCATCAACTTAAAAAAGACGAAGATGATGATGGGAGAGAACTTGTGAATGAAAATACGGATAATGAACAACAAGACCATGGTTCCATGTAGGAGACTGTCGTTCCATGGCTATAGATCATATGAATGATCTTCTTCAGATTCAACCATCTCAAAGGAGAGTTTCATCATTGAAGTCCAATCTATATCTTTGGTTTCAACGCTCCTATTGATTTTATCCTCAGGGATTACAGGTGGCAATCAGTTGCGTGCTCAATAGTTAGATAGGGGCTCATACTCTGATTCAACAGTTCATGGATGTCTGGCAGAAGTTCAGACAATTAAAATATGCATGTGCTTTAATACACTAGCAAAAAGTATGTTCTGCATTTGGAAGATATAGAAGTTGATAGAGAAGCTACTGATCAGTTTGTATGATGCTGAAGATGGTGTTTGATTCAGAAGATCATAGACAACAAACTTGAGGAAGAATCTTCTCCAACCTCCTATGGGGAATTGATCCATCTTCACCAAATGAGATAGGCACATCACATGCCCGAGAACAGGCCTCACATGGAAACAATCAGACCAGTAGGGTCACGTAAGGCCTAGCCAGGCCCAGCAGATTGCATGCCAGGATCAGTGAAGCATTTGCAGGGCCAGACGAGCCAAGCTAGGGCCAACCGACCCAGTTGAAGCGTCCCAGAGGCCAACTGATGCGGTTCAAGAGGGAGCCTACCAGGTATGAACCAGGCACAATAACAGCTGCACCAGGCCATGTCAACCCCAGGCACATCCAGGCCCACGTCAAACCAAACCAGGACACAACTTGGCCCATGATGTGGTCATGGGTGGTCCATATTCAAATGGGCATTATCTCTGTGTTTATTACAAACAACTAGATCTGATGCACCAAAACCATGTGCGAACAGCACAAAATTGGATCCAATGATGTATTTTAGTGTATTTTGGGTACTGGATGATGATAAATTCAGACTTGATGTAGATCTTCTCAAACAGAATACTTAAATGATGTATATTTTGAGTACAATGGGGGACTAAGGTGCTGAGTGTAAATTGTAATGCCTCCCTCCCTCCCTCCTTAAAATAACTCAAAATTTGCCTTGCAACATTTTGGATATGAATCTGGGTCTGAAGTGGGGTTTGGGTTCAGATGCATCCATCGAAGTTGAAGTCCGATCCTGTATAATAGATTCATATCCAGTACATTAAGTGGTCACCAAGTCTCGGTCTAGGTACATTCTGGAACTGTTCCGCACCCGTCCCATTTACATCCCTAGCCAAAATAGTTGCAAGTTTATTCCCAAGTTCAGGGGACGGAAAAATTTAGAAGCAGCTATATTTTAGCCAATGTCCACCCCCATATCCATCATTTGAGGAGCAACAGTCACCTCAACTTGAAACCCCTGAAGAAAAGTCACTGGAAGTTGCTCGACATCAGCGGGGACCATGATTTTTTAAGGACACTAGAAGTTGCAACCGTGCACATCCTTGGGACACCCAAAGGTTATGGACTCTGAATTTTGGGGCCACTCTCCCTGCAAAATATAAGTCATTGCTCCAGCAGTTGCAGCCTATATAATAAATACCTTTCTAAGGATACAAGATTCAACATAAAACACTCAGGTCAAGAGCCTCCAGTCTGCCACTTTGTCCTTGCGAACAAGTACTTTTGAAGATCTTCAGCATTGAGAATCTTAGGTGAGGTTCTGAACAACCTCGACCTAAGGGAGAAGTCACTGAAGAATATTAAAGGGCTTGTAATGTATTTTTGATTGCAAGTATAATGTACAATATATTGTAATTGAAATTTCAGAAAGAAATTATATTTGCATGTGCTTCACTCTTAGCAAATTCTTCTTTTTCCTAGAAAAACTTTGTTTCCACCAAATAGAGGTAATCATACAACGAACCATTGTTCATATTTCTACTTATGTTGAACGGCTTCTTTTTAATAACATTTTAGTTACCATATAAAAAAGGGGGGGAAATCTGATTATTCAATACCTTATATTCCGTGCCTACCATACACCACCGAAAAATGGGCAATGACTTCCTAAAAGATTGACTAAATCACATAACCTTGGGCATGTTGGAAACCTACTTGTAAGCTATTTGATGTAACTAAGTTTGTGATATTTAGACTCTTTTTGGGACCCAAGAACAGGCTGAAAAAATAAACAACAAACTGAAATCCCAAATATATGTGTCCTAAACCACTAAAGGACCAACTAAAATAAGAAAGCAATTTCTAACTAATAATCAATAAATCCCCTCTTAGGAGGGTTATGCCCCAATCCACCTCCATGGCATGTGTAACAACAGATACAAAATTGAAGGCACTAGAATGCATCTCACACACTAAAGGAATTCTAATCAATACATCCTATAGGGTAAGGGTAATCAACAATGCACCAGCCAACCAATAAAATTCCTCCATGACTTGCATCATGGGAGGAAGCAAGAGCAAAAGATATGCAAATGCCTTCTCTCATTATAACTAATGGTTGTTCAACTTACATCCTCTTCATACAATGAAGAATGCATACTGTCATTGGTTCGAATCACTGGCATAGTCCAAGAATTCAAATTCTGGAATACATTAATCACGGTGCCTCCATGCACCATTACATTAAAGCTAATGATAATTAATAACCATTTATTTTATGAGTTCCGCCACCTCTCAAGTAATTGTTATTTAGAGATAAAACCAGAACTACATAATCAGAATGAGGCATCCAATAACTCAACATTCGTAGCCACTTATTTTTTTCGAAAAAGTATACCACTCCTTATTTATTGAAGTATTCTATACCATTCCTATTTAAGGAAATACTTCTAGGAGAGAGTACTTCCTCTTCTCATATTTTCTAGCACTCACACAAGTATACCCTTTTCAAGTTCATGTTGTGAAGCCCATCTTACATCATCATCATCATAAAGCCTTGTCCCAACTATGTTGTACGTGAATTTTGTTTCTCCATTTTGATCTATTCCCATCATACAATAGTCCATATTTCTTTTCTAGACTTCCTAATTTGGCTCATCATCACAAAGCTTGTCCCAACTATGTTGTACATGAATTTTATTTCTCCATTGTAATCTATTCCCATCATACAATAGTCCATATTTCTTTTCTAGACATCCTAATTTGGCTCCCACGTGAACACTTAGCAATTGCACAACCAAGTAACCACTATAATAATCCAACAGAATTTTTAAAGGATGAGTGTTTTTTGGTAGGAAAAAAATAATTTGAGAAAATGGATGCACTTACAAGGTGTATAAGACCCATTAAAAAAAATGATAAATAATAAAAAAGTGTATAAGATATGAAATGGATGCATACTGATTAGGCTAACTTGGGTTGGATAATAGATTGAGCATGTCCAAGGCTCAACTTGTTGCATGAATCAATGAAAATTCAGAACTTGGAGGTTATTTAGGGCTGAATTCACAAGTGAAAATTTTTGTGTGCTTCATCCAACTATGGTCACCATACATTAACACTATCATCTTCTTATTCTTTTTTTTTTTTTTTAAATTAACCCACACTTAAATTGTTCGTGTGGTTAGGAAGTCCAGTAATGAGCTGGACGTCCCGGCTTCGAACCGTTTGGGGCCTTATCCGAGACATGGTGGTGTTGTGTATCCGAGGTTTTACCAATGTTCATCCGAAGGCGGGTCACTGGGTTCCTCGTAATTAAAAAAAAAAGAAAAAGTTCCATGGATATGATGAAGTTTTACTATATCATATGAAACAACTAAATTTGATGTACTTTGACCCTTTCTAAAAATAAGTGGATTACAGATAAATATGTGTAAGGCCAAATTTGGCATTCAATACTATGCAGTATGCACACCCTCCCACAACCCACCCACAAGGTCCCAAATATTTTGTTAACACATTCTTTAGACCATGAAAATTCTTTATTACATTAAAACAAATCCCAAACAGCTGAATTTAACGGTTTATAGCAGAACACAGGTAAAATGAATTAAGAGGTCCCCAAATAGAAGAGAAAAATGTTTCAATAAAAAAGTTGATGGTGATATGTAACATGAGTTTACTTCTATATCACTTGAAAGAGACAACCTTTTTTTTTTTTCCTAATACACAATCAACTTTTTGAAAGAGAAATTGTTGGAAGGAAGTGGTAAGAATCTTAATTTTGAAGATATGTCTAGCATATTAAATGGCTGTTGGCGACAGAATTCATCAGGACTAAATGAATCCCGTAAATGAAACAACTAATTTTAACCAGAAAATTGCCTGATTTCATGTTATATTAATTCCCCCAATATATAATCACGTTAAGCCAGCAAAGAACAAGTCCTAAGTCGGCCAAACAAGTTTCCAAACTTGGTTATTACTCATTAGCAACTGCATCCCATCAATAGCTTAGGAATACAATAAGCTTAAGAACACCAACTTGTGTTATCGTCCGGGAGGTGTGTCCGTGATAACTTCAACACTGTTGTTGTTCTTTTTGAGCATTTAAAACAAAAATTGCACGAGGCACCAAATAAGTTGTGGGCAAGCCATCAACTTGACATCCAAGCACCTTGGCAGCTGTATCCACAATACGATCACCGCAACTGGTTCTAAAATTTTTTTCCACTTGAAATTCACCTTCAACACTGAAAAAGCTTCAAAGCAGTGAAGAATAGCTTTGATGATTGTAGTTCCCAGGAACACCATGAAAAGATGTAAGCATGTTGGTGGTACATTGTGAGTTAGTGACTTGAACTTCTAGATAACCAAGTTTGACCCATCACATAGAACCAATGAATGATTCTCCTATTGAATATATGCACACACATGCCTGTGTTATAGTTGTTCTTTTTCTTTTCTTTTTTTGCCTTTTTTTTCTTTTCTCAAAATAATGTCGCAGTTGTTATCTTTCTTTTAGAGTCACTTCAAAGATGCATAAACACCAAAAAACCTACATGTTTGTTTGTATGAGAGGTGGAATGGAATAAAGTTAATGGTCAAATCAAGAGAAAAAGAAAGAGGAGGGGTTGAGACTAAAAGCACTGAATGAAAAAAAGCTACTCCTCCTCTTTTTGTCATTTAGTGCTTTCAAAGAGTACATTTTTTTTTTCATTTAGTGCTTTTTAAGAGTAGCTTTTTCTCATTTTCTGCTAACTCCCTCCTCTTTCTCTTGATTTGACCCTTAATTTTATTTCATTCCACCCCTCATGCAAACAAACATGCCTGTGAACAAATGACCTATTAGAACCTCAATTACTTACACGAACATCATAGGCCCCCCACCCATACTTGTGATTTAGAGTTAAAAATCTCAAAAATACAATTCAAAATTATGACCAGGTGTAAGATGAGTAAAACATAAATCCAAGGAAAACTAAAAGATCTGTGCACACTCCTGCTGTAAAGCCAGGCATGAATTTTAGCACAAAACAGTCAAGCAGCATTAACTTCCAATGCAGCAAAGCTCATTAGTAGATGTTCCATACCAACTGTCCAAATCTAAAATTGAATCTCTTTAAATTAGCACGGGAGATGGTCCAATTTGTTTCTGTGGATCGATTTATCACAGGAAGTAAAAAACACACAGGGGTGAAACATGCACACAAAACAGTAGCAAATACGCGGTTACTCAGTGCATGACTGACTGCATTCAAACACGAGACATGCAATGTTTTGATATTGCAATGTTCTGACTTCCAACCAAAATGGAATCCAATTCCAATATATCGCCCTTGCAGATTGCTGATGAGACACATCTACAATGTAATTAACATACTAAAGAAAATATTCCCCAAGCCCCTTTCTTCTTCTCCTTACTTTTTCAGGCAAGAGATAAACGGAACCTTCTTCCACTTCTCTTCTTTGTATCATTTCGTCACTGCTTTATCTTTCAAAACTTAATGTGGGAATGTATGTAGCATGCATCTCTATTACAGAAAAGAGGTAAATGCCACACATGCCAACATCCATAAATCCAACCACTCATCTATCATCTAATCCTTTTCCCATCCGGACTGAAATCAGCCTTTTGCATCCTACTTTTCCACTAAACCGTAATTAAATCAATGTCATAAGTGACCCCAATCCATCATGTCTTTCCTCACAACATCATTCAGGTCTTTGCTTGCCTCCCCCTTTTCCCAATTTTTAGGTGCTGTCTTATCCAATTAGAGTGAGGTCTTTTTTCACCCTCTAATCACCAAAAAAAAACCCAACCTAGTACTGATGCGCACTGAATTCTACACAGCTAAACCTAAAACCTAATCACTGCAGTTTCTAAAAGAAAAAAAAATCCCAAATTCAATCACCATAAGCTCGTGAAAAAGCTAAAAACCCTAATTCGAATGCATCAAACACAATTTTCCATAAAACCTCCCAAAACAAATTGAATGCTTTAACATGCACTGCAAAATTGATGAAACCGGGAGGGATCAAACCTCCATTCGCCATCTTCGTAGGGAGAGTAATCGATGTCTTCTCTTCTGACGCAATTGAACATCAAAGCCGCCAGCGATGCGAAAATTCCTGCCGTAAGACAAATCGCCCAAAAGCATTGAGACAGAGAGAGAGATTTGAGATTTGAGAAATGAGAAACCCTAATTGTAGGAAAAGGGATCGAATTGATCGAGAAAGAGAGATATACCGGGAAGGTAGTGAAGGAAGGAGACCTTGGCGGAGCTGCAGACGACGGCGTCGACCCAAAACCACCAGCCGGCGCCGAAGACAGCACCGGCGACGCCCGGACCGAAGATCGCCCACAGCTCTGCGAAATCCATCCGACGTGGCAGAAGCAGGGCTTTGTTGCTTGATGCAGAAGTTGAGATCCGGCAACAGTCGCCGAGGAATATAAATGAAAGCTTTCTGCGCTTCTACTTGTACTTCTTCCTTCTATGAATTGATGATTCTCGAAAAACTCCTCGAATTCGAGTTGGAGTTCTCGAGAAACAATTGCTGGGGTCCGGGGCCCACCTGGGGTCCATCGAGTGGACCCAAAATACTCACCCACTATTTACATGGGTTCGACCAAGTTTGCTTCTATGTGAATGGAATGTAGATAGTTGGATGTGAATATAGAGAATTTGTACCATGGATGATGAAGGTTAGAATGATTGGATTGGGCTGATTTTATGCAAAGAAGTAAATCTTTTAGACCCCCCATGTCCCATCCCAAGGTAGATCAGCATGTGGGCTCCATGGTGAGGTGCACAAGCATGCGCTCGCACGCACATGTATATTATCTTAGAAAAATTCTACATGGCACGAGATTTTAGCCCGGGATGTGACACGGGATCCCAGTTGGACGTTGGGATCTCACTTGCAAATGAGATCCCGGATCTCGTGTCACAGCCCGGGCAAATTCCCGGGCTTTGTAGAACGGTTGATTATCTTATGCATGGTGTGCACTCCTAGTGGGTCCACCTAATGGATGATCCGAGTGGACCGAGCCCTCTTATGGTACACATGCCCTGCTCCATGAGTTTGCACTCATGCAAATGGGTAGCACAGTTGGATTGAGTATATATTCCATGTGAATCGACTGAACTTGTGGGCCCCGAAAGATAAGGTTAGAATGATCAAATGGGGTTGATTTTATTATTGCCACTAATATCAGTGGCCAACTTGAATTTTTAGGTTTTCCGCCGCTCTATTTCTATAAACCTTGAATACAAATAATGCTCAATGCCAATGTGTTTTCTTCTCTGCATTCAAGTTTTTGAGTCTAAGAAGATCTGAAATTCTCCTTAAAAAATTCAACAAATCAATCATCTGAACTGTGAGTTAAAAGTTTAGCTTAGAACTCTAGTCTCAAAAATTTAGGACTAGTTTTATCAAAACCTGATTTGAAGATTTGGTAAAGTGAGAAAACTTTAGATACTCAACTCTAGATTCTGCAAGTTGCTTGGCTAAACATCTATGCTCCAAATTCAGCCTGCATATAGAATTGCGATTATGTTTATGGGAAATTCGAATTATGAAAGAACTATCGGTTTGAAATTCAGTGCATGTTGTTGGCTAATTACAAATCCATCATAGCTGCAAAAATAAACCTAGATCAAGGTTGATTTCATGCTCCTTCATAGATGCAAATCAGCCGCTGATGTGGGTGTAAAGCATTCCCATTGCATGATTTAACTTTGGGATATTGGGTGGTTGTAGACCCTCCCAATGATGGCACTTTTTTGGACCTGCCTTGGCTGAAAAAAGAAGAAAAAGGCCGAACAATGGCCCTCTGGACCTTTTTGGGATATTAGGTGGCTGTAGACACTACTGAAATTCTATAAGGGCATATTGAAATCCTACCTAACTTGAATTAAAGTCCAAGCAAGACATTACTTTGTTAGAATGTATTTAAATGAGAACTACTTCTCACCGTATTTCGGTGAGAACTATTGGTGGGGGCTCACCTAGCAACCCATCTAAACTGTGCACAAATAAAGATCTCTTTGATAATCACTGCTCTCAAGGTCTGACACCTATCCGAATGGATTGCACTGTTGGATGGAGGGTTGATTAAACTTGTGGGTCATGGAAGAAGGGGTTAGAGGCATCGGATTGGAGTCCCATCTAACTTGATATGTGGGTAGTCCCACGTAGATCTTTTCATCCCCATATGTGATCCACAATTGGGCCCCATAAAAAATTCTCAGGTGACTATGTGAAAGACAATTCTCACCACAACAAAGCCATACTTTTTTAACCTACACAAGAGAGTGTAATGCCTAAATAGCAGGTTTTCCTCCGTTAAGAGAGGAGGAAAAGCGGCATCTAACTATATAATGCCTAAATTGCAGGTTTTCCTCCACTGAAGCATGAAGGAGTTGGGCCTCCATTAGTTTGAAAAAAATAAATAAATGAGTCCATCATCCAATGGTCAATCTAACTGTTTGTCCAATGTAATTGACTTTTAATATTATGACAATATGATACTGCTATTTTAGAAGGCGATAAAATCTGCATATTACTATGTCTGATTTTTTAAGAAGGAATCCTAAATATCCAAATGACTAGAGAAAAACCGCAGACTATCCTGAACCTCCAAATGGACCACTTCAAATGCATTCAAATGTCCAAAATTGCATGAGGAATGTTCTAATTAGAATCCAACAATCGAAATTTCATTGGGCCCAAATCTTTGACAGTCGGGTCAGAATGATGGTTTTCTACCAAAGTGGCTAGAAACGAATATAAAATCTTCTCATATATAACCTTAAGTAAGGTTACGTCCCTAATCACATAGATTTCGCAAAGTGACTCTATTATACCTAGCTTAGTTAGAATGTAGAATACAATTGTATAATAGCTTTATGATCTTGGTCAGAATTGAGTTGTATGGCCTGATCTATGTGGAATAAAGCTACAATTGCAGGTTTTCCTCCGCTTAGAGAGAAGGAAAAGCATCCAAGTACATCCTAAATTGCAGGTTTTCCTCCGCTAAGAGAGGAGGAATACCTGAAGTGGGCCTTCATTTGTTTGAAAAAAAATGAGTCCATTGTCCAATGATCAATATAACGGTTTGTCCACTGTAATTGGCTTTAATATTTAGATATGGCAGTATTATACTGCTATTTTAGAAGGTGGTAAAACCTACATATCACTATGTATGGTTTTTTAAACGGCGGTAAACCAACACAGTAAGCCCTTGTTAGTTGTTATAATGAAGATTTTTCGCCGTTTTAAACAACGGTAAAGCTCCATTTTTAGGTTTGCTGCTTTTATAAACAGCGGCAAACTCACTAAGTAAGCCCATGTAATCTTTTAGTTTCAGGTTTATTCCTTTAGGGGGCTCCCATCCCACGTTTTGGCCTTATTTCAATACAAGTAGTACCCTTAAGTAAAAAAAAATGTGGACCATGACTAGAGAAAAACCACATACTATCCTAAACCTCTAGATGGACCACTTTAAACGCATTCACATGTCCAAAATTGCAAGAGGAATGCTCCAATCAAAACCCAACAATCTAAATTTAATCTGGGCCCAAAGCTTAGACAACCGGGTCAGAGTGATGGTTTTCAACTCATGTGACTAGAAATGAACACAATATCTTCTCACATAACTGGTGGGTGAGATAAACTTTTCTAAGGTTATGTCCCTAATCACATAGATTTCGCGAATCAACCCTATCATACCTGGCAGATAGAATGTAGAATAGAATTGTATGATAGTTTTCTGATCTTCATCAGAATTGAGTTGTATCGCTTGATGTATAAGGGCGGACCCTTTAAAGACCTGACCCAAACATGTAAAAAACCAGAGTAGCGGGCTTACTGCTGATTGTATTGGATGTAAAGTTGCATCCTACCACGTAATGCCTAAATAGTAGGTTTTCCTCCACTAAGAGAGGAGGAAAACCTATACAAGAGGGGTTGGATCTTCATTTGCTTGAAAAAAAATGAGTCCATTATCCAATGATAAATATAACGGTTTGTCTACTATAATTAGCTATTGATATCTAGATACGACAGTATGATATTGCTGTTTTAGAACTATGTCTGGTTTTTCAAACGGTGGTAAACCAGCATAGTAAGCCCTTATTAGTTGTTATAAAGATTATTTCCTCCATTTAAACGGCGGTAAAGCTGTATTTTCAAGTTTGCTGCTTTTATAAACAATGACAAACTTGCTAAGTAAGCCTATGTAATCTTTTAGTTTTGGGTTTGTTCCTTTAAGGACTCCCATCCCAAGTTTTGTCCTTATTTCAATACAATTATTACCCGCAAAAAAGAAAAAGAAAAGGATGTAGACCATGACTAGAGAAAAACCACAGACCATCCCAAACTACCAAATGGACCACTTCAAATGTATTCACCTGTCCAAAATTGTAAGAGGAACGATCCATGATCGGAATCCAACAATCTATATTTCATCGGGGTCTAAAGCTTGGACAGCTGGGTCAGAATGATTGTTAATGCTCAAGTGGTTAGAAACGAACATAATAACTTCTCACATATTTGGTGGGTGTGATAACATCTTCTAATTAAGGTTGCGTCCTTAATAACATAGATTTCGCGAAGTAACCCTGTCATACCTAGCCTAGTTAGAGTACAGAATATAATTGTGTGATAGTTCTCTGAACTTGGTCAGAATTGAGTTGTATAGCCTGATATATTATGGTGGACCCTTTAAAGACCTGGCCAACTAAGTAAAAAATCGAGTAGCAGACTTACCGCTGATTGTATTGGAGGTAAAGCTAAAGCTACAATTGCAGGTTTTCCTCCTCTAAGAGAGGAGGAAAAAACGCATTGTATAATGTATAAATTGCAGGTTTTCCTCCAATGAGGGAGGAAAACTTGCACCGAAGGGGTTATTTTAGAAGGCGGTAAAACCTACATATCACTATGTCAGGTTTTTTAAACGGTGGTATACCAGTACTATAAGCACTTTTTAGCTATTATGATAAAGACTTTTCCCCGTTCTAAACAACTGTAAAGCTGCATTTTTAGATTTGCGACTTTTATAAACAGCAACAAACTTGCTAAGTAAGCCCCCAAACCCGATTTTCGGTTATGTGGCCTGGAATTCTAGAAAATGACAATCCACTCATATAAGCAGCGGGGAACTTGCAAATGAACCCTAATCCACCTCTGTAAGTAGACTTTGTTTAAAAAAATTTCTCTAGATATAAGTGGGGTAAACGTGTTGAATCATCAGTGGTGTCAGAGGTACGATGTTAAGGGAGAAGGGAGGAGAGGAATTGAAGTCATACTCAACACACACACACTAGAGTACTCCAATCAGAATCGAACAATCTAGATTTCATCTGAGCCCAAAGCTTGGACAGCCTGGTCAGAATGATGGTTTTCTACTCATGTGGTTAGAAACGAACATAATATCTTCTCACATATTTGGTGGGTGCGATAAGCTTCTCTAATGTTACGTCACATAGATTTCGCATAGTAACCCTATCATACCTAGCCTAAGTTAGAATCTAGAATACAATTGTGTGATAGTTTTCTTAACTTGGTCCAAACTGAGTTGTATCACCTGATGTATTAGGGTGGACCCTTTAAAAACCCAACCCAACCCTGTAAAAACTAAGAGTAGCAGACTTACCGTTGATTGTATTGGAGGTCAAGCTGCAATTGCAGGTTTTCCTCTACTGAAAGAGGTGGAAAAGTTGCATTCGACCACGTAATACCTAAATCGCATCTTTTCGCAGGTCTTCCTCCACTGAGAAAGGAGGAAAACCTGTGTCTGACCCCTTAATGCCTAAATTGCAGGTTTTCCTCTGCTGAGAGAGGAGGAAAACCTGCATCGGAAGGGTTGTTTTAGAAGGCGGGAAAACTTGTATATCACTAAGTCAGGTCTTTTAAACGGCAGTATACCAGCATAGTAAGCCATTTTTTATTGTTATGATAAAGGCTTTTCGCGGTAATAAACGGATGTAAAACTGTATTTTTAGGTTTGTTGCTTTTATAAAAGTGGAGAACTTGCTAAGTAAGCCCCAAAACCCAATTTCACGTTATGTGGTCAAGAATTCTAAAAAATGACAATCCACTCGTACAAGCCAGAACTTATAAATGAACCCAAATCCACCTTCGTAAGTAGACTTTGTTTTTAAAAAAAATGGAAAGTTTTTCTCTAGATATAAGTAGGTAAATGTGTAAAATCATCAGTGCTGTTAGAGGCACGGTGTGGAGGGAGAAGGGAGGAGACAAATTGAAGTCATACTCAACACACACTCCCAAGTATTCCGACAACAATCTAGATTTCACTGGGGTCCAAAACTTGGACAGCCAGGTCAGAATGATGGTTTTCTACTCATGTTGTTAGAAACGAACAAAATATCTTCTCACATATTTGGTGGGTGTGATAACCTTCTATAAGGTTACGTCCCTAATCTCATAGATTTCGTGAAGTAACCCCATCCTGCCTAGCCTAAGTTAGAGTTTAGAATACAATTGTATGATAGTTTTCTTAACTTGGTCCAAACTAAGTTGTATCGCCTGATGTATTAGAGTGGACCCTTTAAAGACCCGACCCAACCAAGTAAAAAAATAATAGTAGTAGACTTACAGTTGATTGTATTGGAGGTAAAGCTACAATTGCAGGTTTTCTTCCACTGAGAGTGGAGGAAAAGCTACATCCGACCATGTAATCCCTAAATGCATCTTTTTATAGTATTTTCTCGGGGCAGAGGGGTGTTGCATCCGACCCCATAATGCCCAAATCGCATGTTCCTCTATAGTGAGAGGGCGAAAGCTATCAGGTTTTTTAAATGGTGGTATAAGACCTTTTTAGTTGTTATTAAGAAGATTTCCAGCTGTTTTAAATGGTTATAAAGCTGCATTTTGCTATTTGCTACTTTTATAAGCAGTGATGAACTTTTTAAGTAAGCCCCCAAACCCGATTTCCCATTATGTGGTCTAGAATTCTAGAAAATGACGATCCACTCATACATGCAGTGGTGAACTTGCAGATGAACCCTAATCCACCTCCGTAAGTAGACTTTGTTTTCAAGAATGAAAAGTCTTTCTCTAGATATAAGCGCGGTACACATGTCGAATCATCAATGGTGTTAGAGGCACGACATTGAAGGAGAAGGGTGGAGAGGAATTGAAGTCATACTCAACACACACTCCCGAGTGCTCCGAACAAAACCCAACAATCAGTTGGGTCAGAATGATGGTTTTCTACTCATGTCGTTAGAAACGAACATAATATCTTCTCACATATTTGGTGGGTGTGATAACCTTCTATAAGGTTACGTCCCTAATCACATAAGTTTCACTAAGTAATCCTATGATACCTAGCCTATTTAGAGTGTAGAATGCAATTGTATGATAGTTTTATGATCTTGGTCAGAATTAAGTTGCATCGCCTGATGTACCCTTTAAAGACCTGACCCAAACATGTAAAAAACCGGATTAACAGGCTTGCCACTGATTGTATGGGAGGTAAAGCTACAATTCCTGGTTTTCCTCCATCAGTAGAGGAAAACCTGCATCCGACCACGTAATGCTTAAATCGCATCTTTTCGTAGGTTTTCCTCCGCTGAGAGAGGGAGAAAGGCTACATCCGACCCTATAATGCCTAAATCGCAGGTTTTCCTCCACTGAGAAAGTAGGAAAAGTTGCGTCCGACCTCGTAATGCCTAAATTGCAAGTTTTCCTCCTCTGAGAAAAGAGGAAAACCTGCACCGGAGGGGTTGCGCCTTTATTTGTTTGAAAAAAAAAAAGAGTCCATTATCTAATGATCAATCTAACGGTTTGTCCAATGTAATTGGCTTTTAATATCTAGATATGGCAGTATGATATTGTTTCTCTAGAAGGTAGTAAAACCTACATATCATTATGTGGGCTTTTAATATTTACATGTTGAGAAATATGAAGGATGACCCAAATACTCCATAATGATGAAAAATGACCTCTATTCCTTGATATGAGGTAATAACCCCGGAATTTCATGATATCATGGAACATTCTGACATGCAAATGCTCTAATTCCAGGATATCAGGGGATGGCGTCACTGTTTTATGAAATTTGCATGTAGATTATTCCCTGATGTTGGGAGCTTTTTATCATCTTCATGTAGGTTATTCTAGTGGAACTCTTCTGCCAAATGATATTGGGTGCTTTTTTATCATCTTCATGTGTTTTACGCATCCCAGGTAGATGAGATAAGGCTATGCTGAGATGATGGTTTTTACTACTAAAGTTCCCACATTTTACATGAAACTCACATTTAATGAGATATGGTATTTATATATAAAGGGCTGTCTCGTCTGACCTTTCTCATATAGCAGTTTTGTGACCTGTATATATGCTGGAAATGGATTATGTTGGTGGTCGCACTGTTTTTTTCCATCTATGCTGGAGTTGTCAGTCTAAAGATGAGATGGAGCCTTTTACTGGTGTCGAATGATATTTACAGTAACATGTTTGTTTGGTGTAGGTAGACGAAGTTGTGAGGGGATTTGGAAGTGGATGGGGAGGGGGGTCCAGTTTTTGGGAGAAAAGGGTGTCAGTTTGAACGTGGAATTGAAATGGTATTGGGGGTTTCTTGGAAGTAAAAAAGGTGTCAGTAACTTATAGTAAAAGAGAATAGAATACAAACAAAGACTACAAGAAGAAAACGTAAAAAAAAGGGGGAAATAAACACAAAGGTAAAAGAGTAATGTACTCCCAAACTCTATCGACACCTTACTTGGCTAAAGCATCCGCCATCATATTTGATGGACTTCTATTTGTAGCCAATAGACTTGAGGCTTTCAATAGTGGTTGCTTGGGTGTGCTGCTGAGACACCTCATGTCGAACTAATTTATACCACCAGAAGACATGCTGAAGAATCTTGTTCTCAGCCAGTGTAATTATTTTGGGACATTAGCAGAAAGGGGCTGAAAAGATGATGATGTGCTTGTTGAAACATCTTATGTTGGACTAATACCCACTAGAAGAGATGTAGAAGGATCTCAAGCAGTGCAGTTTTTTAGCGACACATCAGCAGGAAGGGGCTGGCCGCTGGATGGACTTGACTCTTTCCCATTTATCTTCTGAGTTGGGTTTTCAATTCTGTGAATCCTTCAGGAAGGTGACAGTTTTGCTCCCATCTGTTGGTTTGGCACTTGTAGTGCTTATGCTCTATGAGATGTTCTACATTGTCATTTCTCATGCGAATGGCAATTGGTAGGAAATCTGAAATCCCTGGTGGTGGGACTTGGTTTTTCTTTTCTTGCCCCATATTTTTCCCCTAAAGGGTTTTTATTTGGAAGAGAAGGTGTCTGTCAATCCGGAGGAATCGGTTATTTTGCAAGCCTTCTGTATGCTCTCATCCTTTCAAGGCATGTTAATTCTGGGGAGTGATTCATCAGATGCTGTGTTCTGGGTTTCTTCTTCCTATAAGGTTCCTTGGAGATTTCATGTTTATTTCAAGGAGATTAGATCTTTGGCTTCTTCAAATCAGTTGGTTTTTCAGCATATTCAATTTGAGTCAAATGGTGGATGGCTTGGCAGATGTATTAGACATTTAGACCAACACATTAATGGACTAGTGGTAAGGCATCTCCCTTAATTTCCATAGGGACCCCTAGGGAATCAATTGGCTGTGGCTTTGTTGGTTAGGGACGTAAGCGTGCGTTGGTGAGTCGAGGATTCAATAGAGAAAAGAAAGAAGTCCCAAGGATCCAAAGGGAGACTTGGTGATGTTTTAAAGTCTCCAAACCAGGAGAAGAGGCCCCTGCAATGCAATTTCATTCTCTGCACTGTTTCAATCAGGGCATCCTCATCCTGTCATCCACCCATATCTTGATATGGTATCATACACTATACTTGATATCATGGATGCTCGAGTGTTCCTATTTCGCAGGGGAGGGTGTCTTCTTGTTCAAAAGAGGCATTTCTAGGATTTGCCACTCGACTAAGTATATATGTATTGCAGATTGCATGAGAACTGGAAGTCCGCTTTTGGTTTACTGAAATGAGGTTTCTATTTGCTTAAGGCAAGATCTATCAAATGAAAAACTCAGTTAAGAACATGGAAAAGTGGATCTAGATTATGGAACTGCTGACATACTTCCACAGGTACGATTACCATTGCTTGAGTACTATCGATGCATTATCTAACAATGATGAGCTTATTACTTTGATGGTGAGTTATCAGGTACACATGGGGCGCATGGCGCACACCCGGCTGTCTGTGGGGCCCACTATTGGTCCATCTAAATAAAAACTCAAAACCCCCCCTCCTAAAAAAAAAAAAAGCACTAAATTACACCGGATCCATGGGGTTATCATCCATTGAATGGACTGGGTCGTCAGATCAACTGTACACCGATCCGAATGGATTATGAAGCAGTTGGACTTGTACTCATGGATGAAGATGACACCCCTGCGCACACTGGATGGCTCATTGATTATAAGACTGGTCTGAATGTTTTTGTGCCTCTATGAGAAAAATCATAGCTCTAGTGAATCAAATAATTTTGTGGAGTAAAAAGTTAATAAGAATCTTAAAACAATTACATGAATTTGCACTCCTCAGATTGTGCAGTGGCGTTGGGGGAGAGGCATCGATGTTGAAGTTGGAGACTCTCTAATGTCTGCCCACGGCGCCTCTTCCAAAGACTAACTGCATCACATTCCTTGATGACCCGCTTGGGTACCGGCAGAGGAGGATCCATTTCAGCGATGCTATTGGCAGAACAATTATCTGGGTATGTTGCGCCCATGTTTGGGGTTAGATTCTTTCCTGAGAAGATCTTTTTCAGCTTAATAAACTTGTTGGTCTTTGTGCTCGAGAATCCAACAACCTTGTCCCTCTTGATCTGGCCCATGCAGCCCACTCTAGGTGATGTTGGCTCTCTGAACTCCTTCACTTGGTACTTCTTGTTGTAGACTGAGATGCCATCGCCGAATTCTCTAACCAAGATCTTGCATGAGGGAGAAGGCCTCAAACAAAACATGGGTCCAAAGGAAATGACTGACTGATGTTTGCTTCCCATGAATATGGTGGACTATTGATTCCTTGTGTTAGGCAGATAGATGAGAAGTGATGGGAAGTGGGGGAGAGATGCAGAGAGGGAATTAATGAGCTGGTCAGATCCAAGGAAAGGGTGATTTTCTTTGTGTTAATCGAACTTGAATTAGATCTGACCTTTTCTTTTGTTTAGCTGATTAAGCTGAAGGAAATCAATATGGGCTGTAATTTTTGGACTATTAGGCTACAAAGCAGGAGCAGCACACACTAAATGACCAAGCAACCGCATGGGTTTTCCTTGTCTTTTCCTTGTAAGCACAAGTAAAAGGCACGTGGGATGCACATGACAGGAATTCTTAAGTATAGTTTTGAGTTTTCATAATGAAAAGAGGATTTTACCAAAAAAAAAAAAAAAACAACCTAGATGTCCAATGTGCTCAAAAGATAATTTTAATCTCCATTGCACCAAATCAATCATTTTTCACGAAATGGTATTTTTTTTAGCACTTTCAACTAGCGTCCCTAACGACCCTAGTTTTATAACATTAAGGGTCGCTAAGGACCTTGCAGTGTATACAAAGTACAACAAAATAGGCATATTTCCTTATGTTTCGTTTAGCATTTTCAACTAGCGTCCCAAGCGACTTTGGTTTTTTGATGTTAAGGGTCCCTAGGGACCCTGCGGTGTATACAAATTAGAACGATCAATCTCTATCCCACTTCTCAGCAGCATCGAGAACTCATGGCTGCCGAAACCTAGAATCTGATCTCGATCTCGCCTTCCAGTTCCAGTTGCAGGAAGCCATAGCCACCTGTCACCTCTACTAACAACCACTCTCATCCTCCTCCTCTCTTCTCCTCCACCACCCATCCTTCATCCCTCCTAGATCCCATCTCCCTCAACCCCGATTCCCAACTGGAGTTCTGATAGAAAGCTGAGTGAATTGGGTTTTCTGCAGTTCGTTTGGTTGATTTTCTGTCAGTAAAATATTGTATTGGAAGAAGGTGAGAATCTTTTTTATTACTAGGTTAGTCAATGGGAGAGGGAATTGAAGGAAGAGGCGATGTTTGGGGTTTTCAAATTGTTTTTCCTGGTTCATCCATCTGATTGTAGACAACTGGTTTGTCTTCCCTCTAACTCCATCTCTTGTCTGAATATTGTCACTTTTTCCTTCTTTTATAAAGGCAGCCATGTTAGTTGAGAAAATATTGTTGATATTTTTATGAACAGAAATCTCTCTAAAGAAGAGATCTCTTCAATTTTAGTGGAAATTCTGCTATACATAATTTCTAGGTACTGCCAAATGGCTTAAATCATATATTTTCTCTCTCAATCTTCGAATCCTGAAGCGGAGACCATGTTCTCTTGGTTTAATTTCCCTCAAGATTCTGTGTCTCCTAATATCCGTGAGATTGATGATAAAGGGATGGTGAGCCAAAGAAGCCCTCAATTGAGGGCAATTGAGCGTGAGGAGGTCGATGTTCCGCGGCACAACAGATTTTCTTCGGTTGGCCATTGCTAAAGGCAGAGGACGTTGATGAGGGAGGGGACCACAGCGAAAGGCGCAGACGGCTTGGCGAAGAACCTTGACAACGAAAGAGAGAAAAAACCCTCTTTTGTTCTACTTTTTGTATATGCGCATGGTCCCTAGCGACCCTTAACGTTATAAAATTAGGGTCGCTAGGGACGCTAGTTGAAAGTGTTAAAAAAAATACCATTTTGTTAAAAAATGACTGATCTGGTGCAATGGAGGTTAAAATTACCTTTTGAGTCCACTGTACATCTAAGCTATTTTTTTTTTTTTAGTAAAATCCTCGAATGAAAAAGAGTGATATAACAAGGAACCCAAGTCTGAATGGCTAAAGTTTGGAGAACCTGATCTTTGGTGCATTGGTAAAAATTGTTGCTTGATCTTTGTCAACTGAGTACAGATAACTAGGTTCACAGAAATGAATGTGGGATTATGATATTGGATAGCCTAATTAACCAGTCACAATTGCCTTGTTCTCTGCCATATAACCAGTTAAACAGTTGATTTTACAGCCTCAGTGAAGGGCAACATAATTCTGTGGATCCAAAAAGGGCTACAGATTAGATGGAAGTGTGATTATATGGTATCCATGTTCAATGCTTAGAGACGATCCCATGATCATAATTGAATACGGAAGGGATCAATTTAGTCAATTGTTTATGGTTAGAGCATGATAAATAAGGGAGGTGCTCTAGTGAGAGATACTCTCACCTAGTTGGTGAGAGATAGGTGGGGGCTCTCACATTTAAGTTGGGGGTCCTGGCATTTAAGCTGGTGAGAGTGGATATGGAAGTGAGGGCCCCTATCCATCTTTCATAAATTTGGTGAGAGTGTCTTTCATAGGAGCACCTCCCGTATAAAAACAGGTGCCGTTCGTTTGTTTGGAAAATTGTCAAAGACGCCCAACTTTGAACTTGATTGGATGATCTAACTGAATGGTTGGACATCAAATTGCTGGACGTTTTGGGTCTGAGATGCAACATAATCATCAAATGAAGGGAGTACTTTTAACCACAAATCATATAAAACCTTTATTCAGCCATGCGTGAAGGCTGGACTACTTCAGTTGTCATCATGTGGTTAGTGAAACAATTTTATCTTCAAAAGTTGAGTCAAAGGTGTCACTATCACCCATTGGTTGCCACATAAAGTTTGAAATGGTGATCCCATTCCACGTGTTTCATGCCCTTAAAGCCCACAAAAGGGCCTCTCAAGTGTTCCTAATCCTTAGTCAACCCAACGCAGGCTCCTAGCAGGGACCTTTGATCTGCATGCACTGAGCACATACCTCAACAACCCCAATATTTGATTGTCGGCTGGCTGATTGCTGATCAGAATATGAACGATGGTCTATTAGCTGATCAGAATATGAAATATAGAAGATGCACATCCAGGGTGGGACCCTTCAGACGATGGTCCATTGTAGCTCACATACTAAGTAATGCCCGTGACCCGTCACACACCAGTGGTGTTGAATGCCAGAAAGATTATTTGATTAGTTTACTCATGTATTTGCTTTGTAACGGCAAAACCTCTCAAATGACATTAAAAGTAGCTCCATCATACTTTTTTTAATAAAAAATGATTATGTAATTATGGTAAAGTGGGTTTCTTTGAATCCCTACGAATTCAATTTCATACAAACAAACAAACGGACCCTATATTTTAAGAATTCATGGTCAAGCAGGTTCTTTTGCCAAACAAAAAAGCTTTATTTATGGTGAAGTGTGTTCTTTTGAATTCCTCGAAATCCAATTTCATGCGAACAAACTTTCCCTATACTTTCAGGACGATAATTCATGGTCAAGTGGGTTCTTTTAATTTATAGGAATTCAATACCATCCAAACAAACAGGCTTTATTTTCAAGACAAAGAATTCATGGTCAGCCGGATTCCTTTGGACTCCCAGGAATATAATATTATGAAAACAAACAAGCTATATATTTCAAGATGAAGAATTCATGGTAAAGGAGTTCCTTAAATTCCTACGAATTCAGCACCATGCAGGTACAATGGCTGCATTTTCAATACAATGAATTCTTGGTCAAGTGGGTTCCGGTAATTCCGGACAGACTATATTTTTCAACATAAGAAATTCATGATCAAGTTGGTTCCACTCAATGTAAACAAAAACGCCCTGTTGTATTTTCAAGAACAAGAATTAACGTGGGTTTCTTTTTAGGGACTCAATTCCATGCAAACCAATATGCTCTATATTCCCAAGACAAAAGGTTTCTCAGTAGAGTGAGCTCCTTTGAATTCCTAGGAAATTAATTCATGAAAACAAACAGGCCCATCTTGCGACAGGAGAAGAGGAGCTAGAGATGACGGGCCAGGATGAACAAGAGACTTGGGACGGACAGAGGAAGGGAGAATAGTGTCAATGAGAGAGAGGAAAAGAGAAGATGAAGGAGGGGAAGAGGCAGGATACGGCTTTTTTGAGAGGTGGGGAAAGAGAGATTACAGAGAAATCGTGTGAAAGAGAGGAAAAGGGGAAAATAGATGGGAGAGACTGATAGAGGAGCGCTGTTTTCGGAAGCAAAGGGAATGAAGAAATGGGAAAAAGGAAAGGAAAAAAAAAACATCATGTTCCTTCCCAGCCCATTTTCCACAAAAGCCAAATGTAGGTCTGGAAGGAGGCGAATTCCACTTAGTAGAAAGTGGATTTTGGACTTTTTAAATTTTAAAAAAGCCTCTCTAAAGTTTAATAGACAAACAAAGAAGCCCTCTTAAAAAAATCCAACCAAACACGCCCAAAGGATTGTATAACAGGAACAAAAGAAAATGCAAATCCAAACGTCAATAACAAAGAAAGGATTCTAAAAAGTAAAATGCTTCCACAGGTGCGAAAAAAGAGCTTCCTTCATAATAAAAAAGCCGCATAACCTTCCTAATGTCAGTGGGTTTTTTTAACCCCACAACACACGCACAAAAAAAAAAAAAAAGAGTCAGGTGGGTTTAAGATTTCATTTGTTGATTACCTTTACAGCACCAAGATCACGGAACACAGTTATCTTTCCAAACAGCACTCTTATCTCATATATATGCACAGCAAGACCAAAAATAAGGCACCAATTGGATTGTCCTCGAAATCAATTACTTCCTGCATAATGTGCTGAAACACATGCTTATCAGTTCCTTGCTGCATTCGGTTCCCACCTCTGTTGCCATAAGAATTCTACAGTCAAAACAGAAAAATGCAATTGGCAGTCAAAAAGGGTCCAACCAACCTGTACTTCTGTTGTTGCTTAAGAGGGGTGGATATCTGAGAAACCTAGATTTGCAGTTCCATTGGAAGCAGTTATCCTGTCTCTCAGCATTGCTCTTTCCACCTTCCAATGAAACTGAAAATTATACTTTAAACAGCAGTTGTCAAAACAAATGTGCAGCAGTGACAATTCCAAACTTGATGGTCATGATTGGATCAACCAAAGTTAAGCAAATTGCTTCCAAGTAACATCTATTGGAAAACCTCCTTTTCTTCGCCTGAAATTGGAGGTTGCTGAGGCGGCTTCAATTCCAAATTGCCCACATCAATATCTGGAGTGGCATCAGATTTGCCATCTATCTTTGTAATATCTTCATCCTTCTCATTACTGACCTTCATCTCTGTTGTATTCTCAGGTTCATTATTGGTTTTGCTTTCTGTCTGCGTAGCAAGAACATTAAGGGGTGGAGGACGGATGCCCATACCTTTTGAAAGAGAAACATACTTGATAACAAGTTGTTTGTAGCTGTTGAGTAGTTCTTCAACTTCGTTGAGTGTTAAATCACCGACATTAGCATATAAAAATGGGAACTCCTGGAGAAAGCTACTCGACCCATCTTCTTTCAAAAGCTCAGAGGCACCTTTATACTCCAAATCTGAGATGGATGGCTTCCTTGCCATAGATTGGTTCTCCTGTTCATCGGGATATTTAATCTCAGCCTTCAAACTGGATGCTCCTGATGGGAGATAAGAATCATGTCGTTCCTTCTTAGCTTTCAGTGGTTGTGGTTTGGGCTCTTTGGGTTCTGGTGTTGAAAGATGCCCTATGTCTTGGTTGCTTTGACTGAGGAGAGTTTCTAAATTGGTTGACATGCCTGAGAGAACTGCTTGGGCAGATTCCATGTTCCTTTCGAACTCATTTTCGTCCATTGAAAGGGATTTTGCATCAATGCTCCATATGAAAGACTCTGCGGATAGAATATTTGTGAAGAAATACGCTGCTTCAGAAACTAATCGTGATTGACGCCTGTATCTCTGTATATATAGCAAGTTCGAATGCAATTGTGGAGGGTTTGCCTGCATATCATTGTCATTAAAAGCAACATTGTAAATGTGCTGTGAATGGAATTTAGCAGACTAAGGTTGATTTAAGCAATAAAAAATGCATCAATATGTTTGAAGTATTTCACTAAATTATGAACCTCAGTGTGTGACTAAGGCATCAGATGGGAACATGGACCATGCTAAAGCTTTAAAAAAGTATGATCTTCATATTAAAGAGCCAAACTGACGAACATGAAACAGAAAGAAGGAAAACCTGAACTGCAAGGCTATGCAGTAATTCTAAGCACACATTAATGTGAACAGTGGTTGTACATGCACCCCATCTAACCATGGATGAGAGCAGAGTCCAGTGTCTGATAATGTAAACCTTTGAAAAAAAGAAATAATTAAACAAAGGTCTAGCAATTCGTAAACCTCAAATCAAATCTGGCAACAAAAGCTCACCAAATTCTAAGCACACATTAATGCGAACAGTGGTTGTACATGCACCCCATCTAAACATGGATAAGAGGAGTCCAGTGTCTGATAATGTAAACCTTTGAAAAAAAGAAATAATTAAATAAAGGTCTAGCAATTCATAAACCTCAAGTCAAATCTGGCAACGAAAGCTTATTCGGTGATGAGCATTATTATATTTCAATTAGAGATGCAAATTCCAAGTGAAAATCAATAGCAGATCTTGGCCCTGCTGAGGATACCACTCCAGTTGCTGAAGATCACATTCACACTGGCCCATGTGCATCCAGGAATAAGTACTTGCACACAACAAGCTCAAGCTTTAGCTTGTGCCACTGGGACAAAACTGTAAACATTTCTTCGCCTTTTGATGCAGGTCTGAAGCTTAGAAAACCCAAAGGATGGGTGTGGTGGTGGTGGGTTTCGGCACTGGGGATGGGGCACATGGCCGAGCTAATTAAATGTGATCCTAGAGTAGAAATTGTGTGTTTTTTTTAGAAATGGGCTAATCTTCTGTCTAAAATGATGCCCACGTAACACAAAATCAGGTGGATGGGTTATTCAGTTGCCTATCCAATGAGCCCAAGATTGAATATTTCTGGAAGTATAAAAATTATGGCCTTTTAACTGATACAATTAGTCTAGTTCATAGTTGTCAGAAAAAAGAAATAAATGTTGGAAGAGAAGCGAGGGTTGAATGCTCAAGTAGAAGCACAAATGAATGGGAGACGGTAGTATTTCTAAGAGAAATCAGTTTTCCAATAGCTATAGTCTAGTTAAAATTTTTTCAAAGGGTCCTAGTCGGGTGAGAAGATGTTCCCATTTTTTCATATATATTTGTTATTTTAAGTTTGTAAGTTAGCCCATGTTTGGCACCTCTATTTCCAGCCTCTATTTGTCTAAATGTCTAAGGCAGACAAAGGTTCTAAAAATAAGAGCGTTTGGCACAACATTCTGGCCTCTGTCCGTTTTAGACATTTAGAGGCAAATCCTCGATAATCCAAATGCTCAAAAAGTGGGCAGCTGAAAAATAGAGCTTTGGCCTCTTCTTTGTATGGTTCTTTTTTTTTTTTATGGCTTTACTTTTACTGGGTCTGTCAGAAAAAGAGTAGAGATACCAAACATGGCCTTAGTAAGGCATCCAGGGACATTGCAGGTTGCATTTGGAAGTTGAATCCCTCCCAGGTTAATTTTCTACTAAGTTTGTTTGTAAGAAATTGGAGTCAGGGTTTTAAAAATCGGCCGAGTCAACTCAGATTCAGCGTTCACTGAACTGGGTCCAATCAAACTTGGCCGAGTCCCATCCCAACTCCATTTTCTTCTTCCTAACAAACCTTCTCTCAACCATTCTTCTCAACAAACTCTCTCTCAAACCCTTCTTCTCAATAAACCCTCTCTCAAACTCTAACTCAACTAATCCTCCGTCAAACTGTCTCTCAAACCCAACAAATCCACTCTCAAACCCAGCCCAATAGAACGTAATAATCGTTCACTCTCAAATACTGGCCCAATAAACTCACTCTCTCTCTCTCTATCGATCAAAAAGCAGTTCAATACTCAACCGAGTCAAAGAGAAGCCCAAGTCCATTTCCATCTTTCTAAACCCTGATTGGAGCTGTCTTCGGGTGGAGCAACACCCTTGTGCCCTTGAATGGATGGGCTTGGCTCCCCCTAGAGTTGAAGCCTTCTGTTGGTTGGCACTGGCAGTAGCAGGTAGAGTTTCCATAGTATATAATCTTTAGGAGAAAGGGCGTTGTTTTGGAGTCTATTTCCAAAGTCAGCTCTTCGTGCAAAGAGGAGAATGAGACGATTCGTCCTTTTCATTCATTGTATACTTCTTTGTATATGTAGAGTTGCTTTCTCAACAGGTGTGGCTTGACCTGGAGTATGTATACTTCTTTGAGCGAGTTTTTTAAGTTTTGACTCCCTTTTTCAGAGCAGGGTTATTACTTTGGAAAGTTGCTTTATTTGCTACATTCTTTGGTCTATTTGGAAGGAGAGAAACAACAAAGTTTTTGGAGTTTCCTACGAAGAGTGGTTTTATGTTGTCGTTTGATGGTTAGCAAAGTGGGTCATTACAAGGAATTCAATTAAAGTTAAATAATATCTTGTTCAAATGGAACGTGTGTATGAATTTGGGGTCACCAAAGGAAAAGAAATCAGATCTTTGGTCTCCTCCTTCATTTGGTCTTTATTTGGTCTTTTGAAATTCAATGTTGATAAAGTGGCCAAAAGCATGCAGAGCCCCTATAGGTGTTGGTATTCTCAGCAACGAGAAAGGGAGATGCTTTTATTTTTTCAAGCATGTGGGTGTCTTAGATTCTAATGAGGTGGAGTGCAGCCTATTTTGAAACTATTAGCTATTCTCCTAGTTTCCAAGATAGGTTCAGCATGGAGAATGATTCTTTCAACGCCATTACTTGGATGAATTCTATAGATGGGCCGCCTTTATCCTTTGCAAGAAAACAAGTAACTTTCTTCATCTATCCAAATGACTTTTCAGCATGTGGATAGGACCACTGACAGGATGGCGGATTGTTTGGCATTTGGTATAATGCTTTCATACCTTTTGGCAGGGGTCAAGCAGGATTATCCCTTTTAGTGCAGCAATTATCTACTCGTTTTTGCATTTGGTATAATGCTTTCGTACCTTTGCTTGTCTTCTTGTTGTTCGATTGTGCTGTTTTGGTTTGTACTTTCCTCCTAGTTTTTAATAAAACTTACCTATTACCTATCAAAATAATAAGAAAAAAAAGCATTCTATTTTGTTGAATGAATAGTTGGAATTGCATTATGGTAGAGTTTGCCATGACTTGTGATGCAAGTAGGTCTTTAATGCATCCCATATGGTGATGATTCCATTAGACTCCCAAAGTGATTATGATGCGCCGGCCCTTCCAATATGCAGAAAAGGCCCAAAGCACTCACTTAGGTGTTCAGCTTGCACCAGTCTAGCATTAGCATTGTTAAGTGTTGCATTCATCTAATATAGAATATCCAATCTTCCTCTCTATCTTCTTCCTTTCTATTTCCTTTATTTATTGGAATTCTTATGAAAAAACAACTCCTTAAAGTTGAGAAATACGATGGAGGGCCCAATCACTTTATAGCAGAGGGCCTCTATTCCATGATATCATGGAATAACCCAACATTCCATGATCATGGAATAATATGACATGCAAATGCCCTGATTCCATGATATCATGTAATAACCCAACATTCCATGATCATGGAATAATCTGACATGCAAATGCCCTGATTCCATGATATCATGGAATGTTAGGTTATTCCATGATATCATGGAATGTCCCTTTTTTCATAAATTTACATGTGGATTAATCCATGATATCATGGAATGTTCGGTTATTCCATAATATCTTGGAATAGAGGTCTTCTGGCGTTATAATTAAGTGTTTGGGCCCTCCGTCATATTTCTCGACTTTAAGGGGTTTTTTTTTCCGTAGAAATCTCTTATTTTGTCCGTTGTCCAATTTCTAGCCCAAACTCCAACAAAAATTTTGCTAAGGTCCAGGACTTAAATTCCAAATAAACCAGCATAGATTGTGTTTTGATCTTGTCTAAAAAGCATTTATTTGATAGCCCTTCTGTATAGAAAATCCAACCTTGCACAACATCCTTGATTAGTACTGCAAAGAGCCACTTGATTAGCCCATAAAAGCATGATCAACAGCCAAATCACAGCCTCACATTCAAAGAAATATCCGTCCCACCCAATCTCAGCCCCATAATTTGCTAGATTGGGCCTGTTATCAGCCCCAAATGTCAGCCCAAAACAGAGCCTAAGGATAGAGCCTCTTTCAACCTGATCAACAGACCAATAACGTGATGTCATCAGTCAGAAGCTAAACCCTGTTTGGTACCTAATGCTGCTAAACCTGTCCTGATTCAAACCTGTTGCAGCAACTGCAACAGCCTCAAATGCAACCTGTTTCAGTGCATTATAATTTAGAAGTCCTAATACCACCTGAAACCTTCCTGCTACTAGACTAATGCAATCCTCTGGACATCCCACACCATCATACTCTTGGCCAAACTGATTTTTAAGATCCGAAGCCACTTCAAAGCACCTCAAATGCGCTTTCATCGTCAACATTTCCTCACACTCCGATGACCAAAATAAGATAGTTTCATCAGCAAATTGAAAAATGACTGAAAAATCGATTCACATTCAGTGATACATCCCTCTAGGAGACCCAACTCTTTTTCCTTAGCGCATGTTTGTTTGCATCAGGGGAGGAATATAAGAAAAGTAAGATGTCACATTAGGATAAAGTTAAAGAGGAGTGGGTTGAAATAAATAAGTAGATGAATTACTTTTTATGTGTTTGGATAGCTGGTGTAAAGTAAAAGGATTTAAATTTGCATTTTGTTGGATAAAGAGAATGGGGAATTAGTTACTCCACCCCACTTTATCATGGTATCTCTGAGTAACTGTGGGAGAGAAAAAGTTGGGTTGAAGTAACTGCCGGCTGGGCAGACATTTACTTTACTTGTCTGGGCCAACGTAAACAAACACCTCAGGGGATAAAGAGTCCAACCGTTGGAATTTATTTCAACCCTCCTTCACTTTACTCTTTTATAAACAAACATGCCCTAAATGAAAAAGGCACTGATAGCTTTAGCCACAATAGTGAAGAGGAATGTTAACAATGGACTCCTTGCCTGAGGGCCCTACAAATAGACAATAAATGAGTAGGAGAACCATTTACAAGCACCAAGAATGAAAACAAGGAGAAACTCCAGGACCAAACTTACTCCCCTTAAAATCAAAACCCATTTTCCGTAACATATAGTCAACAAAACTCCATTCAACATGGTCATAAACCTTCTCTAAATCAATCTTGAGAATGATGCCAACCCTCCTGAATTATTTCCTCCAGTAAATTAACTCTTAGAGGAAATAACTCTTTAGCTAGTAGAACTCCATCCATAATCTACCTATTAATTAAAAAGGCATCTCGAAGAGAACTAATGATAGAGCATTATTAAAAACTACTTTTTCAATCAATTGGCCAGAACTTCCAACAGAAAC
Organism: Litsea cubeba; assembly: GCA_012931725.1. Lineage (NCBI taxonomy): Eukaryota > Viridiplantae > Streptophyta > Magnoliopsida > Laurales > Lauraceae > Litsea > Litsea cubeba. The sequence continues at coordinate 18,079,912 of CM022949.1, forward strand.
ATATACACACATCCAAGCAATCTGATAGGTAAGCAATATGATAGGTTTGTAGTGCTTCAACTGTACCAAATCTTAAATTTTCAGGGCAGGAGATATGAAGGTGAAATTTAATTCCTTGCTATGACTCCTACAAATGAATCTCTGAAAGCATCGCCAAGAAATATACTTTAGAAAATCCCATCCAGACAGCAAAAGTATTTAAGTCCCAGGAAAGCATCACCATGAAATCATCCTTAAAAAGTCACATCCAGATAATAAAAAACCTACTGAAGCCTGAAATGGTCCCAGAGAGGAACTAATGAGTCAAAGGAAGAAATAAATAAAGAAAAGATCTTGCAAAAACATACTGTGCTATACAATAAGTGACAAAGGAGCATGCCATAAATAGAATGACTTCAACAGCTAAGCAATGACGTCAGCAAAAACCAATGAAAGAACATCCAAAAAAGAAAGGGTGGCAGATGAGGTGGATTCTGTGCTATTAATCACAAGATGCATCCTAAAGCAGACCGTCAATCCTTCAATGCTTACAGCAGAAAAGACAGAAGTCAGAAAAGACTGGACCCCAAAGAGTCACAAGAGCTATGATCATCCATCTAATTCAAATAAAGGCCATGAATCACCAGCTACAATCACCAAATTGGTAGAAACTGTGCCATTAATTTCACAATATGCATCCTCTAACGACCGTCACTCCTTCAATGCGTCCAGCAGAAAAGCCAGAAGGCCCAGAACAGACTGGACCCCAAAGAGCCACAAGAGTTATGATCATCCATTTAATTAAAATGAAGGCCATGAATCACCAGCTATTATAACCAAATTGGTAGAAACCGCAATGCCGCTAATGACTACAAGTTGCCATATATGATATATTCTACTCCAGGACCATGTAAAAACTAGTCTTACTTCTAATGCATCGTGTAAGAGCCCAATGCAATCATCGAGTTAAGATGCATATTAACGAAATCAGAACGAAAGGAAGCAGTGAGATATTTAAGAAAATGAGTTGTCATAATTTTAAAGGTCACACATTTTGATAAGATTAAAGAAGAAGCAACATTACAAAAAAATAAAAAACAATAACATGAGTTATGGATGAAGAACTATCAAATCAATCAGTAAATGTGTGATATGGATGAATGAGCTTGCCTTTATAGTAACATAAATGAGCACAGGGAGGAATTCATCAGCACCAGGAGGATTTTCATTTGATGCAATCGAAGCATTGAGCAATAAGTTGTTGATGACCTTGCAACAATTCAGAATACAAACAAGTTTATCTCTAGGTGCCTTGTACATATTGATCTTCTGCAGCTCTTTCTGTGCAAGCTGCACAGGGGGAAACACAATTTACAAAAAAAAAAAGAGTTAAACTTGCAATTAAGGTTAAATATCAGGCAAAAAATTAAAAATCATAAAACAATGTGTCAGTGTAATGCTCTTTAATAACAAAGGCGTGCCACTAAGAGCATGTTTGTGCACAACAGTTTTCCGCAACATTTTACTTCAACATTAAATTCATTTTCTGCAGAAAATGGAAATTGAAAACTTCATTTCCTACAGTTTCAGTCTTGTTCCGTATAGTTGAAACAATTTCTGTGCTGAATTTCTACCTGTTGTGTAGAAAGTGATTCTCTCTGTCTTTTTTCTTTCTTTTTTTGGGAAAATTTCAAAAAACTTTTGTATCATTTTCAAAAAATTACATGAAGATTTGGATATTCCAAAAAAGTACAGCAGTTTTCCACAATTATTTCAAGCAAGTTCTCTCCATAAAAAAATCCCGAGAAATGACAAAAATAACCTTATGTTATTTTCCAAAATTTTCCTTTAATAATCATTTAAGGGAAATGATCAAGTCCAAATGTCCAATCCAAATGACCTAGTGGGGCCCACTTCAACTACCTTTATGCATGAACGGTTAAAAAAAGGGGGGGGGGGGGTTGGTTCCAAATGACTAAAAAACTAATTTCATTAAATGGTTATGATAAAAAAATAATAATAATAATAATAATAACAGTTTTGGAGTGGAAAGAGGTTAAGAACATAAAAAAATCTCTCATATGAGAAGGGTATTTCTGTTATTTCTCAAAAATATTTATGGAAATGACTAGGCATGCAAATGGGTTGGGCCAGTCAACGGGCCATGGCCCGGCACGGCCCGGTCAACGGCACGGCCCACTGGGCACGGCCCGTGACGTGGGCCGGGCTGGGCTGAGGCGTCTGGGCCCGTTGGCCCGGCCCGCCAGGATCGGCCCGCCCCAATAGCCAAAAACAGCTATATTTTTTTTAAAAAAGTCCATTTTAGCCCCCGACAGCTATAAAACGGTCATATAAGGGGTATTTTGTGTCATTTTTCATTTTACTAAGTGCTCTGATTTCACATGGGTATGACTTTTCTAATGTATCTAACCTTTGCAATGTGGCTCTTAAATAAAAGTTATTAGGTCAATTAGAAGTACAATTCCCAATTCATTGATATCATACGATGGATTATAGTTTGATGATGGAAACGATTTGATATTGTGGGGCCCACTAAAGATAAGGACATGAAGTAGTCCACATTGGTTGCTTTAAGGTGCTTGATATGTGGCATGGAAATTATAAAGTGATCAAAAGAAAATATAGGACTGATGTATTCTTCTAGTTTTATGGAGATTTTTCATGACGTCCTTTCTGATGGGATCAATCAGATCAATGTCACAAGTTTTATTGATTTTGGATGTACAGAAAAAATAAATACATACTGGCCATATTGGTTGTATCATGTATCCGTATTACTCTTGTTCAGTATGATAAAAAAAGGGTAAAACAAATTCTAAAGAAATATGTGAAAAGATAATTTTCATTAGTTAGGGTCTGTTTATTTAGATAGAATACATTGTATTAATCAATTTTAGGAATTCATGGTCAAATGAGCCTCACCTAAATATTATTGAAGAGGTGAAGGGTGAAGGATAAGAGGTAGCGATATAGATGGGACCTTACTTTTCTAGGGTTTGAATTGCTAGCTAGCATATGTGATGGCTGGATTTCCATTTCTCATCTTCTCTTTATTCAATTTCATTGCAAGAGGCATTATTTGATGGTCATTTTTGGATAGTCACATTTGGTTCTTCATTTTTTTAATACTCATAGAAATACAAAGTATTAAAATTCCTAGGAATTCAAGTACTTGAAACAAACATGCCCCCGTTTGGCATTTTACTTTTAAAATAAAGAGGAGTGAAGTGAAATAAAAAGAAGGAATAAAATATGTAGTGGGTTATGATGGTATTTTGTTTTTAGTTGTTTGGGGTGGAATATTTTTTGTATGGGAAATGGAGTTTTTTTGTCTTTTAGTTAATAAAGGTAGTTGCTTTTTGACTTTTTTTTGGAAAAGATGGAGGGAGTTTTGGTAAAAAGTGCTTTTGAAGTGATGTTTAACTTGACTTGACTTTACTTTACTTCACAAGTAAAATTACCAAATGGGAATCGCCAAATTCATGTCATCATCTGCATATGAAAGGCGGCCACCCCCAAGATTTTTAAAAAACTTAATACATTTTTCTCATATGGCTTCCACTAAGAATTTCTTTGAAGTGCAAACTTTTATACTTATGAATGCATTTTTGACAAATCCTTCTGGCGGGCCTAAAGAGAGTGAAGCCCGCTTAATGAAGGCCCTGATCCATGCTTTGGAACGAAAAACTGGAAAATGGATAAGAAAAAAAAAAAAAAAAGGAAAAAAATATGATGGAGGCACGCATGGCTCGCCCCGCTCCAGCCCGGCCCATGGCGGGCCGTGCCAGGGTTTTTCCTTTTCTCTAGGCCGGCCCGCCTAGAGATGAGTTGATTGAAAGAATTGTGGAAGACTTTTATACTTTTTTGAAATATTCAAAATTTCAATTACTTTTTTGAAAATGAGCCAAAAGTTTTCTACTTTTTTTACAGCTAATTTTTCTTAAATAGAGCACACCACACATACAATCATAAAAAAAAGGGTATAAGAGCCTTATACCCACGAAACAAAAAAACTAAAGAAACACCTCCCAAGGGGAAAGTCTTGGACCCCTTGCTCAGCTAAAGCATCTGCAACCCATTACTGGTTTGAACTTCATGCCGGAACAAAACATGAAGACGAAGACGGGAAATCAAAGCCTTAATCTCATTAAAACAGGATTGAAGGTTATCATTCAATTTCTTTCTTTCTTTTTTTCTTTTCTTTCTTTCTTTTTTTTTTTTTTTTTTTTTTTTTTGAAGCTTCCACAGTATGCAGATATCCTAATTGACAGCATTGGAAGAATCATTTGGATCTGAATCTGCTTTACGCAGAAATTACAGATAATGTTTACACCTCAGAAAATATTACCACAGAACAACAAGAAATCATTCTCCCTTGTAAACCATTTTCATTTCTATGGAAAATGCTCTCACAAACATACTCGAAAAGTTATACCAATTAGGCACAAACTGTTTATGAATGAATCCATAATTTTAGATCATTTTTTTATTATAAAATCAAGCTCCAGCGATTTAATAAACACGGAAAGTAGCTTCATGTTCTGTAACAAAACAAATAAAGTTCATTATAATGAAGGCAATAGGTGAATCTAAAGACTCAGAAACTATTAGTTAAGTGAAGGAATATTCTAGGTGTTTTAACAATAGAGGAAATAACGGTTGTCACAACAACAGAAACGACAAAATCTTACTGTCTTGGAAACAGCTGTCTCTAGATTTTGAGAAGCACGAAACTCCCTCAACAGAGGTTGACATAGAAACACTACAATGACCTTAAATTTACATGGTGAATAAATTTTGACTTCAGTGGATCTATTTATTTGCATATACTGAACTTATATTGATCTGGCATTTTATTGTGAAAAAAGCCAAGAAAAATGCAACATAAAGCAAGGTTAGCAATATAAATTATGCCATTACTTACCAGCCACGACATTTCATTTGGTAATTGCTACATAAAGACAGCTTAGCAATATAATTATACCATTACTTACCAGCCACGAAGTTTCATTTTGTAAGGAAGGCTTGATATCCAAATTTTCAGGTCGGATGAATTGTTGAACTAATGCCATCTTCTCAGAAAGTTGCTCATCACGTTTTACATCTTCTGGAAGTGATGCAAATGCACGCGTGAATAATTTTGTCATAACATACTTCTCCAGTCCCTGAAATTGAATGGAAAGTAAGCATACCGTATTGAAATCAGTCAACTAAAATAAGAATGATCAATCATTGGAACTGGATACCTGAAAATCTTTAGACCTACAATGAAAAATATGAAAATAAAAATTCAAGCTATAGAAGAAAGTGTCCATTAACATAGACATAGTGTCTGCAAGAGGAAAGACTAGTAAATTAGAACCAAAGGTGCAAGGATAGAAGCTACAAAACAAACACAATACGGAGAGAGTAAATCCATTTGAAGTATCGATCATCATCATCAAAGCATTGTCCCAAGTCCTAACTATGTTAGGGACATCTACATGAATTATTTTTTCCCATTCCGGTCTATCCTAAGCCAAATCTTTAGACAGGTTGCACTTCTTCAAATCATCCCTACTACTTCCATCCATGTCCTCTTCGGCCTAACCATTTTCCTTTGTGGGTCATCAACCTACATAAAAAATATTTTCTCAATGGCATAGTTGCTCGCCTACGTTGGACATGTCCAAACAATCTCAAACGAATCTCTCATAATTTGACATCTATTGATGTTACCCCTAAACGCTCCTCACGCTCTCTTTTTTTTACCACACATCCATTTCAACATTCTCATCTCTACAATACTCATTTTGTGCATGTTTTGCTTCCTAATAGACCGACATTCTACTCCATAGGTGTTAGCCGGTCTAACTGTTGTCCTGTAAAAAATTTCCTTCAACCATCCGGTTATTATCCTATGTTCAACATATCCCTTCATCTCTCCATCATTCCTAATTAATGATGCAGGGTATAGAATGAATCTCTTTATAGTATCTCTTGAGCTTCTTCAGTTTTTAAATGAGTTTCAACCGTTTGCACATTTTCACCAAGTGGCAACTCATATATCTGTTTTTGTAGGACTTCTTTTAAAACCCTTGGATTCTAAAGCCTCTCTCTCATTGTTTTTTAAGGGTGAGTGGGTGACTCAATAAATTTCATCTACCAATCCTCAGCAGATGAACAATTCCTGAAAATAGGTCACATTCATTCTAGATATCACTAATTGGTCCTTCCTATGTGTAATGTCTTAACCTCAATCAAGGGAAAATGATAGTTTCTTATAAACTGAGAAGGATATAATACAAAATGCAAGAATCAAAGCACACCTCGCCAGCACTATCTAGCTCTTCCTCCGAGCAACCGGCCCAAAGCGAATGCGCGCGAAAGGCCCTCTCCATGTTGGCGAGGAACTCCTGCACCGCAGCGCTGTCCCTGTCCGGATCAGGTGCATGGTTCGAGAACGACACGATAAAACTGCAAATTCACCAAAAACACCATTCCATTCCAATTACTTCCAGAAATCCCTTCCGCAGCAGATCGAGCAAAAGATTCGGCGGGTCCGGACCGTCCATCAGGTGGCCAGCCAACTGCGAACGATCAGAGTCTTCCAGATCGACGAAGATCTCCCCTTCGATCATCATATGGCCGATGATCGGACAGTTATGGCTGCACGTTCACGAGATGGACGGTTGGGATCATCGACCGCGGAACAAGATCGAGAAATGCTGAATTCGAATTGACAGGAATCTCGAGCTTAGAAATCGAGAATTGAGAAGCGAAAGGGGGCCAAACCTCTTGATGGATTTGACGAACTCGGCGGCGGAGGGGTGTCGCATCCGCTCGAGGAAGTCGTGCCATGTGAGCGGGGCCGTGGAGGAGCCAAAAACATCCGCGTTCTCCATCAGGACGACGGAGACTGCGAAAACGATGGGATTTCGAAGAGAATCGAGTCGGATCAGGTCAGATCGTGAAGAAGAGAAGATGGGGTTTTCTATATATACATATAGAGAAAGAGAGTGAGAGAGAGTTTGTGGAGGATGGAATTGATGTAATCCAGGTGAAAGTCTCGAAGTCTCCGACAGGCTGATGAGCTGCTGCTCCTTGGCGATGGAGAAGCGCCCTTTTACAGTCGGTCGTTGGCGCTCTCGCAATAGTAAAGTGGAGTGGTAGTGGAGCCTCGAGCCAAAAGTACCCACATCTCCTGTCCTTAGCATTGGCCCAATTCTCTCTCAAAACTCTGATTTGGTGTCACGTTTGATTGATGATTGTTGAACATGATCAAGATTAAGTAGGAACATTGTGTAAATCACGGTTTTATGAATGATTGATTTAATATAAAAGTCTAGCTCCAACGAGATTGAACACATGAATGATTGATTTCTCCAACAGTGGCTCCTTGAATTTTATTTTGATAGGATTTGGTTTTGCTGTAAGATTGAACATATATGATTGATCATGTGTGTAGGTGCAGAAAATTATGACCCACGATAAGAGGGTGCCTTACAGGACTTATCCGTGAAGATGATGGTGTCTGGGATGTCTGGATGCCGTCCGAGAGCCTGAAAAGGAGTAGCAAACGGTCAGAGGACCCTGGCCTGAGCGGCGCAAGGCTCTCCGATGCCAAAGTCAGTATGGGAACTGGAACGATGGAAGGAGAGGGAGAAGAGAGACAGAGTAAGGGCTTTGTCAATGGAAAAATGTGCGTACCTTGATGGTGTTTGAAGGTCTATTTATAGAGGAATGGATTGTATCTCTCAGAGAATATCTGGGTGTGGGTCCCATGATTTGACTGGGAAGTCATGATCAGCCCACAAAGTAATAAATGCGGTCTAATCCGGCCCACTCAGCATTTAATGCCAGTCGGGTCAGCCCACATTGCATTAAATGCATGTCTTGTTGGGCCAGATTGTGTTGGGCGCCTTTGGCGGTAGGAGTACCAGCGGATCTGCCCTCGGGCCTTGCCCTGATGTGGCTTCAGCCGCTGGATGCTGCCATGTGGCGATCTGGCGAAGATAGTGGGCGGCTGGATGTCGTGTCTGTCCCACTAGATCGTGACCCTATCCTTCCACGTGTCTGGTGACGTGGGGGATGAGGGGCCCAGGCGAAGGTTCTTTCTCGCTTCGGCTACTGTTCTGGCTTCTTCAGCCGAGGTGGCTTTAGCCGAGGTAGGGTTATCTGCGGAGATAGCGTCCGGGGTGGCCTTGCCGATGTGGACTCTTTGCCGAGACGATGCCCGAGGTGGTCCAGTTCGGCGCTTGTGGCCTGGAGATGTATGATGTCGGCCAAGGCCTCTGACCTGGTAGCCGGGATGAGATCGGTGCCACGCGGATGGCACGCGGATGGCACGTGAGAATGTTTAGCCCCGTCTGATGGCTGTGATTAGCTTAATCCTGTAGCTCTGGAAATTTCCCCACACAATTGCCCCCTAGCTTCTGAGCTCGCGTAGAACGTCAGTGCCGTGAGGTCGGGAGCTATGTGCCGGGTCTCTGTAGGAGATCCTCTTTCGGCCCTGACTCGCTGTCGCTTTGGATGTTCGAGGTGATAAATGGCGTCCCCTATTCAATGCTGAAGACAGTTTGACGGCTCCACGTGTCGTCCCCTGGCTGGTTGTCTGTCTCTTCGAGGTCGTACGCGCCGTTTCGTCAGGGGCGCAATCAATTTTTGAAATGATTTGCGCGCCGCTTCAGGGAGGCGTAATAAATTTTCGAAATGATTCGCGCGAAATCCCAGGGGGGGGGGGCGCCCCTTGGCACGCCCAATTAGGGTTTCTGTAAAAAAAAGGGGGGACTCTCTGCTATTTATAGGGCAGTTGAGGTCTGCTCCATCATTCGTTTGCGATTCTGAATCAGAGGCGAGCGTCAGAAGAGGGAAGGCTACTGTGAGGGAGCTTCATCCGAGAAGTGGTGCGCTGCTGAGGTTGAGTCTATTCGCTGTCCAGCGTCTTTGTTCTGCTTCCGTAAGTTCTTCCTGCTCTGCTTCTTCTTCTGCGGGTTTCTCTGCTTTTAGACTGGGATAGGAATGGGGATTTACAACCACTGGTTAGAGAGCGAGGCAGCGATCGAGGGCTTTAGGTCGGCCTTTAGGATCCCTGCTGATGTCCAAGTCAGGGGTGCTGACCCCCATGGCTACAACCCTCGCGCCTTTCTGGGGGGCTGGATGCCTTTTCCGCTGGTGGCTGTGATAGAAGGCGGGGTCCGATTCCCCCTTCATCCGCTTCTCAGGAGGTGCCTTAGTCAGTGGCGTCTCTGCCCTTGCCAACTGCTGCCGAATGCCTTCAAGATCGTGATGGGCACGGTCAAGTTGAATGAGGTCCTGGGTACCGACTTCGGCGTCTTCGATCTTGAGGACGTCTATGACATATGCAGGTCCGGGGAATCTTATTATCTCCGGGCTAAGTCAGGCCGGGACGGCTTCGTCCGATACTTGGAGGATTCGAGCAAGTATGCCGGGGACGATCTTTTATACGTCTCTGGGAACTGGGAGTTCGGGGAGGCCGACACCGATAGAGGCTACCAGGTCCCTCGCCACTTCGGTACCATCCCAAGTAAACATCCTCCGTTTCTTTTCTTTTTTCATAAGTTTCTTTTTATTCTGCCGTGCTTATGCTTCTGATTGCTGCAGCTTTGAAGGAGAGGAGACGGGCTGCCAGATACATCTGGAAGAGGAACGATGCCTGGCTCCGTCTGGTGAAGCGGTACAGCGGTCACGACGGCAGGGCGGCTTGGTCGCTGCTAGGATATGAGCCGAAGTACCGCGGGTATCTGAGGGGCACCGTAGAGCCGATCCAGAGCGAAGGTGCCGGATCCGGGGTTGGTCAGGAGCAGGCCGTTCCGGAGGTCGCAGAGCCCTCGCGGGCGTCGTCTGAAGCTAGGGCAGCGTCTGGAATCCTAGCTTCCTTAGCTGAATCGAGACTTCCCCAGGTCTCAGGAAGGGAATCGAGTCAATCTGCCCGATCTCCCTCGCCAAGATCCGAGATGAGGCACACCAGGCGTTTGTCCTTCGAGGATCTCGAGGCCTTGGCGCTTGGAGTAGAGGACGTCCGAGCCCCCGAGGAGCCGGTAGATTCTCCGAGGCATCCGTCTCCGAGGGCTCGGGTGGCTTCTCCTGCAGAGGTGGCGGAGGTTGCCGTGCCCCCTAGCCCTGTTGACCTAGGGGTACGCTTGCCCCCAGCCGAGGTCGAGCAGGAGGAAACTCGGCCGCTGAAGATGCCGAGGACTGATGCGGGCCCTAGCTCGGCTGCTGCCTCGTTGCCGTCGGGGCCGCAGTTATGGGAGCCGAGCTTCATGCTCGGGCCGGGGAGGCCGATGACGGTGGAGGATAGCATTCTTCACAGGATCGATCTCCCGGTCCTCGAGGCCCTTGGGCGAGCCTGTGCCCTTCCCCGGGACATGGAGCGGCTGGATAAGTACAGCGATCAGAAGCTGATCTTGTCGATGCTGCAGTCCAACTTCGTGGTAAATCTTCATTTTCCTTTGCTAAACCAGCAATTTAGCGTCTGACGCTCTTTGGATCTAACACGTACGTTTTCTTCATTTGTCAGGCGGCTCAGAAGTCCATGGCCGTTGCTGATAGGATCTGGAGGTACAGCGCGGACGCTGCCGAGCTGTCCGTGGAGAAGAACGGCCTGCAAGAGTCCCTGGACGCTGTGAGCCAGAAGTTGGCCAAGGTAGAAGAGGAATATGCGGCGAAGCTCGAGCAGGCCAGGGAGGAGGCTGAGGCGGAGAGGACTAAGTCGGCCGAACTCGAGGTCTCCATTTCGAAGATGGGAGATGATTATGCGGCCCTGCTTCAAGCCGAGGCTAAGAGAGCGGACGAGGCCGAGGCGAAGCTTGAATCCGAGTCCAAGAGGGCGGATGAAGCCGAAGCTAAGCTCGAGTCCGAGTGCGATGCTGCATTCGATGATGCCAAAGCGCAGGTCACCGCCCACTACAAGGAAAGGGTTCTTGTGGTGAGGGATAAGGCTTGGGCGAAAGGGTGGCTTGCCGCACTGAAAGAGGTCGGGGTCTCGGAGGGCCACCGCTCCTTTCGGGAGCCGCCTCCGTACCCGCTTCCGGTGCTGAACTCTGCCCGTTTATCCGGCGAAGCCTCTGATGCCGCAGCTCGAGCAACTGACCGGTCATGACCTCGGGACGTCGGGACCTCGGGATTTTTGCTTCTTTGCTTTATGCTTTGTAATTTTCTTCGATTTGTATTTGCTGAACACTGTAATGATTGAAACTTTAATACAAATGAAGGTTTTCTGAAATACTCGTGCTTTTCTCTTTTAAGCTTGAGTTCTTCGATTGCTTGAGTTCGGTAGAGTGCTCCCTTAAGATCTTTTTTTTGGTATTTGCGCTGATACTTCGTATCTTGGGTGATCTTCATTGGTATTCGCGCTGATCCTCCGTATCTTAGGTGATCTTGAATAGCAATGAACATGGTGGCGCGGCAGACGAGGGAGTCTGACGGATGTCTCCACGTGGCGCCATAGGGTTCGCTGGTCAATAGTCGCGCCTTTCCAACATCGCGTGGGAGACTTCGCCCCATAACTCCTTTTTGGAGACTGGGCCTTCTTCCATCCTATAAATAGGGGGAACAGGCTCGCCATGGGAGAAGGAAAGAACATAGGAGCCATGTCTGGGAGGTGCCTGAGATTGCTTGATCCGGGGGAAAACCCTGCGCCGTTGGACGGCTGCCCCCAAGGGGGGAAGGCTGTCGTGGCCTGCGCGCTCTCTGAAGGAACTCCCCGTGGGCCACGCGCTCTCTGAACGCGGGTCCATGGGCACTGGCCCTTGGCCAGACAGAGTGAGGATGCGCTGCGAGGGGAGGGTGGCGCATTCTCGTCCAACACGACCCCGTGCGCCCGTCGTACGGCAGGCGGGTTGAAGCTCTGCTGGACCTGGGGTTCGTCGATGGAGAGAAGAAGAGAAAGAGGGGCGGTGGTGCCCGCTGCACTTCTCGTCCGACAAAGTCCGAAGAGTGAGTGAAGATCAGAGTCTCCCGGTCTTTGCTTCATTTCCTGTTTTTAGAGGAGTGTGACCCTCCTTCCTGTATTTCGCTTTCTGTTCTGTATTTCTTGTAATGAAGCAATTTGCAATGGATAAAATGGAATTCTCTGATTACCTAAACTGCGTACCGTGCTTCTGAGTTCTTTCTCATTACTTTACGCTGTTTTAGGATGTTTGGGTTTTTTGTTTGAATGCTGGCACTGACCTCGGCCGAAAGGGCTGGCTTTGACCGAGACGAGCTGCATTGTGCCGAAGTGGAGTCATCATCCCACTGATCTCGGCCGCTTGGGCATGAGCTTGGCAATGATTTTTGAGGGGTGTAGAAACCCTGATCTTTGGAATCCGGCCGAGTGTCTGAACTCGAGGCCCTCTCCATAGCCCAAGGGTAGGAGCTTTAGGAATCGACCGAGCCTGGACTCGAGATTTCTTCAGGGCGGTGGGCCCAATCTCGGCTGAGTGAGAACTCGAAGCCTCTCCATAGCCCAAGGCTAGGAGCTTTAGGAAGCGACCGAGTCGGGACTCGAGGTCTTCTTCCAGGGCGGTGGGCCCATGTGTCCAAGACACGGGATTTTAGGAAAGGCTGAGTGTAGGAACTCTTCTATGCCGTTTCCAAGGCGTCGAGCCTGTGTGTCCAAGACACGGGATTTTAGGAAAGGCTGAGTGTAGGAACTCTTTTATGCCGTTTCCAAGGCGTTGAGCCTGTGTGTCCAAGACACGGGATTTTAGGAAAGGCTGAGTGTAGGAACTCTTTTATGCCGTTTCCAAGGCGTTGAGCCTGTGTGTCCAAGACACGGGATTTTAGGAAAGGCTGAGTGTAGGAACTCTTTTATGCCGTTTCCAAGGCGTTGAGCCTGTGTGTCCAAGACACGGGATTTTAGGAAAGGCTGAGTGTAGGAACTCGAAGCCATTTCCAAGGCGTTGAGCCTGTGTTGCCGGAGTCGACCGGGGAGACAGATTGATGACAAGGCAAGAGCTGCTTTTATTGATTCTGAAGTTCATTACATCTTTAGAAATAGAATTTCTTCAAGTGGGACGCATTCCACGGTCTCGGCAATGGCTTGCCATCCAAGTCTTCGAGCTTGTAGGCTGACTTTCCTGCCAGTGAAACTACTCTGAACGGACCGTGCCAGTTCGGGGCAAGCTTCCCCTCATTTGGTTCTCTGTCAGCTGGCAGGGTCTTCTTTAAAACGAGCTCTCCCGTGGTGAACCTTCTTTCCTTGACATTTTGATTGTATGCCCTGGCTAACCGTTGCTGATAGTCGGTTAGTCTCAGGGCTGCTGCTTCTCGTCGTTCGTCCGCCAGCTCCAGCTCCATCGCCAGGTTCGCCTCATTCCGACCTTGGTCGACCAGCTCTGTCCTCAGGGTAGGAAGGCCGATTTCCAGGGGAATGACCGCTTCCATCCCGTAGGCCAGAGAAAATGGTGTCGCCGAGGTGGACCTCCTTGGAGTTGTTCTGTAAGCCCATAGCACGCTCGGAAGCTCTTCTGTCCATCTGCCCTTTGCCTTGTCCAGTCGCTTCTTCAGGCCGTCCAGGATAACTTTGTTGGAGATTTCTGCCTGGCCGTTACTCTGCGGATATGCCGGGGTGGAGTAATGGTTTCTGATGCCATGTTCTTGGCAGAAATCCCTGAAGGATTTGGAATCGAACTGAGTTCCGTTATCCGAGATCAGGGTCCGAGGGATGCCGAACCTTGTGAGGATGTTTTTCCAGACGAAGTTCCTGGAGTCCCTGTCCGTGATGGAAGACAATGGTTCAGCCTCTATCCACTTGGTGAAGTAGTCCGTAGCCACTATCAGCCATCTTTTGTTCCCTGGAGCTCGGTGAAGGGGCCCCACAATGTCCAGGCCCCATTGAGCGAAGGGCCATGGACTGGAGAGGGGACTCAGGTCCTACGCTGGCTGATGGAGGGAGTGGGAGAACTTCTGGCATTTCTCGCATTTTCTGGCGTAGACCTGGGCGTCCTTTTGCATGTAGGGCCACCAGTAACCCTGACTGATTGCTCTGTAGGCCAACGACCGACCTCCAATATGGCTGCCGCAGATTCCCTCATGGATCTCGTACAGGAAGTCGTCCACCTTGGACGGGTGGACGCATTGGAGGTACGGACCCGTGAAGGACTTCCTGTAGAGTTTGCCTTCTGGAGAGAGCCAAAACCGGGCTGCCTTGAGCCTGATCTTGTGGGCTTCCGTCTTGTCTTCGGGGAGCTGGTCATCCTTCAAGTAGGCGACGATTGGGTCCATCCAGCTGGGGCCGAGGTCAGCACAAAGGACAAGCCGAGATGAATGTAGCTCTAGACTTGACCTTGATACTGACCCGACCTCGATGGTCCTCTTCTTTCCTGCTTCGACAGCGGAGGCCAGGTTTGCGAGCGCATCTGCATGCGTGTTGGTGTCTCGGGATATTTGCCTGACCTCGGCTTTCTGGAATTGGGAGAGTAGCTTTTTCGCCAGGGCTAAGTAGGCCGCCATCCTGTCGTCCCTGGCCTGGTAGTCTCCAGCGAGCTGGCTAGTTACCAGTTGAGAGTCGCTGAAGATTTCCAGGTGCTGGGCTCCGAGGATTCGGGCGCTGTTCAACCCTGCAATCAGTGCTTCGTACTCTGCCTCATTGTTCGTCGCTTTGAAGTCGAGGGTGAAAGCCTGCTCTATGACCAGTCCCTCTGGCGATTGGAGAACTACGCCGACGCCAGCTTTCTTGGAGGTGGACGACCCGTCGACAAAGATCCTCCATGCCGAGGTGGGAGACTGCTGGACTTCTGTTTCTACTGGCTCTTGCCCTGTGCCCCCCAGTGCCGTGCCGAGCTGGATCGGAGCCGGGTTGGGGCAGGCGAATTCGACTATGAAGTCTGCCAGGATCTGGGCTTTGATTGCAGTTCGGGGACGGTACTGAATGTCATACTGCCCCAGTTCAACTGCCCACTTCGATATGCATCCTGAAAAATCAGCTTTCTTGAACAATGACCGGAGTGGATGCTCCGTGACCACCACAATAGTGTGGGACTGAAAATAATGGGAGAGCTTGCGGGAGGCGGTAATGAGAGCCAACGCAAGCTTCTCCAACAGGAGGTACCTGGTCTCAGCATCGAGCAGTGTTTTGCTCGTGTAATAGATCGGCTTTTGAACTCCCTCGTCCTCCCTGATGAGGACGGAGCTCACTGCGTGATCCGAGACCGCAAGGTACAAGTACAGAATCTCCCCCCGAGTTGGGGTAGAGAGTAATGGTGGTGACATCAAATAAGTTTTGAGTGCGGCCAATGCCTGGTCGCACTCGGGGGTCCATTGGAACTTCAAGTTTTTTCTAAGAAGCTGGAAGAAAGGCTTGCACTTATCTGATGATCGGCTGATGAAGCGATTAAGTGCGGCGGCCATTCCTGTGAGCCTCTGAACGTCTTTCGTGGTGGAGGGACTCTGGATGCCCTGGATGGCAGTGATCTGGTCCGGATTGGCTTCTATCCCCCTCCGCGTCACCAAGCTGCCGAGGAACTTGCCAGAGGCTACGCCGAAGGCGCATTTGGAAGCGTTTAGCTTGAGCTTGTAGGCGCGAAGGATGTCGAAGACTTCGCCGAGATCCGTCAGATGGTCGCTGGAGCGCACAGATTTGACGACCATGTCGTCGATGTATACCTCCACCGATCGGCCGAGCTGGGCCTGGAACATCTTCGTGACGAGGCGCTGATAGGTCGCCCCTGCGTTCTTCAGCCCGAAGGGCATTACCTTATAGCAGTAAGTGCCGCGGGGGGTGATGAACGACGTCTTCTCCTCGTCGGGCTCGTAGAGCGGGATCTGATGATAGCCTCGGTAGGCGTCAAGGAAGCTCATTCGGTCGTGACCAGAGGTGGCGTCGATCAGTTGGTCAATCTTTGGGAGGGGGAAGCTGTCCTTAGGGCAAGCCCTGTTCAGGTCGGTGAAGTCCACGCACACCCTCCACTTCCCAGTTTTCTTCTTGACGACCACCGTGTTGGCCAGCCATACCGGGTACTGCACTTCCCGAATGGCCCCTGCTTTTAGCAGGTTGTCGACCTCTTCGACGACCGCATCTGTCTGCTGTAGCCCGGTCCTGCGGGCCCTCTGTACTATCGGTTTGTGGTCGGGGTCGACGTTGAGCTTGTGGCACATGACCTCAGGGTCGACCCCGGGCATTTCACTTGGGTTCCAAGCGAAGACGTCCACATTCTGCATCAAGAACCGTGAGAGTTCGGCCCTTTCTTCGTCCGACAGCTGGGTGCCGATCAGGAAGAACCGGTCTGGATCTGCCGGATCCAGTCTGACCTCGGCCAGGTCCTCGATGCTTTTCTTCTCAGGGTCCCGGCCGATCTCATCGAGGCCTTTCTCGAACTCGGCCAGGTTGACGCGCTCTGGCTCCTTCACGGCCGGGACTGCGGCCAGCATGCACTGCCTGGCTTGCTGCTGGTCTCCCTTTACTGTGATTACTTCCATCTTACCTTCCTCGCTCTCATGGACGAACTTCAGCTTTTGGTGGAAGGAAGATGGAACTGCCTCTAGCTTGTGGAGCCACGTTCTACCCAGAATGGCATTGTAGGGAGAAGGGGCGTCCACAACCAGAAAGTCGGCCGACACGGAGGCTCCGCCAACTTGGGTTTCCAAGGTGATTCTACCCTTGGGGTAGACTGGTGTAGCGGACAACCCTAGCAGAGGTGCACGGACCTCCGTGAGGTCTGCTTCGGAGAGCTTCATCCTCTTGAAGCAGTCGTAGTAGAGGACCTCGGAGGAGCTGCCGGAGTCGACGAGGATCCTCTTTACGGTGAAGTCTCTCAGCTTCATGGTGAGGAGCAGGGGGTCGTTGTGAGGGACCTGGACTCCCTCCAGATCTCGATCCGAGAACGAGATGGCTGGTCTGTCGCGGCGGGCTTTCTTGGATGCCGGGGCGAGGTCGGCTTTCATTACTTCTTTCTCGTGCGAAGCCCGCCTGGCTTCGGCACGGGTCTGAGAGCTTCCTCGGGATGAGGAAGCGGGAGCTGAGGACGCCAGATGGATCACGTTGATGATCTTCTCTGAGTCCTCGCTCTCTGGAGCTTGGGCTGCGCTCTGGTGGATCCGGCCTTCGCTGCCGCCGGCATCTCCTTCCTTGATGAACTCTGGGATGTGGCCTTCTTTGGCCAGCTTTTCCAGATACCACTGCAAAGTCCTGCATTCTTCGGTCCTGTGCCCGTTGCCCTTATGGAAGGAGCAGTAGTGCTTGCTTCGGGCTCCTTCGGTGGGTTCATTCTTCAGGGGCGGAGGATACTTGAAGAATGGCTTGGATTTGATTTTGGCCAGGATGCGGTAGATCGGCTCCTTGAAGACGACGTTGACGCTCTGGCTGGCGCTGGAGGGAGGTCTGGGCTTCCAATTGCCCCCAGACCTGGACGACGAAGGCTTCGTCGCACTAGCGGCCCAGTCCCGCTTGGGCTCCTGCCTCTGGGAAGATCTCCCGCCTCTTTGCCGAGGTTGGCTGTCTTTCTGCTCGGGCTCCGGATGCCCGTCGCGATCCTTAGCTCGGATCTCGTCTTCCTCCCGGGCGATGAAGCGCTTCACCCGGGATATCAATTCTGTCATGGACTCTGGGGTATCCCCGGCCAAGTCCTTCCGCACGTCGATGCCGGGGATCAGGGCATGCTGGAAGGCGTAGATGGCTATCGCCTCTCTCGCGTCTTCGATCTGGCTGTAGATCGCCCAGAATCGGTGGGTGAACTTGGCGAGGGTTTCGCCCTGCTTCATTCTCAGGGCGATGAGGTCCCCTTCCTTCTTGGGGACGACGGCGTAGGCCTGGAACTTCTTTAGGAAGGAGAGCTGGAGCTCCTTCCAACTGGAAACTGACTGCTCCGGAAGGGAGCAGAACCACTTCAGGGGGAGGTCACCCAAACTGGAGGAGAAGATCTTGCAGTTTAGATGACCCTCGTTTCCCCAGATGGACATCTTCTGGGAGAAGTGTCGGAGGTGCGCAGATGGATCGGACAGTCCGTCGTAGGGGACGAACCGCGGGACGGAGAACTTCTTGGGCAAGGGGGTGTGCTCGATTTCTTTTGTGAAGGGAGAGCCCCCGAGATCAGTGTGACCACAGAGCTGCTTCTGGTCCCGCATGTCCAAGTTGCGCTGGAGAGCCAATCTGACACGCTTGTCAAATCGCTCTTGCTCGTCATCCTTCTCTGGAGTCTGAGCTCGGGTCTTCCTCTTGGGACGGCTCGGGCTACGACGGCTATGGGTTCGGCCGCCTCGGCTGCGGTGACTTCGGCTGTTGCTTGAGCCTTCGTCATGGATCTGGCTCCGTTTCTGGTGGGCCGGATGATGTCTGAGTAAGGGCTTTGTCAATGGAAAAATGTGCGTACCTTGATGGTGTTTGAAGGTCTATTTATAGAGGAATGGATTGTATCTCTCAGAGAATATCTGGGTGTGGGTCCCATGATTTGACTGGGAAGTCATGATCAGCCCACAAAGTAATAAATGCGGTCTAATCCGGCCCACTCAGCATTTAATGCCAGTCGGGTCAGCCCACATTGCATTAAATGCATGTCTTGTTGGGCCAGATTGTGTTGGGCGCCTTTGGCGGTAGGAGTACCAGCGGATCTGCCCTCGGGCCTTGCCCTGATGTGGCTTCAGCCGCTGGATGCTGCCATGTGGCGATCTGGCGAAGATAGTGGGCGGCTGGATGTCGTGTCTGTCCCACTAGATCGTGACCCTATCCTTCCACGTGTCTGGTGACGTGGGGGATGAGGGGCCCAGGCGAAGGTTCTTTCTCGCTTCGGCTACTGTTCTGGCTTCTTCAGCCGAGGTGGCTTTAGCCGAGGTAGGGTTATCTGCGGAGATAGCGTCCGGGGTGGCCTTGCCGATGTGGACTCTTTGCCGAGACGATGCCCGAGGTGGTCCAGTTCGGCGCTTGTGGCCTGGAGATGTATGATGTCGGCCAAGGCCTCTGACCTGGTAGCCGGGATGAGATCGGTGCCACGCGGATGGCACGCGGATGGCACGTGAGAATGTTTAGCCCCGTCTGATGGCTGTGATTAGCTTAATCCTGTAGCTCTGGAAATTTCCCCACACAATGTGTATTCATTCATAGGGTAGGACCAAATCTATTGATGAAACATTTGATGATATGCCATTGAATGAGATGGCATTCAATTTTAACGATTTGGAACATAAGTAGAGAGGGAACCATGGTGAGTTTCACGTGAAAAGCATGTGAGAAACCACACGGGATTTTGACTCGTCTTATAATTTAGTGAAATAGAGGTTAAAGGTGAGGAGAGTGCTGGTTTCTATAAGATAGGTGTAGGTATTGGGGTTAAAATTGATCACTTTAGTCAATTTAGTTTCCAATCAACCGGACAAAATCATTTCCTTTTATTGATGCCTAGGATGGAAGTAAACTACCTAAGTTACGTCCATGAATAACAAAGAAAGAGAAACTCATTTGGGATTAATTTGGATGTACATGGATGGAAGTATTATGAATAAATTTGAAGAAGTGCATGCATATGAGGAACTCGTTCAAGATACTAAAATGGAAAAATGGAATTGATGTAGCTGAGCTAATGGAATTGGAATAAGACTTCGATGATGAAGTAGTCTCATTAATTAGTTTTATTTTTCTAACAAAAAATCCCAAACTCACGCGAACCATGCACACTACATGTACCTAACTAGCTAACACAGCCAGGGGTCATATCTCATCATACAGGTTTTATTCCAATCATTGGAAAGCATTTTAACTTTATTAAGGGCTTGGCCCTAGATTAATGAAATTGATCAAAAGAAAATATTAGATCGAGCTACATGTCTAACCCCAACGGGTTAAGTCAAGTGTAGGTCCAAAACTCAAGATGTGATGGCCATGGATTGGTTCAAACTTATAAAATTAAGTAATGTTATTGAAATTATTAACTATTATAGAAGTTAATCCTGAACCCAGCTTGGACCTAACCCAAGCTCAAATATGTTCTTTTACTGGGTTTGGTTACTAGTCATGCTACTGATGAAAAGAGGAGACAAGACACGACCCGTCGTGTTAAGTAGACCCGCATAACCCGGCCTGCAGAATATGCAGGTCGGTCATGGGTCAAGGTTTTTTGACCCATGGATAAACGGATGAGATTAGGGGTGACGCACCTAACCTACGTGACCCGTTAATATTTTCCTTTAAAATTTAATTATTATCCCAAATCTCAAAGAGGCAAAGACCCTAATGATATACCACTTTCTACTGCCGCCTCCAGTATCCAACTAAAACTTATCACTCAATTTTATATTATCATTTTATTATGATATGTTTTTATAATAAAAGCTTTATTTCATTTCTATTACTTCTGCTATTTAGAAAAATATATACTATACTCAAGGTTTCAATAATTCTCTCCTCTTTTTTTCTCCTTTTAAGTACGCTCATTTTATAGATTATTACTCAAGAGCATCTTTACATGGTCTTTTTTCCTAGGATATGGATTATGGATATGAAGAAAATACAATAGACATGACATAAAATAAAATAAGAGCAAAAACTGAATTAGATTGTTTCAATCCATGGGGTAGAAAAAGGATGAATGAGCCTTGGCCAATTGGACCCCACCTTTTACGGTTGAAAACTTGAGTGCGCGTTTGGCATTATGCCATCCGGATGTTTCCAAGAGATAAGGTTGTGAAAAACATGTTTGGTATGTGTAAATCATTGTTTTCGATTTTGATCTCACGGGAAAGAATATGAAAATCTTAACCCGCTGGCATAAGAAAGTTTTGAACAAAATAAAAAACTGTATTTTTTTAAGAAACAACTTGTTGGCACGGTTATTTCTTACTTATCTCCTGCCTTTTAAATAATACGATTTAAAGACTCTAAATCCTCTCACATATCATAAAGGTAGGCCCCATGTTTATAATCTCAAAGAAGGTGACCCTACTTTATAATTCCCGAAAAGTGGATCATATGGTCACAATCACAAAAGATGTAATTCCTATAATGGTGGGATCACATTATAGACCCTTTGAATGTGGGCCCAATCTTCTAATTTCTAAATGTGGGCATCACGTTGTGATTTCTAAAGGTGGGTCATGTTTCCACAATCATAAAAAAGATGGCTCAATTTATATTTCTTATAGGTGGGTGATATAGTCAAGATCACAAAAGGTGGAGAGTGGAGACACATTGTAAATTCTATGAATGTGGGCCCCCATATCATGAATCATATGAATGTGGCCCCATGTTCGGGCTTCTAAAAGTGGGACCACATTGTGATTTTTAAATGTGGGTCCCATGTTCACAATCAATAAAAAAGATGGCTCCACATTATAATTCCTATAAAGATAGTCCCACATTGTAAATCTTATGAATGTGCCGCCCCGGTGTTCTAATTTTTAAAGGAGAGCACCACATTGTAATTTTTTAAAAGTGGGTCTTGTGTCCACAATCACAAAAAACTACGGCTCCACTTTGTCATTCATAAATATGGGTCAAATGGTCACGATCACAAAATGTGGACCCACGCTGTAAATCCTCTAAATGTGGGCCCCTATTCTAATTTCTAAAGGTGAGTATTATATTTACATTTCCAAAAAGGTGACCCTACATTATAATTCCTATATAGGTGGGCTCACATTGTAAATCCTATGAATATGGGTTCCATGTTCTAATTTTCAAAGGTGGGTTCCATGCAGTAATTTCTACAAGTGGGTCCCATGTATGATAATAGTAGAGTGCCACAAATAATAAAATGTGGGTTCCACACTTTAAATCCTATGTTCGCTCCTTTGAGCAAAACTTTTATAATATTACCAAACAAGTTCCTTATAACATATTCTTAGTAGAGTAAGTTAATATAATGTTGTTAAACAAATTTTGCAGAGAATAGCTTATGCACAATCCAATCTCGGCACAATTTGATCTGAGCACAAAAATTGAGGTCAAACGGGCCCTGAGTAACTAACCTCATGTCCTTGAAACGAGGTTGGGCTTTGTCATTCACAAAAGGGCTAGAGTTTGCATAAATCGCTTCAATGTATGGAAAAAAAAAAGTTAATTGACCTTGGCCTCGCTTTTTACCAATGGAAAGCTATGTGTTGCACCTCAAATGATTGTTGAAATGAAATTGGGCTCGAGTTAAGCTTACAAGTCAGTTTGGGTCAGGTATGGAACTTTGCTTGGGTCAATTGATCCACTGGATGGATGCAGGTTCCGCAGGCCAACCCGACCCATAGGAGCCCACAATAGTTATTCGGGTTTAAGTGGGTCGGGTTGACCCGCAATGAGTGCGGCTTAGGAGTTTCGGGTCCGTTTAATAAATGGATCGGATGCGAGCTAGTTGTGTCTAACCCGTTTAATAAACGGGCATGACCCGACTTGTTCGCCACCTCTAGATGAAACATGTCCCTTTTATAATTGTAAAGAAAATTTTAGTAGCTTAACTTAGTATCGGTTGAGCAAGTCAGACAATGGTTATGCGGGTTTAAGTGGGTTGGGTTGACGAGCAGTGAGTGTGGGTTAGGAGTTTCTGACCCGTTTAATAAAACATGTCCCTTTTATAATTGTAAAGAAAATTGTAGATGAAACATGTCCCTTTTATAATTGTAAAGAAAATTTTAGTAGCTTAACTTAGTATCGGGTGAGCAAGTCAGACAATGGTTATGCGGGTTTAAGTGGGTTGGGTTGACGAGCAGTGAGTGTGGGTTAGGAGTTTCTGACCCGTTTAATAAATGGATCTATTAGGATATTTCATGCGTTGGCTAATTCATGGGTTTGACAAAACTCTGAATCCATTGAGTTGTAATTTTGTATTTCTTTTACAATGGACTGTGGTTGTGTCGCAGGAAGACCTGAGGCAAAGATTGAAGTGTTTTGGAGCGAAGAAAACAAATTTCCAAAACACAGTCTCGCTATGGCGAGGCGTTTGCTCGCTAGAGCGAACTTGCATGGAGCCTGGGACATAATCCTTGGTCACTATAGCGAATTTGAAAAAAAGCGCAACGCGATTCAAAGTTCTATTTCGAATTTACTTGCTATTCTGATTGGATTAAAATTAGAAAACTCTTGCACGGGTTTTGGGTTATTAAAAGGGTGTTTCTCTCAACCCTAAGTAAGACAAGAGGTGGCTCTCACTTTATTTTGAGGTGAGAAAATTCTAAAAGAGATTCCTTGTTCTCTAAAGCCATTGTTTAGAGTTTTTTTATTGAAGACTTGCTTTAGAAGGTTTGTTGCTTCTATTCTTTTGTAGAAGATTTAATTATCTTGTTTCTCAAGGTGTTGCTGGGGAAAGTACAAGGAACGGTGCACGGCGAGAAAGTCGTGGCAATATGAGAAGTTGTGCAATAACAATTACAGTCCTTAGGTCGACGGAATGACTTTAAAAGGGAGCTGTGAGTATATCTTGTAATCGCTTAATAGTGTTTGATTTCAGATTGCGTTTTTTCTCCCTGAATATGGTTTCCACTTAAAATACAGTGTCTGCCTTCGTATGGTATGTGATTGGTAGATTTATTTGTTAGTTTGTTTTGATTTTGTTCCGCTGTATTGGTTATTGGACTAACATCTATTCTAGTATATAAAAAAGGCACTTTCAAGATCCGGCTAACTGTGTCTAACCCGTTTAACAAAAGGGCATGACCTCTTTAATAGAACCCGACCCGACCCGACCCATGCGCCACCTGTCTTACAATTTGTAAAGAAGATTTTCGTTGCTTAACTTAGTATTGGTTGAGCAAGTTCAGACACATTTGCATGGTTACGTACGTGGGTGATTCTAAACCAAACAAAATCTAAATTACTAAGTCCAAGCCCGATTTCAAAATTTTAGCCCAATGTCAAGCATGGGCCCAGGTGATTGTAGATAAAAAAAAAGAGAGAAAAAAAACGAAGAAGAAATAATAAAAGGAAAAAATATAGAAAGCTAAAAAAATCAAGGAGAAGAAACAAGTCCAATTGGCACTTGGCACGCGTTACACATGAAAATGGCACGCGGCACACATGGTTGCCATCCAATACCAAACACCTTTCTACTTTGGAAAGTTTTGAGAGAGGCGCGAAATTCCATGTTCAAGTAAGATAAAACGAGCATGGTAATTTAAATACTGTGTGGGGAGATTTCCAGAACCACAGGATTACGCTAATCACAACCATCGGATGAGGCTAAGCAATCTCACGTGCCATCCGCGTGCCATCCACATGGCACCAAGCTCACCCCGGCTACCAGGACAGGGGGTCCGGCCGAAGTCAGGCATCTCCAGGCCACTAGCGCCGAACTGAGTCACCCCGGGTGCCATTTCGGCAGAAAGCTCCACCCCGGCTGAAGAAGCCAGGATGGAAGCCGAACCAAGAAAGAGCCTCCACCTGCGCCCCCACATCCCCCACGTCACCAGGCACGTGGAGGGATAGGGGCACGAGCTAGTGGGACAGACGCGACATCCAGCCGCTCACAATCTTCGCCAGATCCTGACAGGGCGGCATCCAGCGGCTGAGGCCACATCAGGGCAAGGCCCGAGGGCAGATCCCACGATCCCCTACCGCCAAAGGCGTCCAACACGATCTGGCCCAACAAGACGCGCATTAAATGCGACGTGGGCTGATCCGACGCGCATTTAATGCAGAGTGGGCTGGATTGGACCGCATTAATTGCAACGTGGGCTGATCATGACTTCCCAGTCGAATCATGAGACCCATGCCAAGATATCGTCCAAGATATCTTCCAAATCGTCTATAAATAGAATCTCATTTCACATGCAAGGTACGCACAATACAACTCATAGAGCTGTTACTCTGCCTCTCTTCTTCCTCTCCTTCCATTGTTCCAGTTCCTTCACTGACTTTGGCATCGGAGAGCCTTGCGCCGCCCAGGCCAGGGTCCTCTGACCGTGTGTTCTTCCCTTTCAGGCTTTCGGACGGCACCCAGTCATCACCATCATCGGATAAGTCCTCTAAGGCTCCCCAGTTATTGTGGGTCATTATTTTCTGCACCTACAATTGGCGCCGTCTGTGGGAAGGTAATATCCCAACCTTCCCAACCTTCCCAACCTTCTTAACCTCAATCTCTCAGAAGCCATGCCTCCGAAAGCTAGGAAGGGCGTAGAGTCCTCAAGAGCAGCGCTCGAGCTGCCACCACCGTCAACGGACGTCCCTCCTCAAGGGCGCTCCCGCACGGTGCATGGCACGTCTGCAGGTGAGGGCCGCTTAGGCTCTCAGCTCTTTGTCGAGTTCCCACTCTAAGAGGGGCTCGAGGCCTCGATCTCAGCAGAAGAAGTCATGCCACCCAGACGCGATGAGCGTCGGCATGAGCGTCCTCGGAAGGACAAAGCCGTGGCCGTAGGAGAGACGCGCCACGTTCAACCCCCTGCCACTGGAGAGGTTCTCGAAGCCCAAACTGCTCTCCTCCAGAAGCAAGAGCAGCTGATTCGCGAGCTCCAGCAGCAGCTGAGGGCAGCGCAAACTGCCTCCTTGAGGCAGGTCTCTGAGCCTCAAGGGAAAAAGAGGGACGCCCCCAGCAGGGCAGCCCAGCCTCCCCGCGAGGACCTCAGAAATCATCTGGACCATAAACGGAGCCAGATCCGTGACGAAGGCTCGAGCAACAGCCGAAGTCACCATAGCCGCGATGGCCGAACTCATAGCCGTCGTAGCCCGAGCCACCCCAAGCGAAAGCCCAGAGCTCAAACTCCAGAGAAGGACGATGAGCAGGAGCGATTTGACAAACGTGTCAGATTGGCTCTCCAGCACAACTTGGACGTGCGGGACCAGAAGCAGATCTGTGGTCACACTGATCTGAAGGGCTCGCCCTTCACAAAAGAGATCGAGCGCACCCCCTTGCCCAGAAAGTTCTCCGTCCCGCGGTTCGTCCCCTATGACAGACTGTCCGACCCATCCGCTCACCTCCGACACTTCTCCCAGAAGATGTCCATCTGGGGAATGAGGGTCACCTGAACTGTAAAATCTTTTCCTCCAGTTTGGGTGACCTCCCCCTGAAGTGGTTCTGTTCTCTCCCAGAGAAGTCCATTTCGAGTTGGAAGGAGCTCCAGCTCTCCTTCCTGAAGAAGTTCCAAGCCTACAGCGCCGTCCCCAAGAAGGAAGGGGACCTCCTCGCCCTGAGAATGAAGCAGGGTGAGACCCTCGCCAAGTTCGCCCAACGATTCTGGGCGGTCTACAGCCAGATCGAGGGCACCAGGGAGGAGATAGCAATCTACGCCTTCCAGCATGCCTTGATCCCCGGCAACGACTTGCGAAAAGACTTGGCCGGGAACCCTCCAGAATCCATGCCAGAGTTGATGTCCCGGGTCAAGCGCTTCATCGCCCAGGAGGAAGACGAGATCCGAGCCCGGGATCAAGACAGGCATCCGGAACCCGAGCAGAAGAGTAGCCAGCCTCGGCAGAGAGGCGGGAGGCCCTCCCAGAAGCAGGAGCCCAAGCAGGCCTGGGTCTCCAGTTCGGCGAAGCCTTCGTCGTCCAGGTCTGGGGGCACTTGGAAGCCCAGACCTCCCTCCAGCGCCAGTCAGAGCGTCAGCGTCGTCTTCAAGGAGCCGATCTACCGCATCCTGACCAAGATCAGGTCCAAGCCGTTCTTCAAGTACCCTCCGCCCTTGAAGAATGAGCCCACCTCCGGCGGCCGAAGCCAGCTCTACTGCTCCTTCCATAGGGGTAACGGGCACAAGACCGAGGACTGCAAGACTTTGCAGTGGTACCTGGAGAAGCTGGCCGAAGAGGGCCACATTCCAGAATTCGTCAAGGCAGGTGATGCCGGCGGCAGCGAGGGCCGGATTCACCAGAGCGCAGCCCAGGCTCCAGACAGCGAGGATTCAGAGAAGATCATTAACGTGATCCATCTGGCGTCCTCAGTTCCCGCTTCCTCGTCCCGGGACAGCTCCCAGGCCCGTGCCGAAGCCAGGCGGGCTTCGCACGGGAAAGAAGTAATGAAAGCCGAGCTCGCTCCGGCATCCAAGAAAGCCCGCCGCGACCGACCCGCCATCTCGTTCTCAGACAGAGACCTAGAGGGAATCCAGCTCCCTCACAACGACCCTCTACTCCTCACCATGAAGCTGAGAGACTTCACAGTGAAGAGGATCCTCGTCGACTCCGGCAGCTCCTCCGAGGTCCTCTACTACGACTGCTTCAAGAAGATGAAGCTCTCCGAAGCAGACCTCACGGAGGTCCGAGCACCCCTGCTAGGGTTGTCCGCCACGCCAGTCTACCCCAAGGGCAGGATCACCCTGGAGACCCGAGTTGGCGGAGCCTCCGTGTCGGCCGACTTTCTAGTCGTGGACGCCCCTTCTCCCTACAACGTCATTCTGGGCAGAACGTGGCTCCACAAGTTAGAAGCGGTTCCTTCTTCCCTTCATCAAAAGCTGAAGTTCGTCCTTGAGAACAGGGAGGGCAAGATGGAAGTAGTCACAGTGGAGGGAGATCAGCAGCAAGCCAGGCAGTGCATGCTGGCCGCAGTCCCGGCAGTGAAGGAGCCAGAGCGCGTCAACCTCGCCGAGTTCGAGAAAGGCCTCGACGAAATCGGCCGAGATCCTGAGAAGAAGAGCATCGAGGACCTGGCCGAGGTCAGGCTAAACCCGGCAGATTCGGACAGGTTCTTCCTGATTGGCACCCAGCTGCCAGACGAGGAGAGGGCCGAACTCTCTCGGTTCCTGATGCAGAACGTCGACGTCTTCGCTTGGAGCCCAAGCGAAATGCCTGGAGTCGACCCCGAGGTCATGTGCCACAAGCTGAATGTGGACCCCGACCACAAGCCGGTAGTGCAGAGGGCCCGTAGGACAGGGCTGCAGCAGACAGATGCGGTCGTCGAAGAGATCGACAACCTGCTAAAGGCAGGAGCCATCCGGAAGTCCAGTACCCGGTGTGGCTGGCTAACACGGTGGTGGTCAAGAAGAAAACTGGAAAGTGGAGGGTGTGCGTGGACTTCACAGACTTGAACAGGGCCTGCCCTAAAGATAGTTTCCCCCTTCCAAAGATTGACCAACTGATCGACGCCACCGCTGGTCACGACCGAATGAGTTTCCTCGACGCCTACAGAGGCTACCACCAGATCCCGCTCTACGAGCCAGACGAGGAGAAAACATCATTCATAACCCCCCGCGGCACTTACTGCTACAAGGTGATGCCCTTCGGGCTAAAGAACGCGGGGGCAACCTATCAGCGCCTCGTCACAAAAATGTTCCATGCTCAGCTCGGCCGGACAGTGGAAGTCTACATCGACGACATGGTCGTCAAATCAGTGCACTCCGGCGATCATCTGGCGATCTCGGCCAAATCTTCGACATCCTTCGCGCGTACAAGCTCAAGCTAAACGCTTCCAAGTGCGCCTTCGGCGTAGCCTCTGGCAAGTTCCTCGGCAGCTTGGTAACGCGGAGGGGGATAGAGGCTAATCCGGACCAGATCACCGCGATCCAGAGCATCCAGAGCCCCTCTACCACGAAGGAAGTTCAGAAGCTCACAGGAATGGCTGCAGCACTCAACCGCTTCATCAGCCGGTCATCAGATAAGTGCAGGCCTTTCTTTCAGCTTTTAAAGAAAAATCTGAAATTCCAGTGGACCCCCGAGTGCGACCAGGCATTGGCCGCACACAAAACCTATTTAATGTCACCACCCTTACTCTCCACCCCAACTTTGGGGGAGATTCTGTATTTGTACCTTGCGGTCTCGGATCACGCAGTGAGCTCCGTCCTCATCAGGGAGGACGAGGGAATTCAAAAGTCAATTTATTATACGAGCAAGACCCTGCTCGATGCCGAGACCAGGTACCTTCTATTGGAGAAGCTTGCGTTGGCTCTCGTCAGTGCCTCCCGCAAGCTCTCCCATTATTTCCAATGCCACACCATTGTGGTGATCACGGAGCATCCACTCCGTTCAGTGTTCAAGAAAACTGATTTTTCAGGGCGAATATCAAAGTGGGCAGTTGAACTGGGGCAGTATAATATACAGTACCGTCCTCGAACTGCGATCAAAGCCCAGATCCTGGCAGACTTCATTGTCGAATTCGTCTCCCCCCACCCGGCTCCGACCCAGCTCGGCACGGCACTGGGGGGCACAGGGCACGAGCCAGTAGAAACTGAGGTCGAACAGTCTCCCACCTCGGCATGGAGGATCTTTGTCGACGGGTCGTCCACCTCCAAGAGAGCTGGCGCCGGCATAGTTCTCCAATCGCCAGAGGGCCTGGTCATAGAGCAAGCCTTCACCCTGGACTTCAAAGCGACAAACAATGAGGCAGAGTACGAAGCACTGATTGCAGGGCTGAACAGCGCCCAAATCCTCGGAGCCCAGCACCTGGAGATCTTCAGCGACTCTCAACTGGTAACTAGCCAGCTCGCTGGAGACTACCAGGCCAGGGACGACAGGATGGCGGCCTACTTAGCCCTTGCGAAAAAACTGCTCTATCATTTCCAGAAAGCCGAGGTCAGGCAAATATCCAGAGATATCAACACGCACGCAGATGCTCTTGCAAACCTGGCCTCCGCTGTCGAAGCAGGGAAGAAAAGGACCATCGAGGTTGGGTCAGTATCAAGGTCAAGCTTAGAACTTCATTCATCTCGGCTTGTCCTCTGTGCTGACCTCGGCCCAAGCTGGATGGATCCAATTGTCGCCTACTTGAAGGACGACCAGCTCCCCGAGGACAAGGCTGAAGCTCACAGGATCAGACTCATGGCAGCGCGATTCTGGCTCTCTCCCGAAGGTAAACTCTACAGAAAGTCCTTCACAGGTCCATACCTCCAATGCGTCCATCCAAGCAAGGTGGACGACTTCCTGTATGAGATCCACGAAGGAATCTGCGGCAGTCACATAGGAGGTCGATCCCTGGCTTACAGAGCAATAAGCCAGGGCTACTGGTGGCCCTACATGCAGAAAGACGCGCAGGTTTACGCCAGGAAATGCGAGAAGTGCCAGAAGTTCTCCCACTCCCTCCATTAGCCAGCACAAGATCTGAGTCCCCGTCCATGGCCCTTCGCTCAATGGGGCCTGGACATTGTGGGGCCTCTTCACCGAGCTCCAGGAAACAAGAGATGGCTGATAGTGGCTACGGACTACTTCACAAAATGGATAGAGGCTGAACCGTTGTCTTCAATCACGGACAGGGACTCCAGGAACTTCGTTTGGAAAAACATCCTTACGAGGTTCGGCATCCCCCGGACCCTGATTTCGGATAACGGGACTCAGTTCGACTCCAAGTCCTTCAAAGACTTCTGCCAAGGGCACGGCATCAGAAATCATTACTCCACTCCGGCATATCCACAGAGTAATGGCCAGGCAGAAATCTCCAACAAAATGATCCTGGACGGCCTGAAGAAGCGACTGGACAAGGCAAAGGGCAGATGGACAGAGAGCTTCCGAGCGTGCTGTGGGCATACAGAATAACTCCAAGGAGGTCCACCTCGGCAACACCTTTCTCTCTGGCCTACGGGATGGAGGCAGTCATTCCTTTGGAAATCGGCCTTCCTACCCTGAGGACAGAGCTGGTCGACCAAGGCCGAAATGAGACGAACCTGGCGATGGAGCTGGAGCTGGCAGACGAGCGACGAGAAGCAGCAGCCCTGCGACTGACCGACTATCAGCAACGGTTAGCCAGGGCATACAATCAAAATGTCAGAGAGAGAAAGTTCTCCGCGGGAGAGCTGGTTCTCAAGAAAACCCTGCCAGCTGACAGAGAGCCAAACGAAGGGAAGCTGGCCCCGAACTGGCATGGCCCGTTCAGAATAGTCTCACTGGCAGGAAAGTCAGCCTATAAGCTCGAAGACTTGGAAGGCAAGCCACTGCCGAGACCATGGAATGCATCCCACTTGAAGAAATTTTATTTCTAAGAATGTATCGAGTCTCAAAATCAATAAAAGCAGCTTTCGCCTTGTCATCAACTTGTCGTCTCTCTCTGACTGATTTAGGCAGCTATGGGTCTACGCCCTGGATACAGCCTGGAGTTCTTACACTCGGCCGAATTCCTAAAGTCCTCGGGTTTTGAACCCACGGGTCAACCGCCCTGGAAAAGGCCTCGAGTCCAGACTCGGTCGTTTCCTAAAGCTCCGGGTCCTGGACCCTGGAGAAGGCCTCGTGTAACGCCCAACCTATGGTTGACTTGGTCAAATTGGGTCCCACCAGGTATGTCTAGGGACGGGTCCTCACACCTCGAGTTCGGACACTCGGCCGGACAGCTATGGGTCTACGCCCTGGATACAGCCTGGAGTTCTTACACTCGGCCGAATTCCTAAAGTCCTCGGGTTTTGAACCCACGGGTCAACCGCCCTGGAAAAGGCCTCGAGTCCAGACTCGGTCGTTTCCTAAAGCTCCGGGTCCTGGACCCTGGAGAAGGCCTCGAGTTCGGACACTCGGCCGGACAGCTATGGGTCTACGCCCTGGATACAGCCTGGAGTTCTTACACTCGGCCGAATTCCTAAAGTCCTCGGGTTTTGAACCCACGGGTCAACCGCCCTGGAAAAGGCCTCGAGTCCAGACTCGGTCGTTTCCTAAAGCTCCGGGTCCTGGACCCTGGAGAAGGCCTCGAGTTCGGACACTCGGCCGGATTCCTAAAATCAGGGTTTTTACACCCCTCAAAGATCATTGCCGAGCTCACGCTTCCACAGCCGAGACCAGCGGAATGATGACTCCACTTCGGCACAAGCAGCTCATCTCGGCCAAAGCCAGCCATTTCGGCCAAGGGCAGCTTTCCAGAAGAAGAGAGCTGTGCCAGCACTCAAACACACAAAAATGCAAGCATTTCAGAACAGTGCAAAGAAATGGAAAAAGAACTCAAAAGCATTGTACACAGTTTGGGTAATCACAGAATTCCTCCTTTTTATTCATTGTAAACTGCTTTATTACAAGAATTACAGAACAGAAAGCAAAGTACAGAAAGGAGGATCACAGTCCTCTAAAAACAGAAAATAAAGAAAAGCTAGGAGACTCTGATCTTCACTCACTCTTCGGGCTGCATACTCCAAGACGTCGGACCGTGTCGGACGAGAATGCGCCACCGCCCCTCTTCCTCTTCTTCTCTCCATCAACGAAACCCGACCCATCCGATTTCGACCGGCCGGCCATGAACCCGCGTTCAGAGAGCGCGTAGTCCACGGGGAGTTCCTTCAGAGAGCGCGCAGACTACGACAGGCTTCCCCCCTTGAAGAAAGCCATCCACAGGCGCAAGGGTCCCCCCCGGATCAAAGACTGCAGAATGTCTACCAGCCATGATTCCTATGTCTATGTGATTTAAGCTATCCTACGTTCTGTTCTTTTCATCGCCCATGGCGAGCCTGTCGCCCCTACTTATAGGAAGAAGAAGGGCTCAGCCTCCGAAGGAAGTTATGGGGGCGAAGTCTCCCACGCGTTACTCGGGATGCACGACTGGTGACCAGCGATCCCTAGGGCGCCACGTGGAGACATCCGTCCATTTCCCTCATAGGCTGTGCCACCATGTTTATTACTATTTATGGCCTCCAGAATACGGAGAATTGGCACGGACAGCTATGAGGACCGTTTGACTCCTTCTACCTCAAGAGTCACGCGTTATATTAAAGGCATTCAAGCACCATTCAATGCACATCCAGAAATGAAGGAGAAACAAATGCAGAGAAAGAATGCACAAGTAAAGAAGCCCGTTTTTCATTGATTACTGAGAGTATTACAAGGCTAAGGAGCAAAAACGTTACATGCAAGAAGACAGAAATACAAAGGAGCCCGGCAACTATGGTTTCGGCGACTCCACTAGGTCGATCACCGTATCTGATGGACCAGTGGACTCGGCCGAAATCGTGACCTTGCTTGGAGCGTCGATAGCAGAGGAGGCTTCGACCGGTACCTCACCCGAACCAGGAGCAGAAGAGGTCTCACCCTGAGGCACGACCGAAGCATCGCTGGCGACCGGGGCATCGCTCAAGACCGGGGCAGCTGGAGCGTCGTCAGCAGCAGGAGCGATTGCAGGAGCTTCAACTGGGGCACTTTCGGCTGCAGGAGCGGAGCTCGGCTCAGGAGCCGAGTCCGAGTACTTCGGCAGGTCCCGATAGACAAGATGGTCTTCGGGGACCCCCGCACGTCTCAGTGCGGCCAGGCATCCTTCCTCGAACAGGATGGCGGTGATCTCCTCCACCTGCTTCTCATACAGCTCAGTGGCGTGATCCACCCCATCCTGGAAGGCAGACTGGGCCTCGGACAGAAGAGAGGCCTTCTCCTTCTCCAGCTCGGCGTTCGCCTTCTTCAGCCTCGCTGTTTCGGCTCGCCCAGCCAGCACTTCCCTGCGCAGCCTCGTCCCCTCAGCCGTCGATTCAGCCTTCAATCTTGCCAATTCCGACTCCAGCTCGGCGGTCTTCTTGTTCCTCGCCCAGACCTCGCCTTTCAGATGATTGGCCTTCGACGCAAGTTCGGCGACATCAGCCAGAGCCGATGCCAGCCGAGCTGCCTCATCAACGCTGGCCTTCTTCATCCGCTCCATTCCCGCCTGCAGCTCCTCCAGTTCCTTCTTCAGCTTGTCTCTCTCGGTCTCCAGCTGGGAGACCCTCTTCGCGTTCCTGTCGCTCCTTCCCACCACGGTCAGGAGCCTCTGCACGTTCTGCAAATGGAAAAAGTGGGTCAAACCGGGGCAGTCAAGCTGGGTTACTTAGAGAAAAACGCTGAAAACACTTACCAGGAGGTTGGCCTGGATCGCCGAAACCATCAGGCTCTCATCGTCGAACCTCTCATGCGTCTCCATATCTCGCGGCAGAGCGCAGGCCTTGGCAAGAGCCCCGATAACGTCGGCGTTCCCCAGCAGCCGATCCTCGACGTTCAGAGGCTTGCTGGGCTGCGTTTCCATCCTCAGCCTCCATGGCGGTGGGGCAGTTCGGGGTCCGGAGGACGACCCGGATCCCTGCCCCGCCGAGGTGCTGTGCTCGCGGGTCGTCCCGCCGGACGGCCTGCCTGCCGGCACGCTCTTCTCAGCCGGTGCGCTCTTTTCAGCTGGAGCCTTGGCTCCGGGGGCCCGCGCAGGGGTTTTGCCCTTCGGAGGCTGTTCGGCCCCCATGTCCTTCTCACCCGCCTTGGACTTCTTCCTGGGCGGGGACCCCTCCCTCGGGCGCTCCGGCGAACGTCGCCGAACCCCCTCACTCGAAGCAGGAGCAGGAGCAGGAGCGGGAGCGGAAGCAGGAGCAGGAGCAGGAGCAGGAGCGGGAAGTGTCGCCAGCACCTCCCGAGCTCGGAGCTGCTCGGGTGCTGGCAGGAGATGGCGTCGCAGAGGAAGAGGACCCCCGCCTGAACTTGGCCGCTAGGTCCTTGACGGCAGGCTCCCTCGACCTTCCCGCCATATCCTCTTCCTGATGAGAAGAATAAGCGTCCACTATCTGCCTCAGGTTCGACGGTTCCGAACTTGAAGTGGACGCCTCAGACCCAGATGCAGCTCGGCTAGCGGCAGGATTGCTCAAGGGGATCCCGGAAGGTACAGCAAGGGAGACGGTTGGGCGATCAGGATGCACCTCGTCCACCTCGGGTACCCCGGTCCTCTGGTAGTGGCCGCGGTATCTCGGCGTGTATCCGAGCAGCTTCCAGGCCGACCTAGTCTCGTGCCCCTTGTACCTCTCAACCTTGTTGATGTCGTCGGGGTTCCTCTTCCAGCCCTCACTCGCAGCTCGGCGTCGTCTCGCACCTGCCTCTGCATAACAAACAATAGAGGAGTCAGCTCGGCATCGTCAAAATCAAGCAAAGAAAATGAATGAAAAGGAGCGATGTTTACTTGGGATTGTCCCAGGGCGGCGCGGGACCGCTAGCCTCCTACTTTCGCCAGCGCCGAACTCCCAGTCCCCCGAAACACAGAAGAAGGCTTCTTCGGCATTCTTACTTGAATCTTCCAAGGCCAGGACGAAGCCTCTTCGCTGCGGCTTCACCCGGAGATAATATTTCCCTTCCCCGGCCTTGCAGATATCGTAGGTGTCCTCGATGTCATGAACACCTATGTCGGTCCCCAGAATCTCATTCAGTTTCGCCGTGCCCATGATGACCTTATAGCCATTGGGCATCAGCTGGCACGGGGAAAGAGACCAGGTACTGAGGCAAGCTCTAAGTAGAGGGTGCAGGGGGAATCTGACCCCGCCCTCGATCACAGAGATCAGAGGGAACGGCATCCAGCCACCGGACCAGCGCATCGTGGCATAGTCGACGGAGTCTGCTGGCCTGAGCAGGACTCGCTCCGGAATATCGAAGGCAGCCCTAAATCTGGCTATGCCCTCTTCGGTGTCTAAACTGAACCTAGAGGTGCCCATGTCCAGAAAGAAGGATACAGCGAAAGAAAAAACCCTAAAGACTGTTAAACCCTAGGAAAAAGCTACACAGAGGCGTGAAGCAACTTACAGAGACGAAAAGAGGCGACTCGAATACAGATCCAGACACACCCTACGGTCGTCCACGCTAGAAAGATCTTGAGCAGCGGAGCAGAAATCGGAGATGAAGGCAAAGGCGAAAAGAAATCAGAAGCGAGAAGAGAAGAATACGACCTTATTTATGGGGAACAAACCCTCGGCGCGCGCTGCTTTCGAAATTCGAAAGGACGGATTTCGCGATCCGCGCCCATTCCATCAATAAGACAGCGCAACCAGCGAAGAGGCGACGCGTGTAACCGTCGACTCGCTTCCCAGTACAGGCGAGACAGAGTATTCATTGCTTCAGGACAGTTGAAGCGACACCAGGCAATGACCGTCACATCCCCAGGCGAGTCTTCTAGCTTTCAACCACTAAAGGCCAAGGCACTCAAGAGGTCAAAAGCTAGGGGGCAATTGTGTGGGGAGATTTCCAGAACCACAGGATTACGCTAATCACAACCATCAGATGAGGCTAAGCACTCTCACGTGCCATCCGCGTGCCATCCACGTGGCACCAAGCTCACCCCGGCTACCAGGACAGGGGGTCCGGCCGAAGTCAGGCATCTCCAGGCCACTAGCGCCGAACTGAGTCACCCCGGGTGCCATTTCGGCAGAAAGCTCCACCCCGGCTGAAGAAGCCGGGATGGAAGCCGAACCAAGAAAGAGCCTCCACCTGCGCCCCACATCCCCCACGTCACCAGGCACGTGGAGGGACAGGGGCACGAGCTAGTGGGACAGACGCGACATCCAGCCGCTCACAATCTTCACCAGATCCTGACAGGGCGGCATCCAGCGGCTGAGGCCACATCAGGGCAAGGCCCGAGGGCAGATCCCACGATCCCCTACCGCCAAAGGCGTCCAACACGATCTGGCCCAACAAGACGTGTATTAAATGCGACGTGGGCTGATCCGACGCGCATTTAATGCAGAGTGGGCTGGATTGGACCGCATTAATTGCAACGTGGGCTGATCATGACTTCCCAGTCGAATCATGAGACCCATGCCAAGATATCGTCCAAGATATCTTCTAAATCGTCTATAAATAGAATCTCATTTCACATGCAAGGTACGCACAATACAACTCATAGAGCTGTTACTCTGCCTCTCTTCTTCCTCTCCTTCCATTGTTCCAGTTCCTTCACTGACTTTGGCATCGGAGAGCCTTGCGCCGCCCAGGCCAGGGTCCTCTGACCGTGTGTTCTTCCCTTTCAGGCTTTCGGACGGCACCCAGTCATCACCATCATCGGATAAGTCCTCTAAGGCTCCCCAGTTATTGTGGGTCATTATTTTCTGCACCTACAAATACTTTGATCAGCCACAAAGCAAAGACAACTTAAAATTTTGCAAGTGGCATTCAACCCATCTTAAAAATGTGGACATGCCAGTTTTTGATTGCATGGATTTGTCACGTACAAATCAGTGTCATATCTATTTCGTAACAATCCTTAATAAGGTACTAAGCATAATAACCCGTTCTCAACACGGATACGGCGAATATTACAATTTAAATATTTATATATAAAAAATCCATAGTTTTTTTAAAAATAAATCAAAAGAAAAAAGGTTATGGGTATATATATTTATGTAATCTAAGAGCTAGTTGCATAGAAAAGATTAAGGAGAATTGGAGTAGAAAGGGAATGGTAGAGTTTCGATACAAACAAAGTTAAAAAAAAAAAACATAGAAAAGAAAAGTGGAGAGTAAATATGAGTTGTTATGATAAATAGATAAAAACTACTAATCAACAGTCAAAATTAAAGCCAAAACGCTCCTCTTTAATATGTTATAATTGTTATTTAAATTGACAACCAATTGATTTTAGAAGAACTCCTGTCATAGTTGTCAATATCGTTTCGGATCCATTTCAGTCAGATCTCCAAAATGAAAAGTCTTTGGCCGATTCAGAATTTCAACAAAAATCTTCGAAATTATATTTCGGTGAAATATAAAATAATATATATGTAGAAAAACACAAAAATAAAAAATAAAACAATAAATATGTAATTAATTCATTCTAGTAAGACTTTTAGGAATTTCATTTTGGAAAAATATAAGAAACACAAAGAATAATATGTATAAAACTAAAAAAAATAAAAAATAAATATGTAAAATATCATTTTAGCCAAAATGTCTCTTTTCAGCTTATAATTCGGTCAAAGTTGACCGAAATCTGAAATCTCAGCCAAAATTAACTGAAATTTGAAATGAAGAATTTTATACGAAATTTTTTGACCAAAACGAAAAATTTCGGCCGATTCATCTGAAATGGTATGAAATTAATAACTATGACTCCAGCAGTACTTTGGACAATACAATGTTCACAACTTTATTTTAAAAGCCTCTGTTACAAAACTCGTTGACACCCTAAATCAACAGTTCATATTCTCCAAATCTTCACAAAGTGCAAACACCAAAAAAGTGTTCCATCGTTCATACCGTGGCTTGGATTATTTAATTCTTCACAATAGCAACCACCAAAACAGAGTTCAGTCATAAATGCCGTGGCCCATGTTCTTACTTCGCTGCAATAACAACAGTCAGCAACAACTACAAGCAGCTTAATTTAATCTCATAATTAACACAATTGACCCCTCCTCGAACCTATGTAGGAAAGAAAACCCAATTGATTTTTAGCACTAATTAAGTTTGACATTTTCACAGACAGAGGGCCCCACCTAGCGACGACAAAAGACCACTCTCATTGGCTTTTCCGCAGAATCTGACAAACAGATCAAAACACACCTAACTCGTCAGGAGAAAATTTAATCGGAAAGACCGAGAATCGCTCCCCATGACCAGGAGGATCAATCGAGACCCGGCTTCTTGTTGCAGCCGACTTGGCCAGTAAAAAGTAAAAAGGTGGCCCGGAGGCCTGTTTGGTAATTTTACACGTAAAATGAAGTGAGGTCCGTTCGGTAATTTTACACGTAAAATGAAGTGTAGTAGAGCATAAATCAAGAATTAAGAGAGAATAAAATATAATGGGATTGTAATGGTATTTTATTTTTAGTCGTTTGATATGAAATCTTTTTGACCTTTTTGTATATATAAGTGGAGTCTTTTTATTTTTTAATGGATAAAGGCAGTTGCTTTTTTATTCTTTTTGAAAAGATAAAATGATCTTTGAATTAAAATACTATAGATGTGACCTATTGTCTGATAAATGAAGACATTACTTGACTTATACTAATCTAGTAAAGTCCCAAACGGGCCCTAATTCCATACCATGGGGCCAACCTAAATAGTAATTTAGACCGTTCAAGATAAATGTCATTTCCTCTTGTGAGTGAAAGCATGAAAGAATGGGTCCCACGATTCAATTGAGCATGTGAGTGAAAGCGTGATCAGCACAGCTTTGTGCATTACTAATCATGTTTTAATCCCGGTTAAATCATACAGTGAGACCATTTTTTTTTTAATTGTCATTTCAAAATAGGTCACGGTAAAAAATGAAATTTATCTTGAAAGTTCCGGGATTATTGTTACAAGGGCCCCATGGTCCCTGTTACAATAAAAACGTGCATTAGCTTCAACATGGGATTCGCATTCGGATCAATT
Source organism: Litsea cubeba (assembly GCA_012931725.1). NCBI lineage: Eukaryota > Viridiplantae > Streptophyta > Magnoliopsida > Laurales > Lauraceae > Litsea > Litsea cubeba. The sequence continues at coordinate 18,118,703 of CM022949.1, forward strand.
GATCGATATTCTTGGATTCAAACTTGACTGTGCCAGCCATACGCGTGACTTAAAAGACAAGAGACCAACTAACGCAGTCAATAAACATACGCTCCGTTGAGAATACATTGACTCCACGGAATCAAAGGTGGGAATTACAGATTTGGCACCTAAAACAACCATGCATTTATCACCCTCCGATCAAAATCCATTGATAAATCTCATCCTGCATTGCATCTGAATTATCTTTAAATTTCAGTTCAATAGCGGTCCCATCATAAAATTGAACACATGATTAAAAATATGAGTGGGCATTAATTATATTTTAGCGACGTGTTCAATGGAACGGTAGGACCCACTCACTCATATTGAACTGACATGGGGAGAAGAAAATTTCATAATAAAGATGACATTTATCTTGAATTGTCTGGGTCATCACAATGTGGGTCCTATGACAGAGTCAAAGGAAACTTGTTACAAATAAAGAATTTTGAGTCCTGCTGCATGGACTAACTCATGGACAGAATCATGGACTAATTTCATGGTTCTCATTCAATATGTGAATAAGAATTACAGACTAACTCCATCAGTTAGTACATGTGGACTTTTTGAAGAAATTTTGAGTTTTACTTTTACCCCCTTGGTATTTTGAAAAAGTCCATGTTGCCGATATTTCCTGTCATCTTCATTTCCCAGCTGTGTTTAAATACCGCGTTCCTTTCCCACGACTTCGACTCCACCCGAGATCGAGAGAGAGAGAAAGAACGAGATGGCGATGAAGGGCAGAAACAGCGAAAAGGTTTCTCTGAGATGGATTATCCTGCTCTGCATCTCCTTCTTCGTTCTCGGAATGCTTTTCGAAAACAGGTCTCTCTCTCGCACTGTGATTCCCCATTTCTTTTATTCAATTCCAAACCCACTCCCTAACACGATCATCGCATCTATTGCAGGATATGGTTTGCTCCAGAATCGAATAATCAGATCATCAAGCGGCAGCGCCAAGAGCAAGAGCTACAAGTAGTCTCAGAGGAACATGTGGTCAGTTCATCGCTGGATTCTCATCAGATACAAAATTTCTGCCTGATCTGGATTTTCTGTAGCTCAAATCTGTTTTCCTTGATTGTGATTTTTCTTTTTTGTTCAGAAGGTTGAACAAGACAAGGATATAGTAGAGAAGGTTTACAAAACCAAAGAAGCAGTTCAGTAAGTGCTGAGATTTGATGGATTTCTTGGGATGTAATGGTGTGTGGGGTTTGGGAATTGATATGTGCGATTGTTTTTTAAATGACAGATCATTGGATAAGTCGATTTCAACACTTCAGATGGAGCTGACTGCGACTAGGAGTGCTCAGGAAAAGGCTAGAGTTGGCAATTCTCTGCTTGTCCCACCGGCAGCGGCGTCCTCTCGCGGGGGCCTGCCTAAGGAGAAGGCGTTTGTTGTGATCGGAATTAACACCGCCTTTAGCAGCAGGAAAAGGCGGGATTCGATCAGAGAGACTTGGATGCCTCAAGGTCTTTTTTTTTTTTTATGACATATTTGATTGCTTGTTCCAATGATTGATATCTGTAGAGGTCTTGAAGCAGTGAATTGACAAGTTTTTTTTTTTTTTTTTCATGATTAGGAGTTACATGATGAAATAGTTTTTGCTTTTTATGTTTACTATGTTGGAACCTTTGGTATTGACATTTTAATTACATATTTCATGAGCTGGTTTTGGTATGAGGAGGACTCCTGCCAGCCACTTGAACATGGTTAATTATTTGAACTCTTTTGGGTAACCTCATATTGCAACCCAAACATGCCCATGCAACTCAATGTTTGTATGAATACTTTTTTTTTCAGCAATTTGTGATTTATGTTTAAGCAAACATGTACACAGTGAGTGAAACCAGGTCTATGAGAGCACATGGCACTAACATTGCATTAGTTCAAACAGGTAAGGGGTTTACCAGTGTTAATCAGGGTGGGAGGGTTTCAGCATAGAAAGGAAGTGGAGCTCTAAATGTTCTACTGCTTATCACTAATAGCATTATAACTTTGTCTAGTACCAGTTAATCCCATGGGTTTCCAGTTCAAATCCACAAGAGATTTACAAGACATAGTTTAGATGGACTCTTGGTACTGAAGCTTCACCATCACCATTGAAGCATATTTGATTTTTTTTTTTTTTTGGGTTTTTAGGAAACAATTTTCATTCATGATTAATAAGATGTGTAAATGTGACATTGTCTTTGTTGGCTCAATCAATCGCCATTATCATCATTATCGGGACCTTATCCTATCCATGTGGGTTTGGCTTTGTCAGTTTGAGTTCTACATTTCGTTTCAACCTTGTTTAAATCCATGTTCTTAGTAACTCTACATTATTTATTTTATTGCAATAATAATTAAAATTGCATCCACATTCACATTTGAGAGTTTTTAGGTGCTTGTTAAGTGTCCTAGATTCTTCTTTGACTTTCACTTATTAATGTTTGCTGCCACTTTCTTATTGTGTTCAAATTAGGAGAGAAGCTCCAACAACTAGAACGAGAGAAGGGGATTGTCATTCGGTTCATGATTGGCCACAGGTGCATTGCTAATTTGGGTGAAACCTGAGAACTTAAACATTTTGAATGCTTTGCTTTCTTTTATATTTTTATTACAAACATTTTGAATGCTTTGCTTTCTTTTATATTTTATTACCTTGCTAAGGCAGGCCCATACTCATTTCCAACGACATCTTAAATACTGCTCTGTTTATGTTGGCATGCGCTATAAATCCATTTGTTGGTCTTATCATCCATATTATCTACATTTCATCCGACATTTTAGGAATTGTGTTGCATTGTGAAACTTATTATTTGGTTCATGTTAGACAAAAGATGGTGGGTTTTGTTGGAAGTTGGGGCATAATTGGGCAGGTTTAAGCCCAAATTCATATGAGTGATTTAATTTTCTTTTATTATACGATATGGTAAATATTCATTATTTTTTTATATCAGGACTTCAGTTCCCATGATGAATGAAAAAAAAGAAGAAGTAAATAAACAGATTATATTCTCTTGCTGCCAGTAAATATCGTTGTCACATTTTCTTGATTTGATACATAGCAGCTTTTGTTATATTGTCACTTACACTTGAGAACATCCAGTTCTTTGCTTATTAATAATGCAGTTGATGGCAATTTCTCAAGTGATGAGAAATGAATTATTTGCTTTGGAATGGATTAAACCAAGTTGCTAGGAAATGATATTTTCAATGGGCTTCTGTGTGTGTCCATGTTGGGGTTGCAGGCTGTGTTGGTGGGGTGGGAGGGGAGGGAATTTGAATTCATCTGTTTCTTGTGAAAAAATGTTCTGCAATTTCTCCTTGTTTCATAAGATATCATGGTGTAGTTGATCTCAAGATGGGGGAAACTCCTTTCACGGTCTATTGAACATGCTGATTTTATGTTGACTGGAATTGACGATTTTCTTGCTTCCACCTATCCACCAGTAATATATAATCTGGAAACTACATAATGTGGTTTGCCTTGACCACCATCTGATCATTGTGCTGTTATTCTGGATGTTGTGTTGAAACCATGAGGTTCTCCACCTGATCAGTTTGATTTAATATGGTTGAAAGAGAGAGTTCTCAGAGAAGGGGCTTTCCCTTTTTTCCCCCTGTAAAATAAAAAAATAATTTATCAGAATTTGCGGCAAAACCAGGTGAAGGTTTTGCACAAGTGAAACCTGCACACATTCTTCTGCTTCATGTATTTGTGCTTTGGAAACTTTTCGCCTGTTTTCCATCTATGTTGATGATCAGGCTCTAATCAGAACTAGATCCAACTGATTGCATGGGAATCAACTTGCATTAGGAACCACGTTTTTGCAAAGGAACAACTCTCACCTTCAGGGTCCTTAAATGAAACCATTCTATTCATTAGAAGGGACAAGGAAACGTTAGATTCCGGCAGTTTTGGGACATTGGAATCGAGCAGTTGAACATTAGATACTTTCCTTGGTCATACTTGAGCAATTATTGAGTGGGCTGTTGGATGTTTGGGTCAATAACTTTGTTGAGTTAGTGTTTTCTTACAGTTACATACTAAGCATGCATTCTTTATGCACTGAGTTGTTGGAATGTGTAGGATCTTACACCCCATTGAGCTACCACTTATCCCAAAATCAATTGGTGATGTGAAACGGCACAACAATGATTTTATGGTGAGGGCTCGCGCTCGGTCACAATTACGACTGCTAAGGAGTGAGGGTGGACGTTGACCTCAACAGAACGATTTCTGGGAAGAGAATAGGATGGCTGCAAATCTTTCTTTCATTTCTTCAATTGCAGTTGTGACTATAGGTTGCTAAACAATCAGTGCAAGTACCTGCAAGATTATGCTTTAGTGTGGAGTGGATTGGGCTTGGTTGGTCTATTATGGCTGATTAAGCTGGTTATGGAACCTGACGACCTCTTGGTGGCCGAATTTTTCCTTTGGAATTTCGTTTTTAAATCTGCTGGAATTAAAGATTGCTTAATTTCAATTGAACTGCATCAATCTGTTGGAGGTGAATATATTTGGGTTGGGTCTAGATGGCCTGAGCCAACCTGGGGTCTTGTCTAGAACAACCTGATTTTCTTCTATTAGGTTTGATCTGCCTTTGTATTGCATCGGTTGCCTCCTATCAGTCTTATGGGTTGCCTAAGCTCAATCTTGATGGTAAGCTTTTCACAGAGTCCAATGTCCGACATTTGTCGAGTAATTGAGAATCATGTGGCTAAGTAATATGCAGTTCTCATGTCCATCAACTAAAATGAGGATATTATATGTCACGACCCGAGCCCGAGATAAACATTTAAATCGAGATAAATCCCGAATCGCGACCATATTTACTCCCGTGAAATTTACTCATAAATTTCACAAGGGATAACAAATCATACATTATGCGGAATATAAACAAAACTTATTTACATTATGAACAATAAACATTGATTAACCGTTCTCATAGCATTATTACACTCCTTTATTCTCAATCAACTAATCCTCCTGGAGAAACATTATTCATTGTTTCCACGGGTGCTGCGACCTCTGAAGGACCGGTAATGGCAGCTGTGCCTGTAATGTCATCAATAACACTGTGAATTCACAATTCAGCAATGTATAAACAGTTCTACGATTTCATATGCTAATCATATTTTCAATGTGTCTAATTAATCATTAGACTTAAATAAATAAACAATGATAATCTGTCTAATTCAATGTTAGACAAAAATCAATAACAAAAACATTACTAATGACATTAACAGTATGAGTCTTTATTAAACTTTGGCAACTACAATAGTATTTCTTTTCACATCGCATCTTCCTAAACAAAAGGAAGAAATCGCATCTTTCATACGAAAGGAATTACATATCGCATCTTCCTAACAAAAGGAAGGAATCGCATCTTTCATAAACATAAAGAGAGGAATCACATCGCATCTTCCATACGGAAGGAATCATATCATTGAGTAGTGCCAGACTTAAATTCTAAAATTTACTGACTGTCGGTCAGCTCGTCGGTTAACCCTCGGTTAACCGACACTTGTCGGTTCAGTTGTTGGTCAGGTCTTGGTTCGAAAACCAGAGACATACTTTTCCCCATTTAGACAGCGTCGGTTAGGTTGTCGGTTCACGCGTCGGTTGACCGATGTATGCTTGTCGGCCGACCGATATGTGTCGGTCAGGGTCTCGGTTTGAAAACTAGAGACACGTTTTCCTTCATTTTACAATGTCAGTTAGGTCGTCGGTCAGCTTGTCGGCTGACCGACACTGCCCATAATTTCTGTCGAATTCATTTCAGAATTCTGTTTCACTTTAAATCCTTTCTACCTGTAGAAATCTTATGGAACCTCCTGTTCTCTTCCACATATATCATCTATACAAGAAGAATAACACTTCTATAAAATTCCATTCATTCAAATCAAATCAATTTCTATCATAAAAATGGTTCAACACCCAATCTCTTCTAAAATAGAAAGGAAACCATACTAATTAACATAATAATCATAAACATCCATTTATACTTGCCTTTACTCAGGTTATACCCAAAAACCCTTTTGACAGCTTGAGGTTTGAGATGCAAATTCAGCCAAATGAAACCCTTTCTTAAAACCCACTTATAATTTCCTCTTACTCAAGTATAGTACGTTGATAGAGGAGAATGAAGGAAATGAAGAAGAAAAGAACCCAGCTACAGTAATTGAAACGTCATAAGCTCAACTGGGTTGTGCTGGAACTTTGCATAATGATCTGTGCTGGACTATTACACGAACAACATCTGATGTCTACTCTAGCATATTAATGCTACCAGCTCATTTCCAAGCTCTCACCTAGACTCAAAAAGAAACACAAACGAAGAAAGAAGAAAACAGCAAGCGTGAGATTCCCTTGCTGTAGTTTCTGCTGTCAAGTTCTAATAACCACAGCTGTAGCTGTTGCTGGAATACTCAAACAATGACGTTTGGGTTCTACTGTAGCTTCTATTGGCTGGAATGATATAATAACTACAGCTGGAATTCTTCTCAGCTGAATCATCAACCCTTTATACAACTTAAACTCATTCTTTACACTTATTTTAAGTTTAAGTCAAATTAAAACTCACTTTAATCCTTAATCACATTTAAGTTGACTAATCATGCTTAATCCACCTTAAGCTCGATTAATTAGAGTTAATCCTCATTAACTCGGGATGGGGTGTAATAGGAGCTAAGTTCATGCTCGATGGGTGTAGAGAGCTGAGTGTATTGAGATACCTTTTTATTTATGGACGACATGACTCAAACCTGTAACCTTGTGGTTGTGACAATGAGCACCTGCAAATTATACTAGGTGCTCTTGTTTACTATGAATGGTATTATTAAAGGCGGGTGTGTGCTCTTGATGCAAGAAGGCAGCCTCGGATTCACACTTTGATCTTTTTCTACAGAAAAATCTTCGTGACTTCATACAATGAGGATGGCATCACATTCACACCATCCAAGAAAACAAGAGGGAAACCTCAAGATTTTATCACAAAATATCATCCTCTATTTCGTTAAGGTTGCCATAGAAATCTTCCAAGGTTTGCGACGACTGCATTAGCCATTTCTTTGGTGCAAATCAATGACATTGTTCATGAACATTGGTAAATTTGATCGAGGGAATTGGAGGATTGGCCTTAAATGGGCAGCATGATATTATTAAACACTATTAGGTAAGCAATGTGGTCGCTGGTCATTTTGACTATAAACGGTGATGCTTTCCGTCCAAATCTTTTGTATGATGTGTGATATCCTTGCTTGAGGTAGCTTTGATTCCCATTTATTAATAAACCACTAAAAAAAAAAAAAAAAACAATGATGGTACCATGGTGAGAATCACCTTATTATGTCTATGATGCAAAAGACTCACATTGGAAGGCATGCTATCAACTTTTTGGTATTGTTTATGAATTTAATTAGTGACCATTTGTTCATGTACATGGATGTTCCTTGAATTAAATGAACAAAATTCAAGAGCCTCTCTAAGAATTAAAAGACTGAGAAATGTAATAATACAATAACTGAGACACGGGTCATGAGACTCTAAAAGAAGATGATAAGGTGTCCAATTGTAGAAAGCCCATCGTCTATTCTCATTACTTCTATTTGGTTACTGTTGGGTTTGCTATTTTCTTTTGCAGGGATGGTCCAAGCATTATTGGCTTGAAGGACCTATTTTCTTTTGCAGGGATGGTCCAAGCATTATTGGCTTGAAGGACCTCTTTGGATATTTGCTTTTCCTGTCATCATTCTTTGTCACATTGCCTTTATTTTTATGTCCTAATGAGTGGCCGTATACATTATCACTTTCCTGAACCTTGTTAGAAGGGTAGAGTTGTTAACCATTACTCTTATAGTATTGGACGTGAAAGTGAAAACTGATGTAAAATTGCATTTTTTGCTGCAGTGCTACATCAAAAAGCATTTTAGATCGAGCAATCGATTCTGAGGAGTCTCAGCATAATGACTTTCTGAGGCTGGTCAGCACTATTACCTTTCTTTGTGTTGAGACAAGATCCATGGCTGCTCATCAAATTTAGGATCCAAATTATATTCAATGCATTTGTTTTGTCTTTTAGGAGCATGTTGAAGGGTATCATGAGCTATCTGCAAAAACAAAGATATTTTTTTCCACCGTAGTGGCCAAATGGGATGCAGAGTTCTACGTGAAAGTGGATGATGACGTCCATGTCAATTTAGGTATGTAAACAAGGATATATTCTTTTCATATGGATTTTACACTTAAAATTGAAGTGTCAGAAAATAACGTGATGAATTCATTACTTTCAAGTATCTGGGTATCATAGGTCTCCCGCAGCCCTTGTCACAATATATGAACCTCCAAGTTTGTTATACTAATTTCATTTGTATCTTTTGGATATCCAGGTGCACTAGCTACAACTCTTGCTCGACACAGATCAAGCCCCAGAGTTTATATAGGGTGTATGAAGTCAGGACCAGTTCTGGCACAAAAGTAATCCTCTTGGATCTCTTACTAGAACAGTTTTCTTCAGCCATCATTTTTTAGCATTCAATAGACTGATCTAGGAATGTCTCGATTTGTAGGAACGTGAAGTATCATGAACCTGAATATTGGAAATTTGGAGAGGAAGGTAATAAATACTTCCGTCATGCCACGGGGCAGATTTATGCAATCTCAAGGGATCTTGCCACTTACATTTCAATCAACCAGTAAGAGACAATGCTTGGTTTTTGTCATACAAATTGAGAGATTGTATTGTCTCTGGAAACAAGTGCTGAAACTACGGGATTGTGGTTGTAATGTGCAGGCCAATTTTGCACCAGTATGCCAATGAAGATGTGTCGCTTGGTGCTTGGTTTATTGGACTTGAAGTCGAACACATTGATGATCGCAACATGTGCTGTGGGACTCCTCCAGGTGAGAATAAATCACTTTGAATAGCAGTGAAGAGGTATTGGAAGATTACAATCAGTATCAACTGCCCCTTTTTGTTGAATAAGCAAATAGAGCCACAGCTCATTTGATTATCTTCCTGGCTGTATGAATCTGGCCTTACGATTGGCGGTGTGCAATGGACTATTGCAATTCACAACTGATGATCCACTTACTAAAAACAAAAGGTCAAAATAGAGAGCTATTGTCAATGCGAAAGCTTTGGGGTATCTCCTGTTGACTATAGGCCCCTCACATGAACTATTTAGATCACCAAAATCTTGGCCCAATGTAAAATTCTTGTAGTAAAGCAAATGGTACTAGCAAACATTTTATACTTTTATTTTGAAGAATGCATTTTGTCGTCTTCATTATTCATTGGATTTTTTTTTTTTCAGACTGTGAGTGGAAAGCACAGGCAGGAAATGTCTGTGTTGCATCATTTGACTGGAGCTGCAGCGGCATCTGCAGATCAGTGGAGAGAATTAAGGATGTCCATGCAAGATGCGGAGAAGGAGATGGTGCTGTTTGGAATGCTTTGTTCTAAGTAGGGGATAGAGGGTGGTGAGTAGATCAAGTGCAGTATCTCTCTGACGGCCTGGATGATGAGGGAATAACATTAACTGGTGGTACCAGAATTTGAGGTGGAGAAGCCTTATATATTAATCCCATTGAAAGTGAGATGCCTTGTTTCTCTTGAAAATCCATCCGATATAGATGATAAACGAAAGACCTTAATTCCTTGATTGCTTAGGTATTCTCAGGCTAGTGGGTTGCTTGGATTGGCAACACAAGAGAAGATGGAAGATGTGATGTGTGTATGTGTCTATATATATAAATAATTTTTTTATATTGTCAGATTGAGAGCATTTTTTAGGATCATCTAAGAGTTCTTTCAAATGAGGGGTGACTGTGAGTGTCCAACAGAGTTCTGCAAGTAGGATCTGCTGCCCTACTCTTATAACAGATGATTGTTTCCGTTGTCTTGCACATCCACTTCAGCAACTACTACATGCATAGATCGTTACACTGTTGGAAATCTAACAAGGATGCAAATTCTTTGAGTCATTGAAGTTTGACATAATACATGGGTCCACCAGAGAGCATTGCGGATTACTTGACAACTCTCCTATGGTCTGTAATATTTCGGAAACTGCTATGTTATGTTTTTTGTTTTTGTACAACTCAATATCATGCCCTCTAATGAAAAGAAGTTACATTACTGGTAGGGCTTCTGCTATGTAATTGCTTTACTGTATACTTGTACTTAGGTCTAGGCTTTATGTCAGATAAATTTAGATTACTCAGTAAATGAACTGCTCCTGTAGTGAAAACAAGATTGGAACAATTAGGCATTTTTCATGCCCTTTTGTTAATCTCTTCATGTTAATGGATTTTTTAAATTCTTTTTTATGTTAATGAATTGTAAGTGTGCACATCAACAGTCACAGTTAGGTACTGCAATCTTACTGTTCTCTGATCATCAGCTGTTGATAACTGGTAATCAAACTGTTCTTTGATCATCATCTTTTTGGGTATTTTTCTTCCTCCCTGTAAGTACCTGGATTTTGTGGGAAGCATTTTCACTTGCCTATAAATGATTTGCTTGCTGATATTTAAGAGTTGATGGTGAATTGATACTGTCCCAGTGGGCTTAATCAGTAACACACCAAAGTTGTAAAAGACATCAATTTGATGATTCAGCTCGCATATTTTAGGACCAATGGTGTGGATTGGCACCAGAGTTTTGAAGGCAGAACTGGCAATTAAACTGGTAAAGGATAACTTTGGTCGAACCAGCGGTACTTTCTAGCTGAATTGACATCAACATGAAATGAAGTCATAACAGTATAATAAAAACAGAAATAAACAAAATTATATGTGAAAGGTAATGTAGGATAAGAATATGTGAAACTCATCATTTTTGCAACATAGAGCTTTTAGCTTTGATTTCAGTTTTTCATGCTTTGAATTTCACAGCTAATGAACAATGAACAAGAAAATTTCGGTTAGAATCCACATTGTCAAGTAGAATCCAGAGTCATTCGGCAATCTCAAGATTAGGAGTGTTGGCAGTTTGTTTGATGTTGTACTATTGATTGTTATTGTCACCATTTGATCCTCAATGACAAAGAAATGCTCTACTTACAATGTGACCCAACTATTAACACATTGGATACTCATATTACCATTTGACAGAATGCAGAGAGTCAATTACGAGATTTAGTAAACCCAAGGAGTTGGCCGAGTGGTCAGGACCACGGTTCATCCTTCTTCCGGAGCTAGAGGTCTTAGTATCGACTCTCGATTCCCCCTTCTTCAGGAATCGAAGGTTGAGTCCACTAGTGCTACCACCTTGGGGGCACATGAGTGTTTACCCGGCTTCCCTTTAGGCCTGAAGGGATTAGTCCAGTTCTAAGGGTTTGAAACCCTCCGAAAGAAAGAAAAAATTTTTTTTTATGAAATTTAGCTATTTTTACCTTATTGTTCATTATGAGATTTGTCTATTATACTTTTGCAGTTCTAATGTCTTGCTCTCTTCATATAGATAATTTCTCTGCCATATATTGTTAATCAGCTTATGCCAGCTCCAAGATTGATGAGGAGTTGTTCATCCACATGGTCATGAAAACTCGACTAACTATAAATTAGTTACCTTCTTGGGCCAAACCCCAATAGTTTTCAGTTACCTTCTCCAGCCAAGGGAAAAGTATAATTGGTATAACGTGTTAAACCTGGGGAGGAACTGAGGATATACATGGCCATCAAAAGAAGACCTCACAAAATGATTGGTGGCAGCAATTAAACCGGCCCTCTTCAATTGGCAATTATCGCCCGATCAATTAAATTTTTTTTTTTTTAGGGATATTGCCCGTAGAGTTGCCGTTATATCTAACATTCTCGTCAAAGTTTTAAGTATTTCTCATAAAGCTGTTCGTGCGATATCCTAAGGCCGTGCGATATTCCATATATTGTAATATACAATATACTAGGCCTATATGACATTGCACCGTTATTGTACGAACAATTTTGAAGAAAATATTTAAATTTCAACTATACGGTCAAAACGCTGAGTAACATAAAATACAAGGTTGCTTGCTTTTTATGCATGGAATTGGAAAATGCATTTTGCATAGGTAAAAGATTTATATGCAAATGTTACATACGAGAAACACATTATTATGCTCGTCAAAATCACCATTTTTATATGAGTAAATAAATGCATTCAACAATTTTAAATGAGTTTGGGCTTTTTGATTTTTTATATAGACTTTTCAAAATCTACTAAGAAATGTCTTGATGCTTATCATTAATACATGGGTATCTAATATATTGAATTGTGAGTTTTACTACGTGGGTATTTAACATATTGAATCATGAATTGGGGACTCAAAAAAAAGGTGTGAAAGCATGGAGTTTGCCATGAATAAGAGAGGGAGAGGGAGACCCAAGAGAAGTTGGAAAGAAACTATTAAACATGATCTTGCCTACATGGATCTAACGGAGGACATGGCCCTAAACAGATTTGATTGGCGTCGTCAAATCCATATAGCCGACCCCACTTTGTGGGAAAAGACTTGGTTTGGTTTGGAATCATGATTTGGGGACTAAAAAAAAAGGGCATATAAACTTAGATCTATAAGTTGGGATATTTTGGGCATTCTTCAACAAAACTTCTCAAAATCTCAATAGTCTTCAGTTTCTTTGCTTATTTCGTTCGTATCTGGATCTTATTTGGGGCTGTACCTTATTTAATTATAGAATCCTGCTATATGGACGGAACCATGGAGTTAGTCCATGTAGACTTTTTGATTCAATTAATCCACAGTTACGTATTAAATATTGAAATTGTGTCATTACCCCTCGGGTAAAACCGTAACATAACGTCCGTTAGTTATTGTCGACACCAATCCACGGAGGGCTCATCCACTAATTTCTCGTCAATTTCTCGCGGTTCTTCTTCACCTCATCATATAACTCACGCGCAGACACGTAGAAGAACCTTTCCGACATCAAGCCGTACACGTGGGAGTCTCTGCTCCTTGTGGGTCCCACACCCCCGAAAGGATCCTTTCAGCATTTAGGAGCTTGGAGGGGAGTCCAGCTCGGACCGTACGAAACCGCATTAAATACTAGCACGTGGCGTGGCCTGCTTCGTACGGCCAAGGGACGATCCTGGCCGTCGATCTCGGCCAGTTGACTCGGGATGGGCCTGTCACGGACCGTGTCCTTTCGAAGCGTCCACGTCGGCGATTAAATCGTCCTTTTTTTTTTTTGCCGTCCTCGTTAGTCGGGTCCCCCTCGTTTCCCGATCCCTCCGCTCCCGCTGACACCGACATATCCGGTGCCGTGTCGCGAAAATCTGACCGTTGGTTTTCGAGGATCTGACGGTCGAGATGATCGCCCAGATGAGTCGCCGGGTTCAACGTGACGCGTTTTGCGGAAGGACCCGAGCCAAACAAGAGGGAAGGAGTTGGAAAAGCGAGGGCTTTTTGTAGCATACATTGCGGGAGCATCTAAGACCGGAAGAATGATTTTGAAGGCTGCTACTTATTAGTTATTATTAGGGTTTGATGAAGAGGCCATCTCATTGAGCAAAATCGGATTAATGAAATTAAATCATAGTACCAAACACTTATTAATTAAATTTATTTTTTCACGGATTAATGAAATTAATGGTGTGCATTAGTCCCCGTTAAAGCGATGTTTAGACTGCTATCTTGATGAAAAAATATTTATGAATCCATAAGAAAATGGGTCATATAAGATAGGATGTGTTATCGCAGTTGCATTGCCACAAGAAGAAAAAGGAAAAAAGGCGCTTTAAATGTCGAGCTTATGATGGGGATGTGTTTGGTGTAGATCTGTTTCAACAATGAATCTAGGTTTTAATGTTTGTTTTTTCTGCGATATGTCCAAAATCATATTTCACCCTCCTCGATAGGAATCAATAGTGATTTTCTCTTCGTGAGGCATGCCCTAAAAAATCTTTTATTGTCATAAACCTCCCTTGGAGATGCCAATCATGTGATCTTTTCTGTAGATTTAAAAAAAAAATCTAACATAATTGTGTATGGGTTATCGATCTCCCTTTCATTCTCTTCTCCCTCGCACATTTATTTGGTAGGTGCATGTGAATAAATGTGGTGTGTGCAAATAAGGGATAAATTCTCAACTTTTTTATTTATATAAAAGAAATTATCGAATGTATCCACATGCACCACAAAAGTGTAGTGTATTTATTTAAAAAAAATCCACTATTGGGCTCATTATTCTCGATCTAAATGGTTAAATGAGCTCTTGCTTTTGCAAATGAAGCAGGTCCAAATTTCACTTTAATCAAATTGATATCTAATACAACATTGGATAGCGAAGTGATCATAATGAATTTAGTTTTGTCATCTACGATATTTTGCCAATGTTAAAAATCATTTAGACGCGTGTGATACTTGATTATGCTCTTATTTTGAGAGAGAGAGAGAGAGATTTTGCTCTTAGGGCCTCTTTGTTTGCTTGAAATTAAATTCTAAAAAATGTATGTAACTAAAGTGAGACAAAATTGCATATCATTAAATAGCTACTGAATAATCTCCTTTTATAATTAATAAAAATGAATTAAGGGAAGATGAAAAATGAATATCCAAACCTAGCATAGTGAGGCTCTCACCTATCCACCTTATATCCTTTCATCTCTCACTTCTTCAATGATCCTTCTTGTAACCCATTTTACTTTGAATTCTTAGGTATTCAATTCCATATGCCGATAATGGTTTTGATTGAGGAAAGCATGCCTTAATGTGGAAATTCTCAATGACACCACAATTTGATGTAGGTGAATACTCTGAGCTATTCCTCTTTAATAAAATGGCCGAAGAATAAATGAAAGATCCATAGCTGAGTTGCAACCATACAGATGTTGGTGTTGGTACATTTTTAGCTGCCAAATTAAATACATCAAAAGTGGCCCACCCTTCTTGTTGGTGGAAGATCTCAAATATAGGACATTTAAATCTTTGGTAATGAGAAATTATCGGTTAACCTTAAACCCATTTAGATATGCTAGTAATTTGAGTATAGTTATGATTTATATCCCTTGCATTTTGATCATAGCTTAAGTTATGACTAAGCCTATAATTCTTATATTCTTCCAAGTGATATCCCGTGACATTGTTGGTTACCCATTATTTTGTGATCATAGACTTAGTTTGTACACAAAACAGATCACCATCATTATGGAAACTGAAAATTGTATCCCTATCCCATCTATATTGGCTGACTTTTATTCCTTCACCCTTCTCTTCTTAATGCTTGGGTAATAATGATTAGGACCAAATGTCATACCATAGATCATCATAGAGCAGGATTCATCTATGATTATAGTGATATGATAAAACTAGGATTCAATTATCAAAATCAAATGGAAGTGATCATATCTTACATGCATCCCATCTTACATTGACTTTAGACAACCTGTATGATTTCACAAGTATTAGGCCATTTAATTGGATGATGGAGCAGGCCAGGAAGAAAAAGGTAAAACTGGTGTTGAGCACTTACTAGCAGCTCCAAACTAAATTACACAAGGAACTAAAACAATATGGAGACTCTGTCTCTACATGTTGATCAAAATGAGAATAGTTCAGCTAAAGTGTATCTATTATCACTAGAGATTTAACCCTTCTAGAAATCTAAGTAGTTTGTTCATTCTACTTCTTATTGATCAATGGTTAGATTGATCCTTATAGAAAGTTACTTTTCTGAGACATATTTCTGATGTCCTTCCATACCATACTGGAAGGCTGAGATCACTTGAGCTGGTGTCCTCATCAAGGGAGGCCACTTTTCAATGGGTGGTTCCTATGTGCACAGAACTGAAAGTTTGAAAAGAGGAATAGAAAGCCGTTCTACAGCGGTCTTTCTGCTGATACGTCCACGTGAAGTAATCACAACACCCCAAAAAAAACAAAAGCACCAAATAATAAGGTAATGATGAAGAATCCGCATTGAATTGAATTAAAAGAGAGAGAGAGAGAGAGAGGGAGAGGGGTTTTAGGGTTTGTCTTTTTACACAGTCTCCTCGGCCAAACGTACTTTTTGATGTTAGGGTTTTGTAGTTTGTGCAAGTGGGCCCACATATCATCGATGCATATAGCAAGGGCTGGTCCACCTAATCATCCACCCATCATTGAAATGGACGATTGTGATGTTATCAACTTGCCTAGCTAAACTGTCTGGGCAGGATCATGTGATGGAGTTTGATTTGTGTATTGATTGTCAGATTTATTTTGGATGGGATAGGTGGGCCCCATCTGCCCACATATCATCGATCCAAATAGTATGGGATTGTCCACTTAAATCATCCATCCATCCTTTAAATGAACGACTCTGATGATTTCGATCAATTTGGTGTAGCTGTCTGGATGGACACCACGTCATGTGATGGAATTGGATTTGTCTATTGACTGCCACATTTATTGTGCTTGGAACAGGTGGGCCCCACATGGATGGAGAGAGAAGGGAGGAAACGGGCCGAGCAGATTGTAGAAAGCAAGAGTGGTTGGTGGAGCAGGTGTGAGCAGAGACAGGGTCGTATGGTTGACCGGCTGCAGAAGGTTGAGTCTGACCTGGGAAATGCAAGATGAAAAAAGGAAGATTCAGGTGTTGGGTTTGTACGGATTATTTTTTTGTAGGTTAGTTTTTGCTAGAAGGTGCTGGAGATGTTAATAAATCCCAATTAGTGGCCTGGCCATGCCTTCAAAATGAGCCCTGCACACCCCCACTTCCCCATTCATTCCACAGCTTCTCTCTCTCCATCTATCTATCTATCTCCATGCATGTAGGCATGGAAAGTGGCTTTCTTTCTCTCCATCTCTCTCATGGGTTTGTTGGTATTGACATGATAAGGTTGTGGGGAATGTTGTCTGGCTCGAGGTCACGTAGATGATTCAGAAGCTTGGAGTAGTGGAATGAACCCTAGATGACCTCGGACCAGGCTTCATTCCCCTCAACCAACCTGCACCCTCTCTCTATCTCTCTACAATACATACATGGCAACCACAATTAGAAGAGGTGATAATATATCTTCATTCTTTTATTGGATTAGAAATGAAACTTTCTTTATCAGTTTATGTATCTTCTGTCTGTCATGTGTAGTGTATCTCAAGAGTACTGAAATATTTTTGGATTTTTTGTTCTTGATTTTGGACACACCCTTAAAATCTTCTTAGTGCATCTCAAGTCTGCAATATTTATGGATTTTTTTCTTGATTTTGGCTACATCTTTTTAGTGTATCTCAAGTGTGCAATCTCGTTGGAAATCCTCTTCTTTTGGCCACACACCCATTTAATCTCTTAGTGTATCTCAAGTCTGCAAAATTATTTACGGATTTCTTCTTGTTTTGGCCACACCCTTTTAATCTTTTGCGTGTATCTCAAGTGTGCAATATACACCCTTTTAATCTTTTGGGTGCATCTCAAGTGTGCAATATGTTTGAATTTCTTCTTGATTTTGGCCACAACCTTTTACACTCATCTCAAGCCTGCAATATTTTTGGATTTCTTCTTCATTTTGCTATCCTCTTTTAGTCTTTTTAGTGTATCTCAATCTACTATATTGTTGGGGTTTCTTCTTGCTTTTGGTCTTCAAATACACTAGTGGGTAGTAAAGTATAAGTTGTTTGTGGGTCTTTTTTTGGGGTGTTTTTATTTTTTTCTTTTCCACAAAAGTATGTTTTTCATCTGGATTCTTGGGTGCGAAAACTTTTTGTTTAATCTCTCATCCGTAGAGGACTCCCTTTCGGTAAAGCGATACACAATATCATTTTCTTCATCTTTCAGGTCTCATTACCTTTCTGTTGTAATTTGATGGGTATGTTGATTTATTTGTGAGAATGATTTGATTTATATTAGAAACGTAATTTTATTCATCTGGTTTTTCTGGTTTTGAAAGAGGGACCAATGGCCTCATTTCAGGGATGTGATGCATGCTTGCTGAAACATTTCGTAAATGTAAACACTTCCGTATGTTTGTCTAGATGTTATCACCTGGCGGTTTTAAGGGAACAATCCTAACCTTGTAGGCTTTTTGTTAGGCTCTCAGCTTTTCAAATTTACCTAGTTACACCCCCAGGTAAAATCTCTCTCTCTCTCTCTCTCTCTCTCTCTCTCTCTCTCTCTCTCTCTCTCTATGGGCATCAAGATGATGAAATCCATGATGGGTGGTTTTAACTTTTAAACAAGCTCATTTCTTTTTGCCAAACATACTAGAGATCATAAATACTATATACATAGAATGCTTGATGAATGATTAGAAGTTCATTTGTCTGAACACACTAAAGGTACAGGCGCATACTGCAAATGACAGAGGCCTTAATTTGTCTAAACACTCTAAATGATCAGTTAGGCGGGTACAATTCATTGCAGATGATGGAAGCATTAGTGGGTCTCTCTTTCTTCCTCTCATGATAAACGTACAATTAGGACTTTAATCTACCAATCATTTTCCTTAACACGTCATCTCACCCCAGTTCTTTTCCTTTATGCTTACCACTCACATCTGTTAGGATTTCTTTAATTTATTCAATGGAGGTTTATTATCCTTTGCTTTATCTAATCTTTTTTTTTTTTTTGGAATGAGATCATTAAGGCACTGACACTAGTGGCATGTGAGGAAGTGAGTGGAAAAGAAGTTAAATCGATTTTTAGGAGAAAGGCTTCTCTCGTTATTGGTTTTCTTCAGCCATTATTCTATAATATTGAATGGTTTCCATGTTTTGAAATGGTATAGGAAGAGATGGGCAGATGTAGAAGGCACGTATTTATGAAGCTTTTTAATAGTGTTGTAGCTTAGTTGCTTTTAATAGAAGCTCCTTAGTCCTGAGCAGAGGATGCTGCATTACCACGGCAAATGTGTTTTGTCATAGCACGGTTTATCATACTCAAAAGATAACCCCATATATGGGATCTTTTGGTAGAAAAACCATACATTGGTAAACATAAAAAAAAAAGAGCAAGAAAATATGTGTATGAGAGAGAGAGAGAGAGAGAGAGAGAGAGAGAGAGAGAGAGAGAGAATGGCTTATGAAATGGGAGTGTAATATTAGGACAGATGGCATTGAGGTGTCCCATTTTCTTCATTAAAAAAAAGAGCATTGATAGATAACTAGCTGCAAGAACAATCTTAATTATCAGAAGTTAGTAACCATCTGATAAAGAGCGGGTGTATAGATATAGAGGGAACAGTTCAGATGATTGTTTGTGATTAAATGTTTAAAATGTGCAAACTAATCCAGCAAATCTTTTTATGTTGGAGCAACTTGGTTATATTCCAGTGTGATAGATGTCCTATATTTTACTGTGGCCATGTTAGTCATAGGAGTCATGGTTAACATCATCCTTGTTTCAAAAGCGCATCTTTCTTATGAAATACAAAAGACCATATATGGGCAAAAGTGGATAAAAAATTTTGGAGTTCAAAGATGACCCATGTAGAGAGAGAGAGAGAGAGAGAGAGAGAGAGAGAGAGAGAGCTTCTTGGGTACCCTGTTAATTGCATTTAATTGAATGACGAGGATCTGACGTTTCTTGGAGATTGAGACGACGAGCATCCACCAGGACTTCTTCGCCTAGTTGTAGGCTTGTACAAAGTACTCCTCTTCAGGTTTTCTTCTTCTTTCCCAAGGTATGCATATGAATTGTTGTCCTTATTCGACAAGTGGGGTCCATCGTTTTGTGGTCCTCCAAACTCCAAATTTCTGACCTGGTTTTGATGAACGGTATCATATCCATTCATGGGGTCACGGCCATTTGCTTTCTGTAGGAGAGGGATACTAACTTTCAAACTGCTTGTTGGATTGAGATGGAGTGAAATGTCCATCATGAGATAATAAAAGCAAGGCTGTTAGGCTGTTCATTTCATTGGTAGATACTAGATACAGATACTCTATCACTGAAATGGAATTGAGATAACTTCATAGCATTGCTTAATGAAACGCGTCATTAAGTCATTTCAAAGAAATGGGGTGGTGGTGAGATAACTTCCTACCATTGCTTACACGTTTGACTTCATATCGAAGTTCTTACTTCAAAAGGAGCCATGAGGTCTTTGATCCTACAAGACTTAAACGGACACAGACACAAACACCTTATGCAATTCACCAAACACCTTATGCAATTCACCAACTTCCAGGTGGGATTCAATTGGAGTTAAGTAAGCCACTTAAAATGAGGATGAGATATTGGATGCCTGGAATCCCCGATATTTTATGGGACATAATCTCATACTTAGGTGGCCATTAGTTCAAGTTGGAAATAGAGATTGGTTCTTATGTGGGCTTCTTTTTTCAACCTTTCCAAGTTCAGTCCTTTCTTTTACTTTAAAAAAGAAAGAGGAAACTTGGCTCAAATCATAAGTCTATGTTGGACTGTTGGGTGTAAAGTAGACGTTTTAGAAAGAGGCTCTGCCGTGTTAAGGTTTTTAGACGTGTAGTACCTTCTATAAAGGATTGGGTTTGATTATGCCTTCTAAAAAAGAGAGGGTTTGATTGTGCCTTTGGAATTGAGAATGGGTTTCTTTTTTATTAGAGGCATTGTCATGGGTTCCTTTTGTGAAGGAATGGGTGATTTATGTGATAGGGAGATTTTCTTGAGCAGGAGATTTTATGTTAAGGAATTTTACTTCTCACATGTGTAGGAACATTGATGTAATTTCTTTTTGCTGTATTGTCATTTTCCCCAAGAACTGTCTTTCTCTTGTCCTGTACACAGGTGGCCTGTTTGGCAATTATGGTCTTTGAAATAAAGCAGCTGGTTTAATTATAGTTAAAATTGTTTGAAAAAGAGGTGTTTCAATTATACTCTTTTACAAATAGACCATTTGGGAATGTCTTATTCAATTAGACAAGTAAATTTGTCATTTTTTCAAAGTTATGTAAGCAATGTCGTACAAGCAACCGTATCATATAGTAAAAGTCATAGGCAAACTTACAGATAAAAAAAAAATCTGCCTCCAAATTGTAGCTCAGCTTGTAAGGGATACATATGTGCAAGTGAGAGTGTACTAATTTGAATGCCCATTGTAGCAATAAAAAGAAGTCTAAAAATGACAATTGCTTAACATAAACTTTCCGGACAATCTAAAGCAATATAAAAAAATCTATTTGAATTCAATTCAAGTCAAATAAACCTAAAAAGCATACCTGCCAAAAGGCACCTACGCATAAATACATAATCAAAATTTCAAACATAGTTATTTGTTGTTTTCTCTACTTTCCCACCTTACACTGACGAGCCTTTAGATGATATTTGGCTATTTGCCTGTATGTCATGTTTCTAATCTATACTAGGAGATGATACTATGAAGTGGGGGACCCTTCAAGATTTTCCCAAATGGAAAGATTCTAGCCCAGAAGAGGCATGAAAATGAATGGCAATCATGTTGCAATGTGGATAAGTTTGGAGTATTTTTCATCCTTGCTTGAATCATCATACCAAATCTAGCTATGGGTCATAGAACATGGGCAATACAACCTATAAGTGGCATTGAGGGAAATGTACCTGTTCTTTTGTGGAGGGACCACAATGCCTGATGCTTCTTGAGACCAGTGTAGGGGCATGAGATGGATAGTCCATACTGCCCATGTAGTGGGGCCCATTGATGGATTGAAAGATCTTATATTTTATTTGTTTCCTACAACCAGACCGATCAAAAAAAGAAGGAGAAAATGGCCCTGAAAAAAAGTTAACATAATAGATCATGTAAACCCTCATTCAATAGAAGCAAGGGGCCATCCGAAATATTGTTTTGGATGGCTGAACCTTAGTGCATGGGATTCAAATGGAAGGATTTGTCTCCATTGCCACAACTTTTTTTTTTTTTTGAAATTATCACCTTGAGAAATTTTTAGTTTTGAGGTTTTCTCTGGATATTATCATAACAATGTCAAGGAAAATAAAATAATTGTTAAATAAATAAATGCAAAATAAATGTAATATACTATAGAAAATATTTTAAAACTCTTTTTATATATATATATATATCACACTACATTTTTCATGATACTTTGAATCTTGAAAATACTTTTTAATGATATAACTGAAAAATTATAGCTTCTAACACCGCTAATAGTTTTTAAAGTGTTGTGCTACACCTAGACCCTTACTCCATGACCTAGGACATACCATGATTTGATGAAAAATTTAAAAGATGAATAATACGTATTTTGTTTCTTGGGTTTTGACTCTATGGCTATCTTAAGACCTAACATTTTTCCGCCTACCATTGAAGTTACGCATGGACGGTCTGATCCATATATATCATCACCAATTAAAACTTTGCCCAAAAAATAAAGTACAAAGATCTTTCTCTATATGTTTTCTCGTGAAGACTCTCCCTTTGACTTGCATTGCATGGTTTGTCGTCTTGGGTCGTTGGGTGTTGTTATCTTCAAAAAGCTACGAGCAGGTGACAGCCATTTCATGCGCGTTTCACGTAGATATGTTTCTTTCTCAAGGTGGAGTGGTTCCATGTCTTCCACTTTACACTTCTCTTCCTTTGGTCTTAAGCTTACAGTACTTTGTTTTACATTCCCATTGATAAAAAAATCATCAAATTGAGTGACTAAATTTTGATGGGCAATGGATGAAGAATGCCCTGATTGAGACCATTGCTTACAATTTTCTGGCAACCAAACAAGTTGGGTGTAATCGAATTTATGGACAATTGATGGTTAGGTGCTTTAATTTGGTCAAATCAGGCAACTGCAAGCTGATGATTGTAACTATCATCCAATTGGCGCATGATCTTGGCCGTAGATCATGAAGCGGCCTTTCAAGTGATAGGTCTGAGATTAGTGGGTCCCATTCAATGGCCATGTTGTGGTCATGCTAGCATTTGCCTCATAGAATTAGATATATGATACAAGTAACAAAGGAGAGGTAAGCACAGTAGGCAGACAAAGACTAAAGCCTAAAAAGACTCAAAAAAGAAGGCGTAAAGCAGGGCCGGCCCTGGAGGGGGGCAGTAAGTGCCCTCGCCCCGGGCCCATTTTTTCAGAGGGGCCCAAAAATGAGATTGACGAGATTCACTGAAAAGTAAAATTAATATTAAAATTATTAGATGAGTATGCTCAATTTTAATTTTTCATAATTAGGCCCACTGAAAAAATTTGATGCTCAGCTTACTGTTACACAATTCCTTGTCCAACACAATTTTATTTTTTCATAATTAGGCCCAATGAAAATGTGTACTGTTATATGCAAAATTAACTAATTTTGATTTATCATAATTGAGCCTACTTAAAATTTGATGGTCAGTTAGTATTTAACTTTGTTAAAAAAGTCCATGGCCCACCCTGAATGCTTACTCTTGATTTGAAACTAAAACATAAAGTTTATGAAACCTTATAGCCGTAAATTTATTTTTTTGAACTTCTGTGGGCCCCATAATCAACATCTGAACCTTTAATCCATTTAATCATCTGAACTTTTTACAAATTACAAGTATTTGTCTTGTAAAAGAACTATTGAATTGTTACAACTTACAAGTATTTGTCTTGTTTATACATTATAACCTTTTATTTTGAATGTTTATATATTGAAGTTTGAATTTATATGCTTTGAATGTTAAATTTTTAGTTAATTTTGACAAGTTAGATATTGGTTGAAAAATGAATGAGGCCATCACTAAGTTTATATATATATATAGAGG
The DNA here is from genome assembly GCA_012931725.1 of Litsea cubeba. Taxonomy (NCBI): domain Eukaryota; kingdom Viridiplantae; phylum Streptophyta; class Magnoliopsida; order Laurales; family Lauraceae; genus Litsea; species Litsea cubeba. Next base: position 18,142,337 of record CM022949.1, read on the forward strand.
TCTAATTTTTAGGCTTGCCCTGGGCCCTGAAAAATTCAGAACCGGCCCTAGCGTAAAGAATAGGATGGACGAAGCTTTATTGGCTTCTCTCTTATCACCTTCCATGATAATCCTGGAAATAGGTGGTAGTAGTTAATTAGAGAACTACCCAATACCCATCACCCAACTTAGCCTTTGTTCTTTTCTTTGTTGGCTGGTGGTAGGATAGCTGCAGCAATAATATATATAGGGAGATATGATGTTGATAATCATATACGGCCTGATTGTGTATCCTAAGTTGCCAGAACCCAATAAGAAAATCTGCACAATAGGGCCCACCTACATGATGTCTAACCATTGGATCAGACCCTTTCCCATAATTGCTAATAGTCATAAAGATCACTTCAATAGAAACAAGATTCAATGATTCACCATTAGACGTGCAAAATTTTCCCCTCAAGCTAGATCAATTAAAAAATGAATCTCACTCCAATCTTGGTTGTCATCATAATCATTGAAGTGTTATGCTATATAGTATGTGTAGGTGCACAAAAAATCACGGACCCGGGGGGTGGTGTTCTTGCGACTCACTGAGGAAGACGAAGGCTGAGGCTCCCCGTTTCCTCGTTGAAGGTGGAAGAACCGATGCCTGAGAACCTGGAAGAGGGAGAAGAAACAGGTCAGAGGACCCTGGCTGTGGGCAGCGCAGGGCTCTCCGATGCCTAAGTCAGTATGTGTACTGGACAGTAGGAGGAGATTTTGGGGGAGAAGGTGATACCAGTGTGTTTCTCTCAGACGGGAGAGAGAGCGTCCCCTTGCTGTTCTGGTTTGGCCCCTTTTATAGGGGAGGAGAGGAGACAAGGAGGTGACTCCGTCAGGGAGCTATCCCATCGTGACATGTCGTGTCGCATCGGGCCATACCCGGGCGTCTGTGGACGCCGCTCTGTCAGAGGACGTGGGCGGCATGGGAGGCTCTGTCAGAGGGTATGGGCGTGCCCTTGTCTTGTCGCGCGTGCTCTAACGTGCTTAAGTGTCCAAGGGTGGACAGCTGTCAGGCCCTGCCTTGGCTAGCCCTGGCATCCTGACCGAGGTCAGGGTGCGACGCTGAGGTCGGGGACCCGAGGGCGGAAGCCGAGGGCGGGAAGCCGAGGTGAGGCTTTTGCCGAAGTGGGAGCACTTGGCCGAGCAGGCGGAGCGCGGACGTTTGAGATGAGTTTTGCCGAGGTGGATTAGCCGGCGCGGCAGCACGGGATGGAGAATCAGGCCAGTTATCCGGTGAGCTAGGAAATATCCCCACACAATAGCCCCTCAGCTTCTGAGCTCAATAGACTGCTCTTTGAGGTCAGAAGGTAAGTATCATGGAGGATGACTGGCTGGCAATGGACCAGAGCTAGAGGTCGGCATCACTGCTAAGCTGTAACAGGGTGCTTCTGCCGAGCTGGAGAGCCACACAACTGCCGAACTGGAGAATGGGTACCGAGATGCGCTAATGGAGATCCCACTGGCTCTTCACCAGGGGCCTGTGCCGGGCATCGGGCGCGTGGCCGAGATGCGCCTGCCGCACGCAATGGAGATCCCACTGGCTCTTCACCAGGGGCCTGTGCCGGGCATCTGGCGCGTGGCCGAGATGCGCCTGCCGCACGCAATGGAGATCCCACTGGCTCTTCACCAGGGGCCTGTGCCGGGCATCTGGCGCGTGGCCGAGATGCGCCTGCCGCACGCAACGGAGATCCCACTGGCTCGTCACCAGGGGCCTGTGCCGGGCATCTGGCGCGTGGCCGAGATGCGCCTGCCGCACGCAATGGAGATCCCACTGGCTCGTCACCAGGGGCCTGTGCCGGGCATCTGGCGCGAGGGCCGAGATGCGCCTGCCGCACGCAACGGAGATCCCACTGGCTCGTCACCAGGGGCCTGTGCCGGGCATCTGGCGCGTGGCCGAGATGCGCCTGCCGCACGCAATGGAGATCCCACTGGCTCGTCACCAGGGGCCTGTGCCGGGCATCTGGCGCGTGGCCGAGATGCGCCTGCCGCACGCAATGGAGATCCCACTGGCTCTTCACCAGGGGCCTGTGCCGGGCATCTGGCGCGTGGCCGAGATGCGCCTGCCGCACGCAATGGAGATCCCTCCGGCTCTTCACCAGGGGCCTGTGCCGGGCATCTGGCGCGAGGGCCGAGATGCGCCTGCCGCACGCAACGGAGATCCCACTGGCTCGTCACCAGGGGTACGAAGCTCTGGACGACTAGTGGCGGCAGAGGACCGTGCGATCAAGGCTGACAGCAGAGGACCGTGCCGTCATGACGGTAGAGGGTCGTACGATCGAAGCCGACAGTAGAGGGTCGTACCGACGTCGTCGCAGCTGACGGCGCCATCGAAGCTGACAGTAGAGGACCGTGCCGCCAGAAATGACGGTAGAGGGTCGTGCGATCAAAGCTGACGGGCGGTCGAAGCTGAAAAATGATTGGAGGCTTCAGCAGCCCCCCGAGCTGGAGGAGACTTCTGTCATGGAGGCGTCCGCCGAGATGGACGCTGCCGCGGAGCTGGAGGCATCCGCCGAGATGGAGGCGTCCGCCGAGATGGACGCTGTTGCGGAGCTGGAGGCATCCGCCGAGATGGAGGCGTCTGCCGAGGTGGACGTTGCCTGTTGATTGCCATTGAAATACTTCTGGGCTCGGGTTTCGTCTGCTTCTTGCCTGACGAACTGGTTTACCCTTCTCATCAGCGCTGCCACAGTGACCACGGGATGCATGACCAGGTCCCTTCGAAGCTCGTTGCCTGGCAGGAGGGCTTGTTGGAAAGACAGGATCGCTATTGCATCTGTAGTATCCTCGATCTGGCTGTAGACAGTCCAGAACCTTTTGGCGAACTGCGTGACGCTCTCGGCCTGCTTCATTCTGAGGGCCATCAGGTCGGCGATCGACCTGGGGATGACCCTGTGAGCTTGGAACTTCGTCATGAAGGAATTCCGGAGCTGCTGCCAACTTTTGATTGATCCTTGGGGGAGTGCGCAGAACCACTTTAGGGGGAGGTCCCCGAGGCTGGAGGAGAAGACTCTGCAGTTGAGGTGGCCTGCATCGCCCCACACCGACATCCTCTGAGTGAAGTGCCGGAGGTGTGCTGCTGGATCCGAGGTTCCATCGTAAACGATGAACCTCGGGACTTTGAAATCTTCGGGAAGGGGGAAGCTCCTGATCTCTGGAGAGAGGGGAGATGTGCCGAGATCGTCAGAGTTCAGCCGAACTCGAGCGAAACCGGCAGCCTCCAAGTTTTGTCGTACTGCTTGCTCGATGCGTTGATCAAGCCACTTTCTGGTGTCGTGGTTGTTGCCCGGAGCTTGGTTGCTTCCGTTGTCCTTCAGGGTGCGTTTTTTGGAAGGTGGGGTCGAGGTCGAACCCTTAGAGGATGAAACCCAACTGAGTACCCTGCTGTTGGACGCTCGCCGGATTAGATCTTGCTCTTGACCTTTCCCGGTGGGGGACCGTCGGCAGCTGTGTCGACAGTGTCAGCGGTTCCTTTCCCTCTCTGGTTCTCCGAGGCATGGTGTTTGGGAAGATGGCTTTTTGTAGCGTTTCCCACAGACGGCGCCAATTGTAGGTGCACAAAAAATCACGGACCCGGGGGGTGGTGTTCTTGCGACTCACTGAGGAAGACGAAGGCTGAGGCTCCCCGTTTCCTCGTTGAAGGTGGAAGAACCGATGCCTGAGAACCTGGAAGAGGGAGAAGAAACAGGTCAGAGGACCCTGGCTGTGGGCAGCGCAGGGCTCTCCGATGCCTAAGTCAGTATGTGTACTGGACAGTAGGAGGAGATTTTGGGGGAGAAGGTGATACCAGTGGTTCTCTCGGACGGGGGAGAGACCGTCCCCTTGCTGTTCTGGTTTGGCCCCTTTTATAGGGGAGGAGAGGAGACAAGGAGGTGACTCTGTCAGGGAGCTATCCCATCGTGACATGTCGTGTCGCATCGGGCCATACCCGGGCGTCTGTGGACGCCGCTCTGTCAGAGGACGTGGGCGGCATGGGAGGCTCTGTCAGAGGGTATGGGCGTGCCCTTGTCTTGTCGCGCGTGCTCTAACGTGCTTAAGTGTCCAAGGGCGGACAGCTGTCAGGCCCTGCCTTGGCTAGCCCTGGCATCCTGACCGAGGTCAGGGTGCGACGCTGAGGTCCGGGGACCCGAGGGCGGAAGCCGAGGTGAGGCTTTTGCCGAAGTGGGAGCACTTGGCCGAGCAGGCGGAGCGCGGACGTTTGAGATGAGTTTTGCCGAGGTGGATTAGCCGGCGCGGCAGCACGGGATGGAGAATCAGGGCCAGTTATCCGGTGAGCTAGGAAATATCCCCACACAGTATGGATTTATATATACCTTTATTCTCAACCTTGTTAGAGGCCATCTGTACACCACCTCTACTATGTTCCCAAGTATAACTTCATTTTTGACAAGCTATAATAAGGGCTTCGGATAGGAAGTCTAAGAATTAATGTTGTGGGATAATTATGAATTCTCCAAATACATCTCCCAAGTAGTTCCCAAAATGTAGAGTGCAGTCCAACATTCATGAAATTGGAATTTCAAATGCCAAAGGTGAATTTTTGGGAGGTTCATTAATAGAATCTCAGCATTCAAGTTAAAAAAAAAAAAAATTCAAATCCATTAAAAATATGTTAGAAATTTCGGACACTTGCAATTCTTGTCAGAAATGTCATCAAACAAATATGGGCTTTTTTTTTTTACAGTTTACAGGAATTTTCGACAAAATACCAGATATTGAAAATCTCTAACAGCATGCCAGTTGTTCTACAGTTCTACTCCTAGCATTTAATATTTCCTATTTAATTAATGAGATTTCAAATTCTCAGTTTTGCTGATTGCTCCTACCTGCATACTGACATGAATAAGAATTGAGGACATGATCATGACCAAAGGTGTAGCCCCATCAATAAAAACCCTCCCATACAATCAAGTCCAACTTGATTGATGTAAAACACCCATCTGGGGTGGGTCTCTGGTCCCTGCTCCCTGGTCCCTGTTTTGGGTTGCAGATGGTCCAAATTGACCATTTAGCTGGGACAATCTTCCACATGGGGACCACCTGACCTGATGGACAGTATGGGTTGTCACGTGACTGCATACAGGAGGGGGTGTGCACTGTACATATGAATAGACAATTCATTAAATACACACAAAACTCAAAAAAAAAGGAAGGGACTATCGGATGCATGTCGTAACGGGTACGCCACTTCAGATACTTTTCCTCGGTGGCTGCAAATTCACTAAAAAGGGACCTCAGCTTGATTCAATACATACGTCATGTGTGGCCCACCTGATGGGTCCCTATTCTGTGTGATCAAAGAAAGAGGGGTCGACATGACAGCCCCTTGCTGTCGAATTGAAACTACATGCCAGATTTAGAATCTTCCAATCTCTGATGAGATCTTCAAGACCCCTTTGAAAATCCCACTTTGGGGGAGATGAGGACAAGTTTAGAGGGGACAGGTTGCTTTGTGGTGATTCCTCAATTTTTCTTTTCCTCTAGTCGTGAATTTTCAACCTTGTTTGGATTTTGAGTTTTGAATGCAGAAAGCATGCAAACTGCAAAGTATATATAGGAGGAAACATTTTTAAAAACTGAAACGTTTTGGGTGAAGGAAGAAAATAAGGATTTTTACGTATGAATTAAATTTAAACTCTAATTAAATGGTGTGATGAAGAAAAACAATGAAACTATGGTACTGTGGTTTGTATCTTATTTTTGGACCAAAATACTCTCATTGACAATATGGTCAACTACAGTTGATGATATCGTCAAGCTCCTCTAATTTGAATCTCAAAATTCCGCGATTTTGGCCACCCAATTTATCTTCTTCCTCTTGTTGCTGCCTCACCAACTCAAGTCTCTTGCGCTTATGGCCCACCTACTGCACCACTTACTTGGTCCTTGATTTGGGTTGGAAATGGCAGTGAAACAGTACCTCTCTCATGTAATTTTAAAATTACAAAACTCCTCACATTGAAAAGGGTTGTTGCACTAGAAGGGTCATCAAGGAGGAAGGTATCTGAGTCCCTACAGAATGCTCTTTTGCAAGTTGTATTCTTTTGTTTCTATCCACCACTCAAGTTGAGACCTTTATTGTCCGATCTCCATAAGATCACCATGGTCGAAATGGTCAATATCCTTATCCAGAGACTTAATTTTACGAGGCCATTATATATTTTTTTCTTGTTGATTGGCTTTCCATAGAGTATGTCATCAAGGACCGTTCCACTTTGGATCCAAGCTATCTGAGAAATGTAGGCAATGGACCCAATCTTCAAGCTAAATGATAATATTATTTATGGTCCAAGACTATGTTTTAATGTTTGTGATAATATCATTCATCCTGAGGTTTTTTCGCTTAGTATGCATAAAGAAGTAATAATTTTCCTGCCACAATGGTCCATGAGTGGTGATTCGATTTTCTCCTCTGCTTATTTCCAACTGAAAAACGCACCATGTATGCACTAAATGTGAATATTGATGAGGATGGTCGCTTAGCATTCTCTTCACTTATCGAGTCGGTTATGGATAGGCAAAAGGCAAGGAACTAGTCAGTTGGGAGCAACAAGAGGAAGAAGAAGATTTGGGCAGCCAAAATGGAGGATTTTTGGGATTTAAATTAGGGCAGATTGACGATAACGTCAATGAGGACATTTTGATCGAAAAATAAGGTACGAACCACACTGGACCATTTAATTTTAATTAGAGTTTAAACTCATTTTTTTTAATAAAAAATCCCGAAAAATATTATGTGTCGTCACTTTTAAATAATAATGAGATTTTAACATCAGAGAACCAGTCGTCCTGTAAGGACTTACATGCTTACGGTGCGTACTATTAGGTGGGGCCAACCTATATATCAAATTTGAAGTTAATTTAATACTTCTAATCCTTTCATCCATTGGTTCACAAGTTTAACAACTTCATATCAAACAACAAAAATTGACCCCAATCCAACGGTCCAGTTCATTCGAATCTATACAAATTCATGGGATCGTGTGCCTATAAGAAGATTGTGTATGTGTGGTCCATTTGGATGCGTTATAAGGCGGGCCCTAATAGGCATTCTACACTGTGTGCACAGCAAGGATCATCCTTCCAGGACCAGTTCTCTTAACATCATAAGAGAAAATAGTGTTTCTCCCTTGCATGAGAAAATCTTGCATCTGCCTCTCGTAAACAAGCAGGGATGTATCCTGAACCTCAATGAAGGGCTTGGGATTGGGCCCAAATCAAGGACCCATTACCTGTATACCCATACCATATTCTCCTATAATATACTTACATTTATCAATACAGTGAATTTCTTTCTGTGAACGTCCTGATCCAAATGTCAGAGAGAGGGGAGTATCAATAAACGCACTTTGTATTTATTAACAATGTACTTACTCCTTGGATATGAAGTTCATGGACCCAAACATTGAACCCAAGGGGAAAAAAGGGTCTGTGTTGGAGCATGCATGGCTTTTTCTAATTGGGTCCTCGTATATTTCTGAGAGCCGTTTTGCATCCCTATGTTTAAATTCTTTTAGTTTGTACAGCTGCAAGAGTGAGTCCTCGAATCCACATGATCCATCATTCCATTGATCAAATGGTGAGATTTTCAAGATATAATTTACCCATGGTAGGACAAAATAACCATCATCATAATTAAAGCCTTGTTCCAACCATGCTAGGGTCGGCTACTATTCCAGTCTATCTTTGAATAACTATGAATTAACAGAAGGCATAATGCATGGTTAATGAATGAGGACTGGAAACCATCAAAGACCGGCCATCAAAAAAGGCCCTCAATCGATCGTCACATATGGACGATTGCACTTGGAATCAATGAAAACTCAATTTCCAATCCAAAATCTTTTGAAATCCTACCTAGACATTTCCTTCAGCCCAAACATTGATCACAATTCATGTTTACCGTTCATTCAGAGGCCACAACATATAGGGGGCTTTTACAATAGACACTGCAAGTGAAATAGTACGGCCACATACCCGTTACGGTGAATTACTGGCCCTTCAAGACACATGGAGGTGCTTGTTTCTGATTATGATAATGCAGAAAGGATGGATTCTACTGGCATGGCAACATTGCTAATGAAATGATTTTTCTCCCTTTTACCAATTAAGTTGTAAAGCTTACACCCTAAAAGAACATGCAGCAATAAAACTGATTATAGAAACTTCACTCAAGCTTGTTCAGGAAAAACTCTCTCCAAGAAACTGATGAATCGTTTTGAATAGAGCTTAGGCTCAACTGCAGATATTGTCAAAGGATCGAATTGTAGAGATTTGTAAGCATGCTCTATTTTCTTTTTTATATTGTATTCCTGCAGGATGTCAATGATGCCAAAATAGAGCACAACATCGTATACCTCAAAGAGATCACCCAACTCTGAGTTAGCTCCATCAAATTGAAGCTTTCGATGTGCTTTAGCTGGCATGTTTACTCCTAGTTGGACCCGCAACCTGTGAAAGGAACCATCCATTAGAAGGACGGGCTAGATCCCAGACTACCACAGTATAATTATGCCAAGGGAAAGGACAAAAGTGCAAGTTTATTGCTTTTTCCTAGAGGCAATTTATCGACAGTATATTAGGAATGAAAGTGCATCGGTTCAAATTGTCCAAATTGTGTTTGGGATGGATATCAGATCACATGGCATCCACCATAAATTGGTCAGCAACATATGGACAGGTTGGATGGTTAAAAAATTCAATTGGTTAAGATTGTCAAACCAGTGCAACCTTGGAAAATAGGCCCCTGATTTGGATGCTGATAATTTAGCCACTTCTGTACCTTTAAGTGACATCAATTTATAGCCTTCTCCTTTAATCATCACTTCTGTATCTTTAAGTGACAGATCAATTTATATCCATCTCCTTTAATAATGCAAGCTTAGAATACAATATAACTGTACCCTAAAAAAAATGTTTTCACGCCTGCATCAAATGATTGGTTGTATTTGCAAGGATATGATACAAGCAGTCTGCATTAAATGTTAGGCATTTTGAGAGCTTATGGATTCTCCAAATTGAAGAAATTACCAAGATTTACAAATAGGAAAACATACCTTCCAGTGCCAGGCAAAATAAGGTCAACTTCCTCATCTCCTGCAGCTGATGTTCTCAGTGTGCTACCTCTTATGTGAGAACCTGCCACAGTGCTGACCGAGCCTGGCTCATGAGTGACCAAGAGCAGACCCTTTGAATGCATCAAGAACTCACATTGCAAAGATGCATCCACTGCGATCATAGAGGATAAGAGTTACCAGTACATCTTTCTTCTTTTTTTTTTTGGAAGAGTATGGTACAATAATTATCAAGAAGAGTTCTTTACTTTGAAACTTGTGCACGCACATAAGGTTAAAGTTGGCTCATAAAAGCATAGATGACACGTAATAGTTGTAACATAAAAAATGTACACAATTATAGGTGTTAAGATTAATAGTACAGCAAATATAGCCTTAATTTGGATGAAGAAAAATAGAGCACTAGAACAAAAGGACCAATTGATATCCCTATATAAATAGGGATTTTGATTAGGGATGGTAACAGGTGACCTGCTCCAGCCGACTCCAATTAGTGGTGGGTTTGGTATTGGGCTTTTTAGGTTTGGGGCAGGTGTGGATTTATAGATTGTGATCACTGTCAGATTCGGGGCAAGTTCATGCTTTTGTCACCCTGACTTACTCTGTTTATAACTATTTTAGATATTTTCTAATGGGTTTTATTTAGAAACCTTGTGTCGTGCAGTGGGTGGAGTACATTTCAAAAGGTAGAAGTTTGTGGTTTCATATCCTCTTATATATATATTTTTTATAATATATATTTTATAAAAATATTTAGTATTAAACCCGTCCCGATTCATACCCATCAAGGGGTGGGTGTGGTACCGCAAATTATAAACCCGAAGTTGGGTTGGGTAAGGCAGGGTAGGTCTCAGTAGGGGTGGGTTCGGCTTTAGACTGACCCATACCAAATCCGATTTGCCATTCCTAGTTTTGATGCGTGAAATTAGGATTTAGTGGTTGGCCAGATTGTTCATTAAAATTTGAGTAAAGAAGAATGCCCGATTGATGAAGAAAGAGCATGGCTGGTTATTTTCTAAAGAACAAAGGAGGCATTCAGACTTGTGCAAATTATTAGGGTATCAAACTTATGTCCATACAATATGACTTGGGATAGAGTAATAGCAATGCCTTTGAAAGGAATCAAACAGGGGCGGACCTATGTTAGTCAAATTTAAAAACCACTAGAGAGTTGAATGGGGCTTGGCCCATGCCCCATGTAAGTTAAAAAAATCGCCCCACTTCGTTGACTCTTTTCTTCTCTTCCTTGGTGGAAAGGAACCAAATTTTTTTTTTTTTTCCTTTTCCTTCAATCTCTGCGGGGGAGTAAGATCACGCTACTCGTCTCCATTCTGACTGGAGGAAGATGAAGACTCTTGTTTACACTTTTTTATCTTTTATGTGATCTTGGCATTTGTGTTTCTTAGATGTTGTCTCTCTTTTTATTGGTTTTATCATCTGGGTCATCTCCAAATCTACCATTGTAGAAGCTATTGAGGGAAGCTATGGTGGAGCTTGGAGTCAGCGGCAGCGCAGGAGAAGGGGTTGAAAGAACAACTATGTGTAGTTCTTCTCTCTTGCCTTATATGAGTGATGGGTTTCTTTGTAGAGATGAGAGAGATAGCAATGTTTAACCCTGCATTTGCTCGAGACAAAGGCAAGGAAAAAAGGTGCCTAGTAAGGATTAGCTTCTCTTTCTCTCAAAAGGAGCTCTAGATTTGGATCAATGGAATTTGAAAAATTAGGGCTAAATCCGAACTCTTAATCTCTAAATTATAATTCCAAACCTAAATCCCCAAATCCTAAATGAAATCCTAAGCCCTAAATCACCAAATCTTATATGCAAACCGTAAGCCCTAATTCCCTAAATTCCCTTTATTCGTAAGCTCTAATCCCGCAGAGTCCCCTAATTCATAATCCCTAATTTCTCATTTTTGAAATTTTTTCTTGGCCCATAATATGATTTTATGATTATTCTAATAATGACCATTAGCAAATATAGGTGGTTTCATGTGGTACATGAACTATTAGGAGCTTAAGGAAAGGATAAAGACTAAGATGATACTAATTTTCACAATATCATGATGATTACTTTTTTAGGTTACTTTGGAGGTTTTTTTTTTAGTATTGTTGTAGTATGGTTGCTAATTGATGCGCAATTTCTTGAGCAGTAGAAAGTGCTTATTTATGAATTTGGTGTTAGTAGTAGGATTCCTCACAAAAAGAAAAACTAGTTGAAAATCATGTCTTTAACCTATTATATAAATGGAGATTGTTGGTAGTTGGCAATGATTTTGACGCATTTGACTTATCTTTAAATTAGATATGGAAAGATATATATATATATATATAAGATCAACAACTGCTAATCTATTTAAATGAAATATTTTTTCTCCTTTTCTATTGTTAATATGAAAAAAAAAACTAGTAAAACAATTATTGATATTTTCAATCGACCATTATCTGCCCCACCCAAACTAAAATCCTGGATCCGCCATTGGAATCAAATGCTTTGAAAAACTAGTTCGATTTATGAAAGGTAGATTTACTACAGAAGCCATTTGCCTATTAAGACGACTCATGAAAAAAAATTTAAAGAGAGGTAAAATTTACTTGACATTTATTGATTTAGAAAAGGCCTATAAGTAGGTCTTAGGTCTTAAGGCGCAGTATATTTCCAAAGATTGAAGACAACATGCAACCCTAATGGTTATACTGAAATTATAGAAGACACATACAAAGGGGTAGTAACAAGTGCGGAAACTGGCGATAAAAGATGCCTGAGTTCCTAGTTGGAGTTGCATTATACCAAGGGTCTGTTTTGATCCCCTATTTATTCAAGACGTAACATTAGATATCAAAGACAATGTTCATTCATTTATGCTGTGTGCGCCAAGGTTCTTACAGGGACTATTCTGTAACCAACAAAGATTTTGAATGAAGCAGTAAGGAAAGACATGAGTATGAGATTAGGTTGTGAAAAAAGTGAAACTCACATAGCTGGCCCGGAAAGATGGGATAAGTTTATGATTGACATTTAGATGAATACAGCCATCATCCAGAATGTTAAATCATAAAAGCATCTATCAAGTGGCCCGTGGCAGAGTGGAAAGTGATCACTATTTGCAACCTTGAGGTTGTGGGTTCAAGTCATGTTATACACACAACACACACACACACACACACACACACAGAGAGAGAGAGAGAGAGAGAGAGAGAGAGAGAGAGAGAGAGAGAGAGAGAGAGAGAGAGAGAGAGAGAGAGAGAGAGAGAGAGAGAGAGAGAGGCCATGGTGCAGAACTTGCACCAATCAGAGGTGAACGAGAAAGATTGGGGCAAGTCACAGTCCTCTTGATAATCCAAACCATTGCTGTCTCAAAACACCAACCAAGGGTCATGGTGATCTTTGGAAATGTCTACCAAATTGCAGGTGGATGTGCATGTACATTTTATCATAAGAAAAACGATGCATTTGAGTTAATTAATTATTACTTGTCATAGTCATTGGTCCATACATCCAAAAATGAATGATTTCAAGTAGCTTAAGCAATCAGATAAAACAGAGACATGAGAATTTCTGTTAGAGAAACTTGCAACTGCAGTATTTTGTGTCTGTGTTTCTCCTATGAAAATGTAAAGAGGAGTTCTAACATCCTAGTGCACATAACACACTTCCTTTTTTATATTGTTTCCTTATTTATAGAAGAAATTTATTTTGTTCCTTTCCTTACAAGGTATATGAGTTAAACAGGGATTTAGGAAAGACAAATTCATTTATATTCAACAGATATTCATGTTGAAAAGAGAGTTTACCATCATGAACCAGTGAACTGCTATCTTGAGGTTCTGTGGGGTCTTTCAAAAGTTCAGGAGCTCTAAAATGTAGCCCCAACAACAAGCTATAGTCAATTATGCATTGTGACTCCAGAAACATGCAATCCAGATAGATTTGTCTGCACATAACAAACTGAAATGAAGATAAGGAAAAGAACTTGTTCAAAACAATGAAAAGCAGAATAGTAACCTAAGAAAAAACTTCACACATTACTATGAAGTTGTCACTGCAGGTGAAGTGATGGAAAATTTTATCTGCATAAGTATGCATTTTTCTTTAATCATGCCTGCTGTTTAGATTTGCAACCCATTGGTTTTTAAGGATACACCTTCTCTTTCTTCTTCTGGTGTTAGAATCATGCACTTTTTACTCTGCTAATACAAAACATAGAAAGAGAGAATGGATATGTACCAAAAAATGGCTGTCGGTATCATTTCTTTAACAATGATTAATTCTCTTTCTTTAATCCTAAATTACAAGAACTGCATGATTAGCACCTGGTCAAGTTGCATTCTCTATTTCCAAGTGGAAGTTGATGTTTAAATTCTTGGGGATGCGATTTTAGGTACACTAAACTCAACCTAGTAATCTCAAGATTTTGTCATTGAGCACCATCAAATTGAGCTATAAGGCCGGTTTTGACCTGAACCACATCCAATAGAAGAATCAATACCAAAGAAGGAAAGTTTGATAAAATATTTCCAAAATAAGGAAATTTCAATTCAGGCCATTTGCATAACAAAGTGGACAATTTGCGATTACTCGTAAGAGCTAGCCAATAAAATCATCACTCTTTACTTGAGATTTCTCTTCAAAATTTAGTTTTTAATATATCATCTGTAAGAAAATGACAAGAACGAAAAAATAAAAGAAAAGGGCAGAATAGCAAACATGGGCACCACGCAATACAGATTACTTTTGCGCGCGCCCACACCACCCCACACCACCCCCCCCCCCCCCCCCCCCCCCCCCACCCAACCCAACAAAACAGCCATCAATAATTTAAAGGTTTAAAAAATAGCTGTAAAAAAACATAACAATCTGAGACATGTGATAAATAAAAAAAAAACTGTGAAATACAAACTCAACTTACTTGAAAAGAGCATCACGCCAGGATTTTTCCAAATGAAATTCATAACATAAATCAAGATCTTTCAACGTGGTAGACTCATCAATTTCACACTTATTTGTAGATCTTCCTTGAGATGATCCTTTTAAGTCATAACGTCGATGGATACGTAGTTCTGAGCAGCACATATTCCCCATCACTACAAACCGGACCTACAAAAGGAAAAAAGACCATGATAATGCAAATGAAGAAACAAATACATGTGTGTGTATCAATAGTTTCACCTGAAAGATACCTCTCATGGTTCATATGTGAGGAACAATCTCAGGATGCATACCACTCCTATGCATTGCATGTGGAAAGGTCGCATTACAGATTAGATTTGGGCAAAAAAGGGATATATTGGTCAGAACATACCCATTACCCACCCTTGGTTTAAGGGCCTCAAAAATTCAAAGATTTCTTAAGTTGCATTTTCTTTTGAGTTCAATAAAACAGTGAGTATAGGTCTGGATGAGCGTCAAATTGTGGTGACCGCTAATTCATGTGCATGGGTATGGACGGGGATAGTAAGCGTGGGGAGATGCATTAATCATAGCGTGGTCAGATAAGGGGATGAAATTACTGTGAAATCATTCCTCACAGAACACTAAAAGATACCACTCGAGCGAATTTTTTTAAATCTATATTTAGTTTTAACATAGTTTCTAGGATGGGAAGTGAATTTGAGAAGCACCTAAAGAAGATCAGAAAAAAAAATATGGGAAGCGTGCAATGTGAAATCAAGTAAGAAATGTTTGAGAAACAAACTGGAAAGTGGACTGTGAAATAGATCAGGAAGATTTAAAGGCATTTAGGAATGGATTAAGGCTCGATATTGAAGAGTGGGGAATACTTAATAAAAATTTTAGGGCCTGCTTTCCTAGTTCCTACTATATTCTTAGGTTTTTCAATTGAAGTTAAGAAAGAAGGATCAAAGGGAAAGATCTACAAGGGACTATCAAAATACCCCCCATTTGATAAGAAAAGGTTCCCACCCTTTTACCCCATGAAGTTAGATCCTAGGAATTTGACAGCTAGATCTCCAACTATGAACCTTCACACTCATTCAATACCCTTCAATAAAAGCACATTCCCTATGAATATCAAAGAACCTAACAAGAATTAGGCAAATGGGCCCTCAGAAAACCAATAAAATGTAATTTAAAACATATATACAAATACATACATATATATATATAGAATTCATTACACAAATTGATGAAAAGCACTAAATAAAAATGGGAAAAGTAAAAAAGGGAAAAATACAGATGAGGAAGTGTGGTGAGTGTCATGAAAATGGATGGGAAATGCATGCAATTCACCATATGAACACTTATGAGTTGTGACTACACATAGAAAATAGATACAAAGTAAATAATTTATGTCAAAATAAGAAATATTGTTGAAAATGCTAATATAATGACAGATAATTGGTAACTGCAAATTATAGTCCAATTTATGAAATAGAAAATTTTGATCATTTATCTATAACATCATCATTGTCATCATCAAAGCTTGTCCCAATTATGTTGTGGTCGGTTATATGAATTATGTTTCTCTCAGAATTCATGTTTGGGTTGTGAGAAAATTTTACACTAGCGATCAACCTACCAAACGCAACCCTCCTCAACACCGGGCTTGGAACCGGCACTAAAAACTGGCAAAGTTGACCAACTATCTGTAACAAACATATACAAATGCTTAAAATGACATATTATGAAGTAACATGCCTTATAGTTAAAATTAGCAGCATAAATCCAAGATGGCATGGCATTTCATTTCTTTAGAAATGGTCTCATATACCCCACTAGAACTTTTATTTTTGTTGTCTTCTTTTTAATACTTAGACTAATTTCCTTGGCCACTATTTACCATTCTAAAATATCCTCCAAACGGATGGTTATGATTGTTGAGTCAGTGCATTTGTAGACCCTTGATGAATGAATGGATAAAATATATTTTGGTAGAATCATCTATGTCGTAGGCTTGTAATTAATATGACAACCGACAAGGTGTATCGCAGAAGACTAAAACACCAAGGTTGACTTTCCATCTGCCCACAGTCAAGGTCCTGAAGATTGGAGCTGTATCACAAATCATTCCAGGGCTCAAATTGAATTGTATCATGAATCATATCATAAATGGTAAGATTTATATTCTTTAAATGCAGAGAGATTAAAAATAAATAAAAAATGAAAGAAATAATAGATATTTGAAATCTATCCATATCATCAATACAATGACCAAATAACATGAAGATAGATGATATCTTATGAAGAATCTGATTGACATGTATGTGAATATGTACATGATAACAAAAAGTAACCAACGCATCAGGATTTTTATATCAACATATATGACCTAAAAATCCATTTCATAATCAACACTTATTAAGTCTATAACATATAAGTGCTTCGATCTGGTGGGGTTCCTCGCAACAGTCAAGGTGTCATTTTGGCCTATTTTCTCAAAGAATGTGGAGTGGAGTTGAAGGAGTATAATGAGCAAGAGGTGGTAGCTATCTTTAAAGATTTCGATTGTGGAAGGTGATTCGTCGAATGCTGTCGGTTAATAGAAAGAAAGTCTTCAACGTTGTCGCTTCAGGTTAAGTTCCAGCATGTTCCGCGGTTGACTAATAGTTTTGCGGATGCTTTGGCAAAACAAAGGAGCAAAACAAGGGGTTAATAGATTATTAGAAT
This sequence comes from Litsea cubeba, assembly GCA_012931725.1. NCBI lineage: Eukaryota > Viridiplantae > Streptophyta > Magnoliopsida > Laurales > Lauraceae > Litsea > Litsea cubeba. Next base: position 18,159,053 of record CM022949.1, read on the forward strand.
TAGTTTCTTTCATTATGTAATAGTTATCCTTTCGGCCTTGGCATAGCTCTTGTATACCAGTGATATTTTCCCTTTGCCGTGGCAGAGTTCTTAATCTTGTAGTCATCTCTCATCTTTAATTTATCTTTTTGTTACCAATAAAAAAGTGTATAACATAGACTGAAACAAAGAAAAAAAAATGTAAAACAAAAGGGTCTCAATTTCATGAAGGTAATAATATTCAACTATACAGATCATGATCTTTGAATCGGAAGATTTCTTAATGTCAAGATGTGCCTTTGTCTTGTAACAAGTGTGAATGCAGATCATAACTCTTGTTTAGGAATAGAAAAAAAGTCCACAAAAATGATAACAAAGGAAAAGAAGATAAATACAGAAATTAAACAAACTATTTACTGTATAAAAAGTGGGCACCCCGTATTGTTCACAAGTATTGGGCTTGGATTTGATCATGGCTAACATACAATTTTGATAGTGAAAAGACAAGAACTTGGAAGTAACATCAACTACTTATAATAATAATATATAAGCAATGCCACCCATGTGAGGCTAGCAAAGTCAAAATATTAGTCTCAATGTTGACCCAAATTGATGAAGTGTAATGAAGATGATGATGACGCAACATGGACAGTATAAATTTCCAACATGCCTTAAAATCTTTGATGTGATGTCCATCAGATTTTGTTAAGCCCATCAAATAATTGGGCCAGACTACCATATTATAGTTAAATAAAATTTAATCTGATTTGACAACCCTAACCCTTCATCCAGAGTATAACTTCTCAGAAGAAAGTAGGCGGGTAGATAATGGTTGAATTGTTTCTTTTAAATTTTTCTTTTTAATGATCTAGACTTCTTTGTGTGGCCACCCATTTACAGACTCCCCAAAAATGATTTTCCGACTGGTGCAATTGAGGACAGTTTTGAATTGTTTGGGAACAAATTTTGATAAACCATTCCTCTTGTAGGCTGTTGTCAATGAACAACTTGGGTAATTTGATCAGTGGAAAGTGGGGTCCCAAAATGTTCAGAACTTTCTTTTTTAGTTTCTGATGCTTTTTAATAACATTTCCCTAAACTTTCTTGATTAGTATCTATTCAGAAATAGGCATCTGCAAAAATGTGCTTATGACTAAATATTGCATATCCAGTAGCTACAAGTCAAACTATACCTTCCGGGAAGCTTTCAATGTTATCCGATGGACCCCAAAGAATTTTGTTATGAGGGTATTGTCATGAGCACCAACATGATTGTAATAGTTAGGAAGCATCTTCAAAAGAACCTGTACAACCAAAATTCTATAAATGCCTGGACTATCAATTCAGGGTAAGGACTATTTACGAATTTTTCCACATTAAAATGTTCAGGTAAAAGATATATAAAAAGAATGAAACATTCAACAGGTTCTAACATTCACTTGAATCAGCACAGGGCTAGTTTAAACATCAAAGGAATTAAGCAGGAGGATTGATGATGAATATAGGAAATCATATCATCTCGAAAGTAAGAAACAATAGGTTGACGAATGACCAACTGCGAAGCAGATTATAAAAACATTGAATCTACTGCTAGAGAGTTAATTTGCCTTAACACTTTATTGCGGGACACCTATTTTTTTTTTTTTTTAAAAAGGCTTTATTGCAGGACGTCAGAGTTCTAGTTAACTACTCTATGGAAAGAACTGTGAAAACCAATTTACTGCCACCAACTGGTGTATAAATTCATAAAAGAGCTAAGATATGGAAGATCAAGACTACATAATGGGCGAGTTAGGAAACTACATATGCCTTTGCTTCGTTGGTACAAAAGTTTCCCTTCTCTGGGAAGAACATGGTTATTGCTTCCCTACTTTTGCAAGTTAGCAAACTACGGTACCATGGCGGTCGCCTTTTTTTTCTCCTCTTTTCATGTTTTATTTGAACGGTTATACAAAAACTCCATATCATCATCAACAGAGACTTATCCCATCAATCTGGAGTTGGCATAAAAAGTCGATATATCTAGACTCTTAATTCCTATTTCCAACATGGCAGTAACAAATTGAGGAACGGAAATCAACATGAGGCCAGGCATGAAGTGTTACTTTTTCCACGTGTAAAATGACTCGAACTCACAACACCATGGTTGCAACAATAAGCACCTACCAACCGTTAGTTTGATAGATGAAAATTTGTTTGATACAGCTTTCATGTTAACAAACAAGACAATTCCTGAAATAATAGCAACAAGTTTTATTCCAGTAAATAAGCTTTGACACAACCTTCAGTTCAGATTTTTTCAGAGTCTTTATCACAAATCTTTCGTCTTGTGAAAGATAGAATATGCTGCCACTTTTTCCAGGGGAAGAAAGCTCTCTCAGACTGTCTCCACCGCATATGGACATCATGTAATCCGCAGCATCTATCTTAAACATCTCTCTCAGATTCCTGAAAAGAACATGTTTATGCAAATTTTTCATATTGATCCCCAGAACATATGGCCAAATATTTTTTTTATATTTAAGACGGCCAAACATTCTTGAAAGTATAAAGTGAAATTACACAGATTTATAGCAGTTTTTTTGCAGGGCAAAGGAAGAAAGCTACGGCATATATCTTGCAATGTAGATAAGGAAAAAAAAAAAAGAGAAGGATGTTAGCATGACAATCTGTTAAAAGTAAAATGATCTACATAATATAAACGAGAGAAATGTTCGGTGACACTATTCTTCACTTTTGATTGATTGTTTCACTTATACATCCTTCATTTGGTTAACAGTTATGTAGTGACATGCAGAGCACAACTATGAAGATGAAAGCTGTCAATCTGGTTTTTTAGTTAAGCAACCCTCAATTTCAATTAGGATCAACTTACATGAAGGCTTGTTACCCCCGCTTAGCCGGGGAGCACTTTGTGCACCGGGTGAACCCATTAGTCTAGCATGCCATACAAACTTTCTGTTTTATAAAAAAAAAAGAAAAAGAGTCTAGTTTCTTCAAGCAGTAGTTTAAAGATAAGAAGAGTAGAAGTTCATAATCTCATATGAAGACGCAGAAAAGTTGCCTAGGAGTTACTCTCTGAACACTTAATTAAAAAAGATAGCACCAGTGCACCACACATCCTTGTTCTTTTAACTGGTAACATGACAAGAACCTACAACCCTGTAGTTGTGAGTTGTGACAACTGACAACAAGCACCTTCCAGTTGTGCTACGGGCTCTTGTAAGAGTTTTCCACATCCTCGTTTCTCAAAACATGTAAAGACCACATTTCCAATCAAGTTTCCTTTATGAAGTCCATCCAATGAAATCACATCAATAACCTTCACAGTTAACACTTTGGGGCAAGGTTTTACAAATCAGACTCGGGGAGAATTTGTCACCTCGAGTTGAACCAACTCAGTTCAGTCAGACCGAGTATCACTCTAGTGCCCAATAACCTTTATAACATATGAAAAAATAGCAAAAAATAGAACATTATGCTTTATGAATCTAGAATTTTAGGACTTGTTGTGTTCTAACCATTCATAATGAATTTAAGTAAAAATAGGCAACCATGTTTATAGCTTCCTTAGGTGCAATTTGGATTCGGTCAATCTAACTTAAAACTGACTCAAATAGATGTTTGGGTTCTTTAGATTGTTTGGAGAAGTTTATGTGAATGTTGGATTGAAACAAATTTAAGACCTTTTGCCTTTTTTCAAAAAGCACAAAAAAAAAAAAGAGGCAACTTTTCAAATAGACACGAATGTCTCAAGCACATAGAAAATTTTTGGTTTATTTTACAAGTTTCCCATATCATCAACTATGTTGGGGATACGTTTGCCATATAAGTTTTCTCATATGACAAGTTTGCATGTACCACTTTTACTATGTGACAAGTTTGTATGTATTACTTTTACTATATGACAAATTTGCCCATATGACTTTACTATATTACAAGTTTGTTTTTTTTTTTTTTTAATGGCATCATACAATACTAAACAGTCTAATTTTAGAAAGGTCTAATTCAAACAGTTCTAATTGAATTAGCTCTATTTCAAATAAATCAGACTTCCCAAACAGGCCCCTAGTCAGATGAATGGTACCTCCACTCTTTGAATGTTTAGATCTTTCAGAAGAAAAGAAATGCGGTGTTTAATCTTCTAGACTCCATGAGAATTCCCAAGAGTCTCCCAAAGCTTCTCTCAACAAAAACTGGGAAATAATTGAGTTGGGGCCCAAAAACCATTGAATTGATGAAACAGGGGGCAACTTGACTCAGCAACTACTAAGATCGAGTCGACTCAGACCAGACTCATCCAACAATCAAGACCATGCTCTGGGGAAAGGTAACAAACTTTTATTAGGGCCCACTATCCATCTTCCTTAATAGATTGCATAAATTGGCCTGAGCCATTTTTCCAGCTGATAATGCCAAACTTAAAATCTAAACTGGCCCAAGGTAGTACGAGACTTTGCATGGAGAAGACAAGCTCCTTCCTGGTTCCTACATCATGTTGGAGTGGACAGTTTCTTTCAATCAGAATTTTACAGTTGATCGTCTTCATAGTGGGCAGGGCAGCACATATTATCGTGGATGGCTGCATTTTGTGCTTGCAGAATGCAGAATCTGTTCATCATCTGTTAATTCAACACTCTTTTGCCTGATAGGTTTGGCATATTTTTTTAATATGTTTGGCATAACATTTATGCCAACATTGAAGTAGTCTGTTGGGCGGTTTGGTTATAGGACATACCGAGATGGTATTTCACAGGGGCTTAATGTTTGTATGTTCTGTTGTTGTTATGGGGGCAATGGAACATCTGGGCAATTATAAATAAGTCCTTGCATGTGTTATGGCTGAAAAGGCAAAGTGGAAGGCCACTCCTTGGGCTCTGACATTGTTGGGCTGATGTTTTTGACAAGGGATTGTCTGTAACTTCGCACCATTTTTCTTGGATTCTTCCTTCTCAAGGCCTGTCAAAGCTTAAATTTATCGAGCTCTTCAAGAGACAAAAACTGCTGGTTATGGTGTCTGCTACAAGACAGCTCAGGAAATCAGTGGGTTGTATGTTGGTGAAAGAGCTAGGTGCAGTTTGCACACTGCTAGACGGCAAATCTTATTGCACCGTCAGATCAGCTTTGTCTTCTTCTCCTTACCCATTTGGCAGATCATATTTAGTATAATCGGTCCATAGTAACGAGGGTCAATTTGTTTTCATATTGCTTGCGAGGGCAACAAAGAGGCTGATCAATAAGCTAAGGATGGAGCTAATCGGTTAGGTTTGCTCTGCATGTGTGTGTGAACACACGTCTGATGAAAATGAGGCTGTAGTGATATGCAGGTGAGTCATAAGCTTTTCTGTGAAAAACCTGGTATAAAGCTGAAAAAGATATCAACATTCCAAGTAATGATGCACATACCTAGAACGAGTAGCCAACACAAAAGTCAGCTTATTTTGGCATGTTTCCCACAATTTTTTTAAAAAGAACAATTAAAAGTGAATCTCCTAGAAAGTTGTATTAAACATCCAAACCTAAAGCACTGTAACACCTTAAGACTCGAAAACCCTAAGATAGAACAAAGCATTGTGTAGATGCATTAATCATCAACAACACAACTTCAGGTTATAAGTGATAAACCAACCATATAGAGAAGTAGATACCTAAAAACCATTGGGCAGTAATCTTTCCAAAAGAAATCGATAGAGTTGTGAGAAGGTGTAAACTGGGAACCCTGTCTGGGGAAGTACATCTTTATTCTAGCTCGAGGCCCAAAATCAGAAGAACGAACTTCACGCATGGGAACTGGTGTGATTTTTCCAACTGTGTACCTGTAGCTTTCTCAATGAGTTCTTTAATATTTTCTATATATATATATATATATATAAAAACAATGAAGCATAAACTATAAATCAAAAACATAAATAGCCATGGTTGGCAGGAATCAAATTGGGCATCGAGGTACTACAATTCACTGATCCAATTGATTATATGGAAAAAATTAAAATCAAATCAACTCAAAATGGTACAAATTTGTGCATGTCAATTGGGAAGAAATACAGATCATAAAAAAATCACTTTGCAACCAGTTGAAGGTCAACAATGAGGAATGAGCATCACTGTTAAAATTGAAAGAATCAGCATTACCACTAGATATCTGCACTATGGTGCACAACTTTCATGAATCCAAACTGATCAGTTGATCCCTCTTCCCATGAATTGGCAGGAACCTGCATATCATTCCAATTCATGTGAGAAGGATGAGATCCAGTCACTTAGATTCTCAATAGGCGGGCCTCACAGTGCAGGTTTCAGGGGAATTACTGGTAACACCATATCTTGCTAATAATAATTTAATAATTTTAAACTAAAAAGAAATGGAGAAATGCACAGGGGTCCTATATTTGCAAAATTGATAATATAACTATGACTATTAAAAAGAAAAAAAGTGGTATGCAACAATGTCCTTTCCCTAGAGCCCCATTATGCATGCAACAAGTAAACACCTGCCTACCCATAGAAAAGGCATCATCATTATCATCAAAGTTTATCCATGCACACAGAGTTCGCAAATACCTTGGTACACACAAAATATCCAGAAAGGCCAAGCTCTTTCAAGGTTAAAGTGCTCTGGCCTGCAGGGGGGTCTAATCGAGTGAATGAAATATCACCTAATATAAAAATACACAACTGATTACTATCTAAATATTATATATTTTCTTAACTTGCAATCTTGAAATAGTGTAAATCATTATGAACTACATAATGAAATCAACGAGACATGCACCTCAACACACCTTACGTAAACACAGATAAAGTCAAACTCATACTGTAAATCTGGAACAAAATGAACAGCAAGCATTGCCTCTGAAGTAAGGTATTCTGGCAACAACACATTTACCTGATACCAAGTTGCAGGCATAGCATCAGATAATAGCTCCTGTGGCCTTTATTTATAGTTTCGCCTGGCCTCTTTGCTTCTTTTGCTTGCCATTTTTGTCTCCACTTGGTTATATAGGGCAGTATCGGAGTGTTATTTAAAATTCTCTCTGAAATCAATATTCCTTGCACATATTCCCTTTCATACACAAAGGCCATGCTCTCATGACCCTCAAGTGCACCATTTTCAGAAGTACATGACAACGTACTGGAGCTGTTAAGTAATGGAAATTCTCTGAAAGAATAGTTGGGATTGCAATTTCCATCCATTGATGTAGGCTTGTGAGATATTCGGTAAGAACTTCCAAAAAAGCTACTAAATGACCATTTGTCAGATATGGTCCTTTTACTGTTCAATTTGGGAATCCTGTCATCCAATTTTGATGATGCAGAATGACACAGAGTATTTTGCCTGGCAATATAGTATCCAACAGATTCATACCACTTTGTTAGAGAAAGGGTTTTATTCCCATCAGGGAAAAAAGTCCCCCGACCATCCTTAAGCCCCTTACTCCATGTTCCAAAATAAAACCCCCCATCTGCAAACCTGTAAAAACCCAACCCATGTCTCAATCCATCCAACCAAAGACCATCAAACAAATCACCATTTTCCCATTCCATGACTCCTCTACCGCACATCTTTCCTGCTTTCCAACTTCCAATATATGTATTTCCAGTGCACCACACATATCTACCTATACCTTCTTGCAGTCCTTCTTTCCAAGAACCTTCATAAAAATCTTTATTACAGTAATCTTTTCTTCCCAACCCATGCTGTAGATTCATCCGCCAGGCTCCTCTGTAAATGGAGCCATCTTGTCTGATAAAAGTGCCGCAGCCATGAAAGTAACCACCACAGAAATCACCTTCATATGTTGCCCCTGACGCCCACCAAATCTGACCTCTTCCAGTCATTTTTCCTTCTTGCCATTCACCTTCATATATTGTTCCATCTGACCAGGTATACTTTCCCATGCCATGTGGAAGAGAACCTTCGAAGTCACCGACATAGATGTCTCCATTCAACAGCTGCTTTTCACCAACCCTGACAAGAAGACAATGTAAACTCAATCATAAGTCAGAACACTTATGAATAATGTGAACATCTTAACAGTGGAATTTCCATCAATAATCAGTATATCACATAGGAAAAGAGTGAACTTCTTAAGATCAAAGACTCATGGTGATATCTATGTGACTCAACTGAGAATTCGCTGAAAAAAAATAGTGATAGGACTGAAAAAGAAGATGAAGTTTACCTTTCACGCTGGCTCATTTCTGATTCATGATCTAGGTCTGTCAAAAATATTCATGAAAATACAAGCAAACATATCGATTCTTTTCCCAAAAAACTAAGAGAAAATTGGGAGTCGTGTGTTCTGATATTAACTCCCTGTAAGTACCGTAGTAATCTGCATAATAAGAATATGGACTTAAAATCAATGCACAGCATGACAATGACCCTCTCTGAAATTTATCAAGAATTGAAAAGATATTACAAATTGTGGAATGACTTGCCAATTAGGCAGATCTCACTAAGAGATTGATAATACAATTTAAATATCCCAACCCTCCTACTGATTAAGTACATCAAAGAAACCCAGCTGAGCTTAAATAAGATACATACATGCCTGACATACTTTAAAAAAAAACTTTAATTTTTCAACGAATATGCAACTGAGGAAAAAAAGATATAGGTAATATTATAGTAGACTAACAAACTATTGATCAATACTACTTTGATACATGTAGTTACAGCTATCTTGAATCTGAGATAATCTTTCTCTTCGACTACACTTGGCAGGTAGCATTATATGCCAAAGACCATAACTTACCCAAGACCAACAGGGGAAAAGAACTCCACCTCCAACACTAACTTCCAGCGGAATAAATTTTCAGAAAGATAACCATATACTCAACCATAAAGATGACAGATTGACATAGGAAAATGAAAAGGCGGATATTGGAACATGAAAGAAAAATATGTAATGAATGAGAAAGATTCTGTTCTTTTCTTCTTAGCGTTCATCTCCAATCACTTCAAAGATTTAAATTGGCATGACATGAACAAAATCTAAACACCCGAACATGACTGAACTAAAGGCATGTTTGGTGTTTTGAAGAACTAGTGAGTAGGCATGTTTTCCAACCAAAATGAGTAGTTGGTTTGCTTCAGGTCTTAATGCAGTAACTGGACACAAATATGCTAACACTGGACAAGATCAAAATGAGAAGCCTGGCTACTCATTTTCCACCTACAACTTCTCAGGCAGCTTAAAACTCGGTACACATCCTTCACAAGTGGCTTCCACATCATACTTATGGAGTCACTATTTGTACATCCAAACACACCCTAGGTTCAAAGTGAAATACGGATTTCAAAGTCAAATTCATAGAATAACTCATAGAAAGCAATCAGGAGATGGTGATGATAGGAGCAATTTACCAATATCTTAATGAGCTATGAAAACTCCATCCTCGATGGAAAAGTAATTTTGTTTCTTTCCATTTGAGTAAGATGTCAAGAGTCATGTCCCAATAAGCTTAAATTAAAAAAAGCTAACTGCTATTGGTATTTAGTGATAAAGTTGGGAATGACTGAGTTATCCAAATCCAAGCAAATTCATTGCATCCACATAGGACTTTTCCATATGTCTTTTCGAAGGTGAATATAAGTGCAAGAAGAAACACTAAGGCAAATACAAAAAAAAGAAGCAAATCCCTGCCACAAACAGACAGGCACCAAAAGCTATACATTTAGCATATGGTCCCAGAGGACTAGATTCTTACAAGACAACCCCAAAGTAATCAAGTAACTTTTGCTTGTCAGTGGTAGAAGGAGCAGAAGAATGGTGGACCTCCCTGAAAAGGAAAGCAAGCACCAAGGAAGCTGAGTTCCTTCTTCAACCACAAGATGGTTTGAAGGGAATATTCCACCTTCCTCAACCATTGGATGGCACAAAAAGACTCTCTCTTGACCCAAGTCTTCAACATCAAGTTAACTACTCAAACCCTTTGATGCAAATACCCCTTTTTTTTTCCAACCACTTGCTCTTGGATTGTGAGTTGGGAATCTAACCACTGAAGAGAAGAGAATATCTATTAACCCAATTCAAAATCCTCAACCAAGTCCCCTCTCTCTCTCCCACTCTCTACAGAATTTAACTGATTTCTCCCTCTGTCTACAAATCCCATCAATGAAAGCAGTATCTTTCTCCAAAAGAAATCTAGGGCAATGAGATTCCTCGATTTCAATTCACCATTTCTTACAGCATGCATTCCGTCTCAAGATCTTTCAAAGAGATTTTAAGGCAGAATTGAATGGAAATTGACTTCTAATCATCAACAACACAACACCAAAATCTAAAGTGAAAACTCCAAATGAAAGCGTAATTCAGAGACATCAGAGGCTGAAACAATCAAAATACAAATCAAATCACAGTAGCAGATGAATAACTCACCCGCAGGAGCACTTCGATCCGTTCGATCAAATCACTTGGGATTGGAATTTGGAATGGAACTGAGAGAGATAGAGAGACAGTTAGAAACGAAACCCTCGAGAATTTAGAGAGAGAAGGTGCCAAGGTGGCACGTTGCAGTTGAGATGTGGCGGAATCTCAATCAGAGATGGCTCTGTGAACTTGGGGGGCATTTCATTGAGCAGTTGTAAGTGGACCCCCCACCTTCTTGGCGATCCAGACTGGTGACGTGATGGGCCTCGTCATACAATTAATGGTGCATGTGCCACCACAGAGGTTGGTCAATCGGTCATTATGCAAAGATTGCCGCTTTGCCTGCAGACCAGGGTCTGCTTTGTTGTCTGGACTGCCTTTTTTTTTTCCTTGTGGCTCTTGGAAGTGCCAGCAGCTCTTTAGCATTTTGAAATTTCACTTTAGGACTGGTATAGGAAAAACATAAAGTAGATTGAAATTAAATGACCGACGGTCTAAAATTTCAACTCAATCTGTTTTTTATGAGTATAATTCGATAGATGAAGTGATATTGTGAGCCGCGTATACTTTATTTTACTTTAATATTAAATACTTTCATTTCTTTTTAGTATAAGTGGATTTTACTCTAAACTTTAATTTTAAAATAAGCATCCAAATGGAGTGAAATGAAGTAATCTACTTTAATTTCAACACACTTCTTTTCACTCAACTCCACATGTGAAATTCATTTCATTTTACTCCACTCCTCATTTATCCAAACAGGCCCTTAGAGTTTATTTGGTAAAAATACTAGTAGGGTGAAGTGAAGTAAAGTGGAGAGTGAAGAGTGAAGAGAGAATAAAATATCAGCAGGTCTAATCATAATATGATGAGATTTTATTTTTTAGTGGCTTTATAAGGAATCTTTCTCACTTTATGGCTAAAAAGTGAATGTATTTTTATCTTTTAGTGGCATGAGAATATTAGTTTTTGAATAAAAAAATAAATAGAGGGAATTTTAAATTTTATACTTTTAATATGCCCCTAGTCTTTTATTGTACGGTGAAAGGAGGCTTCACTCCAACTTACTAGTGAAGTGGCCAAACAAGCTTAGAATGACATTTGGGTGATTTCACATGCTCCAAACAAAATATCCCTAAATGCTTGCAGCCAAACATTTGGAATTGGATTATTGGAGGATTGTGCAAAGACGGAGACTACAAAAGAGTAGAATTACTGCGACACCATTCTAACCCCTATTCGTAGATACGTTGATCATGTAAAGGAAGTGAGTCCTTGCAATACATTAGTGTCGCTGGCCTAATCACTGCTAGAGCATTAGCTATTTTGCTATAATTATACTATATTAAGCTGAAGGGTTTATTAGGTGATTTTGACTATGATTTATGATTTTGATCATGAGTTATAACTCCCCACTTCTAATATGTAATCACTCTCCACTTTCAACGTGTAACCTCTCATTTCCTCCACTTTATGTAACCACCTATTCTTCTCACTTTTTTACTTTTGTTCAAGAACTTCATTTCTATCCTATCATAATCACCAAATCATTGTCATTAGTATTTGAAGATCGATTTTGTGTAATATGAGTTTTTCTTAATAAATCAGTAAATATACTTTTCAGGTGATAGTTGTGCTAGTAATTATATATTAAAGCCAAGGATTTTGGCTTTAATTCTGACCGTCAGTTGTAATTTTGATCGACAATTATTCCTCTTTATTAAAATATTTCGCATTCTCTCCATGTAACTACCCACTCATATCATTATCTCATCAAACCACCCACTACTCTCCACTTCAACTCTACTTTTTCAATAAATTTTTTTTAAAATTCTCTTGCTCTATCCCATCTCTTTTACTCCCTTTTGATGCTTAGTTTTTTTTATTTTCATTTATGCAACTTACTTGATGGATGGAAAGATGCACTCTACATGACATTTTTAATGTATGAATTTGTAATTTATAATACGTCCGTGTTGAGCATGAGTGGTTGTGATAATATCTAATACAAAATTTGAGCTTTCAGTCAAATTGATTGGCGAGGAATCTGGCAATGGACTTCTACATTCTTGCAAAAGTTGGTGACACACCATTGCATTGTTCAAATGATTTTATAACTGTGAGTGAATCACCTTCAATATGAATGTTCCGAATATACCTTCTGTAAAGCACAATTTGAGTCAATTCATACATGGCCAACTATTCATCCTCTAGAGGACTCTGGACGTTCCAAGAATGGTTTTCTTATTGATAAGCTTTAGACGAAAAGTATGGTTCCAGATAGGTAATTTAAATAAACTATTAAACTCAACTTGTAAAACAGGCCCAATGAAAAGAGCTTGATTGTTGGACCCAGGCCAGCTAAAAAAATCTTCTTGGGGCAAATATCCCAAAAATAAAAAAAATCATAGAACTTTCAACATCTGTAGGGTCCATTCCTCCAGTGGGTCTCCCTAAAACCAATGGGGCAGATACCCTTGTAACCCACCCACAAGCAAGTCCACCGTGACCTTTGGATAGGACACACAAGGTGGTGGCCCACCCACAAAAAGTCCACAGTGATTCGTGACCTTTTGGATAGGGAACATTACACACACAGACACCAGGTGGTGTGGGACCATTTAGTGAAAAGATTACATCCTACAAGTGCATGCGGTGGCAGGTGAGGCTAGACGACAGAAAGATTAAAAAAAACAGATCCAGGTCAGTGTGGCACCAGGCACCAGGCACCAGGCACCAGGCAAGGATGTGAGTGCGTGGGTGGGACTGTCCATGTGAACAATGTCCTCTTCGAACAAGTTTAAAAAAAAGGCGGCACTCTTTCCAGGCGTTTTAGAAAGTGAGGAAGATTTTTAAATTTGTGTTGCAGTGTGCATACGAGTGAATGAATTTAGAAAAGCCTCCTTCCCCCGCAATAGGGGTGATCGACCGAATTTCCGGTCCGGCCCAAAATGAAGGACCGGATCGGACCACTTATAAGCGGTCCGGTCTGGTCCAAACCGGTCCGGTTGGACCACTTAAAGTGGTCCGGACCGGTTTCCTTTTTTTATTTTATTTTTATTTTTCATTTTCACCTCACATCTAAAAAGTGGGCAAATGTCAAATGAATGAATGATGGATTTTACAAATGGGTGTTGGGCTCATGCCTCATGGGCTCAAAGATTATGAAAAAAAAATAAAAAAAAATTTATTTTAATAAATGCGGTCCGGTCCGGTCCGGACCGGACCACAAAAGGCCCGGACCGGACCGGATTTGGACCACCAAGACCGCAAATCCGGTCCGGTCCGGTCCGGTCTGCGGTCCGGTTCTGTGCAGCCCTACCCCGCAAAGATATATATAAATATCGTATGTATTTTTTTTTTTCATTATAAAGCGAGAGATACTTCTTTGTTTATATATAAAAAAGAGCAAAGCTCTCCTAAGCTTAAGCTTATGATATTATTCTGTAAGCTAATACTTCTGGGGCCCATCTTTGGTCCATCCAAATGGACCAAACACACGACCCCCCTAAATTGCACAAGCCCACAAACTTTTGTTTAAATTCGAATTTACTAGACCGTTGGATCGACTGTGTACCGATCCGAATGAACTGTTGACCATTAAACTTTTGGTGCCCAGATGGAGATGATAGAAACCACGATTGGAGCTGATTTTTTGTAGGAAGGAGGGTCTCAGGGAGTCCTTGATATTCCCCCCACCCTCATCCCCATGTGGGTCCCCAAGTGGGCCCCACTACGTAATTGAACTTACTTCAGCTTACCTTATCTTAAGCTTCAGCTTAGGAGAGCTGGCCCCTATAAAAAATATATTTTATACTTTATTTTATATACTTAAAAAGTATATTTTGTACTTAAAATTTTTTAAAAAAAAAGATGAGGGAAAGATATATGAATGTTCCCCTATATATATTTTTACTATTAGAGGGTTCCTAACCTTTCAGGCCGCACTAATCTCTCTTAACTCAGAAAAAAATTAGGTAAGTTCTTCTGTAGCCCCGGTGTAGTAGTGTAGTTTCGAACCTACAACCTTAAAGTACAAAGAATTTATAAGATTAAAGATAAATATAGTCAATAGACTTAATAAAATTGATTCATTAATAATTTTTTTCTACATACAATGGGGCCGACCATTGACAATTTGGATGATTCATTAGATGTACAGCCTTTCCACTATACTTGTATGAGTTTTTTAATTCAATCAAAGTTTTTTAAATCATAATCAACTTGGAAAGATAGAAATTAGCTATATATTTTTCACACATGTCCAACCTAATACATTATTTTATACTGATTGATTTCAAACATAAAGTGTGTGCATTGATACATGAATGAAGAAGTGAATTGACAGTTTGGATCCATGCTATATTATCTTTATTGTATATAAAAAATTGGTCTCCTTGTAGATAACATGATCGACAATTGATTTAACTTTAAAAAAAGTCCAAATCAAATTAAGACCATTACAACAGATCATGGATCAATCAACACAAAGAATCCTGCCACAGTGCCACGAGCAGCTTTAATCAAGGTTAATTTGGTCAATTCAAAGTCCTGCAGGTCTTCTCCCATCACATCTCATCTGAGATTCTTACTCGAGAAAGGCACAGATACTGACACTCACCACTCCAAAATAAACACATGTTTCCTCATTTACCCCCCAACTCTACTTCCTCTCTGCACCACCAAATCCTCTCATCTTCTTCTTCTATCCCTCTCCCAAACCTCCCAAAACCCCTAAAACCCTACTTCCCATGTCTTCTTCTTCCTTCTACTTCTTCTTCTTCTGCCTCCTGCTCTCCACATTCCCCTCTCTCTACTCCTCCAAATCCACCATTGAACCCTGCTCCGTCTCAGATTCCTGCAATGCCATGGTCGGATACTCACTCTACACAGATCTCAAGGTCTCCGAGCTCTCCACACTCTTCCAGATCGACCCGATCTCCCTTTTGACGGCGAACGCCGTCGACGTCTCCTTCCCCGACGTCGAGAACCAGATCCTCCCCGCCGGACTCTTCCTCAAGATCCCCGTCCTCTGCTCCTGCGTCGACGGCATCCGCAAATCCGCCTCCCTCCGCTACACCACCCGCGCCTCCGACACACTCGCCTCCATCGCCGACTCCATCTTCTCCGGACTCGTCTCCGCCGACCAGATCGGAGTTGCCAATGCCATCTCCGATCCGTCGGCGGTCGACGTCGGGCAGACGCTGGTGGTGCCGCTCCCCTGCACGTGCTTTAACAATTCCGACAACTCGCTGCCGGCGGTGTATTTGTCGTACGTGGTGAGGCCGGCGGACACGGTGGCGGGGATCGCGGCGACGTATGCCACGACAGTGACCGATCTGATGACGGTGAATGGGATGGGGATTCCGGCGGTGAAGGCCGGGGATATAATCGCCGTTCCGTTGCCAGGTAAATGAGATTTCATCGATGGTAGCTCTTGTTTGGTAGTTTGTTTAGTTGAATTTGAAATTGGTCAGTTGTCCTATGCATTTTTCATAGTGATGTTTGGCTAATGTAACTATCTCTAGAAGTAGTAGCAGTGATGTAGTTTGCATTACCTTTTTTCTCACTTTTATGCCTTGATAGTATTGTAAAAAGGAAATGGAAAGTTTGACATGTACATGTGTGGTCCACCATTTGAAGATCCAACTAAGAAAAGAGTGTGCCAAGTGCCAACCACCCTTTACTTTGCAGGTCAACAACTGAGTGAAACAATATTAAAATGTGGCTATATGACATATTAATGCCATTTTCTCAATAAAATCAATGTTTTCCATACAATGGGGCTCATTTAATATGGATTTAAACTGTCAATTTAATCATGCATCCATGCGAATCGGTGCAGTCGCCAAATTTCAAGTTTGTAGAGTAAGATTGACCATTTGGATTGGATGCAAGAAAAATGCGGCTAAATTATAGCTATCCAATTCAACTGTGAATATGACTCCCGAAATAAATTTAGTAGTGACTTATCATTTATTGGTGTTTTAATTATATTTTTATTCAATCCTGCTGTTGATATTGCTTTCTATAGAGAAGTGACCAATCTTGTTGAAGGTAAACAAGAGGGTGCCTCAACTAGAATGGTTTAGATCTTTGGAAGGCGAACTCCTGATATATAGATTTGATTTAACCTTATTTAAACTACACCATGAGGTCAACCTTACATACTAACTCCCTGTTAAAAACGCTTAAAAATAGCTAGGGCCTATTGTTCACTAAGCTTAAGCTGTAGTACAATTAGGCCATACCTCACCACTAGTGGACAACACATTTCAACAATGTTGCATGAAGATACATTTTAATGCCCGAGGTTGGGGGTTAGCTTGAGCCTAAACTGGGCCTACAAGTTGAAAGTCAACATCTGGTCACATGGCTTTCATTGTCTGGGCTTGGGCCTACTTCAATCATCAAGTGGGGAGAAGCCACACTCCCCACATTTGGAAAATATCTCTCCATGGTTGAAAAGGAAAAGCAAGATGCCCCCTTTTTGTTCAAGCTTTGCAAGCACCCAAAACAGACATACGTACCTTACACATGCATGCATAAATTACACGCACACACATTTATTACATATACACGTACATTTTTTCAAATGGTTACATACATACACACAAACGGACTGGCACATGCGCACACATACATACGGAGAGATCCTGAGAGACTTATATGAGTGACAGTTGCACTACTTTTCATGGGGCTCACCTTGGCCCACTAGTAATCAAGGTGCCGGGGCGGTGGGAAGGCCTTAATGTATAAGTGATAAACCAAAAATCAGACTCAGCAGATTTTGCCTCTTAGCAAGGCAAACCTTAGGCTACTGCAAACTGAGGTGACAGTGGGATGGAAGGGTCCATGCGGAATACCCAATCAATTTAGAAAAGAGGGCTTCTCAATCGAACGATGAATATAATTTGGATGAGTATAAAATTGGGTTGAGGCCCACTTTGGGCCACCACTGATCCAAGGGGATGGAGGGATGTAGGGATGGAAGGTTCATGCATAGGATAAGGGATGCAGCAAAAGTCATATTTATCAGATTTCATTCAGATTGGGTTTTTAAGGCCTCAAAAGGTAGAAGTGTTAAAATAGAGGGATGAGAGACAAATGATGAATTTAAGTCGATGAGTGTACAAATTGGGATGAGTGCCATTTTATGGGAGTTATGAGTATGAGAGGGTTTTCTTGATCGGAGGGGGCCTTTGATGGGCCCGAGAGGGGTGTAGCTCATTTTGTTTACATAGGTGGTGTCCCATGGGATCATTTCGCAGGGGGAATGGAAATATTTCAATTGAACCTAGAGTGTGTAAGATATCCTCCATTTACATCATCCTAAACACTTGATGTGTGACCTCAAGGTTAATGGTTTTAAAGGCATCATATTTTGGAAGTTTCAGTACACCAATGAGCATTAGATTAGTGTCAAGGTCGGGTGAGTGCTGGTTCTTTTTTAACTTGATCATAGGCGGGCCTGGTAGCCCAAAAAATAGGATAATTCACATAATAATATATTTTTTTTTCACACGCATACACACACAAACACACGTTCATATATTTATTACGTGCCTCCAATTGGATTGGCAAGAATCCTCAAGGAATCTTAGGAGCTCTTGGAAGGAGTGGAAGATAATTCTTTTCTTGGAATCAGAAGAAAACATTAGCTCTTAGCACTACACTAAGCGCGCACAAAGTAGAAAGAGAAAGAGTTTTTGTTTCCTTCTTACACTTTGTACTCTCTCTGCAATTAGGAGAAAGTCTTCTATTGGAACTCTATGTATTCATCTACAACAGCAGAGCTTTCACAGAAGACTTTCCGCTTTTGTTTTTCCTGTTCTGATTGGTAACATGACTTGAACCTGCAAACTTGTGGTGGTGACTATAAGCACCTTCTGCTACAACTCTGGTCAAATTTTCAGTAAATTCCAAGTAAAAAAATATAAGACAGAAAGCAACTCTCTTTACTCTGTTGTGCATGGGATACTAGTGGATGGTGCACGGGTAATATTATTACATACTTTTGTGTTATCATCATCAAAGCCTTCTCCCATCTATTTAGGGTCAGCTTTATGATTTTTACTTTCTAGTCGACCCTAAAAACAGCCATGTTTTCAGTTATATTAAATACTTCTGTATTGTAACTAATTATTTTGTCTTTTAAGCAAAAGCGCGTGTTGACCTATTGTCTGTGCTTCAACTTAGTTTGTGAATTAGGTTGTTGTGATCTAATGCCTTTTTTTTATTCTCGTGTTTGAATTCAGTATTTTTGAGGTCTCGCGCCTGTTCCGAAATTGCTCCTAGTTTTTAACTAAAGACACTTGGTTCTTATGTTTGTAGCTTGTTCTTCTGGGTTCCCAAGTTATACCTCAGATCATGACTTGATTGTGGCAAATGGAAGCTATGCCATTACTGCAGGTCATTGTGTGCAATGCAGTTGCGGTCCAGGGAATCTCAAGTAAGAGCCGCAAATGTTCAGTTCCATTTTAACCACTCGTATTGTTCGCGTGTGTATTTAATCCTTCATGTTATTATATTTCGATGTTGATTTCTCTGCAGCCTCTACTGCACACCTTCTTCTTTGGCTGCATCATGCTCAAGCATGCAATGTAATAATAGTAACCTCATGCTTGGGAGTGTCACTTCTCAACCAACCAGTGCAGGTTGCAATGTGACAGCGTGTTCATATGGCGGTTACGTCAATGGAACCATTCTCACCAAGTAATGTTCTGTTTATCACCTGATTTTTCTTTTTGTGTTTTTCTTCTGTCAATGGATTTGGTGTATGGCAATGTTTTGTTCGGGTGCAGAGCTAATGATTTCTATTTGCAGTTTGTACACATCTTTTCAGCCTCAGTGTCCAGGTAAATGTTGACCAAATGCTATCTGTTCACATGGTCTCTCTCTCTCTCTCTCTCCGTGCACAATTTGTTATTATATTTTGTAGTTTTAACTCTACAAAATTAATGCAGGCAAGCATTTGTTTCCTCTGCTCATGCCTCCACCTACTAAGTTGATTCAAGAGCCGTCATTTGCTCCTGCGCCATCTCAATCAGATGGTGCCGTAACTACAAAGCCGAAGTCTTTGATGTCAGGAACTCTAACTCTTCCTGCTTTTCCACCTGCAAATGGCCCCAATGGAAGTACATCTAATGTTCCTTTAGTGGTTAATCCGTTATCTGGTTTTCTAAATGCATTATTTTTATTCCTGTTTCTCAGATTTTTGTTGTAATGCCCTTGTATTTTTTTTATCACAAATGTGGCTAGAGTTTTTAGTTTCTTCAGTCCAGTTGCCATGCAGAGCAGATTAATTTTGGGATTTGTATCTGTGCTCTTGGTTTTTCATGTAAATGCACATTTTCCCTGTGCCGTTGATTTCGGCAAGTGGTCTGTTTTGTAATTTATCATTAGATTATCATTGGAGGTTGGTAGAAAACAGTTGAAATGATTCTTGAACTTCTTTCAGAAAGTTGTGTAAATGTTTAACATTTCATTTAGCGTCTGTCATTGCCATGGGACTTTGTTCTCAGAGATTGCAGAGGGGTTATGATGCAGGTACTCTTTGGTCCCAATTGAAGTTCTGCATTTGGTGTCTGTTTGCCGTAGTGTTGATTTCTCTAGACCATTGTGGTTGCAATGAGCCATCACTAGGCCGCAAGGCATGTTTGAGTGCGTCAGTTTCTAATTTTTATTCCTTCTGATACTGCAGAACTGAAATGTTTGTGTAAGATTCCCATTCATGTTTGTATATATAGTACACATTACAGTATTGAGATCTGATGATAACTTTTACAGATCAGAAGATAGGATCTTATCTCTAACTTATACATATTTTGACTAGAGTTTATCTGAGATAATTGAGACTCATCTTGGTTATCTTACATCAGTGATAGGACCCGCCTTACTGTTTATAGGCTCAGATGATTGAGCCTGGTTCCCTATCCTGCTAACAAGAACATCTTTTTGTAGAATATGTTTCTGCCTCTCTTGTAAGATGGAAGAAATTGGTTTTCCAACTCTTTGGGTCTGAAGATGCTTTTTTTTTTTTTTTTAATGGTAGCAAATGCCTTTATTTCAGATAATGAAAGTAAAGGAGAATTCAAATAGGAACCTGGAGAATTTCTTTTTTGAAAACCATTTCATTTTCTGCAGTACATATTCCGTGGAAAAAAAAAAAGAAGAAACCATTTTAATGTGATTCATAAACTGGTTCTTTGGAAAGGTTTAGTGCTGTACAATGAGATATTGATTTCTAATCTCACAACTTCTTTTACAGGACACATTTGGATCTGAATAGGTCTGATGGATATTTGGGCATCTTGGATTCTTGGTTATGTAGAAATTAATCGAATCCTAGTAGCTCTTTGTATGTCAGGGCGCGTCACGCGTGTGAGGCCGTTTTCTCAGGTGGGGCTAAGACCAGTACCAAGGGCTCATTCTAAAACCCAACTGATTTATAATGAGCCATACAAAGTCATTGGTCAGAAAACTCCATTTCTTATTCATTAGTCCCTAAACCTCAGATCCCACGGTGGGTATAGTTTGATTGGGCTCAAATTTGGCCCATGGTTTATACAAGGCTGGATCTTTCATTTTAGGGGAGAGGGACCATAGGGAGGCCCAAGAGTGGGACGGACCTGCAGAGGTGTGTAGTGAGGACTGGTCGTGCAGGGCTAAAAATGGGCCCATGGACTTATCAAGGCTAGAGTAGACCTTGCATTTGGGAAGAGAGGGGATGATGGGGGACTAAGGAGTGGGTCCACAGAGGTAATGCTCTCCTGGTGTATATATTTGTTTCTTGGGATGAGATCTTCAATATCATTAGGAATCTAAAGATTTGGAACTTGTCTCTTTCTTCATCAGCTCGTGCCCCACATGTGAGACTCGCCTAAATTGTGAACATATGTGGAAGTCAATGAAAGGAGATAATGAGAGGTCTTTATAATTGGTCAAATATTTGAAATATGGAGAAATTTTGGTGCAGGGATGGGAGAAATATGAGGTTTTTACTAGGACCGTAGTAAAGATTTTGCTGCTCATCCCAGATGTCAGATGACTTTTGCAGTACAACTATAGTCTAATTTTGAAGCATTCTGGAAGATATCTTAACATCCATATCCTAGGAGAATTTCCACCCCTGAGGTCCAATCTACATCTCCACCTTGCATCCTTCGCCCCTTAACTCATGTCATTCGCCCATTACCTCTTTAATAATCCTTCTAATGAGCTTATTTCACCATGAATTCCTCTGTATTCATTTTTCATGTATTTTATGCAAACAAATATGCCCTAGAATTTCTAGAAAGGGGTCTTTTTTCAAGTTGGTGACATGGTGTGGAACTCACCACTATGAACTATTTCTCACTTAATTTTTCTAACATACTTGGATTCATATTCATATTCTCATTCAGAAGGGTGGAGAACCATTTGCCAAATGTGCTTCTAAACTTCATGGTGAATAGGTAGTTGACAGTGGCTTCCACTTCATTCCATTCTTCTCCCTCTTTCTAAATTCATAGTATCGGGACCAGTAGTCCCTTCTGCTAATTCTTCTGGTTTATAGTATGTTGACCTCCTGTTGGGTTTTATACTCTCATTTCTTAAAAGGAACATCTGACTTCTCTCCAGTGCATAAAGTGCTAGTCCCCAAAGATTATTGTAGATTTGTAGTACTCTTTTGATTAATATAAGATTGACCTGTGGAGATCCTTTTCAAAACTCAAAAAGACTTATTTTCATTATTTTATTTTGTTATTCAATTATATGACAATCATGGACATTGTTATTAAGGGCTAATCAGATTATCGAATGTAGTTTAGCAGAGAATTCCTTTCAGATAATGCGCGTTTTTTGAAATTCTTCAATTGACTTTTAAGGTGCATTAGTTGTCTCACTCCAGTCTTGTAGCTGGAAAGGCTTTTCACGCTCCCAAAACAGAGGTCACAAAATCCAAAAGGCCCCCACACTGATATCTCTATTTTTTGGGTGTAGTGAGATGAACCATACAATAGGTCTTGAGATAATTGAGAGTGGAATGTGAGTTGAACAGCAATACTATAAAAAAAAGATTCAGTTCATTTTTCTCTTTTTGGTCGGCCACAAGGAGTGAATTTACCAGCATCAAGGAGACTCGGATACTGGTGTGCTGCTTGACGAAGGGGTGGTTGTACCAACTTGACTGAGTGAACAATAGAATAGTTATATTTGATTTTTGTTTTGCCTGTTGGTTGGTTGTTGCTTTACAGTATCTGCATTTATTTATGCAATGAAGTAAGAGCTTGAGACTTTGAATTGTTCTTGATGCCTGCCATTTGATGTATCTAATCTACGTTTTGATACGGCAATGAACTGTTGATGTTGAAATGTTCCCCACAAAGGTTTTGGTGATATCTGGCTTTCGGTTGTTTGATCCCATTTAGAGTTTTTATCTTGTGCAGTTTCCCAACAAGTTTTGGATAGTTTAGGAAGCAGAAAATCAGGTTCAAGTGCCAAAAAATGTTTAGTTTTCAGGTCTGGAATCTGGATATGAGTGGAAGTGGATGCCCAAGAGATTCCCAAGTTGGAAAATACTAATGTTTTGATCAATGGCCTGCAGTTCAATGGTTAAACAGAACAAATCCAGCAACAGTTATTATTGATGGAAAGTGACCCAAATATTGAAGCTTCAGGACCTTCCAACCTGAGAGATTTTTGGCCATCATTCAATGGTCTGGAATGCCAAACCATAAGCCTAATTGGTAAGAGATCCTGATTATTGTTAAAAAAAAAAAGAGGGCAGGGCCATAATCTTTATCCAGAATGTCTGATCAGCATCATGTACCTTTTTTGAAAATTTTAAGCAACATCAGAAAGTCAAATTGTTCTGATTGTTGGCCTAGGCACCGAGAGTCCTAGTCAACAACTAGGCATGTTTTTCCTCTTCTTGTTCATCTTCTTTGTTACTTGAAACAGATGGTAGGCCTTATCATACTCTCCCAAAGTCCGAAGTCTTGTTTCTTATCTGTAACACTAGCCTTCGTGTCTCTTAAACTAAAGATACTATCCTACCCAAAATTTCACACATATGAATGCTAGGTCCTCAGGTGATTTCTTATCTAAAAATGCAATCACTTTTGGACAAGCAGTATCTGATTTTTGTATTCTAGAGTCGATGGCAATAGTAGATACCATGAACCCGGAATAAAACATGGTGAATCGATTAATGGGGACTTTTTGTCAAATGACACCATTTTTGAAGACCATGGGATCTTGTTTCAGATGTATAAAGCAAACTCCCAATAGAGAAATGGATGGTGTAGATGAAACTGCTAGTGTTGCAGAAATCCAAGTCATTATAGTAATTGCTAGCTTCCTGGACATAATAAGATCAACAAGATGTGAGGGAGGCCTCCCTTCTTTGCACGGCGGATTTTTTTTTCAAAGAAAACATTTATGTGGGCTAATATTTAGTTTCATTCAATGCTACATTTGCGAAATGAGCTCAGTTGAGTTCATTCACTCTTGGGAATCTTCATAGTTAGGAATCTTCATATGCTCAGTTGATGTTTTTACATTGTTTCAATCATTGCACCATCAAAAAGAACATAGGTGGAAATTCAGGAACCCGCGGAGAACAGTTAGATCTCATAAATTGAGACGACGAGAGCATGTTTTATGCTTCATAAAACAGTTGAAGATAAGATATCACTATATTTCTTTGTACCTATTAAGGAATCAACATCATTAACAGGGGAGGAGGGTGATATATTTCATGCTCTTTGTTTCATACTCTTTTTCCATAAGAGCTATGTATTCTATGGTTTTATGCTATATGCTCTGCTAGTATGGGAAGTGAAGCCAAATTAGGTAGGCTATGTTTTTAAAGACTTAGATCCGTGTCGTTGAGTTCCTAATATCAAGTGTAATCAACTATCATAACCATTCATTTTGTCAAAATTCTCAAATAAACTGTGATTTGTGCAAATGCACCAAAGGTTACATCACATGGTTCGGTGAAGAGTATGGAATTGATTATGTAAAAAGAACTCTACAAGAAAGCTGTTAGAGAGAATCCTTTGAGGAGGAAAGTGGACAAAACCATTCATTCAACAAGTGTGAAAGGGGAAGGAGTTCAAGTGGTGGTGATGTTGAGACTCGCGCTCGATGAGCCACCGGACATGCAGGAAGTCGTCTACTGAGCATGGGAGCTTGAGAGGCCCTGTGGTGTGAAATCCATACACATCTTGTGCTTTCTCCAGCAGCCTCTTGAACAAGGGGTGATAGAGATAGGATATGGGAATCACAAACTTTTGGAAGCCGCCTTCTTCGCCTTCCAATCCCACCCTCACTGCTAGAGAGCCCTTCTTCACCTTGGTCTTCTTCTTCTCCTCTTGCATTCTTCACCTTTTTGGTTACTTGTATAGGCTCAAATTCTGCTAGGTTGGTATGTTGGTTTGAGGGAGAGGGAGAGTGAGAGCAGCTTTATATATACAAGGGTCAAGGGGGATGGTATTTTCGTTATTCCAGTGTATGTTGGTCAGTACTAATTTTGATACGGAATCCATTTCACTTTATGGTTTTAATAATCTATAAAGGTCTACTCTTTATTAAGGTGTCAATGCTGATGATGCTGGACACCCTCCAAATTTTGTGGAGCCCACAGATGTGGCCATCATGGGATCTCTCTCCCTTTCCAAGAATACATAATTTTTCCCCTTTAGAATGTTGTGATCTTTCAAGCCTTGGGTCGAGAAAGAGGAGGTTGTTTGTCAATTGTATTTTTGTTTCATCATCAATTCTAGTTTTGGAGAGGGGCACTTGCTTGCATGATCAGAGCCATCGATTTAGTTCATCCATGCAGGTCTTGTTAATTGATGAATGATTGTGATGAGTCCCATTTTGATGTAATTCTGTTGTCTTCTTCCAATTTGACAGGTTCTGATTTATGTCATACATTACAGTTTTCTTTCTCCTTTTGACATGAAACCGATTTGGACATCTCTGGCATGGGTCAGCCTCTCACACGCCCAGCAGAGGAGATAATGAATATTTTGCTTAATGGATACACAAAGCAAGAATCCTATTAATCCAATTACTTGAATGATTCAATATAACAAGGAGTATCACATGCTAGCGAAATCACAATCAAGAGAGAACGTCCATGTCTTAAGATTTATTATCATCATCAAATGTGAGCCCATATCTTAAATATTTCATACTCACATGGACATGATACAACCAACTAATTATAATCTCTTTTAAATTTATATGTATAAATGATAATGTTGATGTATCAGCATACAAATGGTTGAGTGGCGTTGGCACTTTAGTCTCACATATATATGTCTAGAATTCGAACTTTGGGTTCTCAAGTGAATGTATCACTTAAGGACAAGAAACCCAACATCACAAAAGAAAAAGGATAAATAAATAAATAAGAGAAATATTCAAGTGAGAAATGGTTCTCACCTACTATATGAGAACTTCGTTGCGGGGCCCAACTAGCAATCTATCCAAACCTAGTAACAAATAGGAAACCTCTAATAGTCACTAATCCCAAGGATTGACACACATCCGAATGTACTGAATCGCTGGATCGAGAGTTGAATATTTTTTTAAATATAATGCCATTATACTTATGGGCCATGGATGAGGGGGTGAGGGGCATGAGTTTGGGGTCAAACTTGATACTTGAGGTGGTCTCATATAGATCTTTCCATCCCCCGTGGTCCCATCCCCAAATGGGGCCCACAATTCTTTTGTAAAATATAATAATGACAGAGAGATATATATTTGATTATTCTTTTATTGTTTTTTGGGTCCTTAAAATTAAGAATGAGGCCCATGCTGATATGTTGCCACTTTAGTCTTAACATTGTTGATTCTTTTGGGACCCTTGTTGGGCAAATGGATGCTCGCCTGCCCATTTTGCTCTTTGGTCCCACGATTATGGGGAAAAGAGATTCCACTCCACAAAATAAAAAAAGTTTTGGGACTGTGACTCATCAGTGTGAGAGGTGCCGTCTAAATATCCAAAAGTCAGAATGGCACAGGTAGACTGCCATGCTAGTCTTCAACAAAGCAAAGAATTTATAACAACCTTGAACGCGCTCAATGTATCCATATTAATAAGACCCATATGTTTAAGAGCTTCTCTACTTATCAAGTTCATTATTTCATATAATTCTTTTAATTTTCTTATTTCTCAACATTTAAAAACGCTTAAAAGATTATAAAGAACTATAGCTTTTCATTAATTAATTCAGAAGAAAGAATTAAGACATTTGCACCATTATCGTAAATTTTAAAAAAGTGTAAAGTCGTATACCCGGTAGATGCATCTGAGTCTCTATCCATATAATTTCAACACCATAGCTGACATCCCTTTGATCACCAACTTCGGCCTCTCAAATGATGGCCAGGCTACAATGCTAACAACCATCTGATTCCACCAATGTACTCAGAATCTTCCATTTGATGAGTCTCACCTGCTATGGCTCGATCAATTTGAAGCGGGGATCGATGGATGATGGACATGCAGTTTGGTGGAAGACTGACATGGAAGGCTAACCGGATCTCATTTAGATATGGAGTTTTTGAGTAGTGGAGGATGTTGCGTCTCTTTTAAGAGATTACATTATTAACATGAAAGAAATGAGAGTCAGATGAGGTCAGGAAGAGGAAGAGAAAGAGGAAAAGAAGATTAAGAAGCACTGTTGGGGCGGTTGGTGCATGCTACTGAGCTAACCTGCAGTTGGTCGGTAGTGCTAGTGCGCACTTCTTTCTCTCTTTGCGGTGCACACTTTATAAATTCCTTTCTATATGATCATATCTCGAATACCTCTATCTCTCTCACTCTCTTCCTTTTGAATTTTGGTCAACGATTTCAGGTGGGGGTGGCAAGTACGGATTAGTACTCTCAACTCCAAGTTGAATGCATGGATGATACTGTTCTATTATTCTTCTACACTCTGCTCAATTCATAGCCATGGTTTTTTTCTCCATGGAACCCCACACTGGTGTTTTGTTGGATTTTCAATTTCTACTCTTTTGTGGAGAAAGATTCTTATTTGTAGATGGCGGGGATTTAAAGTCCCGCAAAACAGCAATGCGAGACTCCCAGTAAAAAACATCAATGTTGAGTATAATGTCATGCTGCCATTGATATGGAATAATCTGATCTTACTTTTTGTAAGCTTTTAACTCTTTTTAATACAATTTTTTTTTTATCATCTGCATCACCTTTAAAGAAAATCATACGTTAAAAAAGAACAAACTATATATTTCTCATGTACAAATGCAACTTCAATTTAGGACAATGTCTACACATACGAAGGTGTTTGATTTAAGTGATTTGGATTAACTATAGGTGGGCCGTGTAGTTGCTAGATCATATTACAGATGTCGTCTGTACCATAGTACTAATGGCAACATGGGATCATTTCTAATATTTGTTAATTTCACTCATTCGAAGAGATGGGGTAGAAAAATGAATATGATCGCCAACATTTGGACCAACATTTGAACCATTTTAAATGGATGATAAGAGCAGTTTTTATTAAGCAAAGGTGAATCGAACCATGTTTGGCCAAGTGATTAGCTTCTATCACCGTCGTAATGGTGACAGCGTAAAATCATTTCTTTTTTAATCATGGGGCGCATTATGGATGGAGTATGTGCCAGCTCTTTTGACAATCTTAACCCATTTAAATTCTAGTTGTGTAAGGAAAGTCAATAAAATGGCCACATGTGTGGGAGAAACTGCTTGGTTAGGATGCAAGATGTATATCATCCGTGACAAGGCTATGATCGATCCAAACTGATTCCAACCAGGTATAGTATTGAATTCAAAATGGTGCTAAAATTCTAGAGGACTAATAAAGCAAGTCAGAGCTATTCGCCTGATCGAGTTCAATTATGAAATCACGCCACTTCCAACAATAGCTATTTGTGATCGGTTTTGACCATGGCTGGGCTTCAAAGCAATTTCATGGAGGGTGATGAGTTGCTTTTTACGTTGTATAAAGACATCATGACAGACAGTTCTAGGCCCGTTTGAGTCATGGTATTGAATTCCTAAGAATTTTAGAAAATATATTTCTAAAATTGGTTAAAATTGAAGAAAACAGAGGAGAAAATCCATAAATGACTACGGTATAATCTATTCTTTAATCAAAACTGATTTAAGAGGAGATGAAAGGTAAATATCTAGCTATCATTCTAATAATTCAAATCCTAGGAAAGTCAGGGTATCATCTACGTCTTCATCTTATATATCCTTCACCTTTTACCACTTCACTAATCTGTTGTTACAACTTCTTTCACCATGATTTCATGTATTATGTACTTAGTTTCTTGTAAATAAATAACATTCAATTCATCACTCACTTCTTTAATAATCCTTTGTCGGAACTTACTTTTATCATGAATTCCAGTGTGTTCAATTCCATGTAAACAAATGTGCCTCGGGCCTTGTTTGTTTGCATTAAAATATAATTGAATTAAATACATATGATGATTAAAAATGAAGATCAACGGCAAATTTCTAAAAAAGAGCATCAAATAGCATCTTCTTTGGATTTATTTTCTTAAAATAAATATTATTTAATGTTCATTTTTAAAAATTATCATTTAATATTTATTTTTAACCACCCTATGTATTCGATTCTACAAACAAACGAAAAGGCCCTTGGTATTGAATAAGTGCTATTTGGAGAGTCCCAACCTACACGATCCACACTATCTTATGCCATGGGAATGCTTGAACATTTCAATGGCACGCGCGATGCAAAAACCAAATCAAATAGAAAGTTAACGTAAGAATAACCTCATGCCCTACAAATCTTCCTTGAGGGTGACATGCTTATCATATCCAACAGGCATAATTTTGAAGTTCTTAATCAATGATAGGCCTAGGGAATATAAGGATTATTTTAACCTCTAGCTCCTGCTTTCTTTCCATCATTTTCCACTAAGTGGACTACTAAGAGCCACACATGGTCAAAATAAATTCATGTTCCCTTGAATTTAAATGTCCTGGGGGGTCTGGTAAAACTCTTGAAGCTTAAAAAATTCTGATTTTCTTAAAGAATTCCTAAGACCAACCATTTTAATTTGTTTTTGGCTCTCAATTGGAATTTGGAAAAAATTGACACCACAATTTGAAAAGATTGGTGATATGATGTTATTTTTTGAAACTTTGCAAATCTTAACAGGGCTAAAGTGCTTTTTAGAGGCTTTTACTATTTTGCTCAATAAGTGAAATATTTTAGATGAATGCCCACCACAATCACAAAGATTGATGATATTATGAAAATTATCTTAACATTTATTTGAAACTGTGTTTTTTCAATAGTATATTGGGAATTCTCAAAATATCATCAAAATTGAAAATATCATGAGAAAGTCTCAGTAATACTAAAACAGAAAGAAAATCTTTGGAATAACCTAAAAGAATTATTTATTTTAAAAAATAATTATTTTCCACAACATTATTTGTAATATATCCCAAGAAAAAACAAAATTTAAAAATATCCTTAGACTTTCCAAGGTGATAATTTGAGAAAAAAATGATATTTTGAAAATATATTGTGGGCCCCACTAGAATATAAATAAAGATAAAAAAGAGAGAAGAAGATGGGAAAAAAAAAAAAAAGGATGCCTTTTGTTAATTACTTGACCTCTAGATAAGAACAAGTGAACTAGGCCGGGTCCAGCCTGCTTAAGGCTAGCTGCATTTTTAGGAGTGGTCTAGGTTTTGGCATAATATTACTAATTATAGTCTGGTCCTGAGATAATGTTTGCCTCAAGGTCCAACTGATTTCCCCAAAAACTACAAATGGCTCCTATTGATTAGATAAGCACTAGGCACTGGCCTGACCCTTTGGCCTCTGGGCTAATTTTTTGCCCCAAGGCAAAAAGGCAGGACGTGCACAAACATTGGCCAACCCAGTTTTAAAAATGATACCTATTCAAAACCAATAGTCTGGATCCCCTGTTGCCCTTGGTACACAATTCTTGTGGGTGGGTCAATCTTGTTGTGTCACATGTGCACTGGTGCCAAGTCAATCCCCAGTCAACACACTAATGGATTTTAATGAAGTACAAGGACCTGTTGCAGGGGGCTTTCTATAAATATGAAAAATATCATCCCCGCCCAAAACCTCATTGGTTGGTGCCCCTCTCTCTCTCTCTCTCTTACACTCCCTAGTGGTTATGTGGGCCGGTGGCACTTGGCAAATGCATCACCAACAATTAACACCCACAAAAAAAAAGGATAAAGATTCGCACCACAAGGTCTCTTCCTATTGCCTAAAACAGCTTCCATCCAAGTGTTGTTATTTCTATTGAAAAGAAAAGGAGTTCAAGATGAAAACAACCATAGAAAAAAAAAAATTGTTTGCCATGGTTGAGCAAATTAAATAAGTGCCCCTTTGAGCATTGTTATTACATCCACTTCCTCTGAGCCCATAGCGGGAGTCAACCCATCACATCCATGAGGAGATGAAGATGTGGATCAACACTGAAAAAAGTGCTCATGTATCAGATATACTCTTGCAGGGATTAGGTTAGAAACAAGCCTCCAGTGTCCCCCACTATAAATGAGCTACACGGCTACACCTTTCAATTTCAGAAATCTAATCACTTTTCATATGACACTTTTGTTTCAAGAGTCTATAGGGCTAATTGGAGGAATGTCATCACAGAATCTGAGTGACAAATCAATAACAAGCTCTTTTTCCATCTCTTCTTATTTATTTTTTTTCACATTTATTTTTAGATGAGATAGTTGGGATAAGACTGTGATGATGATAATGATTTATTTTTAAATGACATAGTCTGTAATCTCTCCAGTTCTATTTTCATGTTAAAATCACCAACCACAGAATAAATAAAGAAGAAGAACAGACCAATGGTCCAAATTTTGGACAAGATACACTGTTTGGGTTGTTAGGATCTCAATGCTTGGATGTGGAAGAAAGATGAGATATTAGTTATCATAATGGAAGGTGAAGTAAGAAAATTTTGAAAGTTACTCCAATAAAAGATAAAAATCGAGTAATGATGTTTAAGATGCTTTGAACATTTATATATTGTGTCTAAGGCTTATAAGTTTGAATAAAAATGAAAATGGAAGGCTAATAAGAAGTTTATATGGAATAGTCAGGAAAAACATAATATATTATAACATTAGAGATTGCTATTTTCATTAGGAAGCGTGGAAAAGTAGAACCCACAAAATATTTATAACATACATGGTGCGTTGGTGAGATCACACGTTGGTTGGCCCCAAGTAACAGCTATTATATACCTCACTTATTATAATAACGTGAGATTGATTTATTTTTGAAATTTATTGTGTGTTGGTTTATTTTTGGATTTTATGGTGTTTGTATCCTAAAATCTCTTTCCAATTAGTTCCTGAGTCATAGAGATTACAGCTCAATTCATTTAGGAAAAAAAAATCTCTCAATTATAGGGAAACAAAGCTGTACGTTAAAGAAATATATAAGGGCCGGGTTAGCCGTTCCTTTGTATTGTATATAAACCTCTAAAATCATACACCATGTTGGCGAGAGAGAAAGGATAAAGAGAGGATAAAATATGATTGTAAACTAAGGAAATCATACATCATAAGTCGAATCCAACCATCTAGTTTCTAATTTTATGAATAGGGTCGTGAGGAGTGAACTAAAGGAGGTTAATCTCTAATAGTCTACCTTTGTTTGATCCTATTCAACACGTCATTCATCTTTGTGTTTGAAGATTTTGCGATGTCAAACACTAACAGAGCTAACCAAAGAGAGTTTGGATCCTCTTCACAACATGAAGCTTTCTATAGCTTTTCGAAATAGACAATATGAGGTTTAGCTTTTCTAAAGCTGATCATAGGTTTTACCAAATACAATATGCCTATGAGGATTAACCATTTACACCAATTTAGATTATCTAAATGTTACCAGTTATACATAGATGACCCAAACTCCCTCCTCATGAGTCATGACTTAATTTGCAAAAGGAGGAAAGACTTTTCAGTGCAGAAGCCCCAGATAAATGAGATAGTTCAAGATAATGATCATAAAGAAAATGGACGGCTACAAATTAAAACAATGGTCAATGTTCACTTGCTGCTTGTGGTCCACCACCTTCACTTGGAACATGGAAGTACAAATATGAGTTGAGTTAGATATCTAGCATAATCAAACCACAAGGGCAAAACATCAGAACTTGAGTCAACACCTAGTCTATGGGAGTGTAGGCCCCAGTCCCACAAACATAGTCAAACGACGACGACTTCAACGTTATTGTTAGAACGTGTACGCAATATCTACTTTTCTATGTGAAGATTTGGCTTTAAGCTTTAATATACAAATGGTTCAAAGGAAGAGATGGAAAGAAACCAATCAATGAGAAATGCAGGTGATGGCATTACTCAAGTGGAGATTTAATGTCAATAAGACATGACCATTTCAAAGATACTTGAGGAGTTGGGATGTTACATTGGTCCCAAACCTAGCTGACCCTTTGTCCCTAGGAGGGTAGGCCGGAAAGCATTATAGTTCTTGGCCACAAAAGGTCTAAAATGATCCTACCTTTTTTTAAAAGTGGCCGGGTCCAGGTGAGGTTTTCATTTTAGTTAGGCTTACATTGAGGATGTTTTTCTTTAGTCATGATTCTCCCAGGACTATATATGTGAAAAGTTTGTGGGGGTTTTTTCAACAAAGTAGGTTTATACAACAATATCCAAAATGCTTAAAAAGAGAACGACCCTTTCTTGCTGTTTAAGTTTTAAATCAATAGGAGTTGGACATACTGATCCAACATTAATTTGAAAAGGAATAAAAGATTTAATAAAAATATTATAAAAGATTTGTGTATTTTATGTGATCAATTTGAAGGTAGGAAGAAAAATCTACATATAGCCCAATGCAAGATTGGGATAATTACTTTGTGTGATTTTAGATTTTTAATGCAGGTCCTCTTAGGAGCCTCATGAATTTTTCATGTGTTCCAAGCCTCAAAGGATGCTTGCTCTCTTCTCTCTTTTTTTTTTTCTTTTTTCTTTCTTTGTTCATATTTGGAATCGAAACTTAAAATTACTTAATTAATCTTGCTAGGTGTCTATTTGTTTATATAGAATTTATAGGAATTTTAATGCATGGGAATTCATGCCATAAATGCTTAAAAATGAATATATATGAGGCGAATAGACAAAAATGACCATCGAATATTTCTATGTATTTTATACAATTAATGCCATGCAGTCTCTGTTTGTCATTAGCTATTTGCTTCGTGTTTGATTTAGATAGACCGAATCTCATATTACTTTCCTCCTCCACTTGGTAAGTATTATAAGCCATGTATCTATCAGGTAGCATTTGAAAGCACCCTACTAGGCCACCTGGAATTACAATTTACAACTCTCCACTTCACCACTCCATGCCTGAACCAAGGGCCGACTGTAAAATTTTCATTTGGGTGGTGCAGATCAAGTGAAGATGTTAAATAATAAAATCAAATATTTTAAGAATTTACGTAAGGGACTTTTCAAATCACCCAAGTGCTTGCTAACACTTGGGTCAGCCTCAAACAGCTACCCTCCAAGAGAGAATGACTTATGTAGTCTTAGCTATCAACTGGTAGATATATGAAAATGTAGATTAGCAACCAGCTAGAATTAAGCTACGGAGCTGGTCTTTCAAACTTGTTTTCTCTCTTTACCAAAAAGAAAAGAAAAAACTTCCTTCGACATTTTTTAGACCATTTATGTCAGATCAATGATTTTGAATAATATATTAAGGACCTGTTTGTGTAGCGGCCATCGCTTTGGAAAAGGGAAGGAGATCCACGACACTTTCTTTATTTGTTGTACTTCTTACCGTGATTGGTCGGAAACAAGTCAATTCGTGGAAGGCGCGACAGCATTTACCAAACGCACCCAAATGCTATTTTGATAGTCTAATTTTAAAACATTGGATTTAGATGGCTAGAAAAATGTTTCACACAGCAGACGTTTTGTTAGTTGTGATCTAATCTAATAGTCTAAAACTAGGCATGTCAAATGGGCCGGGCCGGCCCAGTTCGGCCCGTGGCCAGGCACGGCCCACACGGGCCATGCTGGGCTAAGGCACCTGGGCCCGTTTGGCATGGCCCGCCAGGCACGTGGGTTGGCCCCTGCGGCCCGCTAGGTCCGCCAATTCAAAAAAAGAATAAAAAAAAACTAAAAGGGTTGTGTTTTGGTTTCATTAGGATTCTTATTTTTATTTTAGTTAATTTATTTCCAAGTTGTAATGTTACAAGGAAGGAGTTATAGTATAGTTTGGAGTCGATGATGCTAAGTTTTGAGAATGGAGTTCCAGTATAGTTTGGACTTTGGAGATGATGATGCTCATTATGAGTTAAATCCATCACTTGTACTATAATATAAGATCAAACATTGGTGCCATCATTTGTAATTGTTAATTTTTCAACTCTGGTGCAATTGACACTGTTGGCCATAGAAAATATTAAGGTTGGCATCTCCCCTGATGGAAGAGAACAGCCTTCGAGCTTTCTGGTTAACGCTTGAGTATAATTTTTCTTGCTCTGATAAATACTCACACACCCACATAAACACTCTAACCAAGTCCCTAACCAACAGAGCTAGGGATTGATCATGGGTTGTTTTTGCAAGTATAATTGACTTTGTGATGTACTGTTTTACCGATATTTATATATCCTAAATGTTTGCCTATTCAAATCATGTCTCCTTGCATCCTGCTGTCATGCAATCTGACTTTTTTTTTTTTTTGCTACATCAGTCATATTTTCAATTGATAATTCTGATCTTTCAAAGGATCCATTTTAACATGATTCACTATTTTATTGTCTGCTTGGATGCGTAAATTATTTTGAAGATTGTTAGTTGAAATAAACATGCATACATTAATAAAAAGATTATCAAATTCGATAGGCACGCAGTTTTCTCAAACCTCTGTTATCAAATGAACTATTCTCCTTCACGAAGTATAGTAGTTGAAGTAAAATGTGTAAAGAAGTGTTTTTTATGCTATCTATTGGAGATCAAATACGGCTTAGATGATCATGATGAAACTTAATTTATGTAATAATATTATACAATATGTATTGATGATTTATGAGTTCATCCATTTAATGCACTTGGTTTGATAATCCCATCGGTATTTCCAACTTCCAGTAGATGGGTTAATGCTATTCTAATGCCGATGATGGTGACTACTATTCACCTTTTGAAGGAGGAGCTTGGCTAAATCAAAACATGTACTGATTACAACATTATCCTTTAATATTTTTATCAATTATTAAGGGGCAAAATGTCTTGAATTTAATTTTAATACTGAAAAGAAAAAAAAATGAAAGAGGCACGCCTGGCACGGAGGCATGGCATGGCACGGCCCATGGCAGGCCGTGCCAGGGTATTTTCCTGGTGGGCCGGACCGGCGTGGCACGGGCAGGCCGAGGTTGGGGCGGGCCGTGCTGGGCCGTTTGACATGCCTAATTAAAACCCCTGCTTTCAATGTTGTGTTATGGGGGGATTTTGTAATTTTATGTTTTTGTTATATTATCACAAAAATCTCACATTAATGCAATAGTTAAAACATAAATTTAGAAATGCTGAAAATTGTATTTACAATTTGATAATCAAGAGGGGGCAAAAGTTGTTGGTTTGTGAACTAGCCAAATTAACTTGGGAAGCATAACATATTGGTAGGGTCCACTTCCTTGCCAAATACATGGATTTAGGGGTCCATAAAATGGTAATCTCATTGAACTATTTTGGCCTTCCAATCAAATGAGGTAATGGATAGATAAAATGGTTTCATCCCAGTTATTGGTTTTATTACCTTACAGGCTTACACCAAATGGCCAACGTTTAATAAGATTGGCAATCCATATATTTGGTAAGCATAGGGACCTCACCTACTCTTGCCCTGGCTGAAAACTCATCTTTCTCGCCGACCAACACTTCTCTTTTAAAAAAAGTTTTTTCAATGTAAATTTGTCAGGATTTGGCAATTTCGTTTTTAGAAATATGATATTTCATTTTTTTTTTCTCAAGTTTATTTTAGAAAGATGGACAAAGTGGAAATAATTTTGAGAATTACTTAATTACTCAAAAATTTTAACCCTGAGGGGTAGCGCAATTGACTAGGACCACGCCTCAGGAACCGAAGGTTACAGTTTCGAATTCACGCTATATCCTTGGGACCACTTGCCAAGGCATTTTTTTTTTAAATTATTAGTTTGAATGTCTATTTATTTGCTCCCACGTTGGTATGGATTGCAGCCAGATCTAGTGATCTACACTTTAACATAAAATGCTTGTTTATTTATAAGAATTCTTAAAATTCATGTTAGGATGTTTTTATGAATTCTCCATATGTTGTCTTTGACGTGGTATCATCACAAATGCTTAGGTATAACGTAATATTTTGAAAATCAAAACTCTTAGAATTCTACAGGTAAAAAGCGACATTTCACTGGGCTAGCTTTATGCGTTTGCACTATTCATGAAATAGGGATTTGGGGATTCTAGAGGGATAGCCATTGTTATTGATGTTAGAAGTTTTAGACATAAAAAGAAATTCCATAAAAAATACCTCCAAACAAATAGATTCTAAGTTTGGAAATCACAGAGCTGCCTCTATAAATAGAGTGCTCACTCTCACAGCACCACCACCACCCAATGATCGATCTTTGGGTGGGCCGGTTTACTTACCAGCCTTTGGCCACTGGGCCGAAAAAAAGGACCCTAAGTTTTCTTCTTCTTTTTATCATATTATGGCTTTAACTCACAATTAATATTTCCGTATGCTATCTTGGTCACTAGGTCTCATCATTCTAGAGGATCTGTTTGTTTGCATAGCACACATAGGAATTTGTGCCTCATGGTAAAAAATGAAGATGAAATATGAATATAAAAAAATGAGCTTGAAATAACCTTTCCTCTCATGAAAATAAAATCAAGGGAATGTGAGAAATGAATATCTAGCCATCATCCTTAGTAATTCAAATCCTAATAAAAGTCAAGTTCCCTCTACACTACCGTTACTTAATTCTTCACCTCACACCTCACCTCTTTAACAATCTTAAAAATGAAGATCATTTAATCATGAATTCCCATATATTCAGTTAATATATATCCTATGTGAAAAAACAGACCCACAAAAACAATGGATCACGAGTAGCAAAATAGAGTATCCATGCCCCTTTTCACAACTACAAACTAATAAAAGAATGTTGACTTGAAAAGATTGAAACCAATATAATGTTGACTTGTAGAAGAGAGAGAAAACAAATTAAATCTCTATCAATGGCTCAACGCACGGCTTTGGATGAGTGAAACAGACGGTGGATTCCTTCTGCACAGCTGTTTGACCTCTTCAAATGCATATTCCACGAATTTCATAATTTCAACTGAAAACTCATGCCTTGTTTGTTTTCTTCTCTCTCCATGTTATGCACTTGTACTTTTATTTATTTTGTTAGTAAAAATGAAGATATATTATGGAGGATTTTACTAAAAAAAAAAGGATTAGTTGACCAGTGGCTCCAAAATATCATTTTATTCGACCGTATCATTTTGCTTGGAAATGTTTTTTTTTTTTTAACATTTTTTACTAGCATCCCTAGCGACCTTAGTTTTATAATGTTAAGGGTCTCTAACCCTGCCGTGTATACAAAATAGAACAAAATAGGGCTTATTTTCTTCACCACGGTCGTCTGCGCCCCGGCCAACGATGGTCCCCTTCAACATCCTCTTCGTCTGCGACTCCTCGCCTCCTACCAACTGTGTATCCCTCTCACATCCTCTTTGTGGAAGGTTTGTGCTTTTGGATGCTCCCCTTTGGGCCTCTATCTGCATGCTTTCAGAAAAAGCATTTACATTGTTTTATGCATATACTTCAGAGCAAAATGGTTTAACTGCTCCTGCCTCCTTGCATGAGTTCACATATTTCAAATGCATGGCATGACTCCTCCTGTTCCACTGACAAGGTTTGCACTTCCTCTTCAAATGTATCTTTTGAGTCCCCTTTTCTGTACTGAGTCTCATCCACAGGGCTCACATCATACTGCCACAGATCACGTGGAGCAATGTCAAGGCATATTTTACTGGATACCTTCCCAAATGCCAGAATTTCCGCTTCATGAGCAATTTTAGTAGTGGTAAAACAAGCTATTGATATGGATGCATCGTTCAGGTGTTTTGTCACAATGGCATCAGGTTCACTTACAGCAGCCAATGGATCTATCTTATCTATTGAGTTAGCATCTATCTTGTCTGTTGCGTTAGCATCAAATAGCATCCCAGGATCTATAGAATTCACCATAGCACAGATGTCGGTAGCGTAAATATCATGTGGTGGCATGCATTTGGCAGAAACTCCATCTCCATTATTTCCATTCATCACCATTGAGCTTTTGTAGATATCATTATGGATGAAACCATTACAGGGAGAATCTAACTCCCCTGAAAGGATCCCATCTAACTGATTCCAGTAAACATGTTTTGATGCAATTTCAGTGCCCATATCTCTACATCTAGGTGAAAGCTTGTCCATTTTAGCTTCATCAACAACTGAAACTTCAAGGTTGCTATTACTTTGTTCTGTTTCTCCCAGATTCTGAAACTTACGGAAGTGGGCATTACCACCAGTAAAATCATCTTTTGTGTCAAAGAGGTCTTTAGAAAGTGTTGCTCTGTTACAGGAAACTGGGTTGCTCTGTTACAGAAAAGGCCAAAGGGGAGCATCCAAAAGCAGGGGCGGAACCAGGATTTCATCTCCGGGGGCCAAAACTTGAATAAAATTTTATTTCATCAATTATTATAACTATCATATTTTTAAGTTTTCTTTCTACATAATTGTAAGTTCAAGCATGAAAAATTTATTACAATTCAAGACTAAATTTTACATGAAAATTAAAACCAGTATATATTCAGTGTTAACAAGATATAAGCAAAGAAAAGTCGTAAAATAATTATTTCTTAGTACATTTCAACTCAATCATCTATCAAAATGGAACTCGACGTTCTTTCAAATCTCGAAGCATTTCGAGGATCTAAAACTGAACTAAAAATAAACAACTCTACTGCATGCTCACTAAACTGACAATTTAATTCTCCACCTAGTCCCTTGATATAAAATGCATTAAATTGTTCAATGTAGGGCCATCCTGAGACCCATCATTGAACCAAATAAAGCAGAAACCTTCAATAGAAATAATTGGGATGGCTCTTGAGACAAGGGTCTTGTTGAAAAGAATCAGGTCTCTTTCTCTGATGTGATGCTTCCAAACAGGGAAAGTGCCAACCTTCAGTTCACACTATGGATGGACTTTATAGGAACCCCATATTTCAGGGAGGCTATATGGCTCAACCAAATGTGTCCAGGGTATCCCTTGATGAATAGAAGCTTAATGTATCTCAAATCTATCTGAGATTGTCGTTTCCCGGGAAGATTTCAAAGGGGTTGAAATTTCAATCATGTTATAATGGATCTAGTCCCAGTTTGGATTTGGCCTAGATCTAGTCTGATTTTAGCAGACTTGGATATATATGTTTACCTGACGGGCCAGATTCAGGCTCCAAACAGGGTCCATTTAGTATGTGAAGAAGACCAGGGCTTTATTGCCCATCGAACTCTAGCCTTGGTTTTGCATGAGTTAAATTCTTAATGCACTTCATCATGTTATTGAAGGGCTGGAAAGGGGCGTTGGATGGGGGGGGGGGGGGGGGGGGTCCGGCCCCCAGGCCCTATTGTGGTTCCGCCACTGTCCAAAAGCACATACCTTTGACAAAAAGGATGTGGGAGGAGACCACAGTTGGTAGGAGGGCGAGGAGTCACAGACAAAGAGGATGTTGGAGGGGACCATCATTGGCCGGACACTGACGACCGTGTTAAAGAAAAAAATATGCTGTTGACAACGAAACTAAGCCCTATTTTGTTCTACTTTGTATACACCACAGGGTCCCTATGAACTCTTAACGTTATAAAACTAAGGTCGCTAGGGAAGCAAGTGGAAAATACTAAAAGAAAAAAAAAAAAAAACCTTTTCGGGTAAAATGACTGATCTGGTGCAAGGTCGGTTAAAATGATCTTTTGAGGCCACTAGTCACCTAATCTTTTTTTTTTTTTTTTTGTAAAATCCTCTCTATATTATGCTTGTATTGATTTTTTTTTTCAACAAGATGCAATTTTATTTATTTTCTATTAACCATGCTCATTTTTACATGTGGGTTGTGTATGAGTTATTTAAGGATTTTTTTTTTTTTTTTGCTAACGAAGGTTTCCCAACCCTTTGGGTTGGACTAATCCATTCGGGCCAAGAAAGAAGCCGAATAAAATCCCTGTGCCCCCCAGATGGTAGCACTAGTGGACTCAACATTCGGTTCTTAAAGAGGGGGGAACCGGTGATCGATACTAGGACCTCTAGCTCCGGAAGAGAGATCAGGAACCGTGGTCTTGACTACTCAGCCAATCCCTTATAGGGTTATTGTGTATGAGTTATTTAAAGACCGAGTCTTAGAAAACTGTATATGGACTTCAGCTTTGTATGCAGTTCAAAATGAGTCGAGTCAACTCAAAGACTCAACAAGAGTCTGTCTGTCTTATTGGGAAGGAAAGTTCTATATCAAATGAGAGTATAAATTATTTAAGTCACTAAATCATAGACAAGTCTTTTATGATCAATGATAGAAATTAGATATGAGGTTTGGATTTCCTTGCAGAATAAGTACATGCAGGCTATATATCCCATCTACAATGGGGCCTTGATTGTATTTCCATCTCATTTTTATGTCTAAGGTTTTAATGGGCCAGTGCAAGCCCATTGGATAATGGTGCCAATAAGTACAGGCCATGCCATTAGTCTTTTGTTTAGCCCACATAATAGAAGCCAACCTTGCAGTATTTATTACTTTATGCAATGATCATAATAAGAGATTTTTGCTTAAACACCCCCATTCAGAAAACATTGGGGGTAAAAAAAAAAAAAAGCAAGTTTTGTTTTGGGTCCATGTACTAATCCAAATCTAAGTTAATGTAACTTGAGTTACTAATAGGGACCTGTATGTGAACCTAGATCCAAATCGGACAAGATTATACGACACATACCTGCATCATGAAAATTTAAGTTTGAGATCCCAAGTTGGGTCATGAATTCATGATGGAGAGAGAAGAAAACAAACGAGACACAGTACCCAGTTAGAGGCCAATGTGTGTCTATGACAATAGGGCAAGAATCTAGTTTTCTGTAAAGATTGATTTGTACATGACGTGATTTAAGAACTAAAGGGTACGCGTTGGTAATAGGCGAGGAATTTGTAAAATTAAGAAACTCCCTACTGTCACCTATTTTAGGAGTCTTCAATAAGTATTTGTATCACTAAAGATTTTAAATCGATGTTGGTGTGTATAGCTGAGAAGAATTGATATTAGCATGTAAATTCACAAAATTAAGGGTTCTCAAATCCTATGGAAGGTGTTAGACTAGAAAGAAACTAAAAAAACGAAAAAACAAAAAAGAGGATTTCAACAATCTTTAAGGATTTATAATTGTCAAATGTAGATTTTGAAAAAAAAAAAAGAAGAATCGAATCCCTGAGAATTTGGTTCGCAAATATGACCAAGTTCTATAAAGAGCATTTTGCATTTTCCCCTCACTATGATATCCAATACCAAAAGCAAATATGAATCAAGCAAGTATTACAGTAGGTGGGGAAAAAGACTTGCACACACAAGGAGAGAGATCTCGTACATGCAAGGAGTGAGTACATACACATGCAAGGAGAGAGAACGTGTGCAGATAGGGAGTGAGAATTGGCATATACAAAGAGCGGGGGGATATCGGAGATTGGTCCTTAGTTATCCGGGTGAGAGACGTGGTTGCCAACCAACTTATTAACTCCTCATTCTCATTAGCTAGTGTAATATTAATTTTCAAAAAGTCTTTATCTCATCTGATGATCCAACTCCTGCACACAAAAATTAAGGGCACGTTGGTGCAACTCATTTTTCGCGAAAACCGAATGTCATTTTGTATTTTAATCAAATGTATATCGGTGCAACAT
This sequence comes from Litsea cubeba, assembly GCA_012931725.1. NCBI lineage: Eukaryota > Viridiplantae > Streptophyta > Magnoliopsida > Laurales > Lauraceae > Litsea > Litsea cubeba. Next base: position 18,201,470 of record CM022949.1, read on the forward strand.
AAGTTAAGGCAACAAAAGTGCTGGAAATAATCATTATGTTTATTTTTTTTACACAGATGTAGGAGTTCGACACCAACCCCATAGAAAATGTATTTCCATGGAAGAAGAATGCGACTTTCCTCTTTCACAAATGAACACAAACGTGCCCTAATATATTCTTCCTTCCCTGCCATCTAAAACTTAAACTTAATGAGGCTATATATAGATTAAAAGAAAGGGAAATTCTATTTGCATCGTAAAAATAACTGAGCACACCCACTTTTTTTTTAAAAAAAAAACTTATTACCAAAATACCTATGACGAAAATACTCATAAGTTCCCCGCATATCTCATGTGCACGAGTGTGAAACGCCGTACACATGATATATGCACGGGGTTTCACTGCCGTGCACATTTTTATGTGTACGCCTTAAAACTCCGTGTACCCCACCAGCGAGAGATACATGTGAAAAAAGAGGAGAAGATGGTCGCCGGTAATGGTAGGGTAGCGAGGGGAGCTCGCCGGTGATGGGGAGGCCGTCAGAGTTCAGTCGCAGCAGTTGGGAGGGGAAGAGAGTAGGAGAATAGGAGAAGAAACTACTTAGCTCACCGGAGGGAGAAGATAGGGGAGCTCGCGGGTAATGGTGGGGCAGAGAGGGGAGCTTGTCGGAGGAAGAGATGGTCGACGGTGATGGGTGGCTGTCAGGGTTCTGTTGCAGCAAGTGGGAGGGGACGAGAAAAGGAGAGGAGGTGAGAGAAGAAGAGAAAAGAGTACTTTGGGTACTATTAAAAAAGTGAATATTTTCAGCAAAATATGTGGTGCAAATAGAATTTTCCTAAAAAAAATTCTCATTTAGAACAAAAATAGGCTAGGTTTCATTAATGACTCACAATTGCTCAATGCCCAATGACCAAAATGATTGACCACAGTATTTTTCCTAACAATAGGTTAGTTGTTTTTAACTATCAACAATACAAATGGGTTACATGAAAAATTCTCTAGTCCAAACTCCAAGTCGAGGGGTGTGTTTGTAATTCCATCATGTTCATAAACTTCTCGAACACAAGTCCCACAGTAATCGTCACTCATTCGAACTTCACAGAGACAAAACACAGCAATGGAGGAGGCGAAGGACATGGAGACCGAGATAAAATGCGCCATGCGCGCACGAGTGAAGGATTTCAACGACCAGGCCGAGTAAGAAACATCTCTCTCTTCATTTCTCCTTTCTTCTCTTTGCACCGATCAAACCTTCTCTTATAGCTAGGGTTAGGGTTAGGGTTCCATTTCTCGCATATACAGTTCATAGATTGTATTCGCACATATGGCATGGACATTTCAATTGCAGCTCATATACACTCATAAACAGTGTATGGATGGATTTGAATTACCTTTTTCTCTTGTCACTTTCTCCAGTTCTTTGACCCTGGAAGGTGTTCGAAGGATGCTAGAGAAAGACATGGGATTAGAGACATTTGCATTGGACGCCCATAAGAGATTTATCAAACAATGTTTGCAAGAGGTAATGTTGCAAAACCCAGAAATCCCTTTTCAGTTATTATGTTTGGAATGTTGGGAATTATGAATTTGGTTGTAGTTGAAGTGTTAAGTGTGCGAAAATTCGATGGGCAAATTTATTTATTTTTTCATTTGAATTTGTCTGGTTAGAAAGTGGAATGTTTTTAAAACAGACATTGTATGGGGGAAAACGTAGCAACCAGTGTGTGGATCCTGGGTTGATATTTTCTGCTGTTTGTGTCCCTTTTTTGGAAAAGAATTATCTTTTGAAATGATTGCAATTCTTCATTTTTAATTGCTACTAGGGTGTTTTAGCTGTAATCCTTTTTATGAGGATAGAATCATGGTTCAAAATCGCAGTATGGGTCGAGCGAAAAAAACCGATATGGTATCAGTATCAGTCGCGGTTATTGGTCTGTTGCGGTCGTCGTAGAGTGCGTTTTTTTAGTCCAAAAACATTTGCAAAAATATCCAAAAAAATCCAGAATATTGGAAAATGCTAGAAAACAATGTTTATTTTCATCAGTATGTATTATAACTCAAAATATCGGTCCCCTTAAGTCTAACAGTTTGTATCGCTGTTTAATATTTAATTGTTGAATATCTTAAGCCAAACAATTTAATTTTTGGGTCATCCATATAATTCATAAATTCACCAATGCAACTTCTATCTAAGACCCAAATCACTCAAAATAATTATCAACTTTTTAATAGGTTTGTGGAAATTTTTACCCCAATCAAAGCTGGCCCCTATTAGAGGGGTACAAGTAAAAACAAAAATCCAGATACTCTTAAGTACGTAGTTTTACTATCTCATTGACAGCTATTAAATACTTGATTTTTAAAAAATATTTTGTTCACATGTTATATAAATGATTAATATAACAATTGGCCCCCACTTCAATTTGAGTAAAATTTATTCAGGGCTCATTCAAAAGGGAATTATTTTTTAGTGTAGATTTTTTTTTGTAACAGTAAATTTTATTTCCACAAAAAAGAACAACAAAGATTACAAGCAAAGAAGCCAACGAAACTTAGCCAAAACTCAAACTAAAAGAGAAAACAAAGAAAAGGAAATCACTAGACATTAAACAGAGTAGAATAGCATAATACTCCCTCCTTAGCAAGAGCATCTGCCATGACATTTGCCTCCCTATGAGCATGATGAAATGAGGCTCCAAGCTGTTTAGCAATATCCTGCACTTCCTCCACCAAATCTGTCAATCTCTAAGGATGAGAAAGAATCACCTTCAGTAATTGCATTGTAACCACCCAAGCTAAGCAACTCACGACAACCAATCAACATTGCGTAGACTTCAGCTGCATTAGCATTCAAAGTGTCCACAGGCCCAGAATAGTTTCTAATCACCTTGCCTTCACAGTCCCGAATTACTCCACCAATTCTGCCTTGTTGATGAATATCATGAAAATAACTACCATCAAAATTCAGCTTAAGGACACCAGCAGGGGGACTCAACCAAAGAACTTTTCGCACTACTTTACATGCCAATGTCCCTTCAAAAAAGGATCCCAAGATATATTAAGATCATCAAGAGAGATGCTAACAAACTCCTGACGCAGTGTAGACTTTTCATAAGTAAACTGCATTAGAATGCAGTTTTTTTAATGTAGATTATTTTAAGGTGCAGATTTTTTTAACAGTGGGCCCAAGTACTCATGTTTTAGTAAACTTTGTAGAATTTGAGTGCTTTCATCATTAATATATCAGGTGGGCCCCTCTCCTTAAAAAAGTGAAGCTTATGAAACAGAGGAGCAACCATTTTGATTGGCTTGATTTGGAATAATAAATGAGCCATAATCCCGAGGGTAGTTCAGTTGGCCTAGGACCATGGTTTGCTCCCTGAGGTTGAGAGTTCGAAACTGCACAACCACACTGAGGCCACAGGGGATTTACCCCACTCCCTCTGGGCCCGAAGGAATTAGTCTAGCCCAAAGGGCTGGGACACCCTCCGATATCAAATAATAATAATAATAATAATAAATGGGCCACATGCCCACATAGTGGAGCCCACCAACTCATGTGTGACATGCCCATACAATCTTTGATAGTGCATTACGGTTACATAAGAGCATTTGCCCCTTTCATTTTGAGTTTTGACCAAAAGAGAAAAAGGGAAAAGGAAAAGAGGAGAAGAGGGAAAGAAAAATGGAGAGGAATGAGGAGAAGGAAGAGGAGCGGCAGCAGCCAGATCCAAGTGCATGCAGGGGCAGCAGCAGGCGGACCCAGGTGCCCCTCTCTCTCTCTCCCTCTATTTTTCCTGCAGCCTGAAATATGCCTGAGAGAGATCCTTCTTTTCTTTATTCTGCTACATAGATCCCTCTTTGCTAGTTTCTCTTACCTTTTCTGTGGGAATGGAGAAGCTTCTGTCTATTTTTTTTATAGCAAAAATGGAAAAAAGTGAAATAAAATGGGTTGGAACGGGATGTGACCGATATTTTGAGGTGGAGATATCTGTCTCAACGGATATTTTCAAGATGTCGGTCTCAACCGATATTTTCAAGATATCGGCAGAGATGGACCAATATTTGAGCGATATTTGGAGGGGCCAAATTCGAAACCGATAAACATCAGGCCGGTATGGACCTATACGAACTTGATGCAGGCCAGACCCATGGTCTACCAATTAATTGGGCCCAGTCCACAAGCCTAATAGGATATCCATTTAGTTAGAGTTTTAATTACTTAAGAGTCTTATTTAGAGAGTTGTATTCATTTAGACGTTATTAAAATTAGGATTTTTATTTTATTTGGATTGTAACCAAGTTTAGTTTCCTTTATTGTTTAGGAAAATAAAGTCCTACTAGGAAATGGGATGTCCAACCCTTCCTATAAATATGTAATCCCTCCATTAGGAGAGTAGTTCATAATTATTCAATAATAAAAGATTGGTTTGTTTGGTTTTCTCTTTCTCTTCAATGAAAGAGTGTTATTGAGTTCCGAGAGGAATTAGGCCAATTCCCATCTGCGGAGTTGGTCCTCACGGGAACCCGTTCGGGATTCGGCGAACTCTCTTGTAGGGTTTGTCTACTACACCCATTCCATCACCACCCCATCATCACTTGCGGATCCGAGGCTACCTCAGAACTGGTATCGGCCGATACTTTAAACCATGGATAGAATATAAAAGTTGTTAAAAATGGTGTTTTGGTCAGTCGGTCATGGCTAGGTTCTGTAGGTATCGGGCGATATGACTCGTATGACGAAGTTTTAAAACCATGGTTTATCTAGGTTTTGGCCCAATGTGGAAAATAGTTAAAACTTTGAGTTCTAACCTAGAAGTTTTTTTATATTTAAGTAAAAGAAATCCTACAAACTGCCCCCTTCAAAAAGGGGCTTTTTTGCCCCCTTATAACATCCAATCAAAGTAAGCCACATAGCTGTCATGTCTTAAAATAACTATCATAAAAGGTTAGGAAACAATACCGAGTTGCATTTATTTTGAAACTAATGAGAAATGTGTGGTGCTCCTATGTGAGGCCTACTTATGAAAAAATGGGTTTTTTTAATAAGAAGAACGACAAATGGATTTTTTTTCATTGTTGCCAATAAAAAATGCTATATATCCATTAGTGATCCTGCCTATAAAAAATAGAACCGTGCCAATTTCTACCTCAATCAGACTTAGGCTCAATGAATATTAGCAATTTGGATTTTATGTGGACCCCATTGAGGAGTGTCATGAATCTCTCTCCAACTGTCAAATTATGAAAATTTTAGATTTGGTTTTTACTTTTTAATAATCACTCTAATGGTGGACCGATCTCCCTATCAAGTGATACTTGGTGAGGGCCCATAAACCATATATATATTGTGATTGGTTTGAATATTTTATAAGTGATTGGTTTTGACATTTTATAAATGGCCCCTGTTGAGAGGGTTGGGTGAAAAATGCAAACTGGGAAGAGGGGGAAATTGGAATGCGTGTCTTTGTGTTTTGAATGAATTTTAAAGCATTTATCCTGCCCAAGAGGATAAGAATGCCAACTCATCAACTCCTCCTCTTAACTCCTCTATTTTTTATTTGTTGGTGGGAGAGGGCATTTTTGCTCTCCAAAACGCCCAGACATTTTCTAGCACTCCTCAGTAAGTAATTAGCGGCAACTGCTTTTGGACATTATGATATTTTGGCTTGGAAATTTGGATACCACATTTGTAGTGTGCAGATTGTCCCAGAAAACGCATAAAATAACCTTTTTTTTGCCTTCAAATTTTTGGTTTGAACAACAGTGCTTTGAAAGTATTGATGAAGCAAATGGTTCCAAGAACACAAGCGAGAATTCACAGCAGACTGTCCAGTCAGTAAAAGAAGACACAAATCCATGTGAGGAACCTCAGATGCAGAAAGAAGCGCCTGGAGATGAAGAGAACGGGGAAGAATCTCGAGATTCAGTTAAAAAGGAAATATCTGAACATGAAACTGAGGAAACTCAAGGTTCCGTATCTAAAAGTGTTCCAAGCAAAGAGACAATAAAGAATGCCATCAAGAAAAGAGCTTCTTACTTCAGAGCTAATTCTGCGTATGTTACTTCTTTAATTACTGTTCAGTATGTTTACTACTTAGGACAATATGACCCTTCTGTTCTGTTTAATGACCATTCTGTATTTTTCTCCTCCAATGTTGATATAAAGTCTTTGAGCGTCATGGTTGTGAACTTACCGTTCGAAAAAAGAAGAAGAGGGAATCATGGTTGTGAAACAGATCAGAAACTCATTTTATCGTGCATTCTTTTGATACTTTTTCAGTAACTAACTAATAATACAAGTTATGTAATTTTCAGGAAAATTACTTTGTCAGGAGTTCGTCGATTGTTGGAAGAAGATCTCAAACTGGAGAAAAATACTCTAGACATCCATAAAAGTTTTATCAGTGAACAAGTTGATAAGGTGAGTGCAACGGACACAAGTTCTCATAACTGTATCTTTTAACTTCTTGAAAATGCACCTTGAATTTTGTTGCTATGCAACTTTTTTTTTGCTCATCAGGTATTAGAAGACCCTGATGTTGAATCTAAAATAGAAGTTAAGAAAAAATGTGTAAAAAAAGCAGCCGTTCGTGGTAGCAAGGTCTCTGCAAAGGTTGAAAAGGGTGATGGAAGTGAAGATTCTTTGGATTCTATTGCAAGTATTAGTGGTGATGAAGAGGAAATACAGCCAAAAAGGCAAACTTCTCAAAAGGGAAAAGCGAAAAAAACTGAAGCCTCAAAAAAGCGAAAAAGACCTTCGGATGAAATTGAGTCAGCTAGTAATGGCAAGAACAAACCAGTGGAGTTAATAACAGAGAAAAGTAGTGATGCTGATGAAGGTGGAAATGCTTCTGAAGACAATAACTCTCAATCGTCTGCTGAAGAGAATGAGAATGTCAAGGTTATATTTTGTCTTTCTTCATTTCTCTCATCCCTTTAAACATTGATTTGATGGAAGTCCTATATGCAAATCATCTACCTGACTTGCAGAAGAAAAGTGAAACTTCAACTACTTCATACGGTAAACGTGTGGAGCGCCTAAAATCAATAATTAAATCTTGTGGGATGAGGTATTTTCGTCCTTTGAATTGATTGATTTGGATATTGTCTAGTACTTCATTTTTTCATTGATCAATTATTTGTTGCTGATCTTTTTCTTTTCATTCAAGTGTTCCCCCAAATGTTTATAGGAAAGCTAAGCAAGCTCCTGAAAGCAAGCGGGAGGCTTATTTGACAAAGGAGATGGAGGAGATCCTTAGGAGGGAAGGGTTGTCTACAAACCCTTCTGAAAAAGGTGAAGATTTAATAAATAATCTCTCAATATTGTTTAAAATAATTAACGAGTGAAGCACCCTTGGTCTTCCAATTCATGGTCTAAATATCGTGATTGTCAATGCATCATGGTTACTTGGGAAAGGCAATATGTTGCAGCGATATTAGGTGGGACCATCTCATTTTTAAGATTTTAGTTTACTAGGGTGATGGTTGGGTAATCATGTTAAAAGGTGTGAAAGCATGGAGATTGCCAGGAGTAGGAGAGGTAGAGGGAGACCCAAGAGAAGTTGGAAAGAAACTATTAAACATGACCTTGCCTACATGGATCTAACGGAGGACATGACCCTAAACAGATTTGATTGGCGTCGTCAAATCCATATAGCCGACCCCACCTAGTGGGAAAATGCTTGGTTTGGTTAGGGTGATGGTTGGGTAATCATTTCATATCACTTGGGAGATAATTTGATGGTTACTTTCAGATCTTCGTCTTTGATCCTCCATTATCCTCTTTGATGATAATTTTGATCATAGTATTCATCGTGGCTGATAATATCAGCTTATATTGGAGATACAGGCTTATACTGAGTCCACCCCAAATTATCGGTGTGACCAAAGGCAACATGCGGTATGTATCGGCTGGTGCATGGACGTAGCAGCTGATATTTTAAACTATGATCCAATAAAAGTCCTATAAAAATGATCTAAGAAGGATTTTCAAATGTATTGATTCCAAAACATTCCCTTATATCATTTGCAAAATATTGATTACATTGCTAACTAATTTAAATTGCATTAGTCTTTTGCTATCCCTTGGAACCTTTTCTTTTAGTTTCTCTAGATTGTGTGCACTTACTTCCCTAGCATAATTGGAAGGTGCTTAGTCTTGGAATTTGCAACCGCAAGGTTCCAACTGTAATATAGTTTTTTCTAATGAAAGGTAAAAAGGAAGCTGTTGTGTGTTTAATTTGGAAAAAAGATGGTACAAATTAATGGAAAAAAGGTGGATGAACCTTTATTCCATTTATCTATATGAGTTCTACTCTACCAATTTGTGCTTTCTAAAAAGGATATATTTTGTCACTGTATACATAACTTGCTACTTCTAATTGCATCATCTCAAGTTTTTAATTGTTCCCCTTTTCCTTGCTCCTTGAATGATTCAGTTCTTTCTACAAATATTTTTCTTGTTTTTATGCAAGCGTCTCGGATGGAATTCCTCTGTTTTGTGTTGTTGGAGCTATATGCATGCATCTCCTCAACTTAAATCGTTTGTAATTCTATTCTTTCTTGTTATATCCATTCCTTCTTTTTTGCTTCTATATGATATAACAATGCAAGTACAACTCCAGGCTTTTAAAGATGTCTCTTTAATTGAAGTATGATCGAGGATGGCATCTCACTTTAGGGATGTAAATGGGTCGGTTCCAGTCCTAATCCATATTGGAACCAGAACCGGAACTATTTAGGGGAAGCATGGTTCCGGTTCAAGAACAGGAACTGACTCGGAACCAGGAGCCAGGTTCCGAACTGGTTCCGGTTACGGAATCAGGTCCGGTTAGAGGAGGGAGAGGGAGAGGGAACCACCAAACCAATTCAAAAACCTAAAAGACTCCCAACATCCTTAAACCCTAAAACTCAAATCCCCTAAAAAGATGCAAAAACCTGAAACCCTAATCCATATATAGAGATGTAACTTGCGAGACGTGATGCGGTTTGATGACCTGATCGAGTGTCTCTCCGCCCTGCTGACCTTGACCTCAACCAGAACCTCCTTCCGCCCATAATGGAGACCTCTCTGAAGTACTCATTTGCGGCGAGGAGGCCACCACACAGGAGTCAATTGAGCTCGCCAATGTCAAAGTTAGTCGAGGAGCTTGAGTGAGAGAGAGCCTCCGGGAGAAAAAGAGATGAGAGAAGGGACTTAGAGAGTAGTCGATTAGGGAGAAGCAATTTATATAATGTTTTTTTTTTTTTTTTATACGGGGCGGGTAGTAGATATATGGGCCGGAACCATTGTGGTTCCGGAACCTGACCCGTTTAGCAACTGGTCCAAAAAAAGGGTCCCGGAACCGAACCCATTTATTAATCGGGACCAAAATCTGGATCCAAACCCGGTTTATAATGGGTCGGAACCACTGGTCCTCGGAGAATCAGGGACCCATTTACATCCCTATCTCACTTTGTCCTTGTCTCCACCTTGCCCACCTTGTATTGGTCCTCTTTCTCCTATCCAATCCCTTTATTTTGTTCTATAATTGCTCTCTAACATTGAATTAGTCTGTGGCTAGTTGGTTTTAATTTTGATAACACCATCCTCCCTACTCTTAGATCACTCACTTCACTTTTGTTTTATTTTGAGAACCATTTGGCAAAAAATCTTCTCTCTAAGGTTTTACACACACACACACACACAAGGGACTTGAACTTGCAGACGCATGCTACAGATCTCATTGACCCCAATTTCCTGTTTGACTAATTATCTTATCATTCACTTGACAACTTGTGTCTCTCTCTCTTTTTGCCCCCTAGAAATCAAAGATGTGAAGAGGAAAAAGGAAAGAGCGAAAGAACTTGAGGGCATTGACATGAGCAACATCGTCTCAAGTACTCGTCGAAGGTCGACATTTAATTTCATCATGCCTCCAAAGCCCAAAGTACCGGTTGAAAGTGAAGAAGATGAAGAGGAAGATAGTGACGACGACGACGACGGCAGTGACAGTGAAGATGGAAGTGATGGATTGAATGATGGTAAGCGTATAGGAAATTGTAAAATTTCCTAAAATTTGATGTTTATTGGTGTTGAAAAAAAATTGTTAATTGCTTTGCTTATTTTTTAATCCTTATCAGTTTTCCTTCTGTGCTTCACTTTATAATATTAATGTGCTCTCTTAAATAAATTATTGATTAAGGTCATATCCAGTCTTCAGAACTCATAGCTACTTTAAATTGCTAATTATCTGTAAATGTTCATATCTGTGATTCTGCCCTCAATAATAAGTGAAGCTTCTTCTCACAAAATATTATTCCAACTTCTAATTCATGGAATGTGACAATTTGATCCATAGTTGTTGTAATCTTCACTTGTGAGAACCCTACAATTCTGGAAAGTGGGCATCTTCTAATTATTTTATTGGGAGTTTAATATGCCATTTTTAACAGAAAATTTAGTCATTTCATTTTTTACGTTGTACATGTTGATGCAGGTCAGATCCACGATCGGCCAGCCCATTAGGTCCAAGCCCACTAAAGCCCATTAAAGAAGATTTCCAAATCTTTCCCGTAGATTGTCATCCAAGTCTATATTTCCTATTTTCTACTAGTAGCTGAATTTTAGGGAAAATTATGAGAGTAATTAGAAAGTTTTATGTTATTTGATTTAAAGTCTATTTTAATTAGAATTGTTTCCGAGAATAGAATTAGGAAAGCAGTGCCTATATAAAGGATTGTAATCTCTTTCATTCAACAAGTTGGTTGATTAATAACTTTCCTCCTATAGTTTTTCTCTCAGTGGTTTGTCTGGTGTGTGAGACCAAGACGTTTGGATCACATGGATCCCTATTCCTAAGCCTTTGGCTTGGAGAATAGCCCCTGGGCTATTCTTCCCTTTCCTCGATGCATCACATGTCGTGTTTGGATATGAGCTTGGAATAAAAGCAAGAGGAATGGCTACTTTGAATAGACATCCAAAATTCCCTGGTTACAGTGAAAACTTGGTTTACCAATAGAAATATAGTCACGTGTGTGTGACTCCCTTCTTTTTGGGAGTGCCTGCATCAAAAAGGGGGGGTGGGAGTGCCAATATCAATCACCATTTTGAAACCCCCTGAAACCAGCAAAATCCTGATTCCAGAAATCCATATGCCTGCCCAAATGTGCCCTAGTTATCTGTTTATCCATCACTGTTTCACTTTGCATATGGACGCATCGATGCATGTTATGTATGCTTTTGTATAATTAGCTTGAAGATTTTGTTGACCTGGTATGTTTTTATTCAAATGATGTTGAGAGTTGAATTTGTTCATTCCTTTTACATTTACTTAGCGGACTTGTGGATTTGTTTCACCATGGCATTTCTTCTTGTCAGATGCTGATGATGGGAGTGACTAATTCTGCACTGATGCAGTAGAAAATGCGATGCAACAACAGCTAATTAACCCATGCTCATCAGTTGTACTACAGCCTTTCAATTTTAGTGAGGCAAGTTTTTTTTCTTTTTTAAAAAATTATTCCTTATTCAGGTAACAGGTACTTGCCAGAAACTAAAGTCCATCTGGGCATGTATAGCAGCTGCAGTCTTTCCTTGCTTTTACAATTTAAATGTGTGGCTCCTTTTCTTTTCTCTTTTCATGTCTCTGTGTAGGAGCTGGTACACTAATTTCATGGCCGGATTCTAAGAATGTGGCTCTTTTCTAAGGGTTGAGATTTTGAGGGTTGATAAATGATACGGACGTGCAATCATATAAGAATGTGGCTCTAGGAATTTGTTTTGGACCACATGTTCTAACATATAGTGATTTACACGTTATGCTCTTCATGTGTATTTTGAATGTCAATCCTCTAATCTGATACACCTTTTCCTTCTCATACATGGGTGGGCCAACCTGATAGTTCAAGTGGGGTTGGGATTTTGGCCCAATTGTTTCAATGCTCACCTGGATTTTTGAGAGCTTTAAACGCTTGTGCATTTTTGCAGCGGCTTCAACCTGATGAGTGCCATGGATATTACCTATTGCATTCATTGTCTCTTACATTTATTTACTGGGAAATAGCATACAAGAATTTGTTCTGGGTGACATTTATTCTCTCTTTACTATGTGCCGTTGGTTTGCATGGAATTCAAATTCATGGTAAAATGGGTCACAGCAAAGGAATATTAGAAAGGATTGGGTCCCCTTATCCGAGGGAGTCCTACCATCACTCCAATATGTTGAATCTTGAAAAGCAATAGAAAATTCTGACTCTGGATGTTGTTTAGCTTTCAGCATACATCCATTGCCCATTAGCTCTTTTACATGAGAGAATTAAAAAAAGCCAACAAAGAATTTTAAAAATGAATACGAAGAAATCTAAACAACAGCATACCCTTGGAATAAGGTTTCTTTATTGAGTATTTGTGTAGCTAAGGATTTCGCGTTGATGCCGGTGCTTTATTTTGTGTGTGTTGAAGAGAGGGAAGGGGAATTTTGTAAATTTGGGGATTTCCACTGGCTCAAATCCTTGTGGGGGTCTAAACGTGGTCGTACCTGTCCAGTTTTCGGGTTTAGAAATATGACTATAAATTAGAACGTGATGGTACCATAAAATTCATTAGGAATCTGGCTTAATAAACCTTGGGTGACTTAAAAAGTAGAACGAAGATCTGGGAGGCCCCCTAGAATTCTGAGTCAAGCCAATAAATCAATATGTATTATGTAGGCCTATGTATGAAATCAATCCTGCTGAAGATTTCTGTAATACTGCATTTGGGCTGGTTAAAATTTCACTCCAATGAGAACTGGGTATGCCTCCTATTGGAGTAAGATTTGGTCTGGCACAACTGCACATCTTATTGCACATCCTATTTTAATTTTTGAGCTATTAAATTCGATTTTAAAGTTGGGCATAGTAAAATTAGCATAATGTGTGTTGTGTATGGGAAGGGAAAAATGTTCTTGTGGAATGTTTTACTGTAATCAATTTGAAGGTGAACTCAGATTTTAATGTGAGTGGAGTGTTGGACTCATTTCTACATGTTGTGAAGAAAACCTATTAAAAAACAAGCTGTTTTCTTCGGATGTTTTCATTGCACCGAACAACAGCTCATGGTGGTTAGGCAAGGAAACAGTGTTGCCCAACTGTGCCCTTATGAAGGCTTTATATATATTTATATCGAGGGTCTCCAAGTCCTTTGAGCTAGACTAATCTCTACGGGTCTAGAGGTAGTCGGGTAAATCCCATGTGACCTTTTATGAATGCTCTGACTCGTAGGAATCCCGAGTTAAAAGAAGTGGGACTGCTATAGTAGGGGCCCCTAATGAAAATTCAATTTAGTCAAAATAAAAGCAGCCTTCCCAGTTCCTAATACAATATAAGAATAGTTCATCCCACCCCAAGACTAACCCATTTGATTCAAAAAACTGATTAATGAACATGCAAAAGGATGTATTAACCACATTTCTCAATTAAACTTGTGACGGTGGGACCAACTTTTGCTAAATCTCTGAATCTCCCATACATTGGAAGGGTGTTTATTTTAGCCATCTCTAATTTTCAATGGGCCACACTAAAAGTTTCATATATTAAGTCTAGGGGTGTAACGGTTAAGTTAACTATTCATTTTGGGAGAACCGTTAACCGACCCTTGAATTACCGTTTTCAATTTTAAAAATTAGAACCGTAACTGAAAAATCGTTAAAAACCGAACCGCGATTAACCGTTAAAAACCGTAACCGAACCGTATCCGAAAAAAATGTTAAGAATAATTTTGTTAATACGGTTAACCGTTAAAAACCATTCAAATTTATCTAAATCTTTCTTTTAGGCCATTTATTTTTTTTTATATTTTAATATTACAATACGGTTAACCGTGTGCCGATTAATCGAACTGCACATCACGATTTGATTCAGTTAATAACCGTGAGTCAATACTGAAAATCGTAATCGAACCATGAGGTGCGATTTTCCAATTTTAATAACTGTAACCGTAACCGACCTGTAAAATATGGTTATTAACCGCGGTTCATTCGATTAGATGGTTTTTCGATTTTATTTTACACCCCAATCTAAGTCAAAAGTTTAAGAGGATCCGGAATAGCCCTGGACATCAGTACTCATGGGACGCAAATGAGTCCATTTCAATTTATCTGTAGTAAATACATACAAACTCAATACATAAATATAAAAATCTTCTTTTCAAGCAGTTAAAGGAAAGAGGAAAGGTAAACCTTTCCTTCTATGAAAATAAAACCAAAAAAAGGAAAAATAAAAGAAATTTGTATATTTAGCCTTTGATCTTCATTTTTTTTTTCTTTAAAGAATTCCTAAAAAAACTTGCATGTATTTTAATCCAAACAAACGGCCCACAAAAACATAAGCGGTCTGGATTGTTTCTCTCCTCTCAACAACAAATGAGAAAGCTCTCTCCCCTTTCTCTTCCGACTAGGCCTAGCTAGCAAGCAGCAAGTAGCAACACTTACAGCTAGGGTTTCTGTTCTTGGCATGAATCGAGAGTCGGTTTCGTGTCTTTGCGTATCCTCTACGAATTCAATCCATCTGTTGTGATCGGTCGAGATTAGAGATGCGTCGGACAGTGTCGCGTTCGCCTCCTTACAGGCGCACTAGGTATTCGCCATCTCCCATCGCCCACAGATTTGGCAGAAGAAGAAGCAGAAAGGATCGAAGCCCTTCTCCTAATCATTCATTTACTCATAGCAGAAGGTGATCTTTTCTTTTCTGATTGATACTTCCTTCTGTGTAGCAGTTGTCATCTTCTTTCCTTTCTAGATGCAATTTGTAAGTGTTTGTGTTGTTGTTGTGCTGAACTAGTTGGAAATGATTGATTGCTCTTACTTTGTGTTTATGTATTTGATTTCATTGTGCATTTAGGAAATGATAAGCTCCGATTTCCGCCAAAGATTGTTACTTTTTTTTTTTGCTCTGCTGTTCGCACTTGTCATTTCTTTTTAATCAATCAAAGAAGATTTTGCTGATGGTAAAAAGTGTTCGGCATCTTCCAATAGATAATTTCTTGTTAGAGGGGTGTTTTTCCCCCTTTTCCTTTTTCTGTGTGATATCCAAATTATGATTGGAGAAGCATTCATGTAGAGGTTCTTATTCATTGTAATCATCATCATCGTCGTCGTCATCATTAACATCATTCTATCTCCCAGAGGAAGGGAGGGAGGGATAGAGAGTATACTTGCATGGTTTGGTGTTAGATATTTGTATTAAGTTATATGTGAATCAGAGCAGCTAAGTGAGATGCTAATTTGAATGTGCAAGAGTTGCCACGCTGGATAAAAGCGAGAAGACGCAATCTGTAAGCAATGAGTTGTTTAGTTCTTTAGATTAAGCATGAGCTTTTATTTTATTTTACAGTGGCGATACTTTTATTTTATTTCTTTGTTATTCTTTACACACGAGGTAAATTGATCATTGATGGTTGCGTGATCTTATAAATTAATGATCAAAATCTGATGGTTTTGGCTGGTGACTCTTGCAGTTCTTTCAATGCTTTCATGGTTAGTCTTGATTAGTTTTTGCCCGCGTCCTTCGCATTTACATCTGTTGCGATACATTAATTCGCGTGAATGACGTTGGAGGACTGTTTCTTGTGTATGTCCATTCGAGGTAATGGTTCATGTTTTAATGGGTTATTCTGATTGAGAGGATAATTGAACTATGAATGTGAGATGGAGAAAGATGTTAATAAGGGGTTCAGGTGAAACATCCAAGCAGTTTAAGAATGGAATAGAAGATTTTTACCTTATAAAAATAATCAACTAACTTTAGGTGGTGCCCATCTAATGGGAAGTAAGCAGGTGTTTGCGGAGGGTTGGTCTTTGGTTGTTCAATCCTTAGATACGAGTTCATATGGTAAAGATGGAGCACACAGCTTAACCGTATGTGGGGCAACTGTACATTCTGTATTGTGAAGCTAGTATACTAGCAAGAGGGGTAAAATAAATTGAACTTAAACATTATGTTCTGGGTTTTACTGCTTAAGTCGTTGCCCTATAACTAGTTACTTTATCATGCAGGCGAAAAAGCCCTCTTTCCCAACGACGCCACAGAAGTCGTTCTCCATCTCCTCGGTCAAGGAAAAGTCATTCTTCATCTCCCAGACGTTGTGAAAGCCGTTCTCCTACACCAAGGAGATACAAGAGACAGACAAGTTGGAGTAAAACAAAGTCCCCTTCGCACAAGTCTCGAAGCCCAAGCTTGTCAATAGAGCATGAAAATGCAAATGAGAGGTCGAGAAAGGAAGAGGAAGCAAAGAAAAGGTATATTCATCACCATCTTTTTATGTTTTTGATACTGTCATTTTATGATTTTTTTTAGTGTCTTAGATGGTTATTTTGGAGGCTTTTAAAGGTTGTTCATATTTACCGGATAACCTGCCGAAAGAATCTGCTACTTCATTGTAGTTCTGTTCCAAATTTAAATTATGGAAACACATTTACCACAAACCTTTCCTGTTAGTAGACAAGCCATGGTTAGTAGGGGGGAAAATGTGATTTACATGCATTGTATCTGTATACTATTGAGAATTAAATGGTAATTGTATTCATGAGAAGGAAGTATATTGATGCAGGATGCCCTCACTATTGCAAAAATCGGCCAAGGCGGCCGATTAATCCCCGCCTAGGCGCTAGTCGGCGGTCACCGCCTAGGCGTTAGGCGGGGATTAATCGGACTAGGAGGGGATTAATCGGGAATTAATCCCTAATCCATGCCCACCGCCTAGCGTCCGCCTAGCGATTTTTACAACATTGGATGCCCTAGGGTTGATTTACTTCGCACCTAGTGTTCTAAAGCAGAATAGGCCATAGGGGTCCTTGAGTCGGTACCTATACGAGCCTTGGATTCATCATCAACCTTAAAAGAGCATAAGGGCCTTTAATGAAATTTCATTAGATTGAATAGTCAATCTTGTTGGCATGTTCACAATATTTGTGAGTTTGGTTTTGTCGCACAACAATAATAGAAATCATATATTCCTACTCTCAGATGCATATGTGATCAATCCCTCCTTTACGTTTCTAAAACTCCTCTCTCTCTCTCTCTCTCTCTCTCTCTCTCTCTCTCTCTCTCTCTCTCACACACACACACACACACACACAAACTTGGACTCCCAAGTCCCAACTAACAGAATGTAGCTTTTAAATATGACTTTCCTAAACAAACTTGGACTCATAAAAGGACTTCTAAGTAAGCTCTTTACCAATGGGGACTCATCAAACAAGTGCAACAGAGGTCGCACTCCTACTATCAGCAGCGCCTTCAGTTTGCATTATTTCATCTCCCATTATCATCTTCTTTTTGTCTTTTTTTTTAAAGAAAGATGAACACTTCTCTCACACTTTAAATGCCTTAGATATTTAAGTGTTCATTTTCACATGATTTGTTTTCTACCATGCATACCGAAATTCTGTTAGCTAGACTTCTTTTTTTCTTTATACCTAAAGGATTTTTTTTTTAAATTTAAACGTTGTTTTGATGGACTTATAATATTTCATGTGTCAGAACTACATTCTAATCCAAGGCCTGAAATGTGTTCATGATTAGTTTAAACCTGCAACAGGTTGTTTGAGATTCTTCACCACTGAATTTTCTGAAGGAAGCTACTGCTATAGTTCAACTTGTTATAATTGATGATCCAATTGCTGCCTCGTTTATCTACTGTTCACCACTTTGAAAACTCATTTGTTTGGATCAGGAATCTGTTAGAGAGGTATGCCTTGTAAGCATAAACTTGTATTTAGCATCTTGATGGATGGAAAAAGGTGTCGGTCATGTGAGTGTGTCACATTGCATGCTGAGTCAGTTGTAATAGGATTTCTCTTGGAAGTGTTGCATTTTCTTGTAGTGGTGATCATTTGTCCCCTAACTTATTCCTTGTCCCATCAGGCGTCAACAAGAGGCGGAGCTCAAACTACTGGAAGAGGAAACCACAAGAAGGTTGGAAGAAGCTGTTCAAAAAATGGTCGAGGAGAGCTTGAACGCTGAGGAGGTTAAGCTGGAAATACAGCAACGGCGAGATGAAGGTCGGAAAAGACTAGTTGCTGAGGTTGCAGCTGAACTTGAGAAGGAAAAGAAAGCTGCACATATTGAAGCTGAGAAGGAAGAGGTACAACCTTGAATGTGTAGATAAATTGCTGTTCTCTTGTGTGCATATATCTTTTTTTTTTTTTAAATGCTCTGACATAATTCAGGAGGCCTACTAGGCGGTCTATAGCCTGTGAAACATAATGCAGGAGGTCTATTAGTTGGTCTTTGTCCTGTGAAATGGTTTGGGCGAACGATGGGATCTACCTGCACCAATCTGTGTATGTTGGCAATACTGTGGTTGGGTCCATTGTATCCAACAATGAAGCTTCCCATAGGACAACTGAATGATTGAATGCGTCCAGGCTACATTCGATCTCCTTAGACCACTCGGTTGGGGCAAAATGTGTAATTGTCCAAAAACCTTGAAATTTCCTAACAAAGAGTTGTTTGATTTCTGCATATTTTTCTGTGTTGGCGCACATGGTGTTGTGGAATTTGTCTTGCAGTGGACTCGTAAAATTTTTGTTTAGGTTATTATTGATTTGATACATGGTAGAATGTCATAAAGACACTGCTGGTGCAATCAATATGGAATGATCAAGGACCACCCTTGCATTCTTCTCTGACCATGAACCTTTTCTTTGAAGTAATGGGAGAATTTGATCTGGTTGCACAGAAACACGCACAGAAACAAGCATGGAAAGAGAGGGAGGAGCTTGACAAAATGCTTGAGGAGAACGAGAGGAAAGTAGCAGCAGCTCAGAGAAGGGAAGCTTTAGAACAGCAGCCAAAAGAGGAGGAAAGATACAGGGAGTTGGTGCAAATCCAACAAGAAAAGGAAGAGGCTCTGCTACAGAAGAAAATGGAAGACGAGGAAGAGCGGGCAAGTCAGATGAAGCTGTTGGGCAAGAACAAATCTCGCCCCAAGCTATCATTTGCACTTGGTTCAAAGTAATGATTTGCACTATGTTCTAAGTTTGATTTCTTGCCGAAAGGTGTGGAGCTTTGGAGTTGTTATCATGCTTGGAAATATATTTGAGAAAATGCCCTTGAATGAAATACTCAATTGAATATAAAACTGAAAATGCAAGTATTATTTATGTGAGTCCATCATTGTTCGAGATTGCCCGCAGTTGGTTATTATTTAGTGTGTGATTGGAGGGCGGGTATCAAACTCAAGAAATGTGCTTGGATGAGATTAGTTTTCCCCAGCCCATTGAGGTCCGTTTTGAAATGCTTAGACCAGGAGTTTTTCGAAGTTATTTTGACAGGGTTTGCATGTTTTGTTTTCTTAGAGTTGGTTTACTGTTACTGTGGTTCTCTGGTTCTTTAGGTTAAGGTCACCTTTTGCTTTCAAAACCAACTGTGACAAGTGCAGAGCAGAGATCACAATTTGTACGACCATCTCATGTCACTGGAAGAATCATATTGAGCCAACTCCAGTGTCCAGTGGCTTTCACCAGCTTGGATTTCTTTCACTTTTGTTGCAAAACATATCCAGAGTAAACATGTAGAGCACCTTCAATTGGCAGTTGTCAGGGCATTATAAAAGGCAGCACAACCCCCGGCTCCAATCAGGCAGCGTAAATATAAAACCATAGTAACTCTTGGGGCTACACCAAAACAGAAAAGAGAATAAGACTCTGAGCGGACGGCCTTACCTGTATGGATTTAGTTTTAGCCAAACTTTATTTCTTATACCCATTCAAGGCGAACAAAGGGGTTGCCCAATGGGATTCCCAACTGCCCCGAGATTTATCTCTAGGTCCCACTCTACTGCATATTCCGGTGTTCCTCTCCCATCTATCTTTGTTGGCATTCACTCCTGCCCAGGTCTCTCAAAGAGTCCAGCCATGTCAGGTCTCTCAAGGGTCCAGCCACTTTGGCTAGCACAGATGCACACAAAAAAAAAAAAAAGAGCACTTTCCACTGATGAGGAAAGAATGGGAAGAGTTTTGCTCATAACATAAATAAGAATTTTGGTTCTGTACAGTGAGTCACAATTACAAGGAAACAACCATATATACACTTTTTCCCATTCGTAGCATAATTTACAATCAGATTGCCTTCAGAATAACTTTGCTGGATGCTCTGATCCCATTCGCTGCAGCTTTTACCATTGCCCTATGCCGATACAACCTGCAAAACCAGGAAAGTGTATAAAGCATGGAAATTCTCAAAACATTAATCATATACCAATAGTTGCTGGAATTTTAAAAAACAATAAATGTATATAAGTTCGTGCCATATTATTTAATCAGAAGATTTTTTTGCTAAGCAACCAATCCATAAGATCCAAGAACTATTTTCAGGCCAAATAATGATCCGGCATCAGGCCCAATATGACACATGACTTCTACTCGGTAGATTGTGTCTTACAAAAGAAAAAAAAAAGAAGCTAACTTGTTCTACAAGGGTTAGGATAACTGACGGGTCAGATATATGCAGTCTGCTAATAGGTGAAGTTCCACTCGGGTGAATTAGCAGTCTTTTGACGACATTAGTGCACAGTATATTATATACATGCAATGAATTAGGCAGTGTTTGACCACATGAAACAAAAGGACAATGAATAGACTGATCTTAATTTTGCTTTCACCGGTACACTGCTAGTCACTAGATTATGCTTAAAATAATTAAAAAATGTAGAAAAGAAACTAATAATGGGGTTTTAAGCTAAGTACATCTATTGTTCTCAAAAGATCATGTAGCTCTTTTCTTGCTTTTGAACAAAACCTTAACACATGTAAGCACTCAATACTCATTGATCATTCATACTCAAGAAAATGGTACAATTGGAAGCCAAGAAACATCCCATTTACTGCTTAATTTGGGATGCTACGTCATTGGTGCATTGATACATACTAGCCACCGCACAGGCTATAGAGTGGTCAATTGTTGTGAACTGTCAGAAATAATTTTATTGACTGTCCTCCCAGTGATGACCTTTTCAGGTGATTTTGATGTTTTAAATTCATCATCCTGGCACAAGTTTGTGCTCATAATGGTTGATCTAAAAGATTACCCACTGGTTGGTTGGTTTGAATTCTATCGTGTCACAGATAAGCTTCTCAATATCCATCGTAAAAGCACAGAAATTCAACAGGTCCTTATTGGAAATTAGGCATTTCTTCTCATATTTTGTGGATTGAAAATTTGGCATAATGTTTTTTTTTTTTAATAACAGAAATTGGCATCATGTTAAGCTTTTCAAAAGGATACAGGAGAAAAATAGGTAAGACTATTACCCTGCCAGAGCGATTCCCCAAGTCGACAAGGCATAGATGATCTGCGCAGCCTCCCAGACTTTTCTCATCTTCTTCCACTTGTTCATGTTACCCAAGGCTTTCATTACAGCTGAAAGTAGCCAAAATTTAAAACATATAATTCTGAGTATACAGATTAATCAACGGAACTTGAAATTAATTAGAAGCACAATTCTGTTTCTGGCAGACTGCTAGTCTCAATGATAACATCCAAAATAAGGAAGATCGGGCCAATTAAAAATGGGAAAAAAGAAGCAGCGAGAATTGCTGACTTAGGTTTAATCCCTAATAGAAGAAAATGCAAATGCCAAAGTTATCTTCAATCCCATATTCTAGAAAGTCAGACTAAATCCTACAAGCCTTGTCAACTTAGAACTCTGCATATATGTGTTAAATCTTCCATATGGATCAAACCATTTAGAGAAGGATGGTTGAGTTTTCCTCATTTATTGATTTTTGGTTTGCTTGCATACCAAAGAGATTAAAGGAAGAATTTTACAGACATCGATTAGACCAGCTATGAGCTGAATGTTGGTCAATTAGAAAACAACGCATTCAAAAAATGAGTGTACCAGAAACGATAATGTTGAGATGGATGTGAGGTAAAACTAAAAAATGAGCGCATTCAAAGAGCATTTGGAGATAGCATCAATAGGTGATAGATTAAAAGAGACTTGTTTGAGATGGTTTGGACATGTCCAACAAAGGTCAACAAAGGGGTGAATGAACAAAAGTTTTTTGTGCAAGTTGATGGCTTCTCAAGGAAAAGGGGTAGGGATGTTTTTGGGGTGAGAAGGAATGGCTGGGATCCTTCTCACCCCATACCTTCCCATTCATGGTCAAAATGCATTTATATAATAAAATGCATAGATTTTACAAGTGAGACCATCAACTTTGGCCTCATGCACGTTAAATCTAGAGGTCAAAATCATCTGCTCAGAACCCCAACATGGGTACAAAGTAGAATTTTTTATGCTCAAATGTATGAAAGATTGAAAGGATGATCTACATCTCACAAACGAACGACTCCAAAATACTAAATGAATATCAGTTGTAACAGATATACAAAAGTAGTGAAAATTTTATATCACATTTTTCTAATTCTTCCCTAGCAGAACGTGAGAGATTACCGTTTGATTTACCCAGTTTTATAACAAATTTAAACATTGAAGAGTCAGTCTACAGCCAAAAGATTAAAACACGAGGAGATTTGCAGAAACTTACTCATGCTGCAGTTCCTCTGGTTTCATGTCCTGCAATATAAAAAAAACCAATTGGTTTTAAGTACTGAAAAAAAAAAAGCATTAAAGTGAATAGGTGTTAGAATATCAATACCTTAGACTTCGGGCTAGAGAGAATGCATTGGGCTAAGAAATTGGCTACACCATCTACCACTTGCTCCTCACTAATAATCACATAATTTTCATTATCTATTCCACTCCATTCTTCCGTATTACTTGGAACCATTTCTTCTGTTACCCACACCCACCAACTAGGTTCTTCAGGATCAACATTGACCATGTATTCTACACAATGCAAATCGTCTTCTATTCCAACAACCAAAACAAAGAACAAATCAACACAATATTCCAGTTTAGCTTGATGTTTTTTTATCAGTAAAATAACTCAACCTGAAACCTGGTGGTTGCAATAATGAGAACCTTCAAACTGTGCAATGGGTTCTTGTCATTAGCTCAATAATCTAGAATCACAACATTTCATCCTGATTTGATGATTCTACACTTCTAGGTTACCAAGTATCAAAACCTAGATGTAAGGAGCCAAATGCAACCAAAGCAAACTGAACAAACTAGGGATTTACTAGCATTTAGTAAAGCAAATTGAAGTTTCTTTGGAAGAGAAATCAAGAACCTGTGGCTTCTTTGAAAGGGAAATTGTTGTTTGGTGTGATCCTTGATGCCTGATGGAGTGACTCGAGTTGACTCAAGAACCGTGGAGAGTCTACAGTAGCTACTAGACGCAGATACAGCTACATAATAACAACAGTTGATCACATTGGTTCAGATACTACTTGTTAATGAGAAAAATTGTGATTGCAACAAACTAATTATGAACATAAGAATTAAATAAGAAGTCAGTTTGAATTATATTATGGAAGGGGAATATGTCAACATAAGATTTAAAAAAGAAGCCAGTTTGAATTATATTACGGAATGGGAATAAGACAACATCATCATCAAAGACTATTCCTTTCTATCAGGGGATTAGATTTGAGTTTTACTCTTCCTCTCAACCCTGTTTAAGTCTAGAGTTCATTCTCTGGGTAACTCCACCTACCATGTTTTTACTCCATTGTTTCTTCATTGGTCTTCTACCTTCACCAAGTTCATTGAACTTTTGACACTTCACCACACGTAATCATTCCTAATTCTATCCTTTTGCGCAACTTCATAAACTCAGCATAGCTTGCATATGCATCTCAGTCACAAACACTTCAGCTATAATTCACAATTTTTTCTCTCTTTTTGAAAAGGTAACAATTTATTAAACAAACAAAAACATTACAACAAAAGGGGGAAAATATATCTAACTTCCTTGAAAACATCCCTGTTTTTCTTGGGCCATTTGCATCCATATTCCTAGTCAATAAGATATTAGGGACAAAGTGACCTCTAGTTCTCTACCATGCAACAAGTAGCAAATTTTTGTCAATACATCCAGAAATCTACTAAGGAAAAGTTGACGCACACAGAGCTCATAAATTGGATCGCCATCCACAAAAGCATTAAAAAAACACCTCCCCACACCCCATAATGGGGAGAGAAAACTTCAGCTTCAATTGAGTTCCCCTGCACCAATCCCTAAATAATTCCTTTTGACCAAACCAGCCCCCATCTTTTATGATCCCATCAACTGGGGCATACTTTTTAATAGCAAAACCAAGTTTCTATAGCACCCTTCCCATTACAAACCTCTTCCCAGAAAAAAGTAATTTACCCATAGTGTTTCATAGGCATTCCAAGAATACACATCATTTAGAGCTAATTACACCTCTCGTTTGTTCAAAAGGGAAAAACTCATCTTTCCAGATCCTGCCCCCACCCAAAACGAACAACAAAAGACAATCAGATCCGCCAAACGATGTTGGAAACAACCAAAAGCAAAATCACAAGAAACTAAAAAAAAGGAGAGAGAATTATAAGGCGTGATGAGAGAATTGAAGAAAGATGGCGTACATCGGGAGGGCAATCTTTGGATAAAGCGGAAGATTGGGCGAGGCCGCGGAGGAGGTTGAGATTCTCCTGCAATTGGGTTCGAAGGCGTCGATTCTCCGCCTCTAGAGAAGAGATCTCTTCCTCCGAAGAGGCGGAGCCATGATCGGCGGCGCCGTGGCGGTGGTGTTCGATGGCGTTCCACGCCAAGTCCGCCACCCCCAACACCGTCTCCGCCACCTCCAAGGGGTGGGCGATTCCATGGCCATGACCCACCATAATCTATCTCTCTCAATTTCAGAAACCCTAGCTCCTTTTCTCAAAGATCTTGATCTTCCTTTTTTGGGGAATTTGGAGAAACCCTAGCTTTTACATCCAAATCTCTCTCTCTATGTCTAAAGATGTTGTTTGGATTGGAGAAGACAGCAGCAATTATTGGTTATATATGTGAGTCTTCCACCAGGCAGTAACGCATCTTGCACGCTTCCTCTGAGCTGGATTTGGGTACCCCATGGGGCCCACATAGTGATCATCTGAACCGTCTAAATTGAATGACATCTTGTCTCGTGATACATCTTCATAATTTATTTTATTAGAAGTTGGATCCATCATAAAATCAAGCATAAAATTAGCCGATTTTTATATATTAATTATGTTATTACTCATATGCTCAATCATACAGTAGATAATTAAAAATGGGCCTAACTAAGGCTTTGTGACTTGTCGTAAGTGTCGAATTTGATATTATGAGCTTTTATTTTTATTATTTAATATATAAAATGAAATTACAGATTTTATACCCAAACAGGAGCAAAACCCTTGTATTTTGAAGAATGTTTACTATCAACTTTGTCTCACAAACACTAACCTTTCCCAAAAAAAAAAAAAAAAAATTCTGTCTCGTGATTTACCTACCAAAATCTGATTGAGGCAATAAATGGGGTGGAGGTGGGGTGAATTGAGGCATCTAAATACCAAGCTCACCCATGTCCTCACTTCAACTTAGGGCCTCTTTGTTTTTATATAATTGAATTCCTAAGAATTATAAGAATTTATATTTCTACAAGTGGTTAAAAATCAAGAATCAAATATACATATAAAAGATTTACTATATAATAACCTTCCCCTTAGTGGACATTGAAATGCTGGTTTATATCCTATTATCCTTCACTTAAAATCAAGAATCAATGATGCATATAAAAAATTTACTATAGAATAACCCTCCCTTTAGTGGAAGTTGAAACGCTGTTTTATATCCTATTATCCTTAACTTATCATCTTTTTAATAATCCTTCAATTGAGTTGATTTGATCAAACCCGATATACTTTTGCTTGATCTTTCCCACTCTTATTTTAACAATGATACAATGCAAGAATGTTAATCAACACCTCGAGAGATCGATCCTTAGACAGCTACATGAGATGTGACGCCTCTTCCATAGGCAATTCTCGACTCCTATCAAGCTGTCTCCTATAAAAGACATTGTTTGATTGTTACTACAGAAAATGACAAGTATTATTCCCAATTGGGTGCATAAGATTGTTCCGAGTGAAGTTGAACAAGGGGTCATCAGATAATCTCTCTGATGGTCAATGTTCAAACAGTCTTTATTTTTATTTAAAACCTAGAATTTTGCACTCCTTCCATGTCTTCATCCTTTTGGTTCAAGCTGAACAACCGAAAGAGAACATTGATGGTCTCATCTACAGCTTCAACCTTGACCCTTCATCAATCCCAAGTTTTCCATAACCAATTACAAGTAAACAGAGTTGCTTGCTCTGTCAGTAAGCAGCATGTGGTATTGTTGTCCAAATCCAAACTCCCATTCTATTGAACAGCTTGCAATTCAAGATATTTCTCAAATGAACAATCTTCAAGAATAGCTAAAAGTAAAAGAAGGAAGGAGAGTCGAGATTTCCCTGTTCAACTCCTGAAAGTTCCACCTACTTTCAGAATAAGAATGATAATTGTTACAATGAATTGTTTTCAAATATCATTAATTTAATGAGAAGCAATGCCCCCTATGATCATGAAGCAATCTCCTCTGAAACGATTTTCCTGACAGCATTTGCAAGATCCATGACATGCTGGTCTTTACAACCTATATTATCAAAGAAACAAAAGAACGTCAGATGTCTACTGCCAATATGGAGGTCTAAAAGAACTCGATGAAAATGTAAGGTCCTTGTAGGAGGGTGCGATATCGCGGGCCCTCCCCAGGGGATAGGCGGGGCCCATGGCCCCGGGCCTATTGTATACACTTCAGGAGATGTCCTCCCTAATCATGCATTTGTCCCGGGCAGGAGCGAAATCACGTACCCAGGGGCCTCCCCAGGAGTCGATCCCAAGACCTCTCCCTTAAGAGATTTCTTGGACTTACCCTGGTACCACTTGAGCTAGTTGAAGTGTAAACAAATGGCTCTTAAGGGAGAGGTCTTGGGATCGACTCCTGGGGAGGCCCCTGGGTACGTGATTTCGCTCCTGCCCGGGACAAATGCATGATTAGGGAGGACATCTCCTGAAGTGTATACAATAGGCCCGGGGCCATGGGCCCCGCCTATCCCCTGGGGAGGGCCCGCGATATCCAAAAAGGCCGGCCTTTTTGTAGGAGGTGCTTCCTCCCCACAGTAGAGCCATTTGTTTACACTTCAACTAGCTCAAGTGGTACCAGGGTAAGTCCAAGAAATCTCTTAAGGGAGAGGTCTTGGGATCGACTCCTGGGGAGGCCCCTGGGTACGTGATTTCGCTCCTGCCCGGGACAAATGCATGATTAGGGAGGACATCTCCTGAAGTGTATATAATAGGCCCGGGGCCATGGGCCCCGCCTATCCCCTGGGGAGGGCCCGCGATATCGCACCCTCCTACAGTCCTTTTCCTCCTACTTCATACATGTAGGTCCAGTGTTCCAGACAGTTGATGTCATGTGTGAAGACACAAAAGGAGATTATCCCACAAATCTCTCAGGTCGGAAGAATCCAAAGTTTTCAATGGTTGGCTATAGATAGATGATTAATGATGAAAGCAATAGTTGAGTAGAAAAGGCTAAAGAATATATAGATAGCTAGGATCTTCATTCTTCCAAACTAAGAGATTTCTATTGATGGTGGATAAACCTCACAATCTATAATGCACGGACACTTCAAAATGGATAACGTATCGTGTCTTATCGTATCCGATACTTCACTTTTTATGCGTAAAAACCGTGTCCCCACCATGTCCATGGCGTGTCCCTCTCATATTCATGCCGTATTTGGGCATCATAGCTCGCAATAGTCTGTATAATCTGAGCCATGGATCCCACTTGTCCAGGGAAGGGCTGCACACCACCAGTTACAGAGTTGCTAGACAGGATCCCATATTCCTCAAGGAACTTACCA
Source organism: Litsea cubeba (assembly GCA_012931725.1). Lineage (NCBI taxonomy): Eukaryota > Viridiplantae > Streptophyta > Magnoliopsida > Laurales > Lauraceae > Litsea > Litsea cubeba. The sequence goes on from CM022949.1 coordinate 18,229,294, forward strand.
AACTGAAGAAGAGCAGTTTCGAGCTGAAAAAGGTAGTCCCTGTTGGGTCCTGAGGGGCCTTCTGCATTGACGATTTGGCTGCATGCAAAGAAATGAAGCATCTTTAGAGACATAAACATAGATTTATTTTTATTTTTTTTTTCTGAACCAGGAAACATGGAAACAAAAAACATACTGTGCCATTTCCTCAAGTGATGCAGGGCCTAGGTAGTTCCTATTGAGGTTCTTGTCCGGAGAAGCTATATATCTAAATGGATCAAGTGTCAGATGGGTTATCTTCCACACCATGGTTAGACATGTTATATAAGAGAAAGACGCAGTCGATCATTCTGCCACTTACACCATTACCCCAGATACTGCAGGAGATAGAGACGCTGGGTCCTGAAAATCATTTAGCATTTGCAGTTGAAGAGTTTTGCAGTGGGAGCTTCATATCTAATCACTTCAATAGAAATAAATAGAACTTACTGTATAAAAATCAAGATAAGCCTTCTCGTCATATTGCTTCTCTCTTACTTCCAGATACTGCAATGCAAACCACAACGGTAAATATGCCTCCAATTGCAATGTGATGACATGCAATTTAAAAAAAAAAAAAAAATGCAACCATGTGCAATCTAACATTGTGGGGGATGTGATGCCCACATGAATTGAATATCAGAAGAAAATAATACAGTTTTCATGCTACCAAAAGAAAACTAAAGACATCACAAACCTCAAAGTAAGGAACTGATCGAGGACAATAATAACTGATTGAGGGAAGAATAACAGTCTAATAGCATGATATAACAAATCAAGAATTCCCTTAGCTTAACCAGTGGAAAGGAAATAGGCATCACAGAGACAGACAATAATCCATTTTGCTTTTGGAGGTACAGGAATAGTGATTCAGCCAGGCATGAACTGTATTATTTTACTAGTTTAACACCACTAGCACCACTCATTTGATAGATATTAGAAAAAACTCTAGACTTGTTGTCATCTCATGTGCAGTTTCTCTAGGTTTAAGTAAGTCCTCTCTCACAGGTAAAGGAAAAAAATTATCCACAATGGAAGATTAAAATAATAAATAAACTAATAGAGACTCGTTTGAGATGGGTTTAGACATGTCCAACGCAGGCCAACAATTACATTGGTGAGGCAAAGTTTTTCTCCGCAAGTTGATGGCCCCTTAAGGAAAATGGGTAGGCCGAAGAGAATATGGATGAAAGTAGTAAGGTTTTATCTGAAAAAAGAGCAACTATTAAAGGATTGGTCTTTCTTCTTCCTCCGAGTCCTATTAGCAACCGATCAACCTCTCTTTGTCACCAACGTCACCAACCTCTTTTCGAACAACCCCTTATTGTCAAACCTGTAAACCGCCTCCCTCCATTCCCAAGTCATGGGAGAAGTTCGTCCCTCGCCTCCAGGAACTGCAATTGAGTTCTAATTGTCTATTTCCAATTGATCTGAAATCTCATTAGAATGGAGAAATAAATTCATGAAGTTGACACCAATATAGTTAGGACAAGGCTTTGGTGATGATGAAAATGGTCAATGATCTCTTCCTCAACTGGTTAGAGGTAGCAAACTGTCTCATCTGGGAGCCTAACATTATGGATTCATTTTATTTGCAATCCAATTTGAATAAAAAAAAAAATGCCCATATTCAAATTATGAGCTTTTCATCTCTTCCTTTTTCTCTCTGTCCATTTCTTTAAAGTTGCATCAGTCAATTTTTTGTGTTAGAATTTATTGACAATAAAAGGCATCAGATTTGGCAAATTACAAAAAGGAGAATTCACGGATTCAGCATCAACATATCTTTATTTTTAGATAAAAATAACATATAAATCTAAATCAAAACGATCAGGTAATAAACATTTCAACATCTTACTTAAGAAGTGACAATACAAAAAAAGGGAAAAGCCATAGTATGTTATCAATTGTAAACAGTTCTTTAATTGGTGCTAGAAGAATTCTAACACTATCAGATATGGTTCTGTATCTGGTACGGGTATGTTTCTCATTTCAAAGAAACTTTGCAACACAGCATGTGAAGACTTGCAAAAATGACCTATGCCAAAAATATATTATCTACCAGAGTTCAAATAAATGACTTGGTCCCAGGCCAGACTAGAATATGGTTCGCTTCATTTTAGTTTCTACGATATGTCGATAATGTGTTTTACTTCTCCGGAAACAAAATTCTCTATGGCATGCTTCTCTCCACATGGGACCTTCTGAATACCTCTCAAAGAGAGCATCATGTAACAAACCCAATCAAAGCATTTCATACTGTCTTATAAGCTTTGCCCCACTATTCTCAAGCAAAGTAATTTAGAAAGGAGCAGCATTGGGCAACGGCGGACCCAGGATTTTCGTTGGGTTGTGCGGTATATGGTGAAGTGAAAACTATGAATAATAAAATTGAATTTTTAAAGATATTACCTAAGGGGCCTATCAAATCACGTGGGGGTGGTGCAGTTGCACCTGCGTGATAACACTTGGGTTTGCCCCTGGCATTGGGAACAGTTAAAATATGTAACCAATAAAACATAGTCCTTGCTCGTCAAATAAAACCATTCTACTATATTAAGCTAAGACGTTTTTGGATAGGATTTTCACCTATTAAGGGATTTTGACTTCAATTTTTACTTCAACAAACATGTAAAGCATCTTAAACTGCTTCTCCTCTCCCACTACAACTACTTCATCAAAACTCGGCACTCACGTTCTCTCCCACGTCCCATATCCTTTAACTCCCTCCCATACTTTTTGAAGATAAAGCCACAGATGGATGAAAGGTTTTACGCTTCTGCAACACTTCCTCATCCAACTCACTCTTTCATTTATGCAAATCTCTGCAACTTTTACCTGTCTCTCCATCTTCATCCCTATTCTGTCTTCTCTGGAAAGGTAACTTCGCCAAAAAATTCCTTTTCTGATTTCGATTTACCCTCTTAAAAGGGTGGATAGCATGCACCCACTTAAAGAGATAGTGCTTACCTTAATAATGTCAAAATGTTTGTTTGGCTTTCTTTCGGATCTGTTTGTGTTACAGACACAAATGTTTGTTTGGCTTTCTTTCGGATCTGTTTGTGTTACAGACACAAATGTTTGTTTGGCTTTCTTTCGGATCTGTTTGTGTTACAGACACAATTGGTAAAAAATATATTTTTTTTTTTCCTTTCTGGATAAGCAAACTGAAGGTGCTAAAATGACAATCCCCTTTTGGGGGGTCAAGAGATTGAGTTTCGTCTGCAGAAACTACTGGTGTATTGGCAACATTTTCATGAACCCAGTCGTTCCCAAACGAACCCTTTCAATGGTTTGGTTCACCCCGGTGGACATCTCACTTATTGGTCCACCACACTTGCCATTTCCATTTTAGTTGAAGGTTTTGTTGGGTTTGATTTTTTGGTTGTCATCCTTAGAGTGAACATACAGAATTGTTGACTCTTTTTTTTCTAAAAAAAAAATTCACTCAGCTATATGAGAGGAAGAATATAGGAAATTAAAATCTGCACCATCGACTTAGGTAGAGTCAGGTCACACACAAACACTGCTCTTTCAGGAGTCTGCACCAATGCACAAGGGTCACCCTACTCTTTCAAGAGGCCTCACCCATGCACAGACGGGAATATAACCTCACAATCTCATGTCATGGTAGGAAAATGTTAAATCTGTCTAAACTCAAATACAAAGGAGCCAGCGCCTCGAATGATCTCTCAAGTGAAGCCACGCCCAAATTAAAACAGAGCATGGAAAAGGGATTTTTATCATTCATTCATGTATCCAAATCTTGCCCAGGGGTGAAGAACCAATACCATACCATGGATTCATTCCATCAGTCGACAAAAATAATGCACTAAGTAAAATCATATTAGAAGTAACCATCCTAATACCAAGTTTTCATTCCATGACTTAGTTATAATACTACTACTATTCTACTGTCAATGGAAAAAAAAAAAAAACTACTTTATAAAATGTAGATTTCATCCCCACTCTCTCTTCTCTGGAAAGGTGATAAGATGTACTTTCCCTAATTTCAATTTTTTATTTTATCAACCTCTATCTCGCACGCCACCTTTCGATTTATTGGTTTGTACTCATTGGTTTCAGGTTTTGGTCTCATTGGTCTGTCTTTGCAAATAGCCCGTCAATCAAAATTCCGATACGAATGCATTTTATCTTCTTATTATATAATCAGTGACACATATAGTAGAGACTGTAATGTTTCATCTTATGCATATCAGATGTTTGTTATAAGGGTCATTGGTCTAAAATCTGATTGCTTCTGGGGGTTGGCTATCAATGCAAGATTCACTCATCTCTTCCATTAATTTTATTGCTTTCATCTCTAGCATCTTCATGGTTACATATGTGGCTTTTCTAGGATGACTGCATTTTAGTTGATCTGGAGATTCATCATATAGAAAAATGTTTAAGCTGTAGCATTGGTAGCTTACAGTTCGGTAGTTATTTTCTTGAAAAAATGTAAATATTATACCGTGATTAGAAATTTTCAATCTTGCGAGGGTAGAACAATATAATCACCCATTTCTCGGGCTTTAAGGTTTATTCTTTCACTAGCACAACTTTCTTTCATTGGCCATCAATATCAGTAGTCTGGTCACATGCAAAGATTGTAAGGCCTCTCCATACTCCATACCTAGCAAAGGCTTTCAATCTCTTGTATCTTTTCAACTGTGCCTCTATGATCCTTTTTATGCAAGTATTGAGAAACACATTGTTGCATGGTTGCAGCCTGCCACTATCAAAATCTCAGACCAGGCAGCAGGAGATGGGAAGGCTCTTGAAAAGTCTTCTTGCTGTGCATAATGTGGAGAATAGCAGCAACTAGAGTTCACTCTGGGAAACTAATTTGTTTCATACCAGTAAATGCTTTGATGATGACGAGAAATGATGGTGGTGGCCGCATCGGCAGAGTGTGATTGTTGTCTGTATTTTTCTCCATATTATTCTTTTAGTGGGTGGCAGTTGTTTTTTCCGGGTTGAAGGTATTGGATCGAGTGGGATCTTTGAATGTTTTTTTTTTTATTATTACAAGGGTTATCTCAATTGGTTCTTCAATTAGGTGATATATTTTTCTTCTGTTTTCTACAATATCGCACATGTATACCATCTTCAAATTTTCATGGCTATGACTTTTGACTTTTGACTTATGATTCGTCAATTATATTATATTAAAGCGGAAGGTTAAAACGAAGGGTTTTGAAGTTAATTTTGACTAAAACTTCTGATTTTGATCAGAAGTTAAATCCATGTTCTAACAATCAACTCACTTTTTCCTCCCACTGCCACCTATAATTGTAACCACTTAAATCTTCTTCCTACTTTTCATTCTATCTAACTCCATTTCTATTCCGAATCTTCTTCTGCAATATTATTTCTAACACACTTATCCTAACCCATTTATGTTCTAAGAACTCTTGGATTGAGAAAATATGTACTCTCATAATCTTTTCTTCTTTTATTCTCTTTTTAAAATCTTATGCTCTATCTAAACCAATTAGATGTCATAAATGTTTGAAAATGATTTTATGTGATCTATTTTTTTTAATGGATCATAGAATATATTTTTTAGTTATTGGTGAACACAACCGTGCTGAGCATGGGTTATTGTGCTAGTCCAATTTAAACAAGTGAACCAAACATGGAGACACAATATGACAATATTGCTGAGGATCTAAAACTATGAAATACAAATAAATGCAAAAGAATCAGATTATCAACAACTTTAAGATAAATAGATGTCATACCGATAAAGCCATCTGTTCCTCTTCCTCTCCTGTAACTTTGTAAGCGACTCCCCACTGTAACGTTGCCAAAAGAGGAATCTCTTATATTTCAGTTCGCTATTAAAAAAAAATAAAAACATAGCACTATCATATGACCTTGTGAGTGAGCACTAGTTGAAAAGGAAAACTAATCATGCAAAGCAAATTAGGATGCATTTAGTAAGACAGAAGGCTAAAGCAAAAGAACAGGAGTGATAAATAAGAACAAGTGAGGTGACAGAACAACTTCGAAATAGGAAGATCACAAGAAATCAAGCCGGATGGCTTGAACGATAGAATCAACTTCAAATGGTCATCACTTCTGGTCTGGGTATCGTCTCACAACGCACGAATACTCATTTCGAAGCTATCAACGTGCTCTGAATTTTCAAGGAAGGACATCAAAAGTTAATTTAGAGTTCATCTTAAAGGTTTTTATGCCATTGTTTATTTACTTTATTTCAGTAACTTTCAGTTTTTGAGAAGTTAGGGTTTTGGGTTGCCATGTAAGCCATTTTTAGGTTTCTTTATTAGGTGGAGGACAATGAGATTCCTTAAATCCTCATGTTACCTGTCATTAAAAAAAAAAATCTAGTACAAAATAAAAACTGATGATCCACATCAATTAAAACCATGAAGTCCCTTCATTGATTTAGACTGTTGATTTATTGAAAAATAACACTCCATGGATGATCCAATCATTGACATAGACAAAACCCAAAAATCATATGAATGGTAGAACCCTACCCAAGTAACCCACTTTGCTGAAAATTAACTCTAATCAGACAATCCTAACCATCCAATCAATGCAATTACCGAATCCCACACTGACCCAAATCCACAAAGGCAACAAATGCATTCCATCTTACCAAAAATCTCAAAAAAAAAATGAAAAAAACCACGATTATGGGTACATCCAAACACACCCCAATCAATCGACAGAGAGGCAAAAGTTTGTAATTTCAATTAGAAATCGAGTGCATTTAGAGAGAGAGAGAGTTGAAGAGGGCTTACGCAGACGTCAAGAGGAGAAGGTTCCAAGGTGACGGTTCGACCCGGATAGGAAGGCGTTCCTCTGTGGTCCGTGCTGCCTGCACACAGAGAAAGTATACGTCACGAAGGACCGTAGAGTATATACACAGTTATACGGTGTATAAGAGGAAGTGTATACCTTGGTAGAAGACACGGCGATAGCCTTTGATGAATCCGACGAGACGTTCGTCGTAACGAAACCCGGCTTTCCAGATCAGAGACCCGTATCCGAACACCCACATCACCATTTTCTTCGTTTTCGTCTCTTCGTCAGTTGGGGAGCGGACTTTACGGTAGTCTCGAAGACTATGTGGACTGCGGAACAGAGAGGGAAGAACAGATGGAGATTTTCAAGAGGAAGGCGCCGGCGGGGAAATGGAAGATTGGGAAGGGAGGGATTGCGGAATGGTAAGCGTCCGGACCACTCTAATTGGTAGCGCTCATAAGCCGCATCCAGCCTAGGGTTGTAAATGGGTCCTTGATTCTCCGCGAAGGTTCTGACCCGTTAGTATCTAGGTCTGGGTCCTTATTTTGATTTCGATAAGAAAATGGTTTTGATTCCGGATCCTTTTTTTTTTAAAAAACTGATACCTAAACGGGTTCGGTTCCGAATCTATAGTGGCTCAGACCCGTGGACCGGGGACCTGACCCAATATACACTAACATAAGGTAACTTTAGTATATGAGAACAAAATCCTTTTTATTTTTCTACGTTAGGGTTTTCTACTTTTCTACATCTCATTGCCGGTTTGGATATGATTTCTGAGTTTTTGGATAAAAAATGTCTGTTATTGATAGACAAAATGTCACATTAGTGTTTACAGGTATGTGATCCAATTGAAATGTGGAAAAAATATAATTTTTTTAAAAATAAAAATACAGGTATTAGTCTTTACCCGGAATCGGAACCAGACCCGCCTCACAAACGATTCCGGTTATGGTTCTGGTTTCCATTAATATTATCGGTTCCGATTCCCCTTCTTAGAAAACGGTTCCACCCTGGACCCGGACCGGAACCGACCCGTTTACAACCCTAATCTAACTTAAGCCTTGGTTGTAAGTTCAGGGCCTGAGCCCGGACCATCTCAAAACATGTGTGGGACAAGCCCACACATTTAATCAATTGGGCCGGGCTAAGCCGAGCTTTTATCCATATGTCTCCTATTGGCTTTGTATCTGATCTCCCTCTCTCTATAAATGGATAAATCTTGGCCTTTTGTCACTATATGGATAAATTTAGACCAGCCCATTTCTCGAACAAGTGGACTCAAGTCTGAAAACTAGAGTCTGTTTTTGGGGTTAGACTTAAACTCGGGGGTTGTTTGTTTGCAAGACTGTTCTTTTTAGTGTTGGGAATTTCTTACACGAGTAAGTGGCTATCCTCCCTACGTTTGGGATCTCCTATTAGATTTTTGAGTTTTAAAAAACTCTGACCTTCTATATTGATTTACAATAGTTCTCTAAATTCTTAAATATCAAACTTTTAAAATACTCAATTTTTTCAAGCATTAATGGCTTTGGATAGGAGACAACGTTTGGGCCGTTTGGGGGCTTTATTAATGGAGTTGAGTGAAGTAAAGATTAATTTGAAGAAAGAATAAAATATAAATAGATTATGATGATATTTTATTTTTAGTTGTTTATTATGAAATCTTTTTTATTTTTATGAAAAAGTGAATTTTTTTATTTTTTAGTGGAGGAATTATGTTGTTTTTTTTTACTTTCTTTTAAAAAATATGGCGGAAATTTTGAATTAAAGTACTTTTGATGTGACTTTTTTTTATTAGAAATGAGAGCTTACTTTATTTGACTCTATTAGTAGAGTTGCCAAACAAGGGAATTCAAATACCTCGAAACAAGCCCTAGAGTTGGACTCCTCAATTGAGTACAATATATAAATGAACACAAGCTTGAACACACAAAATTGACACCTAATTTGGCCCATTGAGAACTTTGTTATTTTAGATTAGGAAATTTCCAATTAAGATTCTCATCATGATGGATTGCAATTTAGCCTTGTGTAACTTTCTTTCCAACATGAGAACCACTCCAGTTAGGGGTGTCAACGAGACAGCTTAACTTGGCTCAACCAGCCTTGAGTTGGACTAGCTAATCAATCGGGTTCGAATTGGCTCGATTATCTCCAAAGCTAAGCTCATGTTCGAGTCTGCTCACCAAGTTCAACTCAACTCATTTTATTTTTAGATATTACATATTATAAATTTTATTTATTTATTTAGTATTATTTTTTGGAAGGGATAGGCTGAAGAAGATGTGGATGGAAGTAATAAAAATATATTAGAAGAAATGCAACTTATCTAATGATTTCGATTAGGATAGGAAGTTAACATTGACACTGGTATCCATCAATTGAATGTCCAACCCATTTTTAAAACGGGTCAAGTGACTTCAACTTGCACCAGTGTGGGTCAACCCAACTCGACTCGCGTAACTTGGAATTATTGCAGGTCAACCCACTTAACCTGACCCAATATGCAGAATCTTGATCCAAACCCAATCCATTTAAAATATTAAGGCTATATATGAGTTAAGTTACAGTCCCAAATAGACCCAACATAACCTTGGCCCATTCCACATAAATAGATTATTCTGATTTCTGAGCACCAAAATATTAAGCCAGCAAATCATTTAAATGGTTTTAGATAAGCAGGTCGTCTTTACCCAAAGCCATTTAAACAGGTTATGCGTTAGAATTGAGCTGTTGACCCTAACCCATTTAAAAGCGGGTCAGTTTTTATTGACCCACAATCGACCCTTAAATATATGGGCTTCAAGTTCTGGTCCGGTTAGCAGGTCAGATCCGATATTGCTAATGCTGTCCTAGGTACAGGCACAGCAGATGATCCACAAGTCAATGGTGGGCCCCATCCCTGCCCGAGCCATATTTGAATCATTGTCCTTGTCAAAATCAAAGCATATGCATTGGTGAGCGGTTTGAATTTAGCAATGTGAACCCACTCCACCAACTTTTGAGCTGTAAAGCATCCTTGCATTATAGTCCGGTCTCACATGCATGATGGATGCCTCTTTCTGTCAGTTCATGAACACATACACATACTGATCTCATCAGTTATTGTTATTCTTGGCATGGGCAAAAACGTAACTCTAAATTAATTAGCATAAGCTGATTTCATTTGGGTTCTTGTATGTGAGGACTTAAAAAGAGTCCATGGTTATTCTTCCATGCTAATAATCTTATAGGACTCAAATATAAACTCACATTGGAAGCTCCTTGCAGTTCATCATATTGCCTCTGTTATTCACATATATTTATCAGATATCATTCCTCAGTGTCCAATTCCATCAAGGGTTAAGATTGTCCGATCTGGGGGTCTTGGGGGACATGATCCATCCACAGTGCATGCTGTTGGATCAAACATGCACCCCATCTAAGAACTGATTGCAGCAGTGCAGGGTCTGATCACCACCACCATTAACTGCTGATCTTTCTTTCATACCTATTTCAATTTTATATATCCAACCATTTTAGATTCGAAGAAGTGTAATTTATCTGAGATTTGATTCCAGATACATAGATCCAAACAAAGAAGCAGGATCCATGGAGACGACCCCAAAATTGTTGGGAGGAGGAAAGCTAGAAAATTAAAACTACATTTTGTTTTTTTAATTTCAATTTTCATAAGGAAAATTGAGAAATCAAGATTATTTTTATTTTGGCACCAACAAGCCCAAACACATTGAAAACATGGAAACAACTAAATTCATGAGAGCAAAGGCTCTGCTTAGATAATAAAAAAAAAAAAAGTAGATTGACACAACAGTGAGTATTGAGAAATACATCTTATTATTGATATTGATATAGAGAAGGAATATAACTAAGATGGATGAACTTTGGAGGTCTTGGAGAGGCCACCACCACCCCATCCCATTCCTGCCGATGTCTTCTTCATCGATGCGGTGGCCGAGAGAAGGCGCGGCATCCATGTACTTCTTGGCACCAATGGTCAAGATATTTCCAATGGACTCACTCGCCTTCTTTGTTGCCTCCGCTGTGCTAACCAACTTCTGCAACTCAGCATCTGATTTCTGGTTCAGTTCCTTGTTGGAGTTCTCAAACTCTTCCATTGCGCTGTTGATGAGGGAATCGAGGTAGGTCTCAGCTTCTCTCATGGAGATCTCAGCGTCTTCATATTCCACATTCACGCCTGCATCCATGGCAGCCCATGAATTGTAGGCCTCTTGCTCGAAGAGTTTCATGAGATCTTCAATCCGGGAAGGATCGAAGTTCTTGTCTTGGCAGGCTTCATTTGCCAGGAGAGTGAATTGGGAAAGGAGAGCTTCCATGTTCAATTGATGGTCGTGTACCACTACCACACACTCTTGGGCATCTTCCTGTACTCACCTAATGGTGAGGGGCATTTATGTCATTTTATTTCAAAAGGGAAGGAATCAATACCTTATCAGGTCCTTAGATTGGACTCTGGTGTCTCTGAGTGGCCCCCACCCCAAGCATCTCTGAGTGGAAGAAGGGGACTAGAGTGGGGCCCACTTAAATTGAATCAGAGCTACTAAAAATAAATGTTCTTCCCATTTATTGGATGCCATCAATTTTACTCTAAAAAGAGTTACCATCAATAATTGAACATGTGATTAATGCAAATTTATATATTACTAACTATATTCACTAATTAATTGGGGAATATTTTTCTACGAGAGGCTGCATTCGTCTTATATACAATCTAGCTCATAAGATCCACTTAGATGCCAACTTCTTAGTAGGGCTGTGGGCATATAGAAAGATCTCGTCATGGACAAGGGTTACTAAAAAAAATTAGCCCCATAGCATCACCCTATCACTTGATTTAATAACCAAAATTTTAGTGATTTTCTTGTTATAAATTTCTTTGAGATTCAATCCAACCGTAGATAAAGGTTCGATGAGAGTAAAATTGGATTAGCTCCCAGATCAATAGTTAATGAGAGTATAAAAAGGCGTACAATGAACAGAGTTGGGCTCGAGTTGGCCTCACGGAGTTGGCATGCATAAACTATTGCTTGCAGGAGAATGTTTCTCTCATTAATCACAGATTCACAGTTATTAATCACATTGTTCATTAATTTCACGCACAACTGAGCCGTCACCTTTGTATGTTTGGAAGGCTAGAACCAATTTGTTCAGATTTAAAATAGGGAACATGAGTCTTCAGTCTATGAGTCCCACACTGCCCTTCTAGATACTAAAGAGCCTTGGGATCAACTCATCTTAAAAAATCAGATCCACCATGTGTGACAAGGTGAAGTTTCTATTTTCACTCTCTTTTTCACAACCTTATACCAATCAGTTAGCAATGTTATTTAACTTTTTGTTTTTTGACATTTCTTTTTTAAGTTAGCCAGATTTGAAACTCTTACTGTATTTGGTAGGCTTAGTAGGCGCACAAATTGTGTTTTTATTCTACTTTAAACTACAATAGAAGGGCATCACATGTAGAAGCAACGGAAGATTAGAATCCTTTATGAAATAAAATCTAATAAAGTTATAGTCTCCAACTGTAGCTTAACTAGTTAGGGACACAAAATGCCATCTGATTGCATAAGTTTGGGTGCTCCTCCATGTAGAAAAAAGGAAAAAATTCCCTATGAGGCTAGCTTCAAGATTTTCTAAAGAAATCTTAAGCACTAAAAATCTTGGTCCCTACTTTTGACCTTGGGGTGAATTTCAGTGACACGACCGTCACATTGATCACATGTGCGGGACCAACTCCAATTAGAATGGAATTTGGCCCAACACCAATTCATGGGCAGTGATTTAGGTGATTAAAATTTCAAAGGCAGGCCCATCAATAGACTTATGAAGCTTATCTCATAGAGTTCTCTGAATACTGACCTGAAAGAATCCGGATGGCCAATTTTGTGCCCATCAAGAAGTACTGCTTTAAATGGGCTAGGTTTCATCAGGTCCATCCATTTACCTGCAAGCCCAAGTCCAGATTTTAGGATCTGTTCCCTGAGTCCCTAATAATTGGGTCTTGGGCCTCTTGGCTGGCCACATCTTTATAACCCAACTAACAAAAATGTCACAGGTAACAGTAGTTTTTTTTTTTTTTTTTGGGTTCCTGGGTTCAGGTTCTTAATATTGTTCTGGCCATGCGATTCCAAAAAAGAGGTCAGGTTTGACCGGGGAGATCTTCCACCTTGCTCCAAGCCATTAGCTTTGGGGGCCTCATTGAGGCAAAAGAGTTTCTGGATACAAGTGTCCCTGTGGCTTTGATGTTTGAGGTACTAAAACTTGATGATAAATTGATAATGGTGAGATTGTCACCTAAGCTCAAACTTCATACAAATATTTATCCATTCTTCAGGATTGTCCAAAGTCTTCTTTACTTACCATACCTGTAGTGGTGTTCATGGGCCGGGCCAAAGCATATCCAGGTACGGTAATTCTTTAAAAAAAAAGGCCCATATCCGGCCCAATCCTGACACGGGTCTTAAGTGCCTGGCCCGAGCCCACCCATTTTTTCAATCAGGCTGGGCCTGGACTTCACATTTTTGGGCTTTCTATGGCTTGTATGGGCAAACCAATGATAGATTACTTATTTGGGCCAGCCTTCTGGCTTACTATCACTTAATCTAAGCCGAGCCCATATATTAAATGGGCCAAAAATTATACCCAAGCTCAGTCCAAAGTGGGCTGGTTCTGGTCCTTGAGCAACCCTACTAACCAGACCATGTGACCAAGAAAGCTGTTTATCATATTTCCCTCGGGATCATTAAAAGAAACTCGGGAAGATTGATCACTTGGAGCCAGTTCTTTTCATGGAATTAAATTCCTCCTGATTTCTAAGAAATGTATTTTTAAAAGTAGTTAAAATCAAAAAGCAAAGGTGAAGATTCATAAATGACCATCAAATAATCTCGACTTTAGTCAAAATAATCCCAGCCAGCATACCAAATAAGTCAAATCTTATGAAATTCAAGGTTTCATCTACATTTTTTTTTATAATGCAGGGTTCCTAGCCCTTTGGGCCAGAATAATCCATATGGGCTCGGGAGAGAAAGCCGGGTAAAATTTTCCTGTGACCCCAGTGTGATAGTGCAGTTTCGAACTCACAACATCGGGATACAAACCGTGGTCCTAGGCCAACTGAGCTACCCCTCGGGATTTAGATTTCATCTACGTACCTCTCTAGCAATCCTTATTGGAACCCATTTTATGGTGATTTCCTGTGTATTCAATGCAAGGAACAAATGGGCCCTTAGTACAAATTGACTTCCTATAAGTCATAAACAAATGTTTATTGACTCCAAATTATTTATGGATAAGAAACATCTCAAAGAAAATGCCATGTTGGCATCGTCTTCCATTGCCCTCAGTTTTACTTGTAAAACTTCTCATAAAAAAAGAACACTAGAATACTTTGGTCGGTGATGGGGGAGTCCAGATGTTGGTCCACTTTTGGGAGGACCCCAGGGAATCTTCCTATGTGCATCATGCATCCTACACTTACCATCTTTGAAGTCTTTCCACCTCATTTTGAACAATAAATTCAGCATGCTATGTGATGATCCCAGAACCTGGTTAATCAATTTTGAGTTCCAACTCCCAGAAGGAAGTTTCAGATTTTAGACAAGGGTGATAGTGGTTACAAGTGGACTATTCAGGACTCATTGTCTTTGAATTTATGTATATACTAAGATCTACTTCTCCTCGATCCCAAGGGTCGATAAGGTTTCTTGTGTTAGACAATAATAAAAATAGTGATTGAGATGGATTGATTGCTTGGGTTCGCAGGTCACATTTATCTTAACACAAAAAATGCATCTGCACCGATTTGGTAATCCTTGTTAATTGCAATTGGAGTATAGAGTATAGACAAGTTTGCCTCTGAAATAAAACTTGTTTAGTTAGATCTTCTATACAACGAACTACGGTTTATGGCACTAGGGCCACGGGGGATTTACCCGGCTTCCCCTGGGCCCGTAGGGATTATTCTGTCCCAAAGAACTGAGACACCATCCGTTGTAAAAAAAAACCTACGATCTATGGTACCAAAGACTAGCCCTGAACACCATAACAAATGCCCTTGGAACTTTAGTACTGTAGAAAATGGGATCAAATGAAGGTAGGAAAATGAGATTTCATGAAGTGAAAATGGGATGGATCGACGATCGAATTATGCTTTGATTTTATAAATTTCATTGGATTAGAAATCTTTGGCAAAACATCCATTTGGCGGGGTTGCTTAGGTGTGATGTGTCAAATTGAAGAGGCATGCACCATTTGAATGAATGGTTGCAACAATTGATTAATATTGGTTTCAATGAGGGGGTTTCTTAACCAAAGGGAACACTTACCAGCAACCATTACTTAAGTATCAAAATGGTTAGAAAAACAAGATGGACTGAGCCCACTAGGCACAAACAGCTATAATATTCTTCACTCAATGGAGCATCTGGGCTAATTAATCAAGTTAGAAATTACCATGTTCAAGTTTTTCCCAAATAATTCCCAGCATCGTGAGCCCACCAACAGCATAGAATTCTCCAATTTTTGTCCATTATTCTCTTCTCTTTCACGAGGAAGAGTCTATGAATTTAACTTGTGGGAGAACTAGTGATAAGCTGAACTTTCAGCCAAAACAAATTGGGATTCATAATAAATCTCTTTGTGAGCGCCACTAGCATTTTTTTCTCACTTCATATCACAAATTCCTCATGTTCCCGGCCAAACTCTTTATTTTTCCCTTGTAACCTCCTAGTCGGGAAGGCAAATGGGTTGGGTTGGGTCAAAATGAGCCAGTTTGACAAAGAGTACCTATATTTGAGTTAAGTTGCATGTTAAAAAGGGCTCAACACAAGCTCACTCATTCTACATAAAATAGACAATTCAAAGTACCCAAATATTAAATCATCAAATTGTTTAAAAGGACTTAGATATATTGGCTTACCTTAACATATAAATAGATTAGGAATACATGCGGGATGACCAATTTAAATACAGGTCAAATTGTCCAGATCCGTGACAAACAAAATAATTGCGGGCCGGGTTGGACGGTAGAATAAGATTTTTCCACCCCTAAATCCCCATGAGCCTTACTAATATTAGCTATACTCTACTAGAGTATTATTTCTTTTAAAATGATGGATATAACTATATCCACCATTTCAAATAGGGTTTGATATTTGACCAAATCCATAAAATTAGTTTCATTGGAGACTGCAAGCTGGCTATATTGAATTGAGGGCGGATAATCATAAATTTAGAAACATTAAATGAGTGGTTTGCATGAGGCTGTTGTTTTCTAGGTTTCTTCTATGGAATTTCAAAAAAATCATTGTGTTCCCATAATTTCAGCGTAAACATGAAGAGAGGAAATCCTCTCATTTTATACACAACAATAACAAAGTTATTCAAATTCAAACTCAATCCTAAAATCTCCAACTAATCTCTATTTTATCTCTAGTATTCAAACCTAATCTAATCCTATCTTATCTTCTACTAAAATAGTAATCTCTAACATCCACTTCTACTAAGATAGTAATCTCTAACATCCCCCTCAATCACATGTATGTTCATTTGAGAAAAAGGATATGTGATTGGTCTTATGAAAATAAATCATATACTTGATCTTTAAGTAAGAAAAAATGGTAAAATATCTTGTAAAATCGATCATATCTTCTTGGTGATTGCCGTTTGTCGCAACTTGCTCTTTTTTGTGTCTGTCGTGGCCCACTTGTTCCAAAAGCTTCGGTCGTGCTATAGTTTTGATGAAGATTGTAAGATCATAGGGCTTAGATGGAAGGATAAGAGAGGATGCTCGAGTTTGTTTTATTGAGATAAAAATAGAATGACGGTGATAATGGGGAAGAAGGATCATACCCGGCTTGATCGTAAAATCATCGTCGGGCCTATGCTCTGATACCATAAAGAATTTTAAGAATTACTCTGTTCCCGTAATTTCACCATAAACATAAAGGGAGGAAATCCTCTCAATTTATATACATCAATAACAAAATTATTCAAATTCAAACTCAATCATAAAATCTCTAGCCAATCTCTATTTTATCTCTAATAATCAAACCTAACATAATCCTATCTTATCTTCCACTAAGATAATAAGCTCTAACATTCCATATAGAATTTCAAGAATCACTGTGTTTCCATAATTTCACTGTAATCATTGTAGGAGGGTATCCGAGCTGAGGAGGTAACCGCTGGGGAGTCGCACAGCTGGACCCTCTACAGGGGATAGGCGGAGTCCAGGGCCCCGCGCCTATTGTGTACACTCGGGCTGTAACCTTGTGGCTGTAACCCTTGTGCGTTTGTCCCAGGGTGGATTCGGAAATCATGCACCCCAGGGGCCTTCCCAGGTTTCGAACCCGAGACACCCTTGTGCGTTTGTCCCAGGGTGGATTCGGAAATCATGCACCCCAGGGGCCTTCCCAGGTTTCGAACCCGAGACCTCCTGTATAAAGGATAATCTGGGTGAGTTCTGGTACCACTTGAGCCATGATTTCCGAATCCACCCTGGGACAAACGCACAAGGGTTACAGAGCTCAAGTGGTACCAGAACTCAAGGGTTACAGCCACAAGGTTACAGTCCGAGTGTACACAATAGGCGCGGGGCCCTGGGCTCCGCCTATCCCCTGTAGAGGGTCCAGCTGTGCGACTCCCCAGCGGTTACCTCCTCAGCTTGGATACCCTCCTACAATCATGATTCATGAAGAGGAAATCCTCTCAATTTACACACAGCAATAACAAAATCATTCAAATTCAAACTCAATCCCAAAATTTCTAACCAATCTCTATTTTATCTCTAATAATCAAACCTAACCTAAACCCATCTTATCTTCTACAAAGATAATAATCTCTAATATCTTCTTCTTCACATATACAACATTTGGTTTATGATTTTTTTGTTTACAAATGGCCCCTATATATTTATCTTTACAAAAGCATGCACCCATTTTCTTGAATCATGTCTCAAAACAACCATTGTCCATGGTTCAGACACAGGTATCCAGCTGGTTTCTTTTTTCTTTTACTTTTTTGCTAAGTTGGCCTAGTGGCCAAGGAGAGTTAAGTAAACCTGCCCACCTAGTATCCACAACAACCACCCAATGATTCTCCTCCCAAGTATTTGGTTGGTATTCATTTTCATCGAAATAACAAAAAAGGAAAAGAAAAGAAAAAGGCATGTGAAGGTGAACTCCATTTAATTAAACCCAAGACCTGCTTTTGGTTAACCTAATCTATCAAAAATAGAAAAATGTTCTTTGAGTGTCGAACTTCTTATATTTCTTTCCCAATTTACTGTTCTTTTGAATCTCGGTTGCTTTAGGCCTCGTGTATTTCTAATCTAATTATTAAATTATGGCAAAAAACAAAACAACTCAGAGGTTTTTTCCACTATTTAAAATATGAATCCTCATGCTTGTATGGTAAAGTGAGTGCTTTAGGAAGATCCAAACTGGCCCTTGGCACTTTCAATTTAATATTTTAGTTTGTTAAAATTTTCAGTAATGCTTCTTTTTCATCTCTGACTATCTGTTGTCTACATCTCTTCCATCTTATTTAGGGGAACATCATATTAGCCAAGGTGCGATTAGCCGTGTTTTGCTGGTCTTTTCAGGCTCTGTTCAAAATTTGGATTCAACACTGCCATTTGACCATAAAGTCACTCTGCTATGACCTTTACCACAATGTGAAGACAGGAAGGTATCTACAAATTAATTTTAAATCTGAGGAGGAATCTACTAATCCAATGCCCTACCAAAAAAGAGAAAAGTAGTCTATATGAATTAAAGTTACGACCTTTTTTTTATAACTTTTTTTTCTAAAAAAGAGAGGGAGACAACTACGCGTGTCTTGCACAAGCCAAATTGTTGATTAGACATGGCATAGATCATACATCCAAAGGCTCCACTTATCTGAATTATGGGCTAGCTCCACTGTAGATGGAACAAGCGCACACACAAAAAAAAAGACTCCACTTTGTCCGGCCCAAGTTGGATAAGCTAAGAAGGGTTGTATCGGATCAATAGCTGGCATAAAGCTTTTGTCATATGTTAAATATTAATTCTGAAAAGTTTAGGATAGAATTGAATGACAAAACAGAATTCACTTAGTTAACTCCCAATGAAGTTGGGACAAGGCTTTGTTGACAATGAGTTAGGATAAACTTTTTAATTAGTCTCTTGCAATTCGCTCTAAGCCTTCAAATTCAAAACGAAGATGAGTTTCTTTTATAACCAATCTTTAATTTATGTCAACAAGCTGAATTATTAGAGTCTTATATATGTATTTAATATGAAATAATTTACTGAGGTATGATAAGTTGTAGAGTTACAAAGAAGGTGGATGAAAACATATATTCACCAAAAAAGTGGCCCAGATAATTGAGATAAGCCTACAATGATGGGAACAATGAAAACAAAATAATTAAGAATCCATCCATATTTGTGCTTCATTTAAGATGATGGCTCGTGAAAAGGTTTTGCTTCATAATATGAATTACTGAAGAAAGATAATGACAACTTGTAGATACTAAAAACATTACATCAATGAAGGTGAGTGTATCATTAATCCACAAAAAAGTGACCCAAATAATTAAGATAGGGTTCAATAATGGGAACAATGGAAACAACATTACGAAGAATCCATCCATATATGTGGAGGATGGTTCGCGAAAACGGACTTGCTTCATCTAAAAATACACACATGTATTTATGGGATGGCAACAGAAGGAAAAATAAAAAGCTTCAGTCTCTTTTCAATTGCTTTAAGCCTTCGAATACAAAATGATGATGATTTCCTTCAAAACCAATCTTTTTATGTCCACCTCTTGGATTATTGGAGTCCTTTTTTTTTTGTATTTAATATGAAATACTATAAAAAAGACCAATCTTTTTATGTCCACCTCTTGGATTATTGGAGTCCTTTTTTTTTTGTATTTAATATGAAATACTATGAAAAAAGATATGACTAGTTGTACATACAAAGAATGATGGTTCAGTTAAGGTGAATGAAAACATAAATTCACAAAATAGAGACCCAAATAATTTGGTTAAGGCTTCAATGATGGGAGAACAATGAAAAAAAAAAAAAAACATAATGAAGAATCCATCCATACCTATGTGTGCTTTATTTAAGAGATGTTTCTCGTAAAAGTTTATAAAGATGTATGCATGTATTTATTGGATTAAAAAGAAGAAAAATAAGAGAAGAAAGCTTTACATGATATAAATTTGAACAATAGACAGTTTTTGCCACCTTTCCTTTTAATCGAAAGATAAAGATCAATAGGCAAATGTGGAGGATGGTACTGTTCCTAATTTCCACACCAAATTGATGGTGCCATAACTAACAAAATTCTCACTAAGTTCTCCTTTGTTCCTGGAGAATTAAAATAGGATAGCCCAATAATCTCTAGCTAAATTTAGCTCATTGGTGGGCAGCGATTGTTTCTTGGACAGTTCTTTTTCGCCTTGGCTCCTATTCATTATGGATGTTTTTTTTAGCTTTCTAGCCTTATTATCTATTGTTTTGTTATTCTCGGTAATTGGTTTCTATTTAATCCCAAGGATTAGCTCACTCGGTCTAGGATCACGGTTTGCACCGAAAAATTATAGATTCGAAATTGCACTACCACATTTCAGAATACCACGTGCATAATCACCTGTGATGATTGATGACCCACACTCATACTTTATTCCAGTCAAACACGTACGTATCATAATCACATGCATGCGCAAAAGTAACAAATATCTAAGTGCACTATGCTAGTTAATTAAGCTATAGATATGATGTCTATTCAGTCCTGCAATTGACGGTGTTAAACCCCACTATTCTAGCTAAAATATCATAAACTTGAGCTTTATTTTTTCAAAAAGACCCATCTAGATGGCTTTAAGAAAATAAATTTTCATTTCCAAAAAGTAGGAGATGTTGAGATGCAATGTCATGCCAAGTAGCGTAAAGAAATGGGAGTAGTACTACTAGCTAGAGAGTGGAGACATCAAACTTTATCATTTCTCTGCTTTATGCATCACTTTTCTCTCTTGATCTTTTGCTACAAGTTAAGGCTAAATAGGACCCAACAACTTTATTTAGAACCTCTTGCGTAATTGCTCTGATACAATTCTTGTATGAACAAGCTTTTGCAAGTATTGGACATAAAAATGGTCCCCAAACGTGGATCTGGCCGGGACTGCAATATCCATTCTTGGTTTTAATCAGTGAAAGGCGGTTGGAAAGATTAACAATTCGCTTTCTTGATTTATTGTTGTAATTACCTTTTCATTAAGAAGAATTTGTGCAATCATTCTCAATATTTAAATAAATCGTGTGGGTCTCTCATTTTGGTATCCCTTTTAACAATTCGCTTCTGCACTGTCTTTCCCACGTCCGAATCTGCATATAACAAATGCGAGAAAAGAAGACGTTTAATGTAAAGGGGGCAGCCAATCATACAAACTTGTTAAATCAAATTTTAACACTATGTTAGACATAATAGGGATGGCAACGGGTCGGATCGGAGGCGGATATTGTCATATCCACCTCCATATCCAAATCCAATTCTCCGTCTCCATATCCGCTCCGATCTACAAACGGATATCCATTCTATCCTCCATCCCCGCCTCCAAACGGATATCGGATATCCAAACGGAGAATCGGATATCCAAATCATTAAAAAAATATTAAAAAGACAATACAATTCAAAATATAATTTAAGCATTAAAAACATTAAAAAGACGATACAATTCAAAATATATCCAAAAATAAACTTCCAAAATAAAGTCATTCAAGTTTCAACACACTTACACAAGTCATACAAATCCCAATTATTGAAGTGTTCTCTATAATATATTGATATATATATATATGGTGTAATATATATAATATTATATAAGATAAGGAGGAAAACTGCAATTAAGGGTTAAACGGATATCCAAACGGGTCGGATACGGTTCGGATATCCAAACGGATATCCGATCGGATATTCGGATCGGATATCCAAACGGATATTCGGATCGGATATCTCCATATCCGCCTCCGATCCGATTTCCGAATTTTTTTTTAAATCCATATCCGAATCCGACCCGATCTCCGAAAAAATATCCGAAATCCATATCCAAACGGAACGGGTATCGGATCGGATCGGACCGGACCGGACGGAATTGCCATCCCTACATAACACGCACTCTCTCTATCCTGCATTGATGCAGTGTTATGAAATAACTGTTGCAACTGTTATAATATGATATTTTCTAAAGTCATGATAATTCCTTACAAATATTTTTGTGCTCAAATCAGGGGCTTGTAGTGTAGGATTGTATGATTCTCACCTCTACCAGTAACTTGGGTATATAGGAGGGGACGAGTATTCAGTCATGCTCAGCCAGACTCTTCGACTTGCCCCACATGGTGGTGACTTACTGAGTCATGTTGACTCGGGCAAGCATCGGTGAGTCAGAATGAGTTCTCAAACTACATAGAAACCAACTAAACAGCTCAGTCAGTTCCAAGCCCTTGCACTTTCCTCATTTGGAGAAAGTAGAAGAGCGATTTGCAATATATTGGATAATGGATATTTTCTTTACAGTTCTTTAAATAAGTAAGAAAATTGTGAAAAGAATAAAATAGTTTTTTTCCACACTCGGGACTCAAAAACACAGAGTCTCACTCAAACCAACATGTCGCTTACCAGCTGAGTCACACCTTGTGGAGAAATAGATTTGATGATTCGGTATCATACTATAGATGCAGTCTGCTATTTGAATCTTGGAGGAATCTAAATATCTTTTTTTAGGCTATATTGGAAATCTACCCTTTTCTTTACGCAAAAGGACAATACATTTTAGTGCAAAAGTAGTGGTGGACTTCTGCTGGCTTTTCAGCCTAGGATTATGTTTATTTCATCTGAGTTGAGTCAGGATCGACTAAGGCTTTGACTGAGAAATTTTGAGTTGAAAGAATGAAACATTGAGACTCCACAGTGAATATTTAAAATTTGAAACAGTTGCCCTACCAGTGCATGGGATATTCCCAAAATCTCCCGAAACAAAAGTTGGCACCTCT
Source organism: Litsea cubeba (assembly GCA_012931725.1). Lineage (NCBI taxonomy): Eukaryota > Viridiplantae > Streptophyta > Magnoliopsida > Laurales > Lauraceae > Litsea > Litsea cubeba. The sequence goes on from CM022949.1 coordinate 18,252,172, forward strand.
GTAAGATTAGCAGTTGGATAAAAAAAAAACATGTTTAGGAATTTATTAATCACATTTTTTATTTGAATGGCCAATCTTAAAGTGGGACTATCGACTATCAGAGTAAAATTTGGTGATATCCCCATACACTAGGAGGCATTAATTTCAAGTCAGTTGGATTTTCATTACGGGGCTCCACTATCAAGTTTCACTCCTTCAACTCGGGATTTCTCGACAATAAGAGATTGTTCAGTTGGTTGGCAACTCAGCATGTGATCCAGTTGCTCAACAATTCCCTAGGTATGCCACTCTTTCCACTTTGTAAGCTGCTCTTTCCATTTTGTGGGCTTTTATCTTTCCACTTGTGTGGGCTCTCTCGGGTCCCAACCCCTTAGATTGGGGTATTAACAAAATTTCAGGATTTCTCTATAATAAAGCCTCAAAGGATCCAAGCTCATTTATTTTATCTGTCTATATCTGGCAATATTTATTAAGGCTTATCTTTTATATAGATATTTAATTTAACAAAAACCCATTTTACATACAGGGCTGCTGTTCCACTTCCACCACACCCACACTTCTATGTCACCTCTCAACTATCATCCCATTAGTGACTCACTAATAGTGAGTTCCCTAGTTTTTATTATCTTAATCTTTAAGACATCCATGCATGGGGTCACAGCTTGACAATATTAGGGTCAAAATCTCAACAGTAAAGGCATGGAATGATTAATCAGATCCCCCCTATCCTCCTGAGATAAGGATTCATGAGGGCCCATGGGATCCTACTTTCTACCATTTTCTGTAGTGGCTCTTGTCTCCTCTGTTCTGTTTTGGATGAACTTAACGCAAGCATTGATGCGATACTTACCTCCTACCTTGGCTGGTGCAACCACTAAAGTTCCCAAGTCATTTGCGACCATGAACACCATTCTATTATCCCATCCGTGTCATGACCCATTAAATTCCATAGCGACTGGGTCCTGCAGGTGCGCGCTCGGGTCGCCATTTAGGACACATGAGCTTGATTGGGATGGGGTCATCCTGGCAACTTGTGATGGCCAGCCAAGAAAACCTCAATTGGATTTCTGAGAAACCAATTAGATTTCAGATGTGGCTGCAACATTTATAACAAAAGACCCACAGAGAAAACAAAAAATATATATGCATCTAATGGGTTGAAGTCACTACTAGAAGTACTAATGAGATGAAGAAAAAGAGCACTGAATGTTTGCAAAATTTGTTCATCATTATTAATCATTGCATTGTTTATACATACAAAAATCATTGACCATTTGCTAAGAAGATAACTGTAACTTTCAACAGTTTAAGAAGATTGTGTGGGGTCCTTAATACAATTTTGAAATGAGAAAAATTGATTCCATGCCACAGTAAGTATGGTGCTAACGATTGCTTGCATTCAACTTAACCTTTGCAGTGTTCTGCTTAGCTTTACCAAACCTTTGTTGTTTGTTTGTCTTATTCCTTTATTACTATAAAAGGGAAAAAGGAAAGGAAACAACACACAGTACTGATAATTGCAGAACATCATTTCTCTTTGAAATATAATATTAGATGATTTAAGAGAAAACGACCTTAACATTCAATAAACTTTCCTAGAATGGAGTATCACAGCCATTTACCTTAACAGTCTATTTTTAGAATACTAAGAACCATCCAAATGCAAAGTTCCAAAAGGAATTTCCATCTGCGACAGTTGTTCTGTACCACTAAACATTGGGGGGCACTGAATAGTGGGCCTTACAAGTTACATGTAAAGAAATTGTCATCATACCATAGAATCATGCTTAGTGTCATATCAGTTAATGACAACTGCAAGCGATTTGGGGTTGTTGATTCGGTGGACCCACTTGCCCACGACTCAGCCCAAAAGACACAGTGGGAGGACAGTCCCATGTCTGTGCTGTCTACATTTCCGGCATTATTCGACAATAGAAAGTGGGCCATTATTCATTTTTCCTCAGTTGTTTTTGGTACGTAGACACAATTACCTGGAGGCTATGAACTGTTTTTGCTCTTTATCTTTTTAACATAGACTCTGATCTTTAATGGTTTTGCCAAAAGCAAAACTTTATTACCTTTGAACGGTCCTAACCATCTGATGTTAAAGACATTTGAGCAAAACTTTATTACCTTTGAACGGTCCTAACCATCTGATGTCAAAGACATTTGAGCAAAACTTTATTACCTTTGAACGGTCCTAACCATCTGATGTTAAAGACATTTGACCAAGTTTGATCAAATGTATTCCACTGTTCAATCCACAGAAAGTCTCAAAATTTGGACAGCATAATGCTCTTACACTAATGAATGACCCCAAAATCAGATTTACAAGTCACTTCTCACTTGCCAAATCACTAATCCATGGAGTCATGTCAACTCGCCGACTCGGGGGAGTAGAACTAGTTAATTAGGAACTATGATTGATTCATTAGGAAGCAACCTATCTTGAATAATGCATGCGTTCCTAATTCTTGCCATCTTTTTCTGTTTTCTATTTGTAACATTGAATATTCTAGATGAAGATGGCGGAAAATGTAAGTGAGTGCCCATCTCTAATCTTGTATATAAAAACTAGATAAGCCATAACATGTGCAAGAACATAATTAAGATAAACACCTCACCAAGCCCGAATTCTCATCAATGATTTATATGAATTTAGTGAGTCCCTGAATGCACAACCAATGAAAAATGCTCGCTATACTTAATTGTAAGAATAAAAAATTAGACCATAATTGAGATTTGTATCCAAATGGGCCCTATTAAAAGGTTCAACGATTATAAAATGTTGGGTGGACATGCACCCAAAAGTTCTTCGACACTAATGTGATGTGGATGCCATAGATAATAATGTTGTAACCAATACAAAGAACTTCCTGGTTCTTGTTTAATCAGTCAATCCATGCATCATCCGAACCATTAGTTTTGCCTTTTAAATAACAATGGAAGGGCTGTTGAAGAACACCAAGAAAGAAACTAAAGGAGAAACCGCACCCTACCAATCAAATTTACCTTTAACTTTTGATTTAGTTTTATTGGACATACACGTGGGCCATTTGAGTACGTAGTGTTAGCTTACATTACATACTCCATTGATCACCATTATGGGACCTATCAAAATGATGGAGTAGGAGTGAAAACTCTTGGACCTTATAGATGAGGATGACAAGATGTCACAACATAGCTGCTAGTTGATAACCTCATGCAAATCCATATACCACAAAGTATAGTAACATATACATTAATAATGACTAAGTTTTTTCTTTTTTTAAGGATTGATTGTCTAATTTGATGTTCCCATTCATACATTGCCAATTCACATGTTATATACGTTATTAGCATGTTATGCAATTACATGTTGAACTAAAAACGAAAACAAAAACCCAATTCAAGGTCTGATTAAAAAAAAAATGGACAGATTCTTGGCCATTTAATAAGATGGGCCCTTAAAATGATATTTCCTTTAAGATGGTCCCCGAAGGACAAATTCTTGGCTCCACCCTAGCCTACACGTCTTCTTCAATGATAATCCATAAAATGCATATTATGTCCACCACATCTACCTCAGAGTTTTCGATGGCTATGGTTAGATTTTGCTTATTGATGCTATCATTTATGTAAGTGGGTTAATTATATCTCGCTATTTGAGTATTTAAGATTCTTAATATTATTATACTAATTGCTATTGTTGTTGTTGCTCTTGTCGTTGTGTAACAGTTCTAGGCAATTTTTCAGCTCATAACTACTCCCTTGTCTTGTTTGTATTTTCATGGCACAATTTTGAATTTTTTTTTCCGTAACCCAAAATAAGGGGTTGGAGACCTATCAAACCCACACCATTGGAACAACCCTCAAGTTAGGGGACTCCTAGCGAGGAAAGATCTACCCCTCTGTTGAGGTAAGGTGGTCTACCCATGGTTTAAACCCTAGTAATGTAAAAACAGCCACGCCTTACTAATAGGGAATGTTGATTTGATTGGAGCATATTCACCCTCTAGCTCTGTGAGAATATTTTGTTGCAGCCTACTGTGAGTACTGCCTACTTGAGCTGAGCATAACCGTAACATCCACATGTATCTGTTCTTGGCATTTACCGATTTCATGTCCGAACTTTTTTACCTTTGAAAGTACCGGAATGTATCTGATAACAGTACAATCGGATGCAGCGAGACCCGAAAATTCTGGCTTTTGGGCAGAGCACTCGTGGGTGGAATGCATGATTTGGAAGGTACTGTCGATCATTCTACTTTATAGAAAGAAATGACGTGTGTTGTTGATGGGTACATGTGATTTATTGGTTAAAAATCCAAAACTCAAGACTCGAGTCTCGACCCAACTAGACTGAGTTTGACCAAGTTCTGGTCAAGCTCGTCTTATTAACTTGATAGCCTGGCTAGTCGAGTTAACTCGGCCAATTAAATTAAGTAAAGTCTGATTATGTTATAAAACTGTAATTATATATGCATAATTTTCATGCAAGGTACTTCTGACGGTTCTAAAGAGGGGAAGTCTAAGCCCCTTGAAGTATCCATTTGGATGCATGCCAAATATTTGAGGATAGTCATGTGACGAGCGGTCTCATTGTGGATTCTTTTTAGGGCAAAAATGATCTAAAATAAATTATTACAACAATTGATTTAAATGTATCAAATTTAATAGTTTCTTAAGTTACGTTATCTGTATGATAATTAGTATAAAATTAGAGTGATTGCTAGTTTCACAATGAGGGGTTTGAATTGATGACTGTGGATCTTAAAAAGTACTAAAATTGTTATAACTACTATAGAACCGAGAGTGAAACCCTTTATATTAGAAGATTTTTGTACATAGGAGGTTGAACGTTGAACGTATGATCAATTCAACCCACTCACACTCAAAGACCCCTGATTTGTCATCATCCCTAGTTTGACCCAATTAGACCCCTTTGATTGCACCAATTAAAAACACAAAGAAAAACAAGAAGAAGAATACCATTCAATTATTAGGGCCATAAATGAAGAGATAGGGTTTGCATTCCATCACCCATGTTTAGAGCTTTTCATCTCCATTGAACGGTCGAAGCCCATTTATTGGGACCACCCAGTCTTTCCCACACGGAACTCCTGACAAGGGAAGAGAGAGAGAGTGAGTAGAATGTTGCGTGTGCACATCATCTGCCTGATAAGATGGGATCCAAAGTCCAAACCCTTCACCGGACGTTGCAATCCTGAGATGAACGCACCAACTTTGCATTAATCGACCAATGTGGCAATGACGCCACCTCTCTAATTTGCCAATACTGCACAAACTATAAAATACATCAGCAATGCACTATCCTCCATCCATCTGCTGGATATGGACAGAAACCAACTACAACCACAATCTCACCGTTCACACATGTATGATCAAAAGAAGCTGATTCGGACTGCCCATCTGATGCAAAAACTCGTGGCCCACAAATCTCACCCCTCGAACCATTTTAGCCGTTCAATCAGATGCAGATCATGAAAAAAAAAAAGTGCAAAAGCCATATACATCAAACGGTTGACGTAATTCCATTTCCCACCCAGACCATTTTGGCTCTCTTGATCACCATGCATCCATCATGTGCAGTGGCTGACCTAGGATTTTTTACCTTAATAGGTAGTTTGGTTTATGGGCAAATAGAGGATTTTCACGTAGATTTTGAGGATGGACTCATGATTTTTAATAGATTTTCTTAAAGACACTGCGGTTTAATGGGTTCGACCGCACCCACATGCTTGTTCCTGGGTCTGCTCTTGAGCATGTGTACGCGGGAGATGGAGTGTAGGGATGTGTTTGTGTACATACTAGATGGAAGAGGATGGTTCTTGACTTGGGCTACGCTTGTTTTCGTATTCTAATTTGAAAAGGAAAATAAATAAAAAAACACTTCCTATTGACGTACCAGATGTTTTGCATGAACGAGCTTCTTTAACTTTTGGCCATGAAAAGTGGAGAGGTCTATTTGGTTTGTGATGTTTGGAAAATGGATGTGTTTTTTGGTTATTGGATAAGGAATCTGGTGGCATCACTCAAACGTGCGAGAAGTACTTTTAGTGAATGGGCACTTGGGGGCCTATATATAGTACTTGAATTTGCTGTGTTTGAGAAGCAAGCTTAAGGGACTTCTATCTTCTTATGCTTGCATAGAATCGTGATTTAGAGAAGTCATTCATACTTCATAGAGTGGTCTGATTAAGAGAGAGAGAAAGAGAGATGGGGAATCTGTTTGAGCTCCTTAAAAAGGTGAAACCATATCTTGCAATGGTGGCATTGCAATTTGGGTACGCAGGTTTGCATATAGTCACTGTGCTGAGTCTAAAGGGTGGGTTGAATCATTATGTACTCACTGTCTACCGTCATGTCGTCGCCATGTCGGTCGTCGCTCCTTTTGCATTCGTGTTAGAAAGGTCTCTCTCTCTCTAAAAATAATCCATACACCATTACATGTGTAGATGTTTATTTCTAAATAACATATGTTTGTGTGCAACTGCTTTTTGATTTTCTGGACTTGTTCATGAAATGACTTAAAGGAGAGGATTCCATATTACGTGGATTTTTATTTTCATGAAAGAGTGGAATTTTATATTTCTATCATTCTCATAGAAAATCAAAATAATTTCGGTCAAGAAAAACCATTTCGTATTTTCCCTTAATTATCTGCAAGGAAAAATGAGTCGCACCAAACATGAAACAGTGAGTGAAGTGGAAAATCAGAACGATATTCCTCTAAGAATCTTCTCTTCACACATACGCATGCTTTCTGACATTTTAGTCCTATCATGATTTCATTCTACTCAAAAATAATGCTTGAAGTCTTTTTTTCTTTTTTAATTCCAGAAGCAAGACATTTTCTATAATGAAATGTGTCTCTATTTTTTTTATTGATAATATAACTTGAGCCCACAACATCAATGTTGCAGCCACTGGTGAGTTGTAACTAAACTTTTCATGCCCTTCTCTTTACAGGAAAGTGAGGCCTAAAATGACACTGTCCATCTTCTTAAAGATAGCAGTGCTTGCATTATTGGAGTAAAGCTCTAAACCTGTTATTCCTTCGTATCTCTTTCGTATATGTAGTATCGATAAAGATGACTAACAAGACAAGTGTTTTCTTCTTTCTAGGCCAGTGATTGATCAAAATCTATACTACATCGGTTTGACATACACATCAGCATCATTTGCCTCAGCACTGTACAACATCCTTCCTGCCGTAACTTTCATTATGGCAATCCTCTTTAGGTAAGTTCCCAATATTTTGTATCATAAGTGTCTACCTCTGACACACCAATCTATTGTAGGGTCCACTAAATGAATGGTCTGGATTCACCACCCAAGTAAAAAACCCATGTCCCTGGGTTGCTATGATGAATGGGAATGAAAATAGTCTAAAATACTTTTCACCAGTGCTCATATAAGCATACTAGAGCTTGGGGCACGTATCTACTTATATATCAATATGTATCCCATCTGTATACTTCTAGGGGTTTGTTGGTATTGTTAATGACTAAGCTGTCAATGTGGGTTCTTTAGGCTTGAGAAAGTAAAGATCAAGAAGCTACCCAGCCAAGCTAAGGTTCTGGGAACGGTCTTGACCGTAGGAGGAGCCATGTTGATGACACTGTACAAAGGTCCCATCTTAGACTTCATATGGTCCCGAGGCAGAGTCCACCATGATAGCAACCAAGGTGCAGCTGACCATAACTGGGTCAAGGGGACTTTGATGCTCATTGTCAGTTGCGTTGGTTGGTCAGGTTTCTTCATATTGCAGGTGAGTTGCTAATTTTTGAACTGATCTATCTTCATTTCTTGAAGTAGGCTTCTATGAGCTTGATCTAACAGATAATGTGGTTATGGTGGTACAGTCATTCACCCTAAGAGACTATCCGGTAGAGTTGTCACTGGCGACCTTGATCTGCTTCATGGGCATAGTTGAAGGAGGGGCCGTGGCGCTAGTGATGAATCGCAATGTTGTGAATGCCTGGTCCATTGGATGGGATTCAAGGCTTCTTGCTCCTGTTTATGCTGTAAGTAATTTCGACTTTTATGACTTAATAAAAGATTGTGATCAAATGCCTCATCATCTAAATAGTAAAATGTATGAATATATTGATTATGATTATCTTTGGTATAGCCCCTCTTTTTTAGGGTCCCTTATTGGATGATGTCTTCCTCCCAAGTTGGTTTGTATGTGTCACTTTGTTCTCCCTTTCACATGTCTAATCTCACGATGTGCTTGCCCTAAGCCCCTAATCCTAAGAAAAAAAAAATGAATTGAAAAAAGAAGTAGGTTGAACATCAGATACAGTCAGCTACAAATAGTGGCCAAATCGAATTTCGAGTCTGTCTCTTTATTTGAAAGTAACACCCACGTATCTTGCATTTCAGAAGAAGAAAAAAAGTTTAAAGGCTGATGATGATGATGATAGCGATTGAAAACATTCGCACAGAAGATTTATATATATGCTTAGAGTCGTAGCAAGTTGAAGCTCTTGTATTTAGCATTTAAGTCTGAAAAATAATTGCCCTATGAAGCCTAGTTCGTGCAAGTTCAATGGTTTGTAGGTGGCGCTATATCGATTACTGTCTTGCTTTTTGTGATAGAGAACGACTGGACGATATGCTTTTTAAGAATGGTTGATTAAGTTTGCAAGTAACCTTAAGCTTCTAAAGTATGCTTTTCAAGCATGTTTTTTTTCCTTTTGAGCTACATACAAGAACTTGAAAGCCAGTAAGTTGCATGGCTTACTTTAGCTAACCATGTCTTGAAAACTCAAAAGCTTGATATTTCTTATAAGGTCGCTGCCCCAAGCAGTTCGGACCTATGCATAGTGAACCTGGGGCGGGTGCCCCCATGTAGATTTTGAAATTATCAAGAATTTAAATGAATCTGACACGTCCCACATATATCTAATAAATAGTCGCCCCACATCTAAAACTTGTGATCGCCCCACGTCTAAAACTTATGATTGCCCCATATCACAAAACTTTGGTGACCAAGAGTACCAGATCCTATTTGCACCGTTCTCTTTAGAGATTTTCTTTCTACTGAGAGTTCAAAATCCTCTTCGCGCCGATCGAGCTTTTCGTCGTCGGTCCTCTCGTGGTTAGTTTTTCTCTTAACAAACAACTCTAAATAAAACAATCTCCCTCCCTCCTCAAATTTTAAGTATAATCTTAATCATTCTAGCTCTTAATCTCCCAATCCTAATTTCGAACCCTTAATCCCCAAATTTCAATCCAAACCCTAAGCCCTAAATCACCTAATCTAAACATATCTATAAGTCCGAAGATAACCAAAATCACCACTGGGCACACTTTAATCTTCAATTCACAAATAAATCAGGCCTTAGGTTCATATGTTTGATTAATTTGAGTTATATTTAAGTGACAATTTTTCTTCTTTGCCATGAGTTCATGACCCAACTATAGGGAATTAATTTTAGAGCTAGGTAAGTGCAGGCAAACAAATTTCTTAGATTAAAATAGAATCCTTTTAGAAACTCAAATTGGGTAGTTATGTGCTCACGCAATTCACCATTTCAAGGCATCCAAACACCTAGGATTAAAGAAAAAATATATTAATTATTTTGATGATGATGAATTGATAATCACTTAAATTTGAGAGAAGAAGTGGGAAGACCCTTCAATTAGGCAAGAAATTTGAGCATAGAAAAAAGTCTTATCTATTTAATTGCAATACATTTTCTCGTTTGGTATTTTACTGTGAAAAAAGTTAGCAAACCTGAGTAAAAGTTTAGCCTCACCCAAACATAAATCCTGGGTCCGCCACTGGCCCCAAGTAACTGGAGTGAGTCGGGAATTCGATTCAATCGACTGAGCGGCTCGGTGAGTCAAGGCATACACAAGTGGATTGTTATGAGTGGTTAGCTCATTGGGCTTAAGGGGGCCTAATAAACTTGGAGAGGCCATGGTCCAAGGAGATATAACTTTCCTTTTTTAAGTTCAACATAAAGGTAGATCAGACATTGATATCATATGAAGATTCTTTACTATCAGCTCTTTAGCTCAGTCATATACTTGTGGTTCAGTGGCACATCACATGGAAAGATGAATTGTAGACCAGGTATCTACAAACAGGGCCCTACATGCAAATTATAGAATGTTGAAAGATCAATGGTTAAAATAACTCACCTAATTGTAAATTATTATTGTATATTTCAGGGTATTGTATGCTCTGGGATAGCTTACTACGTGCAAGGCATAGTGATGAAGGAGCGGGGACCAGTTTTCGTAACTGCTTTCAATCCCTTATGCATGGTTATTGTTGCAGTTCTTGGTTCTCTCATTTTAGCCGAAGAAATCAGCCTTGGAAGGTATCAAATCTCTCTCTCTCTCTCTCTCTACATTTGCATCAAGATAGGGTGCAACTTTTCAAGCCAGGTTGAGTATTGACCAAAACCAAGTCGGGCCCAAAATTGTGCCCGAGTTTTGGGCCAAGATCTACAGGCCAGGGATTGGCCAAGCCCAAGTTGCACCCCAATAGCCATACATCTCTCATCTTAATGATGAACACTGACCCTTCATTGACCCACACAATGTTTAACTTCTTGACATTTTTTCAGGGTTCTTGGAGCTATTATCATCGTCGTCGGTCTATATTGTGTTGTATGGGGCAAAAGCAAGGAAGCTCTGGAACCATCCCCTTCAACAGATAAACTGAAAGGGGCACCTGATCAGTTGCCAATGACCAATTCTAGCAAAACAGTTTCGGGTGATTTTGTTTCGGGTGGAGAGACCCTGAAGGTAGAGATTCAGGCCAAGGAACCCACATCAAAGAAATAGTTCAACCCATGTTGAACAAAAGGCTATCTAAACGTACGTTATTATATGTAGATGAAAGCAATTCTGTGGAGTTTGCGAGATTATATGGGAATGATCAGCTTTGTCTAGTTCAATGTACTTTTTATTAAGTACTAGTGATGATTTAAATAATCATGTGTTCTTGTCTCTCTCAAGTCTCATGTGTTGTGTGTGATGACATTTTTTGCGGGAGTCACTGGGTGTAACAGTTGAAAAGTTCAAACATAGGGGCTGACCCTGCCCACTAAACCACCTTAACCCAACCTGCACTATTATTGGGTCGGCCGTGGGTAAGGAAATCCACACATTTAATTAAATAGGTCTGACATTGGTTGACTCGTCTAACCCATCTAAACCGCCTAACCCTAGTGTGAACTATCTTCCCTCCTAAATAAACCTAATTAGATGGATTTTAGTGCTATATACGTGTGGGACTCTTGGCATGAAGGCATGAACAAGAAGTATGGGTGTTGTTTCTGTATTGGCCCACAGTAATTAATTTGTAAAAGTGGGAGACATGAAATAGCCTTAAAAAATGAAAAAAAAAAATACTGTTAAATGGTTAGGTTGTGGGTTGACCCACATTCGGCAAAAACACCAACTGCTCATCACAACCCAACCAGTTTAGACGCCATTCGGAAAAAGATATTAGTAGGCCCACAGTTGTAATTTCTCAAATTCCTTCCATTCCCCTTTAAGGAAAAAATATGCTCTTCACTTCTTATGGCCTGTGTTTGGATAGAATACATAAAAATTGAATACGTAAAAGTCTACGATGAAATGAGCTCGTGAAAGAGGTGAGAGGTGAAGGAAATGAGGTAGTGATACAGATAGAACCTTGACTTGTCTAAGATTTGAATTATTAGGGTGATGGTTGGGGATTCATTTCTCATATTCTCTTGATTTAATTATGGTTAGAGAGGAGCCGTATTTTCAGATATCACCTTTGGTTCCTCATTATTAAATATATAGGAATTGAAAACATAGATTTCATAGCATAAATGGTTAAAAATAAACATTAAGATGAATTTTCAAAAACTATGCATCAATTAACCTTTCCTTGTATGGAAATAGAATCAAAGGAAGATGAGAAATAAATACTTATCCATCAACCTAGTAATTCTCCACCTTATATTTTTCACCCTTCACCTCTTTAAATATCCTTCAGTAGAGTTTATTTCATAACGAATTCTTGTATTTTTATACAAACAAGCCCTAAGTCTTAGAATCCTAAGGAATTCAATTACATGAAGCAAACAGGCCATTAGTATAGTATCCTCATGGTTCAGATGATAATTTAGAGAATCGATAGCGCACTGCATGAGCTTCTAAGTCATTAAACTCCAAGGTCCCTGATTAGCTAAAGTGCCAGTGGGGTTCATGCATGCATAGCGACCAGTGGGGTACCTAACAGATGAATATCAATGGTATCCACCTCTTACTGCCAATGGGGAGCCCCGTCTATTGTCATGCTTGCTTGACAATGAAGAGTTTTGAGTCTCTGTGGAACAACCCATGGCAAAAGTTTCACATAACTCCCTTCTTTGATAGCATCAGGCAATTACATTAAGCAGTCCCAGTCCAGTCCCTATTAGGTTTGGTATTTCGTGTGGATATAAATGCCGGTCAAGTCCCACCACAGAACAGTGTTTAGATGCTATCAATTTGAGGGTTTCCTGTAATTGGACTTCCTGCTGAGTGCTTCCCACACTACCTGCCAAAAAGGAATCAGTTTCGGCATTTGGGAGGAGGGGGGAAAAAGTTGAGGCATTTTGCACTTTATTTGACGTTTGGCCTTCTACCAACCTCTAGGATGAGACAGCTTCATGTTTCTTAAAACAATGTAGAACTTTTTTTTATCTTTCGAATAACTGAGGGTGTCCTAGACCTTTGAGCCAGAATAATCCCTACAGGCCCAGAGAAGCCGAGTAAATCCCATGTGACCCCAATGTGGTAGTACAATTTTGAACCCTCAACCTCTGAGTGCAAACCGTTGTCCTAAGTCAACTGAACTACCCCTCGGTATTAAAAGAATGGAGAACTTGTTTCCACTCATCTTGATGCTTTCATGTGCTTGGCACTTGATTGAAGAGGAAATAAGTAAATCCCACTTTCTCCCCTATTTTACCTGTGGAGAAAATCAATTCCCTCACACCCCAAGAGAAAGTACCATTCCTCCATCCCCAGTGTGAAAATTGCAGCAGTATTTACATGTTGAGTGAAAGCGAACTTTATGTCCACTTTTTGTGAAACCCAAACAGAAAGCGAGTGCATCTTTGGTCTGTCCTCGCTTTTCCAGTCTTCTCGACTATGATCAAGAATGCAAAACTGGAATTAGCAGGTAAAAGTTAAACCATAGGTATTAGAAGACAAATGAGCCACTGTTCCACCAGTAAGCATCATCAACTTTGCATCAGCTGATTAGTTCCCTCTCAGTGCAGTAACCCTGCCATACTTGGGTATTGCACACCAGTGTATGTTGCATTAGCCCCCTTTTTTTGGCACTTCAGTTAATTAAACAGATGAATCACCATTGATTCACCAACACTATCATGTGAGGATACAAGTACGATCACTCAATAATTCTATGAAATTCAAGAGAACAGATATGACTTCCACTGAAAGTGGATGGAAGTGACAACAAACATTGAAAGTGAAAGACAAAAAACATAAAAAGACTCTCATGATTCCACAAGTATGTTTAAAGTTGCAGTTTTTGAGTCCCCACCACAAGCACCAACACATACAACACTTGCATGTGCATACTGCTCCATTTTCTCAAGGGGATGCCAGAAATTCTATCCCTGCTCAAATTTTCCTACACTAATTCTGATAGAAGAAGTTTCTGTTTTAATGTAGAAAAATTCATGTTATAAACTGGTCACCTAAATGAGTTTTTTCTTTTGGAAGTAGTGCTTCAGGTGCCACACTTGCCAAGCTGATACCCCTATGCAAACACCGAGGGACATGATACTGAACCAAGCGACTCTAGAATTTGTTGCTTCACTGACCTCCCTCATCTCTGCTTCCCTGCATTGATGAATTGCATATTGTTTGTCATACGTATAAAAGAACAAAACAGTTGAATGCATCTCCTGGCAATGATTTTGAACCACAGACACATTTATCACCTGCTTTTCAGATACATTAAGTTTTCATGGATGGCTTCTACTGCTCCTTCCAGTTTCCTCAGTTCAAGCTCAACTCCCTAAACATACCAAAACCACAGTCGCGTGTATAAGGCAACAAATGAGGGACCAGTTCCAGGATAAAGAAGAACAAGAATGTTTTTAAGTACTTGCCTCAATTTTTTCCTTTTTTGCAACAGAATCCCAGTCCTTCGCCGCAATTCCCATTCTCCAGTCAATGTTAACACTAGCTCCAACTTGACGACCATGATGGCCATCTACCCAGAAACATGCAAGGTAGTTGCCTGCCTCAGTAGTTGTAAATGCAAATTGTCCACCCGTCACATTTTCATTGTGATGAAGGGAGTTGCCATACGGTGATGTCACCTGCAAAAGAACAATGTAAACTAAACTTTTTGTAACAAATGGTAAGAGTGAACTTGCTAGTCAGCTCAGTCCAACAAAAAATATCCGCTCTTTATAGGAGTTTAATAATAAATTCTACCACTGGGCTAATGTAAGCAGGTTAAATATATGAAAAGGATTTGGAATTGAAATTCAAATACTGTCCACTTCAAGACCCCGTGTTTCTCAGGCCTTGACCATTACTGACTATAACTGGCAAATCAAAATTCCATCATATGTATTAATTGCCAGGTAAAGGAAACAAAGATGTGAGTGATACTTGACCCAATGTTATACAAAGCATCTCCAAGTCTTCTTTTTTTTTTTTAACGGTTTTTTTTTTTTAACGGAAGGTGTCCCGACCCTTTGGGCCGGACTAATCCATACGAGAGCCCAGGGGGAGCTGGGTAAATCCCCTGTGGCCCCAGTGCGGTAGCACAATTTCGAACCCTCAACCTCCAGGAGCAAACTTGCTCCTAAGCCAACTGAGCTACCCCTCGGGGTTATCTCCAAGTCTTTTAGTAGCAGAAGTATGGCAGATATTCCAGCAGCAGCAATCTAGAATGTCTATTTAAAAGGCTCCTGCTGTTAACATTAGCCCATGTATTTTAGGCCACCTGTAAGCCCACTTGTATCTTAAATGGGCCTTGACCCAACATACCATGAAAACTCACGTCCAGGGACTTAGCCAGATCAATTGTAAATACTGTCATTTCATTTTATGTTAGATTATCCTAGCTGTCCATGATTGTAATTAGCTTGACTAAAGCTGTAATTTAGGTATAAGTAGTGATGATAAAAGGGAGAGACAGAGTTTTTCTGGCTATTGAATGATGCTTACATGCCACAATAAAAAAATTTCGCGACATTTGACAGGTAGAATCTTCTTATCTGGGGTTCTCTCGAGACATTGCCCATTCACAGCAGTGACGAAAAAAGCAATAGACTGGGACACTTAACCATCAACCATGGTCCATGCTACCGCATATAGAAACTCGAGGTCCAAGACTACTATGCAAATCTTTGGGTTGAGAATAATATGATTCCACTAAACATATGCACGAAAGGAGTTAAAAATTACTTAACCTTCTTAACTCAAAAGGTCAAAAGTTTCACTTCCCAGCTGCTCTCATCAACCAGCAGTGAGAACTGCAGACATCCTTGACGCATATCCTCATGATTTTTTATCATTTTTGTGGGGGCAAATACAAATGTAATCTGATGATGGCTTGCTTCTGAAGCATTTTAAAAGACCATTATTAACTACGGATTCTAGCTTATGCAGGTCAGAGGTAGGTGGAGTAGGTGTTAGACAGAAATACTGGCCTGGAAATATATGCAGAGGTTCAGTAATGCTCTCTCCAATGCAACTACATCTAAGCTGCATTAACTAAGAATGTATTCCAATAAAGATAATTTGAAGGCCTATTTAGTATTTACTACATGTTTAATTTAAGGGCCTGCTAGCCACATTATACATTTAATCCCATATCTGAGCCTCATCCCATCAAGCTGGGGTTAGCATACATGCATTCACTCAAGTAAAGAAATATTAATCAAAGATTATTACATTTTGAAAATACTTTCAATGACTCGTGAGTACGTTTCAATAAAAAGGACCAAGAATTAATTAGTTCCAAGATTCTTAGTTGCAACCATAAAAATCAGAGGGATAACTTATGTACACAGGAATCCTGAAAGCTAGTTGGATTTATCTCATCCTACAGCGTTCTTGCAAAAATGTAGGTTACACCATCCTAATAATTAAACACTAATCCGACTTAAGTACAATAATGCTAAAACAACAGGCACAGTTTCTGCAGCCAAAGTCAAACTCTGAAGAAATTATAGTTGAGTCATTAAGATTAGAAAACCCTTTAATCTGACCAACAAAAACAAAAATTTTCTATCCCTATCCAAATCTGGACCAGTAATGACCGTTAAGTGTTTAAACACGTTCAAAGATAGTACTGCACAATAATCCGTGCAGCATTTGTTGGAACTTGCACCAACATTTGTTTCTTCAAGCGCTCTAGCATGAGAACAAAATAATTAACCATAAAAGTTTTTTTCACTTTCGATGTTTGGAGCCTATACATACTGACAATGCTTTTGAGAAGACCTCCAACTCCTTTAGTTGAAAAAAAACAATAACATCTGTTGTTTTTGAACATGACCCGGCCCAATCTCCAGTTGCGTTTTAAAGGAAGTGAAGAGCCTATCCAGATTTTAGAAAATTTCAGTGCCTCTGTCAAATATTAATAATAACGAGAAACCTCATGATCAACATTTTTTTATATCAGTAAAATGACTTGAATACACAACCTAAAGGTTGGAATAGTTTGCAGAGCACCTTCCAGGCTTCCACTGCCACAGGCTCTTGTATCAACCAACTTAAGAAACCTGAACTAACATAGAATCGTGACATACAGTCAGTGGTAACAACTGAGGAGATAACCTAACACTTCGGACTTCGGAGTTACACTAAAATAACCACCGTTTTAAAGGTGGCCTCTATTAAGAATTCAAATAAAGACCTCATTAGATCAAGCTTAATAGAAGCAAGGGGCATAAAAAAATGGGTCAGTGCATCATGGTTGAAAAAGCAGTTGCTGTTGGATAGTTTTATTCCTTGACCTGAATATAAAGAAAAATAAATTGTAAATAAATAAATTTCTAGATACTGATAAAAAAAGAGAGAGAATTTTTGGCAAAAAATTGTTTATAATGATGTAAACACATGTCACATTGTTGAAAAATACAAAGCAATATGTATACCAAAGCCAAATGACCTTAACCAATAAAGGTAACTCATAATGAAATGTTAAGTCCCTGGTGAAAAACTGAAAATAACTACACAAAAAAGGGGAAAGGACAGCAACAACAATGTCCTTGGCTTACATGAAAATGCTAATCCTTTACTACTTGAAAACTTTTTTTAACAAACCAAACCCCCCCCCCCCCCCCCCCCCACAAAAAATAAATAAATAAATAAATAAATAAATAAATAAATAATAATAATAATAAAAAAACCGATCAAGTGGCTTCCTCTTCAGCCAATTGATAGTCCACATCATTCACCTACTAAAAAATGTGACGGAAAGCAAATTGCACCCAGTTTGTAGTATCATGAATTTCATCAATTATATCAATGGGACTCAATAGAATAACACAATCACTGCGAAGCCCATTGAAAGGCACAGATAGAATTACCTTCTATCCCTGCATCAGCAGCCCCCAATTGAGGAAAAAGATCCGTGTGACCAATAACCAATGCCAATTTTCACGTTATTGGAGCAAGAGCCATCGACAAACCAGAGAAAGTGCAAAAAATATCACCAAGATAATAATAATTGATCCCCTCAATATACGTCCTCATTCTTTCCCAGAGAGCAACCCCATCAAAGTTTAACTCATGAATACTAAAAGGAGGTGGAGACCACTATATAGACCAACTTAGATGATTTGAAATTGAACTACAATTATGAAGCCAGCCTCACCATAAATCAGTAGGAACCACTTCCACAACCTCTTAATGAGCCAAAGCCCATAAGAACGCCTACAAACTAGCCTTCGAGGCAACAGTTCTAATTGAATCCCCTTCATTCTGTAATAACACTATTTCAAATTCCAAAGATTAAATCATTACCATAAAAAAAAATCCCAGAGGATACTATTACTCTTGAGATTAAAATGTTCTTCTCTCTAAATTACACTATTATGGGTGTAATGTAGAACAAGAAATCAATGCTTAACCAAAACTGAGCCAAAATAGGCCAAGGCTTGGTCCAAACCATTGCTATCAAAATCTCAAAATCTAGCATTGAATAAATCTTTTATGAAAAAAAAATCGAATTTTATACATGAATCCCCATCTACCCTTACTTTCTTTATGAATCTTACAATTTGCGATTTAAATTGTTAAGAGAGCAGCTTCCATGATTTGTAAAAGATGCACTTAATGGTATTTACCTTTTTTGTTTACATATATTCCTTCCTTTCCATTTTACTTTAGTATTTATTTAAGGCCTTTAAAACTCAATTAATAAATCATTAAAATGCTAAAATTTTCTAGTTTCTAAACTAAAGAAAAAGTTCGTGCATTCAGGCTTTCATTTGAGACTCCACTAGCACACTCCCCACGAAACATAAAGAAAAAAATAAAGGTGGAAATCAGAAGGTAGTATCAATGGAAGATAATGACATAATGTATCATGAAATGGGATAAAAGCTTAACAGATGATGATATAATATATACACATAGGAAGGCGTTCATATAAAGTATAGAACTTAATAAATCTTATGAATTTCATTATTAACGACTTCTAAATTATAATTAGTGATATTAGATGTCTTACAATTTTACAATTCGATTCGATTTTCAGCATAATGGTCCAAAATTAGAGTCACATATTTAAAATGCATAGGATTCATTCAACTCAACCAACAAGTGAATCTCATCCATCACAGCCAAATTGTTCGAAGTGAATTGTTCAATATGGAATGGGAAAAGGAAAACTTTTTTCAATTTGCCTTTTAGAATTCCATTTCCATCAATTCCTTTCGGCATTCTAAGGGTCTCTCTCCAGAATTTTGTCCACCTCGGTTGGGGTTGGATACATGAATTTTGTTTCTCCATTCCAATAAATCCTGAGCCAAATCCTCAAATAGGTTGCAGATCTTCAGATCTATCCTTACTACTTCCATCCATGTCCTCTTCGGCCTACTCTTTTCCTTGGTGGGCCATCAACTACACAAAAATATGTTTCCTTAAAGGCGTCATTCTTAGCCCGCATTGGACATGTTCAAACCATCTCAAATGAGTCCTAATTTATCACCTTTAATACTAACCTTAAATGCTCCCAAAAGCACTCATTTCTAATTCTATCTTTTCTAGTTTTACCATACATCCATCTCAATATTTATAGTTTTCCTAGTTGGATCACACTTGTAAGCACATTAATTTACATAAGAATAAATTATGAATTATCTTTCATTTTTCCTTTAATATAGTTAGTTTGCATTTTATTTTATCCTTTTTTTTTCAGTCTTTAAAGCCTAGTCATAGGAAATTGTGGGACTTAGTTTGACTTGGCTTACAAGACTGAAAATTAAGTTTTCCCCTTCTTTCGGAAATGCAGACAATATAGTCACAGGTTTAAAGTTCGAAACTCTCCTTAAAGTCTAGTTAAAAGGTTGTAGGCCACCAGGCAGATATAATGCCGGCTGGATGATCCTAAATACTTGATGAAGTGGCCTAGAAATTTCAAGATCTTCTATATGAAATAATACTTAAATTACCATAACAAAAAGGAAGCAGTTCAGTATCTTAATCTCACCGCCAATCATACTACCTTTTGTCAAATAGTTTTCTCAATTCATAAATGTCGTAGAACGACACAATTTAAAATTAGTAAATTGAATTCCTAAATAAATAGAAATTGGAATACTCTCCACACATTTTCCTTTTTAATTTATCAGTTACAAGTAAAATTTATTAAAAATGAGCAGAAGTACAGACCACAAGATGAAGGAGAATAAGAAAAACTTATAGAATCACTAAGATCAGTGGTCCTATCTGCCCCTTGCTTGGCCAACAGTCCAACGTCCTGTCTCTTTGCCGTTTTCTCTGAATGCCGTTAAAGTTACAGAAGGCCTCCCTTTGCCCCCTGGAGTTTGATGCCTTTTGAGTTACAAGTTCCCCCATAGGATTCCCCATGAGAACAGTTCCAAGGATGCAAATGATCCCAAAAACAACACCCTCACCTCTCCCCCCAACTCTCTGCCAATTTATTTGGATGCCCTTTTCAGTCACAGGAGGCCTCCCCTTGGTTTTTGATGCCTTCTGAATTACAAGATCCCCTGTAGATTTCCTATGAGAAGAGTTCCAAGGATGCAAATGATCCCAAAACAACACCCTCACCTTTCCTGTCTCTATTCAAACTATACACAGACGGCTGATGAATATGCTTTAAAACATCTTTTCTTCATGGCTTTCATGATTTAACAATCCTTTCCTTATTTCTAATACTATCCAATGATAGAGTGATCTAAATCACAGATTACTGTGAAAACCCAACTGAAATTTCCCTCCCATAACCATAGTTCGCCAAAGTTACCATTCGAACATTAAATTGATTTAAATTTCCTCATGAATCTATTAATGCAACCATGCAGACCTGAATAAGTTTTACCAACTAAAAATTTTGCATGCCCTTTTACGAAATCTCTAACTTATTTATTGATGAGTAACATTAAATTAAATAACACGCAATAATTATAAACTAGAAAAAAATGTGGGAAACATGTTATGAGTTCCCACCACCAAAATCCACAAAGCCTATTGCCTCCTTTCACCCATAAACAGGAAAGAAAAAAACAATGTCGTAAGATATTTGATTAAGAGAAAGACTATTATTATCATTCCTGTTAGCATGCAGCAATACTTCTAGGCCAATTATCGTAATCTAAGCTATACATCTGCTGGACCAAATCAATCATCAAGATATGCACCGTACCCTAAAATCTTCCCATCAGACAATCCTAGCTATCCAATTAGTGACCTAAAAAAGGAGCACTAGAATTGTCCCATGAGATATCTGCAACCAATACCAAAAACCCATTAATTCAAACAACTGAAATCACATCACCCCAATTGAGTTCTCCTCAAATCAACACCAATAAACACAAAAACCCAAATCAGAAACACAAGAAATGAATAGGAAAAACACAAAAAAAAACCCAAAAGGAGAAAGACCCAATTGAGATATTGGGTTTCTTACCTTGACCGAGATAGTTGGGATCTCATAGGCTCCATCGTCAGGGACGACAGTGTAATCAGTTAATACAACGACATTCGTTTGGATTTCTTCAGACACGCACTTGGTTCCAGACGAAGGAAGGTTTATCCAAATGGCTCGCCCAAAAGGGAGAAGAGCCACATAGCAGAAGAGGAAGAGAAGTGTGAGAAGGTTAAGATCTCTGCACATCCTCTCTCAGAGTAGAAAATCCGGCTTAGGAATAGGAGAAAGAATAGCAGCAGAAAGAAAACCCCTTCAAAATCGGTACAGAAGATCAAAACCCAGATCTTGATTTCTTTGACTGTGGTCGTTTTATGTGAAATTTTTATGGGGAGAGCGTTGAAGACCGAAATGGAACTCCTGCTCCTCTTTTACCTGGAGCTCGGCCATTTTAGGGCTGTCAGATGGGCTGGATTTGGAGCGAACTTAGGTGGGTCAGGCCCAACTGGTTTACAGTTTTGAGCCCGTTTAAATGAGCCGCCCGGGCACAAATACCGGGCCGTGTAGACTTTCCGTTTAAATTGGGTGAGTCTGAGAATGGGGCACCCATTGAGGAATGAGTTGGCCCGAATCACTCTGATTTGATACTTAAAAATATTAAAGTGTCCATTAACTTGAATTCACTTTCCAAGTAAATTACCGAGAGGAGCCCCATTTGTTGGAGTAAAATAAAATTTTAATAATTACATTTTTTTCACTTAAAAATGTGTATGTAGAGATTGCAAGTAGGGATGCAGATGGGAATATATATGATTCTCCGATTATCCGAAGGTTTCGGCCAATAAAAACTCAGTTGAAACTTATTTTTAGGTTTTGATTTATAAATGAGTTTAGGTTCGGAACCTAATTTAAGTTCCAAGTGATAAGTGGGTCCGATTTTGGGTCTATATAGGTTCCAAACCGTGGATTAATGTTAATCGGACATTTTTGTATATAATCTCGGAGACAAAATGATTGATACCCTGTTATAACTTGAATGATATCCTTATTTAAAAAAATAATAAAAATAATAAATAAAAGTTAGAATTAATTTTTAAACTAGATTTTGGTCTTCTAATTGGACCTGTTTCTAGAACAAAATCTAAATCCGCCTATTAGAACTGGCCTGGAACAAAAGAAAATTAAAAATAGGTTCCGAGTCAGAATCACATCCAGAACCAGAAATTGTTATTTAGAAATGAGTTTGGGTATGGGCCTAGTAAGGTTTTGACCCAAAATCTTCTGATTTGCAAGTCTAATTACAAGCAATCAAATTTTCGCAAACACAGTTTTCACTTACAATATCTGCAAACACACTTTTGAGTTAAAAAAAAATGAAATCATAAAATTTTATTTCACCTTATATTCATTCTATTCATACCAAACAAACAGGCTTAAGGTAAAAAAACATGACTAATCCCTTGAGTGGCGCCTCCTAAACCCAAACAATTGTACACATGATATTTTTGGAGTGGTTTGGAAAAAAGGCATGGGGAGCAAACATGTACCTTATCCCACTCCGCCAACTCTCCTATCGCTATTATGGGAAAATATGAAAAATAGCAAAAAATGTGATTTTTTTAATAACTTTTTATATATGAAAATAGCTTTGAAGATGTTAAAAAATATTAAAAATTAAAAGCAAGTAAAAACATGTATATTATCAGTCGGATCTTGAACCAGTGGCTCAGTTTCAGCCAACTGAAACTGTGGACCCAAAGTCCGTTTTGCCCCAAGATTCACTCCATCCACTGTTGTTACAGCAGGTAGGCCTAGCTACACCCGAGCTGACCGTTTGGATTACTACTCCATTCTCCTTGGATAATTGCAAGAACCATTCAATCCAAACCATTCATTTTGTTAATTTATATCTTGTGCCAAAAGAACTGATGATGGCCCTTTTTGCTTTCAAAATAGGTAGGGTCCACCAGAGAGCCACTTTCATTGCCATCCGGTCTGGGCCGAGCTTCTGGCACATGCATAGCAAAAGGCCCAGTAGACCACACATATAAGTGCTCCCACTGACTACAGTACTCCGTGACCAACCTAAATAGCGGAAAGACGAGGGTTTCAGACCATGCGTGATCTTCTTCTTGCCATGGCGAAAAAGAGAGCTGCTTCCACGCCTCCAGGCCGCGAAAACCCCACCTGCGAAAAGCAAAAACCAGGCAATGAAATTGAAGAAATCTTCGCTTCCAAGAAGAAGAAGAAGGAATCCGACCCAGAGCTCAATAACCCATCAGTTGAAGGCACGAATGCAGAACGGAAGAAGGTGAAGAAGAAGAAGACGACGACGAAGATGAAGGAGAAATCCAAGAGTAAGACTAACTCTTCCAAAGCAGACGAGTTCTCTGATCCGCCATCTCGGCCTAGGCGGCGGATGCAGGACGGCCTGGCCGTCTATTCGGCTGAGGAGCTGGGGATTGGAAAAGCGGATGCCGGTGGTACCCCTCTATGCCCGTTTGATTGCTCTTGCTGCTTTTGATCGGGTTTTAGGAAGAATTTTGACTTTTTAGGATCTGGGTGTTGCTGATTTGGTCGAGAAAATTTCGGGTTTTGTACTAATCGAGGGGTTGTTTCAGTTCTGTTAAATTATTGGCGGAAGTGGTGGGATTCTATGCAGTTTTGGGGCCAATTTGGTGTGAGCATGTTGTGCTTTAGAAACTGATGACTTGGTAGTTTCATGTAATATTCATCGATATTTAGATTATAAAACGGAGTTTTTTGTGTGATCATATACATGTTCTAGGTTTTTTTTTCTTCTTTTTACTTACTGATAGTATTTTGGGACAGTTTTAGTACTTTTTGCAGAACTTTGAGAAGGTGTTTGAATGTGTAATTGGCTTAGATTTTGATAATTATGCTGATACACATCAAGATTCAAATAGTTAATTTCATATAAACGTGTTATTTGCATTTCTAGGTTGCTGTAATGATTTTTTTTTTAAGTCCAATTTAAAATTGACAAGGATCCGATTTTGGAACTGGTTATTCATGATTTTGACATGGACCTTCGTTTCAACTCGATTACCAGAATGCAGCTTGTATATAGAAAACTGGCTTTTTTGGAGTACTGTTTCTTCCAAACTTATAGTGAGGTATTCCTTTGTAGAATATGTGGGTGAGCATGGGCAGAGTCCTCTGAGGAGTGGGTGGGCCACGGCATGTGATGTTTGCACTTGGAGCCCGCAAATGGGAGAGTTCATTAAGCTCAAGTGCAATGGATGCTCAAGGTGAAACCTAGAAATGACAGAATGGAGGGGATTTTTTTCTAGGTTCTTACATGAATTTTATGAAGGCCTTCTCACTTCTCATCCCCCATTAAGATTGATGATTTGTAGAAGTTGAGGTGTGGCTTGAATCGGGTGAAGCTGGTGGAGTGTTTGGAGATTCAAGTGATTCATTTAAGTGGGCGAGTGGAGGATAACTTTAGATCTTTTGCATTTGTAGTTATGAAGATTCTTCTATCTTTCTAGCATTTAGTTTAGAAAAGTAGAAAAAAACTTTAGGGTCTGGTGCATGTGATGTGAGATTTAGACATTCAAATTGTGGAATGTGAACGGTGGAATCTGTCTCAAGCATCATGCTTTAATTATTTGATAAGATTCACAGACAGTGAAGTAGTTAAGAGTAGTTGTAAAGCAGTGAAATGGCTAACCAATTTAGACTCTTTGGACTTTTAGAATGGAGATGGTGAAAATCGACTAGTGAAACTAACTGAAAAGCTTTGAGCAACATAGATGAAGCCTCCATGATGTTTAATAGAAGCAACTCTCTTCTTCTAAAGAGTGGTTAATACAAGTTGAGGAAGGATAATAGTGGTCGTTCTTTATGTTTCTTTCATTATTCCAAAGGCATAATGTATTCAATATTTGAGTTGTGTATGTGCATCCTCTCCTCATTTTTCGGTTATAGTGAATGGTTATTCAAAAGCATTTTTCCAAACCTGGGCTTAAGGTAGGGAGATCATCTGTTTGATCTTACATTAGTAATCGTTATTGAGATATTGGGCCTGTTTCTTAAGAGAGCAAGATCCATTTGTAGTTACAATATTGAAAATTCTAATTTGGAAATTGCTCATTCGTAATTAGCTGATGATATTTTAATTTTTTATGATGCAAATAGGGTCGAGGTAAATTTTTTTAAAGTGGATCCTCTAATGATTTGGGGTTGTCTCCAGGCTAACTAGATAATATATCGTACTATGATTAACTGTATTCTATTATATCCTAACATAGATATCAACTTTGCTAAGTGTATACTTATATGAGTGCAATTGCGATTCTCAGAGGTGGAGGTGTCGTCCTAGCAAGCTTTCATCCACCAACTTGTGTCTCCCATTGTCGGGTAGATAAACCGTCTAAATCCTTGTAGGATCCATTCATTGAACACTTTGAGAAGAAACTTTCCCCATGGAAGACTCGTTATTTCTTATTCGGGGGAAGAGTTACATTGAGAAAGTCCACTCGAACCTTGTGGTTTATTTTGTGTTGGTTTTTCGGTTTGGCAGGTGTTATCAAACGCTTTGAAAAGATTCAAAGAGATTTCCTTTGGAATAAATTGAGCGAGAACTATAAATATTATTTGGTGGGCTGGAATGTGGTTCGTGAGCCTCTCCAAGAAGGGGACATTGACTATCATCCTCTTAGAAGGGTGAATGCAACATTTCTAAGCAAATGGTCCTGATGTTTGAGAATAGAGAAGGATGGAGCAGGGGAGCACGTAATTCTTCAGAAATATCATGTCGGTAATAGTGGATAGGTTGCTGTCTAGGCCAACAGTCAATCTTCTACTATTTGGACGCCATTGAGCTCTGTTAGGGATCAATTTTTGTCAATAAATTTCAAATAAACCTAAAGATGGAAGACATGTTATGTTCTGGAAGGATCGATGGTGTCTAAACTCTAGACACTTCCCCTGAGGTCATTTTTTTTATTTGTCTGAAGTAGTGTGAAGCTTGTGGTTGTAGTTTCAGACTATCTGTCAGAAGAAATCATCAAGATGAGGAGATTGAGCAGTTGATCCAGCTTTTGAAGATGCTTCATGGTAAGCTTGTTCTTCAACAAGGAGTAGATTACTGCACGTGTGATTCTCATTTATATGGTGTGTTTCGCTGTGACACATTTCCATGATCTTTTAAGTGTCGCCTCGTGTCTTTGCATTTTGTTGGACAGCACTGTTGGATAAAATTCTTACTTTGAATCATCTCTAGAAAAAGAAACATGGTGAGTCTGCATCTCCAAGATGCATAAGGTGTGCTCATTTATTATTTATTTATTTATTTATTTATTTTGCCAGATTGGGCAAGGAGTGTTTCTCTCGATATGAGGACCAGGAATTGATCCCTAATCTACTCTGGGTTTGAAGTCCTTGCCACTGACCTGACCTGACCTATTAGTGTTTGGCACCTCATTTCTTTATTCATTATCCTTTCAGTAAGCAGGTTTGGGATTCTTCAAGCCATTTGGAGTTAGATTGTATTGTTGATACAATGCTCAGACTCTTAGCAATGGAAGTTCTGATTTCCAAGAGAGGAAATATTTTATGGAGATTTACTCTAGTGGTAATTACATGTTCAGTCTGACTGGAAAGAAATAGAGGAGTTTTCAGAACAAGATCCTCATTGGTGTCAGTTGCAGTAAAGGCTACTGGTTGCTTAATCTCTTGGGCTTTTGTTATGATGTGTTTGCTGATTTCTCTTTTTCCAACTTAATGTGAGATTTTAGGATGTTTGTTGCCAGCATCAATTCTTAATGCCTGTGGTTGTGTCATTTCTTTCTCTCACATTTTTCTATCCATCATCAATGTTGATTTTTTAGTAACATTATCTTTAACATTTCAAAAAAGAGTGGTAGGTTTTTTTTATAATAAAAGCAGGTAGTGTTGTTGATGTTGGTTTTAGCCTAGTGTTTTTATGTTTATTTTTATTTTTTGAATGGTCAGCCTTAGTAGATATATCACAATATTTTGAGAAAATCAGTAATATTTGTGGCATACCAATCTATCCGAGATTTGGAGTCTCTTAAGTCATTATCATTGAAGGCGTCTCCTATCAATTTGGGGTTGAATTCATGAGTTCTTCTATGTTCATTCCTTTTCAGGTCTAAAGGACCCTTTTCATTATTAAGTTTTTTGTCGCCCAATGACTTAACATTGTCTCTTGTAACTACTTCCTTAGTCTTTATCGACCTCTCTATTCTCTTAACATCTTGTACTTAGTTACAGCAATCTTTCATGCAAGGTTTGTTTCCAGTCTAAGCACATGCGTGAAGACTTCATCTGGCCTAATTTTTCTCACTCTTCCAGTGCAAACTGTATTAGAAAGAAACCCTAGAACCATTTCCTTATATGAGTTTTGACCCTTGAATAACAAAGAGTATCATACCATTTTTTTTTAAGAAATGAACTGCTGTGTAACTGTAAAACTTAAAATGTTAGAACTCAGTTTCAAATAACAAAGAAAATCATACCATTTTGTTAAGAAATGAAATACTTTTACTGTTTAACTTAAAATGTTATGACTCAGTTCAACTCATCAAAGTGGAGCCATTGACATGCGAGTCTGGGTTGACAGTGAACAGAAAAATTGCTTTTACTTGATTATTCTTAAGACCTGGGTGGTTCATGGACTCATCTAAAACCTCTAATAATTTGGGGTGAGCATTTGCAGTTTGTAGGGTAAGTTCTCCGAACATGTTCACGCGGTATAGCCGTATAGCAAACTGCAACTTCAAACTTTCTATCATAGAAAGTAGAGCGATAATTTATTTTTATATTCGTGTAAATGCTGGTTTGTTCATTTGGATAATCTGAGTTACCTGTGATTTCAGTAAAGCTTTGTTATTTGCTCTTAAGTCTAATTAACTACCGGTGATTTTTTTCATTAAAGGAGGAAAATAAACACAAAATCTCTTCCTCTTTCTTGAATGTCTCTAATGATAGGATGAATGAGCCAATCAGGATCCCCGCTTTGGCCTCCTCTTCAAGTCCTTTTGCCGCACCTGTAAAAACAAGCAATCCCCTTAAGAATAAGGCGAAACTAAAATCCAACTAATCATTGAATGCATTATATGCTGCATCACTAACTAGGATAGTAGTGTGATCTAGATCCTGATTCCCATTCCATGTGAATTGCTGGGGGGTTGGGTTGGGTTGCACTGCAATGGATTCTTATTTTATTAGCCACGGTTAAAGGGTTTGGAGTTTTCCCTTCAAAAATAAATCCATTTCTCACCTTCTAAATTGCCCTCCATGTTACCAAGAATAAAGCCTGGGAATCGGGACTTTTGGTCCAATGCCTCCACCGGTCTAAAATATTATTTACATGATACTTTATGAGTCAAAATACCAAATTGTTGAGCCAAAACAAACAACACGAGAAAAGTCGCATTGGAACACAGTGTGCCCAATGGTTTCCTCCTCCTCACGTAGAGGGCATATCGAAGGGAAACTACCATTGCCAATTTTTATTTTAAAAGAGATCTTACCGGGGGGTTGCTCTTCTTAAACACTTCCATCCAAACAATCGAGTTATGAAAATTTGTGATATATCTTCAACATCCCTCGGGTCGCTAAAGATGTCTCTTAAGTTTTTTAAGTTCCCAAGCCTTAATAGAATCCTTAAGATCATTAACCATAATGTTTGGGTTGGACATGGGAGAAATTGTTTTTCTAAGCCCATCCAAACACTGAGTTCCAGATAATTGGATTTACTGGTATACTGGCTGCAAATTAACCAAATTCCAAGCTTCGAAAATGGCCTTAGATATTGGTAATAAAATAATCTTTTTAGGGTTGCCTGAACCCAGCAAGCGATAAAAAGTGATAGTTGAATTAACTTTACCTTTACCTTTACTTTATCACTTTACATAAAATAAAACAAACATTGGGAAAATGGTCCTAGTTGCACAAGTCTTTAACCCATGAAAATAAAAACATTTTTAAAGAGACAAAGCATGTAGGAGGGAGTGTAAGACGGCAACAAAGGTAGAGAGCCCTTGCCTTTTTTTTTTTTTCTTTCTTTCTTTTTTTTTTTCACTTTTTACTTTATATTTTTTCACTTTTTACTTTAAATTGGTCTGAAAAGGCATATGAGTACCCTGAGAAGTAGCACTCTCTTTTTACTCATCTTTACGGTCTTAATGCGTAACTAACATGAAGCCCTGTGCGATGCGTATGTTAAGTCTCGTGCGACTTGAATAATATATTAAAACTAATATCTCTTTCATATAAAATCATTTATAATAAAATAATTAAAAAATTCAAATCAACCAAGAATTTATGAAAATCAAACATTTCTTCCCTTAATCCACGTCAGCATACACGTTTTATCTTAAAAACAAAGGATTCATATGTATTTTTGCTTTGAATACTATATAAAAACTTTAAAAATAATCTTAATTTATAGAGTTGGAAGGCATCTCTTTGAATTTGATCACATCCACCTAAATGGGCCCAAGAGACACATTTTATTGAAAATGCACATATTATTATATATATTAAAGCAAAGGGGGAGATGGGCTGTGAGGGGTGCCACTAGAGATGTCAAGTGGGCCGTGCCGGCCCGGCCCGCCAGTCAACGGGCCGTGGCACGGCACGGCCCGGTCAACGGCACGGCCCACTGGGCACGGCCCATGACGCGGGCCGTGCTGGGCCGAGCTGCGCACGGCCCACTGGCCCGTTTGGCACAGCCCGCCAGGCCCGCCGGCCTAGTGGGCCAGCCCTTGCAGCCCGCCAGTATAGGCCCGCCAGCCCGCCCGCCCGCCAGTCCCGCCCAACGGTCGGCCGGACGGGCCGGCCCGCCAGCATGCCCAACAGCCAAAAAAAACGGCTATTTTTTTTTAAAATATCATTTTACCCCCCCCCCCCCCCCCCCCAACAGTTATAAAACGGTCATATAAGGGGTATTTTATGTCATTTTTCATTATACTAAGTCTATAAATATCCTAACCCTCCCATTCTCATTCCTCACCAATTACACACTCATTTCTCACCAATTTACACAACTCTCTCATTCTCTAACTCTCTCTCAAAGCATTCAACTATTTCACTCTCTCTAAGAAGTTTTTGAAGGACCAAAGATCAAGTCATCAAGAGACAAGATTAAAGGGGCCTTCAAAGATTTAGAGGTATTTATAACATTAGATTTGAGATTCCATATATATAAGTTTATATTATATTATATTAACTCTCATTTCTCCCCTTTCTTATAATAAATTATCACAAAAGAAGGCTATTAGCATATTACTGTTATTATTTATAAATTCATTCTTTTGAAATATGGCTAGAAGATTTCCCACAGAAGCTTCTTCCGTTAATTTAGAGGTAGAAGAAGATTTTATTGAATTACAAGATGAAGTAGGTGATTTACCACCCCCTTTCCTCAGAGTTCCATAAACCAAACAAGAGGAGTAGAACTTCAACAATTTGGGATATATATACAAGGTATGATGTTATTGAAAATGGAAAGAATGTTGAAAAGGCAAAATGCACATTGTGTGGTAAGATTTATAGTGCCCAGTCAAAAGGGGGTACCGGCCATTTGTCAAGACATAGGAAAACATGTTTACAAAGCATAAGCCAGAGAATGCAGGGACAGGGGGGCCTGGTTCACAAACCCAAATTTCTACTACTGGTGGTGGTAGTAGTAGTAGCAGTTTGGGTTTTTTTTTCTTTTAATGCATAAAGTGCTATACAAGGTCTTGTTAAAATGATTGTTTTATCCGAATTACCATTTGCTTTTGTTGAAAATGAGTTTTTTGAACAATGGGTCCAGCAATACTGTTAACCCACAATTTCACAGTATTTCAAGAAATACATCCAGAAATGATGCTATTAGTTGAGTAAATATCTATAAATTAATTTGAACCACTCAATCATTTGTCAAATGTTTGTATAAGTTTAAATGTTTAGAAAAGTAACTATTGAAAAATTAATGTCTATTGATCGAAAATCAAATTCAAATCCATGTCGTTACGGACTTACGCTTACGTTACGCCTTACGGTAATTATATCAGTCTATAAAAAAAAAAAAAGGCCGCCAGCCCGCTGGCACGGCCCGCTCCAGCCCGCCCCACTGTGGGCCGTGCCACTAGGCCGTGCCGTGCCGTGCCGGCCCGTTAGCTGGGGCGGGGCGGGCCGTGCCAGCCCGGCCAATGGCACGGGTGGGCCAGGATTTAGCGGGCCGTGCCGGCACGGCACGGCTCGTTTGAC
This sequence comes from Litsea cubeba, assembly GCA_012931725.1. Classification (NCBI taxonomy): domain Eukaryota; kingdom Viridiplantae; phylum Streptophyta; class Magnoliopsida; order Laurales; family Lauraceae; genus Litsea; species Litsea cubeba. The sequence goes on from CM022949.1 coordinate 18,283,523, forward strand.
ATGCCTAGGTGCACCTCATCCCTAAAAAGTCTCTCCTTTAAAATAAATATGCACAAAAAATCCACATTATTTTAAGGTGCCACCTCACTTTGGGCTACTCTTTCTCTCCTAAGACCTCTATCATAAGAGATTTTTATGAACGTTTGAATTTGATGCTAATTTCTTGCCATTATTCTAATTATAAGCAAATCTTTACAGTCAGTTTGTTTTATTTTCCTTAGATCTTCAATCATCAATAGATCCCATGTTAAATACGCTTTGTGGGCCCTACCGATGAATGAAATCCAAGTTGTTGCTCCTTTACTTTCCTTTTAGTTTTTTTCTCCAAATGGATGGTTCCAGTAGTGGGCACCAGTTCGTATTAAATATATTTCAAGATTGGACTCACGTATTGGATGAAATCCCAATGGCCTTCTCTTAACTCCTTTTTTCTAAAAGTGGGCTCCACTGATGGAGGGAGGCAAGACTGTTGGCCGTTGTCTGGTTTCTCAATGGATGCAAATCAATTAGTGGGCCCCGCACATTTAACTTATTTATGCAGTGGGACCCACTCATGGATTAATATAGCTCATTTGCTCCCATTTCGGCTTCTTTTCCCAAATGGATGGTTCCAGTAGTGGGCACCAGTTCGTATTAAATATATTTCAAGATTGGACTCGTATTGGATGAAATCCCAATGGCCGTCTCTTAACCCCTTTTTTTCAAGAGTGGGCTCCATTGATGGAGGGAGGCAAGCCCCATTGTCTGGTTTCTTAATGGATGCAAATCAATTAGTGGGCCTCGTACATTTAACTTATTTCTACAGTGAGACCCACTCATAGATTATGCATAGATATTAGTTTTCTAGGTCAATATTTATCTGTAGTGGGTAATCAGACTGGGTTGGTATCATACACAAGCTTAATTTCTTTGATAATTGTTAGGATGTCATTTGTGTGTACATGAGTTACAACTATTAGAAACATACTATGATGACTCATATCTATATCCACGTACACTCATCCCATACAATATACATCTTTTATATTTTTTTTATTCTCTTATACTTTTTCGCCCCCCTCTCTTTCAATTTTTTTTTTATTCTTTAGCATGCCTTGATAAGGATTGGGCATTCAAGGGCCTTAAACTCAAATGATCCAATCTCATCAGCCATATCTACCCCCTCCATGTCTCCAATGTATCTCTCTTCACAATTAGCTGTCCCAAAGGACTTGACATAAAGACATGTTGATAAAAGTTAAATAAAATTATAAATATTAAAATATTCAAACCGATTTGCAGTGACAGATTGGAGTCATGTCTATGTCTTCCAAACTAAAAACAATGCACAGAACTTGTTGATGCCATATGCAAGAAAATGTGGGCGCCACTTGATTTTGGAGTGAGAGACCCACCCACGATCAAAGCAATGATCCAATCCATCTTGAGTCTAACTTTTGGAATAAGAACTTATGTTTCAGAACTGATCAAACCATATCCTGGGCCAAACTGTGAATCGCGTTGATGTATATCAATTGAATTGTTCATTTTTGTTCTTTCACATCAAGAACCATTCAGCCCATATAGACATGATCTTGAATGGTATAATATAAAGGCATCCCATCATTATTTAGGCTTGATTGATTATAGTAGTGGGACCCACATAGTTGATGGACCTCATCAACATTGGTAAGATTGGCCTCACCTTATACCTAAAGTGTTTTGATGTCAACGTCCACCCTCGCTCATGTGCGGTCATAATTGTGGTCGAGCCATCCCCTTCACCATAAAACTATTATTGTGCCGTTTTCTATCACCAATTGATTTTGGGGATAAGCGGTAACTCAATATGGTGTAAGATCCAACAGATTTTGGTAGGTCTGGTGGTCGAGTTGCTATATTTTATTCCTGTAAGTACATAGTGTGGTCAACCATCATGCCATTTCCCTTTGGTTGGAGGAGATTCTTTGGTCTTAGTTTTGGGGTAGTTTTGTTTAAGTTGGAATTGGGGTAGATTTCATGCCATCTCCATTTGGTCTTTATCTCGAATGTTCTTACATAAATTTTTTGTATTGATGGTTTAGATTTACTCCAATTAATGTGCTGGAGTTAGTTTTGGGGTAGTTTTGTTTTAAGTTGGAATTGGGGTAGATTTCATGCCATCTCCATTTGGTCTTTATCTCGAATGTTCTTACATAAAATTTTTGTATTGATGGTTTAGATTTACTCCAATTAATGTATTTAATTATATATAAAGACTATTATTGACAATATTTATAACTTTCGTTTTAGGCTTTTGCATTGGGCCTCAAATTGTTTTGAGTGTGCTCTGTTGGAGTAAATACTATTAAGGCCATATACAAGAACGGGGCATTTATTTTAGTGGTTTGCATTTTTCATAAGTAGGTTTTATTAGAAGTGTACTGGTCAAACTTTTTTATTTAGATGCTTAATATAATTCTTAATAATTTATTCACATTTTTTTTAAGTGTGATTAATTAAATATATATTAAAGCAATATAATTTGTTTTGCCATGTAGGCATGATTCATGGCGCCATGTCATCACCGTATTTTGTGAAAAAAATGTCTCGTTCTAAAGCCACGTCAAATGGGCCCCGGAAATTGTTATTATATTATATAAGCCAGATGAGAGACACTATATAAATATAAGATGTATTCTTATTTTCAAATCTTATAGATTGGTGGGTGTTACTGGATTCAAGTTATAAAGACAAGATAAATCTTATAGATTGGGTTCTTATAGATCGATCGGGGCTTTGAGGATCGTAAATCAACATCTCTGAGGTAGCGATCTCCCTCATGTTCTTCTACTCTTTCACTTTTTTGTGCCATTGTTGTTTTCCAACCAGTTTTGTTTGTAAATACTGGTTTTTTAAGGGGAGGTGGGTTCTTGAATTCTATTGTTGACAAAGCAAAACCCAATTGTTTTAACTCGTGAGATGATCCCCAAAAACGCATCCCTCCCTCGACCCTCAAGACATATGAAACCCTTAAATAAAGGCATCTCTATCTCTGCTCTCGTTCTCGCTCTGGCACTCCTCTCGTTTTAGCTTCTCCTCTCTGCTCTCACTCAACGATCTTGCTCTCTCCTAAGTGTTCTCGCTTTCTACTTAGGATTGTAAACGGGTTCCCGATTTTCCGATTACCCGAAAGTTCCGACCCGTTAGGTTTCGGATCTGGTCCTTTTTTTAGTCACGATAAGTAAATGGTTATGGTTCCAGATCTTTTTTTTTTTAATCGTTACCTAAACGGATTCGATTCCGGATCCACAGTGGATCATCAGACCCGTGGACCTGGGACCCGACCCAATATACTATAACCTAAATACTTATGTATGTAGAGGTAGGGGTGCCCAAAAAAATCGTCGATTCGTAAAACCGATCTGATAGGATTCGATCCGCGGATTCTTAACCGATCCGATGGTAAACGGATTAATGACAGATTAGAAATTTTGTAATCCGTTAGCAACGGATCGGTGATAGATTTCACCATTAATTCGCGGATTCAATCTGATCTGATCCGTTGACATTAAATATAAATAAAAAAATTAAGGAATCTAAATATAAAGTGAGAAAAAAAATTTAAGGGGTCAAAATGTAATTCCATACGAACCTTTTATCCCCCAAATAGGGGTGTTCAATGGGTCAAACCCGTGGGTTTCGGATCAAACCCGACCTGACCCGAAACAATTTATATGGGTGAAAACCCACCTGAACCCGACCCGTTTGGGTCACGGGTCGGTCGGGTCACGGGTCGGGTTCGGGTCATAAAGAAATTATAAAAAAAATTAGTAAAAAAAAATGTGATGGGGCTAGAATAGGGGTGGCAATTTTGCTCCACCCCGCCTCGATCCATAGGTGGGGCGGGGACGGGGAATAAAACTATGCCTTGAAGGCGGGGCAGGGCGGGGATGGGTTTGCTATTTTCCCCGCCCCGTTGCCCCCGCCCCGAAATTAATAATCCTCTTAAAAATATATATATATTTTAGATTTTTTAATAATAAATAAACATATTTATATATATTTAGATTTGCCCCGCCCCGAAATTAATAATCCTCTTAAAAATATATATATTTTTTAGATTTTTTAATAATAAATAAACATATTTATATATATTTTAGATTTCTTTTATCATATTGCTATTATGATCCACATGCTTGGGAAGTCAAAGGGGATAAGGTTGTTTGACACTACAATAACCATATCCACATATTGATAGGTCCTTTTCTCTCATCTTTATTTTGAGTTTTTTTTTTTTAGTGATTTGCAACTTGCAAATAAATTACAAACCCACAATTATCTCTTTATTAGCGAGTGGAGTACAACGCCAGAAATGAAGTGAAACCATGTATTGATGGAGTTTATGATATTTTAGAGAGATATTGTCTTTTTTTATAAAGAATGTCTCAAAAGCATATATTATATTTTCAAGTGTATGTTATATATTTGTGGCCTTCAAGGGCTTAGATAAAATCTATAAGGATAAATCTCACTTTAAATAGGGCTTGAGTTTCGGGCAAATGAGTCCGCATGTTGAGGGTATTAAAGGCATGGAGACAACATGATGAGTCATTCACGTGCTTTTTACCATGTAATCATTCATGGGCAAGCTCCCTTTATCCCTCAGTTTCATTTTATTTTTATCCTTTTCTCTTTGTTCTCTCCTCTTGAGCGGCTTCTGCTTCTTTCTTCATCAATCCATCTGCAGAGGTTAGTCTCTCTCTCTCTCTCTCTCAGAGACACACACACCGCTTGGGAACTAAAGCTGTGACAAGACTCTACTATGCTTCTCGGACCTAACACTAACCCTAACCCTATCCTCAAAATCTCATTTTAACCCTAACCGGCTAACCCTATTATCTTCACAGATATTAGTGAACTCTTTAAAAAAAAATGGATAATGTAGGATTTGATGTGTTTTTAGTTACTAAACCCCCCAATTTTGAAGAAAGACACTTTGGATTTTTAACTTAACAGGACTGAGTTTGATGTCACTAAATCTCCAATATCAGAGGCAAAAAGAAGGATTCTTGAGGCGAACTTAGCGCTAGAATTATCTTCCAGATATTAATATAACCCGCCAATTTCCAAAAACACAAGTTGATGTTCAGACCACTAGTATTTGTACCATTTGTTTTAAAGTTGATTTTTTTTTTTCTTATGAGCTGGGTTTTTGCTGGGTTGATCAAATGGACGATTTTGGGGCTTTTTTTTTTTTTCTTCAAAGCGGCCCATAACTTAAAAACTTTTTTTTTTTTTTGAAAAAAAGGTCAATGGGCTTAAAAAAAAGGTCCAACAGGCCAACACAAAAGAGCCCAACAGGCAACGGCCCATCTTATATACTTTATATTCGTGTGCCCTAGGGCATCTCCACTTAGGGCAAGAAGCGAAAAAAAAAAAGGAAGAAGATTAGAAGAGAGAAACGGCGGAAGAAGAGGAAGAAGCTGCCGGCAGAACCGATTAGAATATAATCTGTTTAGCTTCTTCAATCATCCATTTTCCGACCCATGAGCATCAGGTAATGTAGCTTCTTCAATCATCCATTTTCCGACCCCTGAGCATCAGGTAATGTAGCTTCTTCAATCATCCATTTTCCGATCTTGATACCCATTTTCCGACCCATGAGCATCAAGTCTTTCACGCTTGTGGTGTATGAAGCAGGGGCCTGAAATTAATGAGATTTGGGTTTAGGCTTAAAATTGAAAGAACAGCCATTGCACTAGATCTGTAGCTAGGGAAGTCAACAAGCCATTCCAGCTCGAGAGAGGCATACGCCTGTGCACATTTTTTTTAATCAATTAAATAAAATCTGGATGCCAAATTAGGATGACTTTTCTGTGAAATATGTGTTTTTGTGGTGGCTTGAGTTTGATTTAGTTGTGAAATCTCTGTTTTTTTGGCAGTTATTTGAGAATACTTATTTACTGTAATTTTCAATTGGTTGCCCTTTTTATGAAATTTCCCTAGAGCTTGAATCTGGGTAGTTTTTTCTTTTCTTTTTTTGTTTTTTAAATTGTTGTCTGAGTTGTAGTTAAAAACATTTGTTTTAGAGTAGGACATTAACAAAAAAATGTTTTATTATGTTGCGAATATCAGTTCAGTTGTTACCTGGCAATCGGTGTCCATTGTCGGCTTGAGTTTGTTATTTCTAGTCTCCTGGTGGTCCTTGTTAGCAATTTGAATTTCAACAGGCACTTGTTGACGTTGCTATGATTTTATGCAGCATACATGGTTTAAAATCTCGGTATCGGCCGGGCCGAAAAACGATATCGTCGCGGGTATCGGTCCGTCGCGGTCGTCGCGGTGTGAATTTTTTTTAATAAAAAAAAATTCGCAAAAATATCTAAAAAATTCAGAATATTAGAAAATGCTGGAAAACAATATTTTTTTTCATTAGTAACAACAATAAATCAAAATCTCGGTCACCTTAAGTTATGAATCATTTATGTGTCGATGTTCGCTTTCTTCTCTAGTATTTCATATAATGCAACCATTATTGATGCTCATGATCAATTTATTAGTGTAAAATATAAGAAAATAAAGATATGCAGATAACAAGCATATCAATCATCATTTAATACTAACTCAATCATCAAATTCGTTGTGAAATTCATGACCATGAAGATAACATATTAAAATCTGAAACATGATAGTGAGATAGATAAATCATAAAGCACTTGGGCATCAAAAGATTCATGGTTTACCTGAAATTAGAGGGGACTAGAGAGTAGAATTAGAGAGAGATTGATGAGTATGAGTGTATGATAGTTGATAGATTGACAGCCTAATACCAAGTGGAGCATTGCCCAGGCTCAATATCATCATCATCATCATTTCTTCGGTATTGGTTAAAAAGATATCATCCATACTGTTGTGCAGCACTACCATACCCATGACCATAGTCAGATTGTTCTTGATAAGATGATGAACTATCTTGATCCCTTGTAGGTTATTCTTGGTAATTGTGCAGAAATGGCATGAAATAGCCATGAGGGGCATATAAAGGTCGTTGGGGATAATGTGGTGGTGGGGGAAGCCTCCCTTGCTCAATTAATATCTGTTCGATAGACATTATCGGTGTTGGTGAAGGGGGTACCCAATTAGGGTCATATAAATAATTCATATGATGTTCATACATGGCACCTTGTTGGCCAACATAACCCCCATGATGATCATGAGTACCTTCTCCCACTCCATGAATCATTAAAAGAACATATTTGTGATGAAATTTCAAAAAAAAAAAGATATTTTTTATTATAATATTAAAAATTTTGAAATTAAAAAATATATACAAAATCATGTGTATGAGTAGATCTAGCATGAAAGTATATAGATCTAACTTAGTTCTAAGTGAAGAACACAACACAAGTGACATTCTCATGATTTTAATGCTTCATTTAAAAAAAAAACACATAAATACATAATAAATCCGAAAATAAAAAAATTGAAAAAAAAATTCAAAATCATGTGTATGAGTAGTAGATCTAGCATGAAAGTATATAGATCTAACTTAGTTTTAAGTGAACAATACAACACAAATGACATTCTCATGATTTCCATGCTTCATCTAAAAAAAAAAATAAACACATAAATACATAATAAAATGCTTTAAGATGATTTTCTCTTACTTAAATAATTTTTTCTTGAAGAAAATATGCAAGAGGGACGTGTGAATGTGTGGCTGCTGCTCTAAGGTGTTTGGATATGAGAGGAGAGGGGAAGAAGATGAAAAATGTGAAAAAAAATTAGGGTTAGTGTTTTTTTAAGGGATATCGGCCGATATTTTACGGCCGAGATGAAGTTCATCTCGGCCGATGTATACCGATATTTTGGGGATTTTTTGCCGATATTTTCGAAACCGATATCTCGTCCCGATATCGTACCGGTTTTGGCCGATACCGGTTGTACCGGCCGATATGAACCGGTATCGGCCGATTTTTTAATCCATGACATCATATAAATGTATTGGAGGGTGTGGGTTCCATTATACTTTTTTGAGTGTTTTGAGGGGAGGGGAGGGGTACCCGCAGGGCAATCGGGGTATGGTGGGGCGTGGCAGGGGTAAAAGAGGGGCGGGGGCGGGGAACCCCAATTACGCCCCGATCCGCCCCGTTGCCATCCCTAGCTATTAGAAAAGACAAGTATTTCATGCCTGCTATACCTTGATGAAAATCTGGTGGGTCCCACTTGGCTAATCCAAGATCAGCCCTACTTTCTAAGGTCGCCCAGGGTTAAATATACATTCTATTGGATCTGATGTACCATCAAGTCAATCCCTTGGACCCCAGACTCAAACTGTAACTAGTGCTGTAACACACTCATTCACGATGGGAGTTTTTGTGACTGTTAGATAAGGATAAGGAAGCATATGGGGCCCACTTCTTATAGTTCCATCATCATTAGGGTCGACCAAGAGTCCCCTACAAGATGTGGGGTTCTGATTTCTGATCAGGTCCACTGATGGGTCCCACAACCCCTGACGACATACAGCCCTATTTGCCTCAAACTCACGCCTGTAACATGCAAATCAAGTGGATGGGCATGTAACATGCAAATCAAGTGGATGGTGGCCCAGACAGGGCCCACCTCCCTTAGGTCCATATCCTCCTTCGTCGACTAGGAGTAGGCCTACTACTCCCTGGTCCAGAGCACCTATACAGTGGGCCAGGGGGGCCCACAATACCAAAACAACAAAATATCCAGACACGACATGTCTCTGTGTTTCACCAAACTGTGCCCAGAACGATGGTATTCCATGGGTTTGCACTCCATCCATGATTATTTCATTCTAACACCCATGTGCACATGAAAAGAACTAGAAGTTACCTGATCAATATATTTTAGATACTACTATGCACAATAGTTCTGCACACAATCGACATCCAACATGCTCAGTCACCTTTTTACTATGGAGAAGAGAAAATGGGAAAAAGAGAGAGAGATGGGGCGGTCCGCGGTAGTGAGCCGGGAAGACCGGAAGAGGGAGAGAGATGAGAGATCAGAGATGGCAGCATTTAGGGCAGATGAGAGATGAGGGAGTCTGGCGATTAGGGCAAATGAGGGCTTTTAAACTTTTTATTTTTACTGGGTTCACGGGTCACCTGGTAACCCGACCCGTGAGACCGTTAACCGTTACAGACGACAACGGGTCGGGTCGGGTTTAGCAAAAATCTGCTACCATGACCCACCCATTGACTCACAGGTCGGGTAACCGGATCGGATCGGGTCGGGTAACCGGGTCGGATCGGGTCACGGTTAATTTTGAACACCTCTACCCCCAAACCCTACCATCTAATTCTATACAAACATTTTATACCCCAAAACCTACCCCCATCGTCAACCAAGACCTTCATCTCCCAGCAGTAGCCCAAACCCGTCCCAGCAGCAGACCTCCATCTCCCCGCAGTAGACCTTCTCTTCTCTCTCTCTCTCTCTCTCTCTCTCTCTCTCTCTCTCTCTCTCTCTCTCTCTCTCTCACACACACACACACACACACACACACACAACACACTCTCTCTCTCTCGTGTTTTCCGTGTCCAAGAAAAACCCTAGCTGAGGCGACAACAAGATGAAGAAGAAAAAGAAGAAGAGAAGGGGAAACCGTGTCTTACTGTCTTTTGAGGTAAGTGCTTTCTCATTTCTATCTGAAACCTGCTGTTTTTTTTATGTTGGTTTCGTTTTAAAATCTCATTTCTGCTTGGATCTGAATTAGTACTCTGGAGAAAATCTCTTCTTTTGATGTTGGTTTCGTTTGAAATAATAACAAGATTTGTCTCTCTGTATTGGTTTCGTTTATTGAGCGATGTCGATATAGAGAAATATATGCAAAGATGAACATATTTTGTCTCTCTCTGTAGCAATTTTTGTTGTAATATAGAGCTTATTTGCCCTATTTGAATGGCTGAATTTGATACAAGAGGCAAGGAATGAGCTTTTTTGTGGATTGTTAGCTTGTATGTTGAGATTTTTTACAACATGTTTGATAACCTAAATACTTATGTATGTAGAGGTGAGGTAACGTGGGAAGTGAGAACCCCTCATTCTAACCTAATCTTCTATCTCCAAACCACATGTAGAGAAGCTGCCGCCCTCTCTCCTCATTCCGTCTCCGAGCCCTCTCTCCGGCTCCGGCTCCGTCCATCTCTCCCTCTTCGGCTCTCTGTGAGGTACAAGAAACTCTCACCTTCTCTCTCTCTCTCTCTCTCTCTCTCTCTCTATCTTCCATCACTCTTCAGAAGAAATCTTATTCTGTATATTCATTCCCATATTTGCAAGTTTCTATTGAAGAAAATTTATCATCTTTCCTTCTTTTGAAAAATCAAATTTCTTCTGAAGACTGTTTGTGGGACAAAAAGAAAATAAGCCGAACAGCCAAACAGGGAAAACCCTTTTCTCTCTCACCTCTTGCAGAGCTCGAACAACCTCGAGCTCTCCGATCTTAAGCTCTCCTTCAAATCTCTATAAGGCCCAGGTGCAAGTCCATTTGTTTCCACAAATCCAACTTTCCCTTCTTTTACCATCCTTTTCTTCCACCACCAAACCCCAAGCCCTATCAAAACCCCCATCCCCACAACCACCAAACCCACTGCCCCTCCAAAACCCACCTCCCCTTTCCCTTCCTTTTCCCCTCTCTTCCTCACCTTGAAAACCCCCACCTTCGTCCCGTCCCCAAACCCAAAGTTTACTTTTGTTTTTTTTTTTTTGGTTCGTACCCATCAATTCTTAGTGGGTGCTTGGGCTCACTGTTGAGGACAATTTTTTTCTTGGGCATTAACGCATATATGTATTGTGATTTGTGAAGTGATGCCATTTGCAAAAACCTTTGGTGATGGTCTTGCTTGCCTGAATGAATATATGTATTGAGAAAATCAAAACGTAGCACACATTTTTTTCAATTAATGGGCCGATGATGTCTTATTGGTTGTAGACTTGTAGTTTGAATGTGTTTTGTAAGGTTTTGTGATGGTTGGACTTTGTTTGGAATTTTGATGATTTGTGATGGTTGGACTTTGTTTGGGATTTTGATGGTTTAGCGAACAAGTGTGTAGATGTGATGTTTGGAATTTTGATGATTTCTGATGGTTGGCCTTTGTTTGGGATTTTGACTGTTTAGTGAAACAAGAGTTTGGATGTGATGTTTGGGATTTTGATGGTTTAGGGAACAAGAGTTTGGATGTGATTTCTGATTTTTTTGTTAAAAGTGCATGTTATTGATGGACAAAAAGTTACATTTGTTTTGCAGCTGATCCAATTGAAATATGAAACAACATAATTTTTTTTAAAAGGAAAAAACACAGGTATTAGGGTCCAGACCCGGAACCATACCCGGAACCGGATCCAAACCCACCCCACATACGGTTCCAATTTTGGTTTCGTTTCCCATTAATATTATCGGAATCGGTTCTGGTTCTGGTTGCCCTTATTAGAAAACGGTTCGGTTCCACCTTGGACCCCAGGGGCGGCTCAGCTATAGGCAGGATAGGCAGTTGCCTAAGGCCCCCAAAATAGGGAGGCCCCAATTAAAAATTACTTCAATCAAGTTAGGTAGTTGCCTATTAAATCTCAACCATTAACTCTTCAAAGATAAGAGGCCTATTAAATCTCCTTGATTGAAGTAACCATTAACTCTTCACCGTTTTATAAAACCTCTTGCATATTAAATCTCCTTGATAAAAGGAACCATTAACTCTTCAAAGATAAGAGGCCTATTAACTCTCCTTGATTGAAGTAACCATTAATATTTTTACCGTTGTATACATTAATTAACAACTAAAAATCTATCTTTAAAAGGACTTGATCTATAAACCATTTCACAATTACGTGCAACAATATTTCAATTGCTGGTTAAGTACAAAAACTACTTAAAAATCTTCTCAAGTTCAACCATCCTATTTTGTCTCCTCCTTCATTGGTGCTTCCCAACTCTAATCTTTTGCATCCTCTCAAGTTCAACCATCCTATTTTATCTCCTCAATTATTGGTGCTTCCTAACTCTAATCTTTGGCATCAAGATCACTCGTGGTCACTAAAGTCCAGGTGCTATTATTCTAAACTTTTTATTAAGTAGTTTTATTTGTTGTAGTTATAATTATTTGTATTTTTATATTAAGTTTGTGTTTGTGATTTGTTTAGGTTTCATTATCTATTTTAATATTATTTTGAAATACTATGTCTAATAGAAAATATGAATCTGGTTATGAAAAGTTAAAAAAGAAACGAAAAATTGAAAAATTGATTCAATCTCAAAAAGGAGCACTTGATAAATTTATAATTAATCAACCAAATAATACTTCAAGTTGTAATCAAATATTAACAAATGAAAACTCCCCCCCCCCCCCTTTAGAATTGGAAGACAACTTTGAAATATCAAATAAAAATAACACTAACGATGACTACAATATCGAAACCTTGGAAGAAACAAATAAAGAATTAGAAAAAGATGAGATAAGTGAAAAAAGTGTAAACAATGATCAAATATCAAAAAATATGGTTAATATTTATGATCCATGTAATTGGAAAAATATTGACATAAACCTAAGAGATTTACTAATAGAAAAAGGTCCAATTAGAGATAATGATTTAAACTTTCCTAAAGATGAAAATAATAGACATTTCTCAATAACATATTATATCCGAAAATTACAAAATGGAGAAAAACACGATAGAAGATGGTTAATATATTCAAAAGATTCTGATAAAGTGTATTGTTTTTGTTGTAAATTATTTAGTTCAAAATCTAACATTAATCAATTAGCCAACGAAGGAACTAGGGATTGGAAAAATCTTAGTTTTAGGCTTAAAAGTCATGAAACCACCAATGAACATATTAATAACATGAATACATGGATTGATTTAGAAATGAGAATATCAAAAAATTCTACAATAGATAAAGACATTCAAGAACAAATCAACAAAGAAAAAGATCATTGGAAAAAAGTATTATTAAGAATTATTGCTATTATAAAAAATCTTGCTAAAAACAACTTAGCATTTCGCGGTAAGAATGAAAAAATTTACCAAAGAAATAATGGAAACTTTTTAAGCTTAGTTGAAATGATTGCAGAATTTGATCCTATAATGCAAGAACATGTTCGACGTATTAAACATAGTGAAATTCACAACCATTATCTTGGACATAATATACAAAATGAATTGATTCAAATTTTAGCAAGTGAAATTAGAACTACAATTATTAAAAAAATCAAAGAAATGAAATATTTCTCGGTTATACTTGATTGCACTCCCGATGCAAGCCATCATGAACAAATGACTCTTATATTACGATGTGTAAATACTTCAAAAAGTCCAATACAAGTTGAAGAATATTTTCTAGAATTTTTAGAAGTAGATGACACCACAGGGAAAGGCCTTTTTAATGAACTTATAGATATAGTAAAAAAATATGAACTTGATATTAACGATATAAGAGGACAAGGATATGACAATGGGTCTAATATGAAAGGAAAAAAACAAGGTGTACAAAAAAGACTATTAGATATAAATCCTAGAGCATTTTACACACCTTGTGGTTGTCATAATTTAAACTTAGTACTTTGTGACATGGCTAATTCATGCCCTAAAGCTATATCTTTCTTTGGAGTGGTACAACGTATATATACATTATTTTCTTCCTCTACAAAACGCTGGAAAATTCTGCAAGATAATGTACCTATATTAACTCTTAAACCACTGCCACAAACACGTTGGGAAAGTCGTCTTGAAAGCGTGAAAGCAATAAAATTTCAAGCTTAAAAAATACGAGATGCTTTAATTCATTTAGCTGAACAAAATGACGATCCTAAAATAAAGAGTGAAGACACCTGTTTAGCTACATATGAGTTTGAAAATTTTGAATTTTTGTTAGGCATAAATATTTAGTATGATATATTGTTTGTTGTTAATTCCGTTAGTAAGAACTTACAATCTAAAGACATGCATATAGATGTTGCTATTGATCAATTGAAAGGTCTTCTTTCTTATTTAAAAAATTATAGAGAAAATGGATTCACTTCTGCTTTGAATTCAACTAAAGAAATTGCAGTTGAAATGGAAATAGAACCTATATTTCCTAAAAGGCGAGTAATCCACAGAAAAAACAGTTTGATGAAAATACTGATAATGAAATAATACGATCAGTAGAAGAATCTTTTAGAGTTGATTATTTTATTTATATAGTAGATCATGCTGTTTCTTCAATTGAAAATAGGTTTGAACAATTTACAATCTATGAAAATATTTTTGGTTTTTATTTAATTTGAAAAAGTTGAAATCTTTGGATAATGATAATTTGAAAAAACATTGCCTTATACTTGAAAATGTTTTAAAACATGAAGATCATGCTGATATTGATGGTTTAGATTTATTTTCAGAATTGAAAGTGTTAAAAGAGATTTTAAAATTAGAAACTAATACTCCAATTGAAATATTAAACTATTTAAAAAGATTAGACTCTTTTCCAAATGCAAGTATTGCTTATAGAATATTACTGACAATACCTGTAACTGTTGCTTCTGCAGAAAGAAGTTTTTCAAAACTAAAACTAATAAAATCCTACTTAGATGAACTATGACGCAAGAAAGATTAAGTGGATTGGCCATACTATCAATTGAAAATGATATATTAACAAATTTAGAATATAAAAACTTTGATAAGTAATTTTGCATCTCAAAAAGTTAGAAGAATATGTTTTAACTGAATTTTTTTATTAATAATTTATTTTTTAAATATATTATTTTTTAAGGCCTCATTTTGGAGTTTCGCCTAAGGCCCCAATTACCTTAGAGCCGCCCCTGTTGGACCCGGACCAGAATCGACCCGTTTACAACCCTTATCTTTGCTCAGTCGCCCGTCCTCTACTCTCACTCTCCGTAGCCGCGTTGCACTCTCACCCTTTCCCTCTCTCGCGGTCGCTCTCTCCCTCCCGCCCTCCCTCCTTTGCCCAGTCTCCCTGCCCTCTCCCTCTCTTTCCCTAGCCCTCTCTCTCCCAGTCTCCCTCGCCCAGGAGATTGCTCAAGGCCTGTGTCACTGCTCAAGGTAAGTCTCTGCTTCCTTGTATTTGTTTATACTGCTCGTGTGGAATGCGTGTAATATGTGACCCCCCGGAGTGGTGCGTCCCACCTCAGATGATCCTAGAAAAGTGGCCCTGTTTGAAAAGTAGAGAAACAGAAAGGGACTTGAGAATCCTATAGGATATCGACTTCAATTTCCCTTATGTTTGCATATTTTCTCTATTGCTTTGATTTAAGTAAATTCCTGTAGTTAGGGTATTTGGTTCGTACAATTTTATTGGTCTTTTTTCTTCTTTTAGCTTTTCCTAATATGACGTTTGTATTAATGGGTTTGATTTATGATTGATATCTTTTTTTGTGTTTTGCTTTCTTTGCTCTATGTAATATATGTTTTGCTTTTTTTTTTTTTGTCAATGACAATGACCAAATACTCTAACTATTTTCCAAAACATCCTGCTTTGGATTTTATTTGATTTATTGCTTGGTCTTGAAATTTAGCTACTTTCCTTTTGCTTTCTTGTTAGATTTTCTTGAATTGATTATTTTCTTGAATCACATTATGATGTTTATGATTATGTTGTTCTCATTGGACTCATATGATAGAGGAACTCTTAGGTGCTTAAGGAAACAATCAAATATGTATTATTTTCGTATGATAATGATTTTACTTCTTTGGAGTTGTCTATAGTTTCTATAATGATTTTACTCATATGATAAGGGCTGCCTATTGTTGGGGATCATATATTTATATATAAAAAAAAGAGGTGCCTCTCACAAAAAAAATAAATTTACTGCCGTTTGAAAAACAATAGTGCAAAAGCCGTCATTGTTGCCTTGAGAGGTGATCTACGTTCTAGCTAAGTCTAGGTCAACCTGAGTATTTCTAGATATTTTTCAAAAACACATCTTAGTTGATCATTTAACACTTTAATTATGTATACATACAATTCACACACGCACTCATGTTCAACACATTTTCTAAAAAAAAATATATTTTTATGGTGAACCAGGGAACCAGATTTCAAAATTATCTTTCACTTCGATTATTCCAAAAATCGAGATTATCCGATGATTATAAAAAAAATCATTTTTAAGAGTTTCTTTTTATTTCTTTAGGCTTTATTTTATTTCATATATAAAAAAATAAAAAAAAAGCGGAAAAAAGAATTTTGTGGGTATATTCACAGCAAACCCTCACGAGGCCTAACTCGTCCACTAGGGATAACCTTACTGCATATGTTAAATGCAGTCGAGAGTACCAGCGTACCAGCGAAAGTGATTTTTGTTTTCTTTATGTTAGATTTGGTTAGATCAGTCAACTTCACCTTTCGCATCTTTGCCTTGTAGTGTGGTTGCTAATTTAATTTTCATCCCATTGATTTGTATAAACGGATAATTTTTTTTTTGGAATGGTTGTTGTAGTTAAAATTGTTATGTATGAATTAAGTGTTAGTAGCAGGATAAGAGTTCTTTATACTTAATTTGCCAAAAAATAAAATAAAAAATCATGTCTTTAATCCATGTAACAAGGTGAGATTATTGGTAGAGTTGGCTTTGATTTTTACCCTTTTAATTGACGATTGTCCACTCCCAGCCAATTGAAAATGGGTCCGCCACTATATGTAAAGGATTATTTTAGAGATGAAAAATACTTTGATTATTTATTTTTCTTAGGTGGATTTTTGTCATCTAATAAGTTTATCATTTTAAAAATTACTAATGAAAGTATTTTTTTTTCTGAAATGCAGTGAAAATATCATTTTAAAGGATTGAGTGGTATAGGAAAATTGGGAAAAAGGTATGGTTAAAATTTATTCTCAAATTTGCTAATCTCATGTTTTTATTTTATTTTATTTTTTATTCTCAAATTTGCTATTTTTTTTATGTTAGTATAACACCATTAAGCTTATACTCTTTTATACTTGTAGTTCAAGTCATGTTTACCAATGAAAAAAAGGTGGTCCATTCGACGAAACTAATCAAACCACATAATTTGTGTGTATCTAAAAGCAACTAAAGGTTTTTGCAATTTGAAGTTGCAAAGGAAAAAAGCTTCTTTCACTAAGCTCATTCGAGTTTCATAATAGCACTAGATTTCTTCTGCAGGTATCTGGGAGCTTCTTTTGATGTAAACCACGTGAGGTCCCTACTTCGACCATTGATAACATGTTTGCATTCGTCCTTGCCACATGGTAAGATAATTAATGTCATTCATTTTTTTGATAAATTTTCTTTAAAATTCATAATCTTTACGTCAACTAACAAACTTAGAAATAAAACAGAATATTTACTTCTAAAAATAGACAATAAGTTGCTGAAAACTAACTATAAGTACATGATCTAGTACAGGCCACCACATGAATGACATGAATGGCCAACAAACACACGTAATCATCCAATAGCAAACGTGTAGTTGAGTACCCCACATTAGAAAATTCCACTCACTCATTACCTAAAATGTTGTATTGTTTTTTTTCCTCTCTGTAGGTATGGATTGAATGCAAGTGACAATCTTAGTAGGAAGATTAGCTGTATGAATGGGACGCAGGCGGTATTGGAGTTGATACAAGTTGGCACATCCACTGGAACAGGCTTTGTGGAAACCCACTAGGAATAGGTTTGGAAAGATGGCTTTGTGGGAACCCACTAGGGATAGGTTTGGAAAGATGGGAGCCAGTTTGCGGTTTGCTCAACAATCGCTTCCGTTACCAAGTTAATTCGCCATCCGTCCCTTCATTACTTTGTCGAAAGAACTGAGGAACAACCACAATAAGCAAATTGCCTTCAACATGAGGACACTTCTGCAAATCTTAGGCAATGCATTTTGGCTTGGCGAAGGAATAAAAATGGGAGATGTCGCCACAGAGATAACCAGCTCAGCTAGACTTCTTGCGAATTTCGTAAGGTTGATCATACTGGGGGAGTTTCAGATCAAAGAAAGGGACAAGGACGAAGGGACATCTGCTTAGGGGCTACATTTCTTACGGGTTTGGCAGCTGTGAAATATCTCCGCAAGCTTCGGACCAAAAATAAGGAGATAGTGCGGGCTAATGCAAAATAAGAGCTGTTGGGGAGATTTTGATAGGTGGAAAGACATAGAAAGATGCATCTTTTGGATCTTAACTGAGTAGCTATCTTAACTACTAGTAATTGATTTTCTAGTTCTGCTAGGGAGCAAATCCGTATCTTATCCCACCCCACCAACTCTCCTATTGGTATTATTGGAAAATATGAAAAATAGCAAAAAATGTGATTTTTTAATATCTTTTTACATATGAAAATAGCTTTGAAGAGGTTAAAAAATATTAAAAATATTAAAAATTAAAAATTAAGAGTTATTTTTTTTAATAGCTCTTCCAAAGTAGACGGGTTCTCTGATCCGCCGCCTAGGGGCCTAGGCGGCGGACGCAGGACGGCCTGGCCGTCTATTCGGCATCGGAAAAGCGGATGCCGGTGGTATCCCTCTAATGCCCGTTTGATTGCTCTTGCTGCTTTTGATCGGGTTTTAGGAAGAATTTTGACTTTTAAGGATATGGGTGTTGCTGATTTGGTCGAGAAAATTTTGGGTTTTGTAGTAATCGAGGGGTTGTTTCAGTTCTGTTAAATTATTGGCGGAAGTGGTGGGATTCTATGCAGCTTTTGGGACAATTTGGTGTGAGCATGTTGTGCTTTAGAAACTGTTCACTTTGTACTTTCATGTAATATTCATCGATATTTAGATTATAGAACGGAGTTTTTTGTGTGATCATATACATGTTCTAGGTTTTTTTTTTTCTTTTTACTTGCTGATAGTATTTTGGGACAGTTTTAGTACTTTTTGCATAACTTTGAGAAGGTGTTTGAATGTGTAGTTGGCGTAGGGGTCGTTTGTTTACTGTGAAAGTGGTTCACATGTGTAAATGACCCACATGTGAGTCATTTGCATATGTAAATGACTCACATGTGGATCAGATTCC
The DNA here is from genome assembly GCA_012931725.1 of Litsea cubeba. Taxonomy (NCBI): domain Eukaryota; kingdom Viridiplantae; phylum Streptophyta; class Magnoliopsida; order Laurales; family Lauraceae; genus Litsea; species Litsea cubeba. The sequence goes on from CM022949.1 coordinate 18,302,487, forward strand.
ACTGTTTGTTACTAACATAATATTTCACATGTGAATCCATGAATAGGTTGTATATTGTTTGATGATATCTCAACTTCCAAGCAACATCAATGGTTGAAAATTGGATACATGGCCGTGTCTGAGCTTCTGAAGAATATGAACGGTCTTGATTTTACATGTGGGCCCTAAAACATTACAAAAATCATAAAAGGCGGACTGGGTATGTTACTTATAATAGGTTGTATATTGTTTGATGATATCTCAACATCCAAGCAACATCAATGGTTGAAAATTGGACACATAGCCGTGTTTGAGCTTCTGAAGAATATGAACGGTCTTGATTTCACAGGTGGGCCCCAGAACATTAAAAAATATAAAAGGCGGACTGTGTATGTTAGTTACAATAGATTAATCCAACGGCTGTAATTCTGTTGATGATATCTCAACCTCCATGCATCATCAACGGTTGAAAATTGGACACATGGCCGTGTTTGAGCTTCTTAATAAAATGAATGGTCCGGATGTTACAAGTGGGGCCCAGAAAAAAAAAAAAAAGGCGGATTGCTTATAATGGTACTGTAGCAGTCTGCCTAGTAACAGTACCCTGTGAAACATTTTCACACATTTTGAGGTGTGAAAATCTCAGGCACAAAAAGGGCCAGTTTTCATACCATTTTCATATCTATTTTACACATGTGAATCAAAATCACCCCAAACAAACATAATTTATGTGTATCCGTTAAGCATGTGGTTTCTTTACATATGTAAATGTATCCAGCCAAACGACCCCTTAGATTTTGATAATTATGCTGATACACATCAAGATTGAAATAGTAAATTTCATATAAACGTGTTATTTGCATTTCTAGGTTGCTGTAATGATTTTTTTTTTTTAACTCCAATTTAAAATTGACAAGGATCCGATTTTGGAACTGGTTATTCATGATTGTGACATGGACCTTCGTTTCAACTCGATTACAGAATGCAGCTTGTATGTAGAAAACTGGCTTTTTTGGAGCACTGTTTCTTCCAAACTTGTAGTGAGGTATTCCTTTGTAGAATATGTGGGTGAGCATGGGCAGAGTCCTCTGAGGAGTGGGTGGGCCACGGCATGTGAAGTTTGCACTTGGAGCCCGCAAATGGGAGAGTTCATTAAGCTCAATTGCAATGGATGCTCAAGGTGAAACCTAGAAATGACAGAATGGAGGGGTTTTTTTCTAGGTTCTTACATGAATTTTATGAAGGCCTTCTCACTTCTCATCCCCCATTAAGATTGATGATTTGTAGAAGTTTAGGTGTGGCTTGAATAGGGTGAAGCTGGTGGAGTGTTTGGAGGTGAACTTTATGTGGAGCGAGTGGAGGATAACTTTAGATCTTTTGCATTTGTAGTTATGAAGATTCTTCTATCTTTCTAGCATTTAGTTTAGAAAAGTAGAAAAAAACTTTAGGGTCTGGTGCATGTGATGTGAGATTTAGACATTCAAATTGTGGAATGTGAACGGTGGAATCTGTCTCAAGCATCATGCTTGAATTATTTGATAAGATTCACAGACAGTGAAGTAGTTAAGAGTAGTTGTAAAGCAGTGAAATGGCGAACCAATTTAGACTCGTTGGACTTTTAGAATGGAGATGGTGAAAATCGACTAGTGAAACTAACTGAAAAGCTTTGAGCAACATAGATGAAGCCTCCATGATGTTTAATAGAAGCAACTCTCTTCTTCTAAAGAGTGGTTAATACAAGTTGAGGAAGGAATCAACAACGGTATATACTTTGTACTTTTTTGGTATTGGATATGGAAATAAAACTAGTCCTTGTCCGGTGTATATGATATATCCATGCAATTAATAGTGGTCGTTCTTTATGTTTCTTTCATTATTTCAAAGGCATAATGTATTCAATATTTGAGTTTTGTATGTGCATCCTCTCCTCATTTTTCGGTTATAGTGAATGGTTATTCAAAAGGATTTTTTCCAAACCTAAGGGGCTTAAGGTAGGGAGATCATCTGTTTGATCTTACATTAGTAATCGTTATTTAGATATTGGGCCTGTTTCTTAAGAGAGCAAGATCCATTTGTAGTTACAATATTGAAAATTCTAATTTGGAAATTGCTCATTCGTAATTAGCTGATGATATTATAATTTTGTATGATGCAAATAGGGTCGAGGTAAATTTTTTTAAAGTGGATCCTCTAATGATTTGGGGTTGTCTCCAGGCTAACCAGATAATATATCGTACTATGATTAACTGTATTCTATTATATCCTAACATAGATATCAACTTTGCTAAGTGTGTACTTATATGAGTGCAATTGCGATTCTCAGAGGTGGAGGTGTCGTCCTAGCAAGCTTTCATCCACCAACTTGTGTCTCCCATTGTCACGTAGATAAACTGTCTAAATCCTTGTAGGATCCATTCATTGAACACTTTGAGAAGAAACTTTCCCCATGGAAGAGTCGTTATTTCTTATTCGGGGGAAGAGTTACATTGAGAAAGTCCACACGAAACTTGTGGTTTATTTTGTGTTGGTTTTTCGGTTTGGCAGGTGTTATCAAACGCTTTGAAAAGATTCAAAGAGATTTCCTTTGGAATAAATTGAGCGAGACCTATAAATATTATTTGGTGGGCTGGACTGTGGTTCGTAAGCCTCTCCAAGAAGGGGACATTGACTATCATCCTCTTAGAAGGGTGAATGCAACATTTCTAAGCAAATGGTCCTGATGTTTGAGAATAGAGAAGGATGGAGCAGGGGAGCACGTAATTCTTCAGAAATATCATGTCGGTAATAGTGGATAGGTTGCTCTCTAGGCCAACAGTCAATCTTCTACTATTTGGACGCCATTGAGCTCTGTTAGGGATCAATTTTTTGTCAATAAATTTCAAATAAACCTAAAGATGGAAGACATGTTATGTTCTGGAAGGATCGATGGTGTCTAAACTCTAGACACTTCCCCTGAGGTCATTTTTTTTATTTGTCTGAAGTAGTGTGAAGCTTGTGGTTGTAGTTTCAGACTATCTGTCAGAAGAAATCATCAAGATGAGGAGATTGAGCAGTTGATCCAGCTTTTGAAGATGCTTCATGGTAAGCTTGTTCTCCAACAAGGAGTAGATTACTGCACATGTGATTCTCATTTATATGGTGTGTTTCGCTGTGACACATTTCCATGATCTTTTAAGTGTCGCCTCGTGTCTTTGCATTTTGTTGGACAGCACTGTTGGATAAAATTCTTACTTTGAATCATCTCTAGAAAAAGAAACATGGTGAGTCTGCATCTCCAAGATGCAGAAGGTGTGCTCATTTATTATTTATTTATTTACTTTGCCAGATTGGGCAAGGAGTGTTTCTCTCAATATGAGGACCAGGAATTGATCCCTAATCTGCTCTGGGTTTGAAGTCCTTGCCACTGACCTATTAGTGTTTGGCACCTCATTTCTTTATTCATTTTCCTTTCAGTAAGCAGGTTTGGGATTCTTCAAGCCATTTGGAGTTAGATTGTATTGTTGATACAATGCTCAGACTCTTAGCAATGGAAGTTCCGATTTCCAAGAGAGGAAATATTTTATGGAGATTTACTCTAGTGGTAATTATATGTTCGGTCTGACTGGAAAGAAATAGAGGAGTTTTCAGAACAAGATCCTCATTGGTGTCAGTTGCAGTAAAGGCTACTGGTTGCTTAATCTCTTGGGCTTTTGTCATGATGTGTTTGCTGATTTCTCTTTTTCCAACTTAATGTGAGATTTTAGGATTTTTGTTGCCAGCATCAATTCTTAATGCCTGTGGTTGTGTCATTTCTTTCCCTCACATTTTTCTATCCATCATCAATGTTGATTTTTTAGTAACATTATCTTTAACATTTCAAAAAAGAGTGGTAGGTTTTTTTTATAATAAAAGCAGGTAGTGTTGTTGATGTTGGTTTTAGCCTAGTGTTTTTATGTTTATTTTTATTTTTTGAATGGTCAGCCTTAGTAGATATATCACAATATTTTGAGAAAATCAGTAATATTTGTGGCATACCAATCTATCCGAGATTTGGAGTCTCTTAAGTCATTATCATTGAAGGCGTCTCCTATCAATTTGGGGTTGAATTCATGAGTTCTTCTATGTTCATTCCTTTTCAGGTCTAAAGGACCCTTTTCATTATTAAGTTTTTTGTCGCCCAATGACTTAACATTTGTCTCTTGTAACTACTTCCTTAGTCTTTATCGACCTCTCTATTCTCTTAACATCTTGTACTTAGTTACAGCAATCTTTCATGCAAGGTTTGTTTCCATTCTAAGCACATGCGTGAAGACTTCATCTGGCCTAATTTTTCTCACTCTTCCAGTGAAAACTGTATTGGAAAGAAACCCTAGAACCATTTCCTTATATGAGTTTTGACCCTTGAATAACAAAGAGTATCATACCATTTTTTTTTTAAGAAATGAACTGCTGTGTAACTGTAAAACTTAGAATGTTAGAACTCAGTTTCAAATAACAAAGAAAATCATACCATTTTGTTAAGAAATGAAACACTTTTACTGTTTAACTTAAAATGTTATGACTCAGTTCAACTCATCAAAGTGGAGCCATTGACATGCGAGTCTGGGTTGACAGTGAACAGAAAAATTGCTTTTACTTGATTATTCTTAAGACCTGGGTGGTTCATGGACTCATCTAAAACCTCTAATAATTTGGGGTGAGCATTTGCAGTTTGTAGGGTAAGTTCTCCGAACATGTTCACGCAGTATAGCAAACTGCAACTTCAAACTTTCTATCATAGAAAGTAGAGCGATAATTTATTTTTATATCCGTGTAAATGCTGGTTTGTTCATTTGGATAATCTGAGTAACCTGTGATTTCAGTAAAGCTTTGTTATTTGCTCTTAAGTCTAATTAACTACCGGTGATTTTTTTCATTAAAGGAGGAAATGAACACAAAATCTCTTCCTCTTTCTTGAATGTCTCTAATGATAGGATGAATGAACCCCAAGGGGTAGCTCAGTTGGCCTAGGACCACGGTTTGCTCCTGGAGGTTGAGGGTTCAAAACTGCGCTGCCACACTGGGGCCACAGGGGGTTTTTACCCGGCTTTGCCTCCTGGGCCCGCAGGGATTTAGTCCGGCCCGAAGGGCTGGGACACCCTGCGTCAGCAAAAAAAAAAAAAAAAAAAAAAAAAAAAAAAAAAAAAAAAAAAAAAAATGATAGGATGAATGAGCCAATCAGGATCCCTGCTTTGGCCTCTTCAAGTCCTTTTGCACCCATAAAAACGAGCAATCCCCTTAAGGCGAAACTAAAATCCAACTAATCATTGAATGCATTATATGCTGCATCACTAACTAGGGTAGTAGTGTGATCTAGATCCTGATTCCCATTCCATGTGAATTGCAGGGGGGTGGGTTGGGTTGCAGTGCAATGGATTCTTATTTTATTAGCCACGGTTAAAGGGTTTGGAGTTTTCCCTTCAAAAATAAATCCATTTCTCACCTTCTAAATTGCCCTCCATGTTACCAAGAATAAGGCCCGGGAATCGGGACTATTGGTCCAATGCCTCCACCGGTCTAAAATATTATTTACATGATACTTTATGAGTCAAAATACCAAATTGTGAGCCAAAACAAACAACACAAGAAAAGTCGTTGGAACAAAGTGTGCTCAATGGTTTCCTCCTCCTTTTCACGTAGAGGGCATACCGAGGGGAAACTACCATTGGCAATTTTTTATTTTAAAAGAGATCTTACCGGGAGTTGCTCCTCTTAAACACTTCCATCCAAACAATCGAGTTATGAAAATTTGTGATATATCTTCAACATCCCTCGGGTCGCTAAAGATGTCTCTTAAGTCTTTTAAGGTCCCAAGCCTTAGTAGAATCCTTAAGATCGTTAACCATAATGTTTGGGTTGGACATGGGAGAAATTGTTTTTCTAAGCCCATCCAAACACTGAGTTCCAGATAATTGGATTTACTGGTATACTGGCTGCAAATTAACCAAGTTCCGAGCTTCGAAAATGGCCTTAGATATTGGTAATAAAATAATCTTTTTAGGGTTGTATGAACCTAGCAAGCGATAAAAAGTGACAGTTGAATTAACTTTGCCGTTACCTTTACTTTATCACTTTACATAAATAAAACAAACATTGGGAAAATGGTCCTAGTTGCACAAGTCTTTAACCCATGAAAATAAAAACATTTTTAAAGAGACAAAGCATGTAGGAGGGAGTGTAAGACGGCAAACAAAGGTAGAGAGCCCTTGCCTTTTTTTTTCTTTCTTTCTTTTTTTTTTCACTTTTTACTTTATATTTTTTCACTTTTTACTTTAAATTGGTCTGAAAAGGCATATGAGTACCCTGAGAAGTAGCACTCTCTTTTTACTCATCTTTACGGTCTTAATGCGTAACTAACATGAAGCCCTGTGCGATGCGTATGTTAAGTCTCGTGCGACTTGAATAATATATTAAAACTAATATCCCTTTCATATAAAATCATTTATAATAAAATATTAAAAATTCAAATCAACCAAGAATTTATGAAAATCAAACATTTCTTCCCTTAATCCACGTCAGCATACACATTTTATCTTAAAACAAAGGATTCAATATGTATTTTTGCTTTGAATACTATATAAAAACTTTAAAAATAATCTTAATTTATAGAGTTGGAAGGCATCTCTTTGAATTTGATCACATCCACCTAAATGGGCCCAAGAGACACATTTTATTGAAAATGCACATATTATTATATATATTAAAGCAAAGGGGGAGATGGGCTGTGAGGGGGGCCACCTCATCCCTAAAAAGTCTCTCCTTTAATAGAAATATGCACAAAAAATCCACATTATTTTAAGGTGCCACCTCACTTTGGGCTACTCTTTCTCTCCTAAGACCTCTATCATAAGAGATTTTTATGAACGTTTGAATTTGATGCTAATTTCTTGCCATTATTCTAATTATAAGCAAATCTTTACAGTCAGTTTGTTTTATTTTCCTTAGATCTTCAATCATCAATAGATCCCATGTTAAATACGCTTTGTGGGCCCTACCGATGAATGAAATCCAAGTTGTTGCTCCTTTACTTTTTTTTTAGTTTTTTTCTCAAAATGGATGGTTCCAGTAGTGGGCACCAGTTCGTATTAAATATATTTCAAGATTGGACTCCCGTATTGGATGAAATCCCAATGGCCTTCTCTTAACTCCTTTTTTTCTAAAAGTGGGCCCCACTGATGGAGGGAGGCAAGCCTGTTGGCCGTTGTCTGGTTTCTCAATGGATGCAAATCAATTAGTGGGCCCCGCACATTTAACTTATTTATGCAGTGGGACCCACTCATGGATTAATATAGCTCCTTTACTCCCATTTCGGCTTCTTTTCCCAAATGGATGGTTCCAGTAGTGGGCACCAGTTCGTATAAATATAATATTTCAAGATTGGACTCCACTATTGGATGAAATCCCAATGGCCTTCTCTTAACCCCTTTTTTCCAAGAGAGGGCTCCATTGATGGAGGGAGGCAAGCCCCATTGTCTGGTTTCTTAATGGATGCAAATCAATTAGTGGGCCCCGTACATTTAACTTATTTCTACAGTGAGACCCACTCATGGATTATACATAGATATTAGTTTTCTAGGTCAATATATATCTGTAGTGGGCAATCATACTGGGGTTGGTATCATACACAAGTTTAATTTCTTTGATAATTGTTAGGATGTCATTTGTGTGCACATGAGTTAGAACTATTAGAAATATACTATGATGACTCATATCTATATCCACGTATACTCATCCCATGCAATGTACATCTTTTATGTTTTTTTTTTTCTCTTATACTTGTTCGCCCCCCTCTCTTTCAATTTTTTTTATTCTTCAGCATACCTCGATAAGGACTGGGCATTCAAGGGCCTTAAACTCCAATGATCCAATCTCATCAGCCATATCTACCCCCTCCATGTCTCCAATGTATCTCTCTTCACAATTTGCTGTCCCAAAGGACTTGACATAAAGACATGTTGATAATAGTTAAATAAAATTATAAATATTAAAATATTCAAACCGATTTGCAGTGACAGATTGGAGTCATGTCTATGTCTTCCAAACTAAAAACAATGCACAGAACTTGTTGATGCCATATGCAAGAAAATGTGGGCGCCACTTGATTTTGGAGTGAGAGACCCAAACACGATCAAAGCAATGATCCAATCCATCTTGAGTCTTAACTTTTGGATTAAGAACTTATGTTTCAGAATTGATCAAACCATATCCTGGGCCAAACTGTGAATCGCGTTGATGTAAATCAATTGAATTGTTCATTTTTGTTCTTTCACATCAAGAACCTTTCAGCCCATATAGACATGATCTTGAATGGTATAATATAAAGGCATCCCATCATTATCTAGGCTTGATTGATTATAGTAGTGGGACCCACATAGTTGATGGACGTCATCAACATTGGTAAGATTGGCCTCACCTTATACCTAAAGTGTTTTGAGGTCAACGTCCACCCTCGCTCATGTGCGGTCATAATTGTGGTCGAGCCATCGCCTTCACCATAAAACTATTATTGTGCCGTTTTCTATCACCAATTGATTTTGGAATAAGTGGTAGCCCAATGTGGTGTAAGATCCAACAGATTTTGGTAAGTCTGGTGGTCGAGTTGCTATATTTTATTCCTGTAAGTACATAGTGTGGTCAACCATCATGCCATTTTCGTTTGGTTGGAGTGAGTTTTGGGGGTAGTTTGTTTAAGTTGGAATTGGGGTAGATTTCATGCCATTTCCATTTGGTCTTTATCTTGAATGTTCTTACATAAATTTTTTGAATTGATGGTTTAGATTTACTCCAATTAATGTGTTGGAGTTAGTTTTGGGGTAGTTTTGTTTAAGTTGGAATTGGGGTAGATTTCATGCCATCTCTATTTGGTCTTTATCTCGAATGTTTTTACATAAATTTTTTGTATTGATGGTTTAGATTTACTCCAATTAATATATTTAATTATATATAAAGACTATTATTGATAATATTTATAACTTTCGTTTTAAGCTTTCGCATTGGGCCTCAAATTGTTTTGAGTGTGCTCTGTTGGAGTAAATACTATTAAGGTCATATACAAGAACGGGGCATTTATTTTAGTGGTTTGCATTTTTCATAAGTAGGTTTTGTTAGAAGTGTACTTTTCAAACTTTTTTATTTAGATTCTTAATATAATTCTTAATAATTTATTCACATGTTTTTTTAAGTGTGATTAATTAAATATATATTAAAGCAATATAATTTGTTTTGCCATGTAGGCATGATTCATGGCGCCATGTCATCACCGTATTTTGTGAAAAAAATGTCTCTTTCTAAAGCCACATCAAATGGGCCCCGGAAATTGTTATTATATTATATAAGCCAGATGAGAGACACTATATAAATATAAGATGTATTCTTATTTTCAAATCTTATAGATTGGTGGGTGTTACTGGATTCAAGTTATAAAGACAAGATAAATCTTATAGATTGGGTTCTTATAGACCGATCGGGGCTTTGAGGATCGTAAATCAACATCTCTGAGGTAGCGATCTCCCTCATGTTCTTCTACTCTTTCAGTTTTTTGTGCCATTGTTGTTTTCCAACCAGTTTTGTTTGTAAATACTGGTTTTTTAAGGGGAGGTGGGTTCTTCAATTCTATTGTTGACAAAGCAAAACCCAATTGTTTTAACTCGTGAGATGATCCCCAAAAAACGCATCCCTCCCTCGACCCTCAAGACATATGAAACCCTTAAATAAAGGCATCTCTATCTCTGCTCTCGTTCTCGCTTTGGCACTCCTCTCGTTCTGGCTTCTCCTCTCTGCTCTCACTCAACGATCTTGCTCTCTCCTTAGTGCTTGCGCTCTCTACTCAGGGTTGTAAACGGGTTTTCGATTCTCCGATTACCCGAAAGTTCCGACCCGTTAGGTTTCGGATCTAGTCCTTATTTTGGTCACAATAAGTAAATGGTTATGGTTCCAGATCTTTTTTTTTTAATCGTTACCTAAACGGATTCGATTCCGGATCCACAGTGGATCATCAGACCCGTGGACCTGGGACCCGACCCAATATACTATAACCTAAATACTTATGTTTGTAGAAGTAGGGGTGCCAAAAAAATCGTCGATTCGTAAAACCGATCTGATAGGATTCGATCCGCGGATTCTTAACCGATCCGATGGTAAACGGATTAATGACAGATTAGAAATTTTGTAATCCGTTAGCAACGGATCGGTGATGGATTTCACCATTAATTCGCGGATTCAATCTGATCCGATCCGTTGACATTAAATATAAATAAAAAAATTAAGGAATCTAAATATAAAGTGAGAAAAAAATTTAAAGGGTCAAAAATGTAATTCCATACAAACCTTTTATCCCCCAAATATGGGTGTTCAATGAGTCAAACCCGTGAGTTTCAGATCAAACCCGACCTGACCCGAAACAATTTATATGGGTGAAAACCCACCTGAACCCGACCCGTTTGGGTCACGGGTCGGGTTCGGGTCACAAAGAAATTATAAAAAAAAAAAAATAGTAAAAAAAATGTGATGGGGCTAGAATAGGGGTGGCAATTTTGCTCCGCCCCGCCCCGCCTTGCCCACCCCGTGTCGATCCATAGGTGGGGCGGGGACGGGGAAATAAACTATGCCTTGAAGGCGGGGCAGGGCGGGGATGGGTTTGCTATTTTCCCCACCCCGTTATCCCGCCCCGTTGCCCCGCCTCGAAATTAATAATCCTCTTAAAAAAATATATATATTTTAGATTTTTTAATAATAAATAAACATATTTATATATATTTTAGATTTCTTTTATCATATTGCTATTATGATCCACATGCTTGGGAAGTCAAAGGGGATAAGGTTGTTTGACACTACAATAACCATATCCACATATTGATAGGTTCCTTTTCTCTCATCTTTGTTTTGAGGTTTTTTTTTTTTTGAGTGATTTGCAACTTGCAAATAAATTACAAAACCCACAATTATCTCTTTATAGCTAGTGGAGTACAACGCCATAAATGAAGTGAAACCATGTATTGATGGAGTTTATGATATTTTAGAGAGATATTGTCTTTTTTTATAAAGAATGTCTCAAAAGCATATATTATATTTTCAAGTGTATGTTATATATTTGTGGCCTTCAAGGGCTTAGATAAAATCTTATAAGGATAAATCTCACTTTAAATAGGGGCTTGAGTTTCGGGCAAATGAGTCAGCATGGTTGAGGGTATTAAAGGCATGGAGACAACATAGATGAGTCATTCACGTGCTTTTTACCATGTAATCATTCATGGGCAAGCTCCCTTTATCCCTCAGTTTCATTTTATTTTTATCAGTTTTCTCTCTGTTCTCTCCTCTTGAGCAGCTTCTGCTTCTTTCTTCATCAATCCATCTGCAGAGGTTAGTCTCTCTCTCTCAGAGAGACATCACAACCGCTTGGGAACTAAGCTGTGACAAGACTCTACTATGCTTCTCGGACCTAACACTAACCCTAACCCTATCCTCAAAATCTCATTTAAACCCTAACCGACTAACCCTATTATCTTCACAGATATTAGTGAACTCTTTAAAAAAAAAAATGGATAAGTAGGACTTGATGTGTTTTTAGTTACTAAAACCACCCAATTTTGAAGAAAGACACTTCGGATTTTAAAACTTACAGGACTGAGTTTGATGTCACTAAATCTCCAATAGCAGAGGCAAAAAGAAGGAATTCTTGAGGCGAACTTAGCGCTAGATTTATCTTCCAGAGATTAATGTAACCCACCAAATTGCCAAAAACGCAAGTTGATGTTCAAGACCACCGGTATTTGTACCATTTGTTTTAAAGTTGATTTTTTTTTCTTATGAACTGGGTTTTTGCTGGGTTGATCAAATGGACGATTTTGGGGCTTTTTTTTTTTTTTAAGCGGCCCATAACTTAAAACTTTTTTTTTTTTTTTTGGAAAAAAAGGTCAATGGGCTTAAAAAAAAGGTCCAACAGGCCAACACAAAAGAGCCCAACATAGAAAAGCCCAACGGGCAACAGCCCATCTTATATCCTTTATATTCGCGTGCCCTAGGGCATCTCCACTTAGGGCAAGAAACGAAAAAAAAACAAAGGAAGAAGAGTAGAAGAGAGAAACGGCGGAAGAAGAGGAAGAAGCTGCCGGCAGAACCGAGTAGAATATAATCTGTTTAGCTTCTTCAATCATCCATTTTCCGACCCCTGAGCATCAGGTAATGTAGCTTCTTCAATCATCCATTTTCCGATCTTGATACCCATTTTCCGACCCATGAGCATCAAGTCTTTCACGCTTGTGGTGTATGAAGCAGGGGCCTGAAATTATTGGGATTTGGGTTTAGGCTTAAAATTGAAAGAACAGCCATTGCATTAGATCTGTAGCTAGGGAAGTCAACAAGCCATTCCAGCTCGAGAGAGGCATACGCCTGTGCACATTTTTTTTAATCAATTAAATAAAATCTGGATGCCAAATTAGGATGACTTTTCTGTGAAATATGTGTTTTTGTGGTGGCTTGAGTTTGATTTAGTTGTGAAATCTCTGTTTTTTTGGCAGTTATTTGAGAATACTTATTTAGTTTAATTTACAATTGGTTGCCCTTTTCATGAAATTTCCCTAGAGCTTGAATCTGGGTAGTTTTTTCTTTTCCTTTTTTTTTTTTTTTAAATTGTTGTCTGAGTTGTAGTTAAAAACATTTGTTTTAGAGTAGGACATTAACAAAAAAATGTTTTATTATGTTGCGAATATCAGTTCAGTTGTTACCTGGCAATCGGTGTCCATTGTCTGCTTGAGTTTGTTATTTCTAGTCTCCTGGTGGTCCGTGTTAGCAATTTGAATTTCAACAGCCACTTGTTGACGTTGCTATGATTTTCTGCAGCATATAAATTTATTGGTGGGTGTGGGTTTCATTATACTTTTTTGAGTGTTTGGAGGGTAGGGGCGGGGTACCCGCGGGGCAATCGGGGTATGGCAGGGCGGGGGCAAAAGAGGGGCGGGGGCGGGGAACCAAGACCTTCATCTCCCAGCAGTAGCCCAAACCCGTCCCAGCAGCAGACCTCCATCTCCCCGCAGTAGACCTCCTGTCTCTCTCTCTCTCTCTCTCTCACACACACACACACACTCTCTCTCTCTCGTGTTTTCCGTGTCCAAGAAAAACCCTAGCCGAGGCGACAACAAGAAGAAGAAGAAAAAGAAGAAGAGAAGGGGAAATCGTGTCTTACTGTCTTTTGAGGTAAGTGCTTTCTCATTTCTATCTGAAACCTGCTGCTTTTTTATGTTGGTTTCGTTTGAAAATCTCATTTCTGCTTGGATCTGAATTAGTACTCTGGAGAAAATCTCTTCTTTTGATGTTGGTTTCGTTTGAAATAGTAACAAGATTTGTCTCTCTGTATTGGTTTCGTTTATTGAGCAATGTCGATATAAAGAAATATATGCAAAGATGAACATATTTTGTCTCTCTGTAGCAATTTTTGTTGTAATATAGAGCTTATTTACCCTATTTGAATGGCTGAATTTGATACAAGAGGCAAGGAATGAGTTTTTTTTGTGGATTGTTAGCTTGTATGTTGAGATTTTTTACATGCTTGATAACCTAAATACTTATGTATGTAGAGGTGAGGTAACGTGGGAAGTGAGAACCCCTTATTCTAACCTAATTTTCTGTCTCCAAACCACATGTAGAGAAGCTGCCGCCCTCTCTCCTCATTCCGTCTCTGAGCCCTCTCTCCAGATCCGGCTCCGTCCCTCTCCCGCTTCGGCTCCGTCCATTTCTCCCTTTCTCCCTCTTCGGCTCTCTGTAAAGTACAAGAAATCTCTCACCTTCTACTGTTTTTTCTTCCCCCCCCCCCCCCCCTCCCCCTCTCTATCTATCCATCACTCTCCAGAAGAAATCTTATTCTTATATTCCATTCCCTATTTGCAAGTTTCCATTGAAGAAAATTATCATCTTTTCCTTCTTTGAAAAATCAAATTTCTTCCTGAAGACTGTTTGTGGGACAAAAAGAAAATAAGCCGAACAGCCAAACAGGGGAAAACCCTTTTCTCTCTCACCTCTTGCAGAGCTCGAACAACCTCGAGCTCTCCGATCTTAAGCTCTCCTTCAAATCTCTATAAGGCCCAGGTGCAAGTCCCATTTGTTTCCACAATCCAACTTTCCTTCTTTTACCATCCTTTCTTCCACCACCAAACCCAAGCCCTATCAAAACCCCCATCCCCACAACCACCAAACCCACTGCCCCTCCAAAACCCACCTCCCCTTTCCCTTCCTTTTCCCCTCTCTTCCTCACCTTGAAAACCCCCACCTTCGTCCCGTCCCCAAACCCAAAGTTTACTTCTGTTTTTTTTTTTGTTCGTACCCATCAATTCTTAGTGGGTGCTTGGGCTCACTGTTGAGGACAATTTTTTTCTTGGGCATTAACGCATATATGTATTGTGATTTGTGAAGTGATGCCATTTGCAAAAACCTTTGGTGATGGTCTTGCTTGCCTGAATGAATATATGTATTGAGAAAATCAAAACGTAGCACACATTTTTTCAATTAATGGGCCGATGATGTCTTATTGGTTGTAGACTTGTAGTTTGAATGTGTTTTGTAAGGTTTTGATTTGTGATGGTTGGACTTTGTTTGGAATTTTGATGATTTGTGATGGTTGGACTTTGTTTGGGATTTTGATGGTTTAGCGAACAAGAGTGTAGATGTGATGTTTGGAATTTTGATGATTTCTGATGGTTGGCCTTTGTTTGGGATTTTGATTGTTTAGTGAACAAGAGTTTGGATGTGATGTTTGGGATTTTGATGGTTTAGGGAACAAGAGTTTGGATGTGATTTCTGATTTTTTTTTGTTAAAAGTGCATGTTATTGATAGACAAAAAGTTACATTTGTTTTGCAGCTGATCCAATTGAAATATGAAACAACATAATTTTTTTTAAAAGGAAAAACACAGGTATTAGGGTCCAGACCCGGAACCATACCCGGAACCGGATCCAAACCCACCCCACATACGGTTCCGATTTTGGTTCCGTTTCCCATTAATATTATCGGAATCAGTTATGGTTCCGGTTGCCCTTCTTAGAAAACGGTTTCGGTTCCACCTTGGACCCGGACCAGAATCGACCCGTTTACAACCCTTATCTTTGCTCAGTCGCCCGTCCTCTACTCTCACTCTCCGTAGCCGCGTTGCACTCTCACCCTTTCCCTCTCTCGGTCGCTCCTCCCTCCCCCTCCCTCTTGCCCAGTCTCCCTGCCCTCTCCCTCTCTTTCCCTAGCCCTCTCTCTCCCAGTCTCCCTCGCCCAGGAGATTGCTCAAGGCCTGTGTCACTGCTCAAGGTAAGTCTCTGCTTCCTTGTATTTGTTTATACTGCTCGTGTGGAATGCGTGTAATATGTGACCCCCCGGAGTAGTGCGTCCCACCTCAGATGATCCTAGAAAAGTGGCCCTGTTTGAAAAGTAGAGAAAAGACTGAATCCTAAGGATTCGACTTTAATTTCCCTTATATTTGCATATTTTCTCTATTGCTTTGATTTAAGTAAATTCCTGTAGTTAGGGTATTTGGTTCGTACAATTTTATTGGTCTTTTTTCTTCTTTTAGCTTTTCCTAATATGACGTTTGTATTAATGGGTTTGATTTATGATTGATATCTTTTTTTGTGTTTTGCTTTCTTTGCTCTATGTAATATATGTTTTGCTTTTTTTTTTTTTTTCAATGACAATGACCAAATACTCTAACTATTTTCCAAAACATCCTGCTTTGGATTTTATTTGATTTATTGCTTGGTCTTGAAATTTAGCTACTTTCCTTTTGCTTTCTTGTTAGATTTTCTTGAATTGATTTTTTTCTTGAATCACATTATGATGTTTATGATTATGTTGTTCTCATTTGGACTCATATGATAGAGGAACTCTTAGGTGCTTAAGGAAACAATCAAATATGTATTATTTTCGTATGATAATGATTTTACTTCTTTGGAGTTGTCTATAGTTTCTATAATGATTTTACTCATATGATAAGGGCTGCCTATTGTTGGGGATCATATATTTTATATATATAAAAAAAGAGGTGCCTCTCACAAAAAAAAATAAATTTACTGCCTTTTGAAAAACAATAGTGCGAAAGCCGTCATTGTTGCCTTGAGAGGTGATCTACGTTCTGGCTAAGTCTAGGTCAACCTGAGTATTTCTAGGATATTTTTCAAAAACACGTCTTAGTTGATAATTTAACACTTTAATTATGTATACATACAATTCACACATGCACTCATGTTCAACACATTTTCTAAAAAAATATATATTTTTATGGTGAACCAGGAACCAGATTTCAAGATTATCTTTCACTTCGATTATTCCAGAAATCGAGATTATCCGATGATTATAAAAAAAAATCATTTTTAAGAGTTTCTTTTGATTTCTTTAGGCTTTATTTTATTTTCATATATAAAAAATAAAAAAAAGGGGAAAAAGAATTTTGTGGGTATATTCACAGCAAACCCTCACGAGGCCTAACTCGTCCACTAGGGATAACCTTACTGCATATGTTAAATGCAGTCGAGAGTACCAGCGTACCAGCGAAAGTGATTTTTGTTTTCTTTATGTTAGATTTGGTTAGATCAGTCAACTTCACCTTTCGCATCTTTTGCCTTGTAGTGTGGTTGCTAATTTAATTTTCATCCCATTGATTTGTATAAACGGATAATTTTTTTTTGGAAATGGTTGTTGTAGTTAAAATTGTTATGTATGAATTAAGTGTTAGTAGCAGGATAAGAGTTCTTTATACTTAATTTGCCAAAAAATAAAATAAAAAATAATGTCTTTAATCCATGTAACAAGGTGAGATTATTGGTAGAGTTGGCTTTGATTTTTACCCTTTTAATTGACGATTGTCCACTCCACCCAAATGAAAATCTTGCGTCCGCCACTATATGTAAAGGATTATTTTAGAGATGAAAATTACTTTGATTATTTATTTTTCTTAGGTGGATTTTTGTCACTCTAATAAGTTTATCATTTTAAAAATAACTAATGAAAGTATTTTTTTTTTCTGAATTGCAGTGATGATATCATTTTAAAGGATTGAGTGGTATAGGAAAAATGGGAAAAAGGTATGGTTAAAATTTATTCTCAAATTTGCTAATCTAATGTTTTTATTTTATTTTATTTGTTATTCTCAAATTTGCTATTTTTTTATTCGGGCCCAACCCAAGTTGCACCATTATTAAGGCTTTGTAGACTACAAGTGGCAATTGGTATCCATTTACCTCGCCCTAACCTAGACTCAACTCATAAATCTATCTAATATGCACCATTATTAAAGCTTTGTAGAGTACAAGAGAATTATATAGCAGGTGGGAATTTGATGTTTGTTTGTTTTAATCCTTTTGTGATTTGTATGGTGGTTCTGCAAACTGAGTTGAGTTGCCTTGGAATTTAGCAGAGTTAAAATGCATCATCTGAATTTGGGATGCATTTTATCAAACTTCATTGAACTCAGCTAAATTCAGGTGGTTTGGGTTTGTGAGCTGTAGATTGTAATGGGTGGTTCAGGGGGTTTTGGATGATGGGGATTTTTCTAAACACATAAAGAACGGATTTTGATGGGTGTTTTTGGGTAATTGCGATATGTATAGCTGTCTGCTTCATTGGGTTTGTGGATTGTAATTAATGGTAGAAGGTATTGCAGTTGGGTTTGGATATTTGTTGTTCTCTTAATTACATCTGAAAGATTAGATTTTTATCGTGTTTCTGTGTAATTTTGATTTGGGTTGTTATCATTGAATCAGGTTTTGTGGATTGTAATGGTAGAAGGTGGTGTAGGTTTGTTTTAATAGTAGAGATTATCATTACCGTATTGAAAGAGTAGATTTTGATGTTTTCTTATGTTTGGGTAATTCCGAACTTGGTGGTTAGAGAGTTCATTAGATTTGTGGGATGTAACGGTAGATGGTATTGCAGTTGGGTTTGGATATTGGATATGAAAAATAGTTTTTTTTTTTATTTTTTTAGTATTTCAAACTGGATGGCTGTCACTTGATCAGATTTGTGGATCTTAATGGTAGAAGATAGTGGTGGTAGGTTTGGATACTTGAGACTACCCAAAAAATATATATGTATATGGAGTGTGTAATTCAGAAACTGGATAGCTTTCATTTATCAGATTTGTGGACTGTAATGGTGAAAGACCATTGTTCCTTTTCCGATGCTCACTTATATGCTTATATGTATATTTTAGAATCGCTATAACAGATGTCAAATAGCATGGGAATTGTTGTGTAGTACAGTAGTTAATTGTATGCCTAAAGCTATCATTGATATAAGTGGTCTGTTCTTGTAACTCATGAATTTTGTTAGAAATGTAGTTATGCTACTGGGTTCCACCACCATATTTTCATGACAGTGATGGTTCTCCTTTTGATTTCTAAACGAAGCTTAGGCCACTTTCTAAAGGAAGCTGTCTGCTTCATTGGACACCCAAAGTTGATTGGTCGAAATTTATGTTTTTTTGGTCCTTATTGGGTATGTGTTTTTTTATCATTTCCATTTAATTTATTTAATCAATTGTACACCTTTAACTGTTTGATGTTTTTTTTTTTTTTTTTTTTTTTTTGCAGCTTTTTTGATCTCTAGTGGGATTCCCACGTAAGTAAATTTTTTTCTCTTTTTTTTTTTTTTTCATGTTAGTACTACACTATTAATTAAGCTTATACTCTTTTATACTTGCAGTTACGACATATTTTATGATAAAAATCCACGTGAAGTCCCTACTTCTAACATTGATAATATGATCGCATTCGTCCTTGCCACATGGTAGGATAATTAATGTTAATCATTTTTTTTTATAATTTTTCTTTAAATTTCATAATCTTTAAATTTTTATCTCTATCTAGGTATGGATTGAATGCAGGCGACGATTTTAGTAGGAAAATTAGTATTATGAATGGTGCCCAGGCTGCACTGGAGTTGATACAAATTGTCACATGCCTCTACAGGAATAGGGGTTTGTGGAAACAACTAGGAATAGGTTTGGCATGGTGGCCATCCCATCTTTTGTGTTTTTTGGCATCATACAGTATGCGCCGGAGCCAATAGCTAAGAAAACCTTGTTTGCGGTTTTCTCAACCATAGCATGCCTTATCTCGATAATATTTCCCTTCTTTAGAGTTACTTTCTCGAAAGAAGTGAGGGACAGTCTCAGTAAGGAAACTGCATTTCTCGCGAGAACAGCTATACAGATGCTGGGCAATATATGTTGGCTTTTCGAAGGAATGATAATGGGAGATATCGCCACGGAAATAACGAGCTCAGCTGGAATAGTTGCAGGTTTCGCAAAGGGGATCATACAGGCGCAGTTTGACATCAAGGAAGAAAAAAGGGACATCTGCATCCAGGGCTACCTTTCTTACGGGTTTGGGCAGCTGTGAGATGGCTAGAGTTACTTTCTCGAAAGAAGTGAGGGACAGTCTCAGTAAGGAAACTGCCTTTCTCGCGAGAACAGCTATACAGATGCTGGGCAATATATGTTGGCTTTTCGAAGGAATGATAATGGGAGATATCGCCAGGAAATAACGAGTCAAGCTGGAATAGTTGCAGGTT
This sequence comes from Litsea cubeba, assembly GCA_012931725.1. Taxonomy (NCBI): domain Eukaryota; kingdom Viridiplantae; phylum Streptophyta; class Magnoliopsida; order Laurales; family Lauraceae; genus Litsea; species Litsea cubeba. The sequence continues at coordinate 18,322,027 of CM022949.1, forward strand.
TCGCAAAGGGGATCATACAGGCGCAGTTTGACATCAGTCAAAAAGGCCCCAAGAAAAAAGGGACATCTGCATCCAGGCTACCTTTCTTACGGGTTTGGGCAGCTGTGAGATGGCTCCAAGCTTCGGACAAAACAAGGAAGATCACGCTAAGAGCTGTTTTGGAGCTGATAGTGGTGAAAGACAGAAAAGATGATCGCCCGGATCTTATTCTAAGAGTATTCTGGACTTGTTAGTTTCCAAGGGAGATCACGTACAGAGCGAGTTTGGAGATAGTGGGTAGAAAGAAGAAAGATGCATCTGGCATCTCTTTGTGCTATTCTAAGTTATTTGACTTGGTTCTACGGGAGATCACGAAGCTGTTGAGAGTGATAGTGGGTAGGACAGAAAGATGGATCTCTTTTGGATCTTATTCTAAGTAGTATTTGACTTGTTAGTTCTGCTGGTTTAAGTGATTGAGACATTTTAACCCAACTTTTTTAGCATCCATTGACTTGTTAGTTCTGCTGGTTTAAGTGATTGAGACATTTTAACCCAACTTTTTTAGCATCCATGTTTAAAATTTTGTAAGTGCTGATTATATAGTGTGAGGATTTCTTGATCACAAGTGGACCCGTGTCTGGATTACAGTGGGGCCTTTTATAGGAACGATTAAACCCATCTCCTAATGCTAAACCAAATAGAAAACAACTCTATCCACATCAAGATAAGACCTATCCTAACAATCCTATTCCAACAAATCTAGCCTACTTTGGAAAATGTCACTTGCCCAACCCCTCTGGTGATCATTGTGCCTGAGCCAGTGATGACTCCAACATAAACCGCAAATATGAAGCCCACATCTTGATTCTGAGCCAAGAGCCACAACTAGGGCCTAGGGGTGCATGTCAGACACCTGTTTCTTGTTAAATAGGTCAAGTTTCATGGCAAGGATCCAGCTCGAGAGCCTGAAAGTTTGACAAACCGGGGCAGCCTCATTTCAAAGTGTGCCCCTTTAGGCTAAAATTGGGCCAAGTCTTTAGGCACACGAAGGTCCTGTACAGATCTAACCATGGGCCAAGATAATAAGCACAGGTCCGGCCTACAGCCCAGGCCGGATTATTGTCAAGCTCAAGTCAGAACTGGGCTGGCCTAGCCCATGAAGAACCCTAGCCAATATATCAAGATAAAACTTAGATACTTTTTCAAACATTCCACATGCTCAATTATGAAGATCACTAATTCTCGCCCCACACGTAGCTTTAGTTTACTTTTCCACCCAACTGGTCTCTTGCTGGTACCAAATCTTGAGGCAGGACTTTGGGCCCAAGTCTATAGTTTGGCTCTAAACATCATCTGGACAGAATCATAAAACTCCCTGCAATGACTACATTCCAGGAGAAGAATGTTCAGTGGGGCGTGGAGCTCAATTGCTTGAGACCATTCCATTCTTTTTAATGATTCATATAATCAAATATAGACCATGCCCCATCAGACATCAGTATACAATCAATTTGATTGGAAGATCTATACAATCAATTTGATTGGAAGATCCTCACCATCAGGGAAACGGATCCCCTGTTTGGACCAATCAGGGGGCACCACGTGCGGGGGCGGAAGAAAGAGAATTTTTTTCTTTCTTCTTCCCCTGCCTCCGCCCCCCTGATGTGGCGTCCCCTGATTTGGGGGGGGGGGGGGGGGGGGGGTTGGTGGGGGTAATAAAAAGTGTTTTGACTAATGCCTATTAGCACATTCTTTTCTTCCTCCATTTGCTCACAAATTATGTCATTCAAAAACTTAAATATACACTAGAGACATGGACATCTAAACATGACATCTCTATTCTAATACATACAACTTTGCGGCTGTCAGCAATGATAATATATTAGTAGAGGTCAGGTTTGTTTGGTAGCCTAAGAGATGCACGTAAATGTACTTGCAAATTTTTTTTTTTTTTTAGCTCTTATTAATATTCAACTCATACATAAACACGCGCTATACAAGTCCCTAATTAAGATACCAGCAAGTATGGATCGATTTTTAGTCATCCATGCACGCTATGGAGGGCTAAAACCCCTAAAATTTTTAGAAGTTTTCATAGTTTTTACATATAGCCCGTCCAGATTTTTCTAAAAAGCCCTATATATTTTGAAAACTATATAAATTTCTCATATGTAGCCCCCCAAGAACTCTTTCCACATACTGGCCCCACAGTGAAGAATTCTTGGGCCCTCCCTTATCCATGTAAAAAGAAGATGCCTTGCTACACTGATCTATCAGTGGGTTCGCCACCTTCTATATCTCATAAAATCATGTATGTTTTAATACTATAAACCAAGACTGTCAACTCTCCACTTAAGTGTTAATGATAATGAATATGTTATCTTACGGGCAATGGGATGTGGAAAAAACGATTTGTCATGGAGTCGGTCGGAGGGGCGGAACCATGCTATAGGAATTGAGGTAACCATTGTTTAAAAATATATATATATATATATATATATATTTGGGGGACGGGGAATCTCATTGCTAAAAATATCTTAAATTTCTAAATTATCTAAAGGGGTTTTTGCAATTTAGATGGGCGGACGCACATATAGGCATGTGGGGGCTGAAGCCCCCACTCAATTGACAAAATATCTATGAGGTTTTTAAAACTCAATTAGTCCAGCCCCCACTTAAAAAATTATCCAACCCCCATCTATTTCTCCAAACTCTCTCTCCCTCTTAAAAATTCCTAAACTGACTAACACCTTTCTTTTGGCTGTTTTCTTCTTCTTTTTTAGTTATATACAGTGGTTAAGAAGAGTGGGACAATGGTTGTCTTGGGTTCATTCATTTCAAAAGGAGAGCTTCGTTTTAGAAGGATAGAAGAACAAGAATAGAGAACTTTACATAATATTGGCTCTTTATATCGTATGGTGTTATAAAAAATTAGTATGATTTTTTAATAGCTCTTAAAACTCGTGTAACATGTATCCTTTTGGCCGTTACTAAAACTCATGTTTCAGATTATCGTTTTGAATAAAAAAAATTTTCAAGCTCCCCTCAAACGAAAACCCGTGGTCCGCCACTGGGGGGTGGGGCATGGCCCCTGTCAGCACCCCTAATTCTGCCCCAAGCCGTCTGTGAAAGGGTGGTGGGTCGAGCCAACTTAGGCTCGGCTCAAGAATTCATGAGCTAACATAATCACATTAGAAGTCTTACGCTTTCTATTTCCATGTGTGAACGCTTGACCCAACTCGTGGTAGCATTTTCTAGCCTTACTAAAGTCCACTTCCAGGTTCTTTTAAGATTCATAGAGCCGTCAATCTGATCGAAAATCAACTGTTGGGATTACTTAATAAGAAGACACACACTTCTAAGAAATTAGCCACAAGAAGCTTTGTGATGCGTTTAGACCGGACGAGTCCTGTGTCTGGGTTACGCTCCAATCTTCTGGACGCTGTTGATGATGTTAAATTATATATATCATCACCGGTTAGCAAAAGAAGGCCAAACTTTTTCTTTTTCTTTTTTTTTTTAATGTTAACTTTCATTGATCAAAAGAAGGCCAAACTCACCCGAATTATTTGACACAATGCCTTTTCAAGTGACTCAGTTGAGTAGAGAATTAGTGATAGATTCATATTTATGGTTGAGTGGTGTTGGCATCGTAATTCCACACACTTGTCGAGGATCAATCCATGGATACTCATGTTAAAGTTTGGCCGAATGGTTAGGACCACAGTTCATTCTTCTTTCGGAGCTAAAGGTCTTGGTATTGATCTCCGATTCCCCCTATTTAGGAATTGAATGTTAGTCCACTTATGCTACTACCTTAGGGCCACAGGAGTTTTACCCGATTTCTCTATGTCCGGAGGGTTTAGTCCAACCCAAAGGGTTGTAAACTCTCAATTTAAAAAAAAAAAAAATACCACTTGTGAACCTGTAGGCCAACTTAGAAAAAGAAAAATCTTTCTGGTTACATTATTGGGGTCTATGATCTACCAGTTTTGGCACCATCAGAACAGCGATCACTATATATGGTGGAGCCCTGATAGTATATCTAGATAGAAACTTGTGGAAGAACATGGATTTCCACGAATTAGATGCCCAACCGAGTGGATTTGAAATTTGAAATGTTGACGAGGGGTCTCATGAAAGTCAAGATGAGGCCCGCACTCACAAGTGATGGAGATGTGGGGACCAAGTCAATACCTTTTTGGGTCAATTTCAGTGGTCCCCATCCAACAAACGTGTGATCAAGATCACGACAAGTAAGGTATCAAATCGTCTAAAAAAGTGATAATTCCAAGACGTAATCATGATATGTGACATTGGCCGTACACTTTGGAGTTTCACATATGCTAATGGAAATCAGGTGGGAGCCATGTGGGACTCCGGGCTTAACTAAAACACTTGCATGCATTACCCTTTTCCCAGAATCGCTGGAATTTTTAGTCGCATGTGGGACTCACCATTTGTAATCTGATGAACCAGTTGATGTGACATATTGCAGGATGATTAATTCCTTGAAATTCTCTTAAATTGGAAGATCTTGAGATTTTGAGTGGCAGTCCATAAGTAAATAAGGATTAATATTCATTTTCACACGCCCAATTTTAGGAATTGAGATCAAGTAGAGCTGAGTCAAACGAAAGGAATGATTTTACAAATACGAATTGGTGGTGCAGGGGATGAAGATGAACTGGAGTAGATGTTTTCTTGTCTACTTTGTTGTGACCTAACAAAGAGATCAATCACACGCAAAAACACAAGAGATATACGTGGTTCAGCTTTTGGCCTGCATCTACGAGAACGACGGGAGAAATTTATTATGCAATGAGAAGTGAGGAGTACATTATAGAGACTCTTAGCCTCTATTTATAATATCAGCCACAAAACCCTATTACATCCAAACACTATTTCTAATCACAGTAGACCTATAATAATAGACCTACTTCTAATCACAATAAAACAAGGACAATGCAAGGGCCCGATTTACCAGATTTATTACTTCTATTGAGCCATACAATCTAACATACTTAAAGGGTGACATTATTTAGCATGCATCACATTCATATGTTAGGTTAGAGAGAATCACTCCCTTTCTTAGTTTGCTTGAAATATTTGGGAAATTGTTGCCATGTGAAAGGTAACAATTATATTAACATTCTTATGTATACAAGCAAAAAATATATATAGTAACATTGACAGAAAAACAAGCACAAAGGCCTTCATTCAACTTAGGTCCGGCTTGCATCTGTGGGGTAAGTTAGGGGTTGATTCCCCTTTGACAGACCTCCCTAAGTGGTCTCTTACACACTTTAGTTGAGTGGGATGTGTGAAATTTTCTTGGGGCACATACAGATGATCTGAATTGTTAGAGTTGATCGTAATCCCCGTTAACAGCATATCCTCAAATTTTATTTTTACGAGATTTGGCCCCACCGAAAGATTAAACATATGGTTGAAAATAAAGTAGGATTAATAATGTATAAGATTGTACTAATCTGAAAAATCGAATATTTTTGTTTTTCTCCAAGTCATCCCTTGACTAAATTTAATTTGTAGGAAAATAAACTATACTATTCCAATCTTTAAAAAATATTTGGAAAAACAACATAAAGATCAAATTAGCAATAAAAAGAAGGACCTAAAGTTTACTAATTAATAAATTTATTAAAAATAATTTATATCATTCTGTGTATTTGGTGGTTCTGTAATCTGTACATAGCACGGGATTTTGCTAGTAATATATATATATATATATATATATATATATAAAGGAAGTATTGGAAGTGGGGGCCTTGGAAGTGTGAGGTTGCCAGACAGTTTGGTTGAGAGGAGATTTTTCGCTCGTAAGAAGTATTGAAAATTAGAGTGGGCCTTTACCCTTATGGAAGAATCATAGGGGCCTTTTTGATCACTAGTTATTTAAGGTGACTTTTCGGGTAATTTTCTCGTCTTAACGCAAATTTCACTGGATGAAAATAACATACTATCCATTGCTTGTCTATCATTTCCTATTACATGGAACCCACCAAATTTGACCCATGCACAATCTGTGGAACCAAGATGATAAAGATCGTACTCATCGATGCAGGACCTGTTTGATAAGATGTCATACTCATTTTACATTATTTACATGGACAATACGATTAAATTGTTTACATGGAACCCACTTGATCCAATCTATGCACCTATTTGTGAAGACCCATTATATGCACTATTTTATCCGTCCCCTCATATAAACAAAACATCTACGTGGGACCCAGTGAATGAATCTCCTATAGACCTTACTACTACACCTCACTAGATGCATAATAACCAACCCACTTGGCCAAGCCTTCCACTTGTGCATCTACATAGTAACATGGGGCCATTCTCCATGAAACCGACTAGATGGTAGTTGGTAACTTGGGACCCATGCACGACATCCAACCCACAACCCCCTAATGGGTAAGATCATGTTAATCATGTTATTTATGATATGGTTAATCTAACCATGGGTCCTACTCTTGTTATAGTGATTTCTAGAGTCATCTGTAGTAGGTGATCAGGACGTTCACTCTGTGGAGTGGATTGGCCGGATTTTGAACAGATGGATTTTTAATTTGGATTGGCCGGATTTTGAACAGGTGGATTTTGAATTTGGTGTCTTGGATGTTGATCTGTTAATAGCATGGACGCTGAGATCGGTCTAGCCGGGTCGTTTAGACATTTTCATATTTTAAATGTATGTGAATCCTGCCTGATAAAATGTTGAAGCATCCGTCAATCTTGTCCATCATGCATCAAAAAGTCTACATGGCCAGACTTTTTGGCCAGAATTTTGGCTAAAAAATTTGTCTTGATATTCAAGGGACACCATAGGGGTTGTCCAAAATTCTGGCCAAAAAGTTTGTCCATGTAACACTACTGATCATGCATTCATGCCCATTATACTTGTTTGTTTCAGCAAAACATACGTGCAATCAAAACGGAACATGTGCTTGCAACTCAGAAGAAGTCTGCATTGATCTCCTTCTTTGAATTTCTTCAAAAAAAATCGCACAATGCGAGTCGAGACCGGCTCTGAGTCTGCTTTGCATTTTAGGAGCCAAAGGGCCACTCAGGGCCGGCTCACCATATAGGCAAGTGAAGCAAGTGGTGGGGGCCTCACCATGAGGGGGGCTCATAATTTTGTAGGCCTGGGTGGCTTGATTGGGTTTTCTTCCCGGTTCCCACTTCCAAATTGTGGAATCCCAATTCCCAAACTCCAAAACCAGAGAAGATAAATGAAACAGAAGCTCGGTAAGGTTACTATTCTAAAATAAGTTCGTTTTTAAAGGTATCAAATCTCACTGGGAATCATCTGAAATGAATTCAAATGAACCCGAGGTAGAAGAGAAAATCGATCATAATTTGACCCGTTTTCTAATGAAACTGAAATCATCAAAAAATTCCATCATTGGAAAATTTTCATAAAATCAGAATTACAAATAAGTCCTTTTTATTATAGAAAATACTCTTTTTTTTTTTCATAAAATGGCATTTCAAATCAATATGGCTCCAAAATAAGAAATGTCCAACACAATTCCAGAAATTCATTGATACCAATAATTCCATATTATCTTATCATATAATTAATCTAACACATTAATCTAACACTAATTAACAACTAATCATGCTTAATTTGCAACTAAACATAATTAATTAAATAAAAACACATTTTCAAAAATCATAATCTGATGTCTAAAGGCCTGTTGGATTGGTAACATTAACATGATAATAGAGCTCTTTCCAAAAAAAGAAAAGAAAATGAAAACAGGGCATGTTTGCCAACGAAAACCACATATGCTGATATGTGTAATAAAAAAAATGAAAAAAAAAGGAAGATGGGTTTCGAACCCATGCACTGTTGTGACGGAACGTCACTTGTTCTGCACCGTCCGCCGTTTGATGTGGTTTTGTTTAATGTGCAAATCACATGCGATTCATTCTACCACCCCCTCACATGTGAAAATTAAATCTGAGTACGAAAATAATACCTTTTTACACATCATTTATACATCAAAATTTCACACGTGATGCGTAAATGACCTCAACCAAACATGAAGGTGTGTAAATGATTCACATATGAGTTATTTACATACGTAAATGCTCTCAACCAAACAAAACCTAAAAGAATTGTATATAGATAACTCTTGACCTCTCATTGTTAACCATTACTCTGATAATTCAGTAGTTTTTGTCATCACCATTAATGATTTTATGCTCTTTTCGGTTATTTCATTTAGCAGAAGGGTTTAAATTGAGGGCTGCATTTTTTGCTTGGATTGGATATTTGGATTGCGCGTGCTCTTTTGGGATGAGGGTTTTCTCATGTCACACATAGAAGCTAGGGGCCTCGTTTATACTTTTGCCTGAGGCCACTTATTGTCTTAAGACGTCCCTGGGGCCACTACGATCTCGACGAGCAAATGGAAAAAGTAATAGCCACGCCTAAATAAAAAAGGGTAAATTAGCGAGAAGTCCTTGATTATTGGGCTATAAAGTCTCTAGTAGAGAGACTTAATGTTTAAGGCCTAGAGTCCCTTGCGCATGGGATTAATTAAGGCGGTGGTCCATGTGACATCAGATTTTTTATGACTAATTTGCCCTTCTAATCATTTAAATGGGTTTGTGGTCCCTAAGCATGTGACATCAAATTTTTTTTTTATGACTCATTTGCCCTTCTGACCATTTAAATTGGTCTCATGCAATTTAAATCTGGGTTTTAGCTCCAACTCATTTCCTTCCCGGATTATTTTCCAATTTAAATGTAATAAGATGATTTTTTTATCAAATTTATTTAAATTCACGTCAAACACAGATAATTTCATATTAGATTCAGATAATTTTTTATCAAAGCTAGATAAATTCAAACTAAATATAGTTAAACCAAACCAAATCTAGTTAGATAATCTCATATCAAAGTGTCATAACTTGTTTTCAACCTGGTTCCAATTTCAAACACAGATAAATTCATATAAACTCACGCCAAAGTCAGATAAGTTCACATCAAAGTTAGAGAAATTCACAGTAAACTCAGATAAATTCACTTAATTCGTATTAAACTCAGATTAATTCAAAGCAAACACAAATAAATTCATATCAAACGTAGATAAATTCATACCAAACATAGATAGTATCATGCCAAAGTCAAATAACATTATGCCAAATATTGGATAACACATACAAAGTTAGATAACACATACAAAACTCAGATAACACATACATCAAAGTTAGATAGATTCACAACAAACTCAGATAAATTCACTTAATTCGTATCAAACTCAGATTAATTCAAAGCAAACACAAATAACTTCATTTCAAACGTAGATAAATTAATACCAAACACAGATAACATCTTACCAAAGTCAGATAACATTATGCCAAAGTCAGATAACACATACAAAACTCAGATAACACATACATCAAAGTTAGATAAATTCACAGCAAACTCTTTAATTTCTCTTAATTCGTATCAAACTCAGATTAATTCAAAGCAAACACAAATAACTTCATATTAAACTTAGATAAGTTCATACCAAACACAGATAACATCATGCCAAAGTCAAATAATATTATGCCAAAGTCAGATAACACATACAAAACTCAGATAACACATACATTAAAGTTAGATAAATTCACAGCAAACTTAGATAAATTCACTTAATTCGTATCAAACTCAGATTAATTCAAAGCAAACACAAATAAATTCATATCAAACTTATTAGATAAATTCATACCAAACACAGATAATATCGTGTCAAAGTCAAATAACATTATGCCAAAGTCAGATAATACATACAGAACTTAGATAAATTCACAGCAAACTCAAAAAAACTCATTTAAAACCAAGTTGAATACATTTTAAAGTCAAATAAAATATTGTGAATTCCAGTTAATTTCATATCAAACTCATATTATTTCATAAGAAACTCAGATAAACTCACTAAAAACTTAGAGAAAATTATTTCAAAGTCACATAAATTAATTTGAAACCTTGTTTAATTGATAAATATACAGATAAGTTCATTTAAAGTCATGTTTAATTGATCACATACTAAGATAACTTCACATAAAGCTTAGATAAATACATGTCAAAGTCTAATAATTTCATATCAAGTTCAGATAAATTCAAACCAAAGCTTAGATAAACTTAATTCAAACTCAATTAAGTTCAAGTCTAGATGATGAGGAGGGAGAGCAGAGGAGGGAGAAGAGGAAAGGAGGAAGGAAAGATAGGGAGAAGGAGGAGGTGGAGAAAGAAGAAGATGGAAGAATGAGAGAGGAAGGAAGAAAGAAAAAGAGATGGATTTAGGTGGTGCGCAGGTGGAGAAAGAAGAAGTGCAGGTGGGTGCAGGTGGTTGCAGGGAAGGAAAAGAAGTGCAGGTGTGTGCAGGGACGGTGATGGGCGCCTGCTCAATGGGCTGGGCAGGGCGTGGGAGCGAGAAAGGGAGGAGGGAGAGCAGAGGAGGGAGAAGAGGAAAGGAGGAAGGAAAGATAGGGAGAAGGAGGAGGTGGAGAAAGAAGAAGATGGAAGAATGAGAGAGGAAGGAAGGAAGAAAGAAAAAGAGATGGGTTCAGGTGGTGCGCAGGTGGAGAAAGAAGAAGATGGAGAAGAAGGGAAAAAAAGAGAAAAGAGAAAAAAAGAAAAATGTGATGGTGCTGTGTGTGATGCTGGGCAGATGTGTGCGTGTGTGCAGGTGTGGGTTGGAGTGAGAGAAGAACAGAGAGGGAGAGAAGAAAGAAGAGGAAGGGAAGAAAGAAAAAAGAGGAAAGAAGAGGAAGAGAGTATGTGATGGTGCTGTGTGTGATGCTGGGCAGATGTGTGCGTGTGTGCAGGTGTGGGTTGGAGTGAGAGAAGAACAGAGAGGAAGAGAAGAAAGAAGAGGAAGGGAAGAAAGAAAAAAGAGGAAAGAAGAGGAAGAGAGTATGTGATGGTGCTGTGTGTGATGCTGGGCAGATGTGTGCGTGTGTGCAGGTGTGGGTTGGAGTGAGAGAAGAACAGAGAGGAAGAGAAGAAAGAAGAGGAAGGGAAGAAAGAAAAAAGAGGAAAGAAGAGGAAGAGAGGGTTGTTGATGCAGATGCAATGGCTGCAAGGAGAGGAGGAGGGCCTACCTGCGCGTGTGATGGCTGCTGCGGAGTGCTCTGCGCGCTGGTGAGATGGGGTAGGGGGTTGGCGTGAGATGATGATGAAGAAGAGAGGATAATGTGGGAGAAAGAGTTGTTTGGGTAGGATATGCATATCTGAGAGGAGATAAGAGGAGAGGAGATAAGAGGGGGAGAGACGATGTTTAAGGGTGTTTGAGGGAGTCCAGAGATCTGGGACTCCTCTCTCCCTTATCCAATTGATGGGATTGCATAGGAATTTAAATTTAAAGGGAAATAAGAGGAGGGAAGGGCAATTATGGAAGTGGCAGCGCAAAAAGTTCGAGGCTGCGCCACGTGTCCTCCTCCCACGAAGCCTCCCCCGCCACGTGTCGCTCCCCCGCGAAAAAACCTGCTGCTTTACTATATATAACTAGAGCTTCGGGGCCCACGCCCAACGCGGGCCTTGTTTAAAGAGTTATTTAAATTTTAATTAGTAATATTCATTTCATTTAAATTAAATGTAAATGACTATTAACATATGATTCATTACACAATCATAGTTAAAATAAATAATTTAAAAGTAATTATTTCAAGGATTAAATTTCAAATTTAGACTTGTTTAATAAGTGTCACATTTTTTTAAGGGTATCCAAGTAAGTATTCTAATGTGGGAGTTCTGTTGTTCACGGTGTTAAATGAGCCTTATAAAATTGAGAAAGAAAAACAAAAATGCAGAGCAGAAATAAAAAATAAAAAAAATTTAAAAGCAAATATCTTAAAAATTAAGTAAATAGAATGAGTATATAAAAAAACACATAAAAAGAACTAAGACATGAGGTGTCAATTTATTAAAATAAAACATAAATATTTTTTTTAAGTCTCCATCATTCAATTCATTCTAATTGACACCTCATGTCTAATTTTTATTTTATCTCCAAAGAGAAGAAAATCATTCTAATTTCCTAAGATCCAAATTATTCATTTTAGTTTATTTTAAAAATCGATTGGAATAACGACAATATTCTCCGCCTAAACTGAAAAGGTATTTGAACAAACAAAGCCTCTAGGTCCTAGGATATGAGACATTTCGGGTCTGGGACCCGCGGGGATTTTTGCCATCCCTATATATAATGCATTAAAGATGAACCACAAACAGAATTCTGTAAAAAGCGAAAAAATCTTAATTACACAAAAAATCTACGAAAAGAAGAAATTCCAACTTTTACAACGAAGAACATTGCCTATGCCCAAAAAAGATCAACCAAGAATCAACTTCTGTGAATGACAGGCCCGTGCCCAACTCGGTCCATAAAAGAAAAAGAATATTCCATTATAAAAGTAATATTTATGCATATATATCAAATAAAAATGTAAACAAAAATATTGAAATATGGATAAAAAAGATATGTGAAGGAAGCAATATAAGGGAAGGAATAAGGGAAATATAAATAGTTGGATTGATTAGGTGGGCCCATAATGATATATTGCTCTAGCCCAAGCTATTATAATAATAATAATAATTGTACTCACGTCTATATCCCTAATTTAATAATTGAGTATGGTCAATGGTCAAATGTGTGTGGTTTGGTATGCTTTTCAATTTTTTCTTATTTCATAATTTCTTTTAACCCTCAACCTTAATTATGCTTAATTAAGGATTAATCATGTATGATATAGGATTGGCCCTTTTTGTTGTTATAATAATTTATGGGGTTGTTTCACTTTTGATTGGTGGGACCCATCTATTAAACCCAAATAAATCAAATAAAAACTATATACTTCTATCTTATTCCAATTGAAGAAAGTATATTGATCACTAAAAGTATGTATTCTATTTTAATCCAAACCACTAAAGATAATTCACAAGATAAATTATATTGATATAATTTAAAATGGGAAAATGTGAACTATTTATAAGTGGGTCCATTTGAGGAGTGTCAAGCTTTTAATTCATTGAAAGAAAACCCCACCTGAAACTGAAAGTAAACATCGATTAGAGAAATAAACTCCATTTTCACTAATTTCATATAAAAATAAAAAATAGTCGGCTGATACAACTATTTGAAAAAAAAGTGAATCAAGAAAAAAGGTCAAAGGATAATTAATAATTAAATCCAAACAGGACTTATTTGAAAAAAAATGAAGATCTCTCTAATAAAGAACAGAGAAAAATAATAATTGTCACATTGATTGATGTACATTCAAATTGACCCATTCCTTAATCCCTTTTTTAGTAACCAAAACATCCAAGCCAGCCCCACCTAAATAAAAAATTTGAACGGTGGAAGAAGCATGCATGCCCAGGAAGATGAAAAGGATGTCCGGGAAGATATGTAGAAGCAGATAAAAGAAAGGTCAGCAAATTCAACTTCAACCAAAATTAGAATGATCATATATTGACTGGTGCCATTCCTAGCATTGAATAAAGCTACAATAGTCAGCAGGTCCTTGGACCTTTGCCATCCATCACATGTCTTGTTCCTTGACCACGCCAGACCCACAAACTTGTAAACCTGAGGAGCATTCACAAATCTTCTTCCAAACCATTCACAATAACCCTTTTTACCCGTTTTTATCATTTAAAAAACAGAGGGAAGTGAAAGTTATTATCAAGATGGACGGCCCACCATGGGTTGCAGGGAGAGTGGAAGATGGGGAGGAGGTAATGGGCGCCTGCACAGTGGGCTGGGCAGGATGGAGAGCAGAGAAAGGAGAAGAGGAAAGGAGGAAGGAAAGAGAGGGAGAAGGAGGAGGAGCGGGGGCAGCAGGATGTTGTGGGTGAGAGTGGAGAGAAACAGAGGAAGGTGAAGAGAGGGGGGAGGGTGGTGCGCAGTGGGGCGGAGAGAGTTGCAGGGCGGAGGAGGAGGAGGTGATGGGCGCCTGCACAGTGGGCTGGGCAGGGCGTGGTAGAGAAAGGGAGTATGGATAGCAGAGAAAGGAGAAGAGGAAAGGAGGAAGGAAAGAGAGGGAGGAGGAGGAGGAGCGGGGGCAGCAGGCTATTGTGGGTGAGATGGAGTGGGGGTGGGGGTGGGAGGAAGAAGAGAAGATGATGCAGGCGCAGGTGTAGTGTGTGCGGTTGGCGCAGGTGGAAGTGGGAGTACCTGGTTGGCGTCTGGGGCGTCTGTTCTGCACCGGGGAAGAGGGCGGCGACGATGCTGCGCAGGGAGGAGGAAGAAGAGAGGCGGAGGTGGTGGCGACAGGTTACTCAGGGCGTTCCGGGGAGATGATGGTGAGACCGAGAGAGGGGCTGCCGCGTGAGGGAGATGGGTCCGCGCGAGGCTGGGTCGTGAGGGATATGGGTTCGCGCGAGGCTAGGGCGTGAGGGATCTGCGCGTGGATGATGAGATGGAAAGAGGGAGATGGAGATGGTGAGGGGAAGGGTTTATCGAGAGATTGAGTTTTGTGTTAATAGGAATCTTATTGGAGATCCTATTATGTAGGAAATTAGAAAATAGTGGTTTGGTGAGATTAGATGAAAAGGGCAATTATGGAAGTGGCAGCGCAAAAAGTCCGATGGTGCGCCACGTGTCCTCCTCCCAGGAAGCCTCCCCCGCCACGTGTCGCTCCCCTGCGAAAAAACCTGCTGCTTTACTATATACTAGTGCTTCAGGGCCCACGCCCAACGCGGGCCTTGTTTAAAGAGTTATTAAAATTAAAAATAGTAGTATTCATTTCATTTAAATGAAATGTAAATGACTATTAACATATGATTCATTACACAATCATAATTAAAATAAATAATTTAAAAGCAATTATTTTAATGATTAAATAACCAAAATGAACATTATTTTGTAGTTGGATAATGGAAAAGGTATAGGATATTTATGAAGAAGAAAACATATATAAATATTATGGTATTAAAACACGAATTCACCTGCTGCTTTAATATATATAATTGATGCTTGATTGTGGACGTTCTACCTAGGGCCTACAATGCAAATCATGTTTATTATTATTTTGCCATTAATTAGCACATCTCTACATATCATGCTGTTATTTGTGGACCCGGGCTAAGCACCGGCTTGTGATGCTAGGAGGACTACAATTTTTGCAGACTGTAACTTATTCATATATTAAATTACAGTGGTGGGAGATTAAAAATTAGTGATATGCCAAGAATTCATCATTGAGTGGGGCATCTTCATTCCAATAGAATACTGTTGTCTCCAACAACAGTACTGAAGGAGAAGGAGGGAGAGAAAAAAAAGAAAGAAAGAGGATGATGGTGGCGGCAGTGAAGATGCAGTGGTGATGCAGGTGGAAGTGCAGGGTGAGGTGATGCAGTGTGTGCGGTGGTGATGCAGGTGGAAGTGCAGATTGGAGGAGATGGGTTCTGCGTGATGCAGTTTGTGCGGTGGTGTGTAGTGTGTGCGGTGGTGATGCAGGTGGAAGTGCAGATTGGAGGAGATGGGTTCAGCGTGATGCAGTGTGTGCAGTGGTGATGCAGGTGGAAGTGCAGGGTGAGCGTGGGAGGAAAAAGAGAAGATGATGCAGGTGCAGTTTGTATGCGATGGGTGCGAGGGGAGGATGAGGGCCTACCTGGTTCCGGAGTCCGAGGGTGAGAGGAAGTTGCAATCCACGCGAGGAAGATGGAGAGTGTTGGGACCCTTTCATGAAGGAAATTTTCATCCACGGCTGCATGGGAGCCGTGCAGGATTTTAGGTCCCCATCTTATATTTAGGAGGTCGAGCTTTGTGGAGGATAGGAGTTTCAATCCCGCACCCATTGGCGGACATAAGTGTATTGGGTTGGGGGCTGAAGCCCCCTCCAAAATTGAAAAATACCCTTAAGGACCTTATGTCCTAGCCCCCACTCAAAATTAACCAAAGACCCCACTACTATTTCCCAACTCCAAAAACACACCACCCTTTCCCAACTCCAAAAACCCAAATCCATCAGTTTAAATGATGAGGCACACATTGGATATCACAACCATATCCAATTTTTATCCCTTTTTTTCTTTCTTATGATTATAAACCAATTTGTCGGGAGGACATTTATGTGCATCTATCCCTCACCATATGAAGAGCGACAAACTTGATAGGGCTCACCTAGAGCCCCGTTGATCATGTGACTTGGGGGATGGAAAGAGACATCTTGGATGGGCCCATATATCAAACTCGGGGTCAATCCCATGCCTCTCTAACTTCTTCATTCGTGGCCCATAAATCTAACGTCTTTATATTAATGGAAGAAAATTGACTCTCGATCCAACGGCTCAATCTATTTGGATTAGTAAAAATCCAATGGACCCAATATAATTTAGGGGGTCCCATGTGTTCGGATGGCTCAAATAGATCATAAAGTTGGCCCCGCTATGTTGTCCCTGACCGTGCACGTGAATATTTCCCCATTTTGTTAATAATATCATTACTTGGTATACCTTTCCCTCTTTCTCGTCTCTTAGTCAAAACCAAATCTATTACTAAATCAATGAAACTAGATTTATTACTAAATCAATCACTTCATTTATAAAAGTGATTTCATAATAGGAATTATGGTTTTAAACACAGCTAGCCCAATTGACCTAACTAGTAGTACTTCTGAGTTTAGTCTCATTCATATATTATAGTTAAAGACTTATACAAATTTAAAAAAAAAATACCTATTCATGATTTAGTCAAGGAGAACATTTACTTAAAGCTTTGATAGCCATCCAATATGAAGATGTGGTTAATTTTTTTAAGAGGAAAAAACAGAACCCAAAAAATCATGTGGAACTATTGCTTTTGACCTGAGCTTATCAAACGGGTGACGTTTTTTTCTTAATTTTCTCAAGATCCGTAATGAATCAAAGGCTGGAACTTATCATTTAGGCTACCAAAAAAAAAAAAAAAACAGTTTGTCTAAAAAGGCCGTCCAAAATACGGTAGCATCAAGGGTCTGTACGCTTCAGACTTTATCGTCTGTTTGAAATGGGCATGCTTCTAAAGTTATCTCAAACATAGGCAATGCCTCTTTAGGTGGTTTGAAATAGATGTGGAAAAATAGTTTTCGAATCGTCTAAAAGCATATTGAATCAGTTTTAAGAGAATAAGATATGAAAAGTAGAAATGTAAAATACCACCTTAGTCATCACATGTATTTGACTATCCATCACCATGTCCACAAGAAATAAAAGGGCACTAAAAACACCCCTACCTTGCCTCTAAAATGGAAATGAACATGCATTCGGCGACCTTAATTTCCTTACCTTACCTTATCTGGTATATTTTCAAATTGAGATTTGAGTGACCATTTTTGTCTTAAAGTTGGCGACAACCGGATCATAGAAATGCGGCTTTGTGTGAAGAATAATGATTAAGGACACTACTGAATATTTCTTACTGAAGTCTAGCACATGTTCTCGTTCTCGTTCTCCTTTGTGTAGGAGTGCAGACTCCATTTCCCTCTCCACATTCAATATATAATAAGTACTTATTCTTCTATTTTCATTGATTCAGCTAGCTCGTCCTATTTATAGGTTCGTGATTGTCTTGCCGTCTCTCTTTGGAAATTGGAGAGCTAGCTTTAAGGTGACATCTGAAAATAACAAAAAAATAAAAAAAAATAATAAATTAAGGAAAATGTTGTTCTTACGAAAGAAAACCCTCTCTTGTTTTGGCATGGAAATGAATTATGTGAAAACACATCTTACAGTAATTTATGAAAATATAGATTGTCAGTTCTAGCCACACAATTGATGATTAAGTTTTCTTCAGCAGTAGCACATCTCTCAATCTTTTTGTCACAATATGATGTCTACGTTATTACCGTGATCTCACTAATATACGTTGGATTAAATGATTTCATTACTATAAAGAGTCATCTTACAAAATGGCTTCCAGTGGATCATCTCGGATAAGGATGAAATTCAAACGGCTTTACTTTGAGCAAAAAGCACTACAAAACCCCCATGGTCATGTGCGTAGCAGCTTCACATGCAGGGGTACGTGCTTCCTCCACATTGGCCCAGTACTACTACTACATGCATGCATGCTTAGAAGACCGTTTTTGCCACCCCCAACAACTAGTAGTCGTACAAATTCTCTTTCTCTCTCTCTCTCTCTCTCTCATATGCTTTCAATTACCTTACCCTTGTTCATAGGACCACCAAATTACTTACACACGCACAAAGTAATTAACCATCACAACCCTTCATCATCCAATCCAATGGCCTATCAAAAGCAGCCTCCAATAGCTACTTTACATCTGGACCGTCCATTTGCAGCGGACGCTGATCCTCTAATGCGTATTAGCTTGTTCTGATTTCCTCTTTCACAGAAACGACACCTGTCGCGCGTGCTTTTTCGCACGTGCCATTGCCTATTTCACCACGGACGTGAAATTTGATTTTGGAGACTGGAGAGAGGAGCGAAGAAGAGGAAGAAGAAGGAGCTGAAAGCATGTTGGAGGGACTGAAATGGCGGATTAACGGATTGTTCAAAATAGCCGTTCGACGAAAACCGGCAATCTAGCTCTTCTCATTTCCTCTCCTTCTTCCCTCTGCATTCTCCGTTCAGAAATTTTTCATCCCCATTCACCTCAGTTGAGAAATACTTTTTCTATAAATCTTCTCTTTCATCTTCCTCTTTTTTCAAGAATCTTCTTATATTTTGCATTTCTCTATCGCCTCAGAAAAGACTACTCGGATTTGCATCTCTCCTCATCTCACAAACGACTTCCCGGGCATATCAACAAAAACACACTTCAAGATTTCTGAAAGGTTTTCTCAGTTCCCCCTGTAATGTCCTCTGTGGCTCTTCTTACTTATTCATTTCAGTTTAGAAACTCTCCTTCTACGAACTTTCTCTTTTTTCAATAATTTTCTTGTATTTGCATCTCTCTTCATCTCATAAAAGACTCCTCGGATTTACATCTCTCCTCATCTCACAAACTACAATTGGGCATATCAACTGCAATAAAACCTTCAAGACTTCAAAGACTTCTGAAAGGTTTTCTCAGGTTTTCATTTTTCCCCACTGATCCTGTAATGCGTATTAGCTTGTTCTGATTTCCTCTTTCACATAAACGACACCTGTCGCGCGTGCTTTTTCGCACGTGCCATTGCCTATTTCACCACGGACGTGAAATTTGATTTTGGAGACTGGAGAGAGGAGCGAAGAAGAGGAAGAAGAAGGAGCTGAAAGCATGTTGGAGGGACTGAAATGGCGGATTAACGGATTGTTCAAAATAGCCGTTCGACGAAAACCGGCAATCTAGCTCTTCTCATTTCCTCTCCTTCTTTCCTCTGCATTCTCCGTTCAGAAATTTTTCATCCC
Source organism: Litsea cubeba (assembly GCA_012931725.1). Lineage (NCBI taxonomy): Eukaryota > Viridiplantae > Streptophyta > Magnoliopsida > Laurales > Lauraceae > Litsea > Litsea cubeba. Next base: position 18,341,370 of record CM022949.1, read on the forward strand.
CATTCACCTCAGTTGAGAAATTCTTCTTCTACAAATCTTCTCTTTCATCTTCCTCTTTTTTCAAGAATCTTCTTATATTTGCATTTCTCTATCGCCTCAGAAAAGACTACTCGGATTTGCATCTCTCCTCATCTCACAAACGACTTCCCGGGCATATCAACAGAAAACACACTTCAATATTTCTGAAAGGTTTTCTCAGTTCCCTCTGTAATCTCCTAGGTGGCTCTTCTTTCTCATTCATTTCAGTTCAGAAACTCTCCTTCTACGAACTTTCTCTTTTTTCAATAATTTTCTTGTATTCGCATCTCTCTTCATCTCATAAAAGGCTCCTCGGATTTACATCTCTCATCATCTCACAAACTACAACTGGGCATATCAACTGCAGTAAAACCTTCAAGACTTCAAAGACTTCTGAAAGGTTTTCTCAGGTTTTCATTTTTCCCCACTGACCCTGTAATGCGTATTAGCTTGTTCTGATTTCCTCTTTCACATAAACGACACCTGTCGCGCGTGCTTTTTCGCACGTGCCATTGCCTATTTCACCACGGACGTGAAATTTGATTTTGGAGACTGGAGAGAGGAGCTAAGAAGAGGAAGAAGAAGGAGCTGAAAGCATGTTGGAGGGACTGAAATGGCGGATTAACGGATTGTTCAAAATAGCCGTTCGACGAAAACCGGCAATCTAGCTCTTCTCATTTCCTCTCCTTCTTCCCTCTGCATTCTCCGTTCAGAAAATTTTCATCCCCATTCACCTCAGTTGAGAAATTCTTCTTCTACAAATCTTCTCTTTCATCTTCCTCTTTTTTCAAGAATCTTCTTATATTTGCATTTCTCTATCGCCTCAGAAAAGACTACTCGGATTTGCATCTCTCCTCATCTCACAAACGACTTCCCGGGCATATCAACAGAAAACACTCTTCAAGATTTCTGAAAGGTTTTCTCAGTTCCCTCTGTAATCTCCTCTGTGGCTCTTCTTACTCATTCATTTCAGTTCAGAAACTCTCCTTCTACGAACTTTCTCTTTTTTCAAGAATTTTCTTGTATTTGCATCTCTCTTCATCTCATAAAAGACTCCTCGGATTTACATCTCTCCTCATCTCACAAACTACAGCTGGGCATATCAACTGCAGTAAATCCTTCAAGACTTCAAAGACTTCTGAAAGGTTTTCTCAGGTTTTCACTTTTCCCCACTGATCCTCTAATGCGTATTAGCTTGTTCTGATTTCCTCTTTCACAGAAACGACACCTGTCCCGCGTGCTTTTTCGCACGTGCGATTGCCTATTTCACCACGGACGTGAAATTTGATTTTGGAGACTGGAGAGAGGAGCGAAGAAGAGGAAGAAGAAGGAGCTGAAAGCATGTTGGAGGGACTGAAATGGCGGATTAACGGCTTGTTCAAAATAGCCGTTCGACAAAAACCGGCAATCTAGCTCTTCTCATTTCCTCTCCTTCTTCCCTCTGCATTCTCCATTCAGAAAATTTTCATCCCCATTCACCTCAGTTGAGAAATACTTCTTCTACAAATGTTCTCTTTCATCTTCCTCTTTTTTCAAGAATTTTCTTATATTTGCATTTCTCTATCGCCTCAGAAAAGACTACTCAGATTTGCATCTCTCCTCATCTCACAAACGACTTCCCGGGCATATCAACAGAAAACACACTTCAAGATTTCTGAAAGGTTTTCTCAGTTTCCTCTGTAATCTCCTCTGTGGCTCTTCTTACTCATTCATTTCAGTTCAGAAACTCTCCTTCTACGAACTTTATCTTTTTTCAAGAATTTTCTTGTATTTGCATCTCTCTTCATCTCATAAAAGACTCCTCGGATTTGCATCTCTCCTCATCTCACAAACTACAACTGGGCACATCAACTGCAGTAAAACCTTCAAGACTTCAAAGACTTCTGAAAGGTTTTCTCAGGTTTTCACTTTTCCCCACTGATCCTCTAATGCGTATTAGCTTGTTCTGATTTCCTGTTTCACAGAAACGACACCTCTCGCGCGTGCTTTTTTGCACGTGCCATTGCCTATTTCGCCACGGACGTGAAATTTGATTTTGGAGACTGGAGAGAGGAGCGAAGAAGAGGAAGAAGAAGGAGCTGAAAGCATGTTGGAGGGACTGAAATGGCGGATTAACGGATTGTTCAAAATAGCCGTTCGACGAAAACCGGCAATCTAGGTCTTCTCATTTCCTCTCCTTCTTCCCTCTGCATTCTCCATTCAGAAAATTTTCATCCCCATTCACCTCAGTTGAGAAATACTTCTTCTACAAATGTTCTCTTTCATCTTCCTCTTTTTTCAAGAATTTTCTTATATTTGCATTTCTCTATCGCCTCAGAAAAGACTACTCAGATTTGCATCTCTCCTCATCTCACAAACGACTTCCCGGGCATATCAACAAAAACACACTTCAAGATTTCTGAAAGGTTTTCTCAGTTCCCCCTGTAATGTCCTCTGTGGCTCTTCTTACTTATTCATTTCAGTTCAGAAACTCTCCTTCTACGAACTTTCTCTTTTTTCAATAATTTTCTTGTATTTGCATCTCTCTTCATCTCATAAAAGACTCCTCGGATTTACATCTCTCCTCATCTCACAAACTACAATTGGGCATATCAACTGCAATAAAACCTTCAAGACTTCAAAGACTTCTGAAAGGTTTTCTCAGGTTTTCATTTTTCCCCACTGATCCTGTAATGCGTATTAACTTGTTCTGATTTCCTCTTTCACATAAACGACACCTGTCGCGCGTGCTTTTTCGCACGTGCCATTGCCTATTTCACCACGGACGTGAAATTTGATTTTGGAGACTGGAGAGAGGAGCGAAGAAGAGGAAGAAGAAGGAGCTGAAAGCATGTTGGAGGGACTGAAATGGCGGATTAACGGATTGTTCAAAATAGCCGTTCGACGAAAACCGGCAATCTAGCTCTTCTCATTTCCTCTCCTTCTTCCCTCTGCATTCGCCATTCATAAATTTTTCATCCCCATTCACCTCAGTTGAGAAATTCTTCTTCTACAAATCTTCTCTTTCATCTTCCTCTTTTTTCAAGAATCTTCTTATATTTGCATTTCTCTATCGCCTCAGAAAAGACTACTCGAATTTGCATCTCTCCTCATCTCACAAACGACTTCCCGGGCATATCAACAGAAAACACACTTCAAGATTTCTGAAAGGTTTTCTCAGATCCCTCTGTAATCTCCTCTGTGGCTCTTCTTACTCATTCATTTCAGTTCAGAAACTCTCCTTCTACGAACTTTATCTTTTTTCAAGAATTTTCTTGTATTTGCATCTCTCTTCATCTCATAAAAGACTCATCGGATTTACATCTCTCCTCATCTCACAAACTACAGCTGGGCATATCAACTGCAGTAAAACCTTCAAGACTTCAAAGACTTCTGAAAGGTTTTCTCAGGTTTTCACTTTTCCCCACTGATCCTCTAATGCGTATTAGCCTATTCTGATTTCCTGTTTCACAGAAACGACACCTGTCGTGCGTGCTTTTTTGCACGTGCCATTGCCTGTTTCACCACGGACGTGAAATTTGATTTTGGAGACTGGACAGATGAGCGAAGAAGAGGAAGAAGAAGGAGCTGAAAGCATGTTGGAGGGACTGAAATGGCGGATTAACGGATTGTTCAAAATAGCCGTTCGACGAAAACTGGCAATCTAGGTCTTCTCATTTCCTCTCCTTCTTCCCTCTGCATTCTCCGTTCAGAAATTTTTCATCCCCATTCACCTCAGTTGAGAAATTCTTCTTCTACAAATCTTCTCTTTCATCTTCCTCTTTTTTTAAGAATCTTCTTATATTTGCATTTCTCTATCGCCTCAGAAAGACTACTCGGATTTGCATATCTCCTCATCTCACAAACGACTTCCCGGGCATATCAACAGAAAACACACTTCAAGATTTTTGAAAGGTTTTCTCAGTTCCCTCTGTAATCTCCTCTGTGGCTCTTCTTACTCATTCACTTCAGTTCAGAAACTCTCCTTCTACGAACTTTCTCTTTTTTCAAGAATTTTCTTGTATTTGCATCTCTCTTCATCTCATAAAAGACTCCTCGGATTTACATCTCTCCTCATCTCACAAACTACAGCTGGGCATATCAACTGCAGTAAAACCTTCAAGACTTCTGAAAGGTTTTCTCAGGTTTTCACTTTTCCCCACTATAATCCCATCTCTTCTTCCTCATTCATTTCAGTTCATAAATTCTCCTTTTCCCATTTTTTTTTCATTTCAAATACTACCACTTCTTCTTGTTGCTTTTTTTGGGCTTCTTGGGACTATGAAGATTCCGGCGAGAATCAATAAACCTTCCCACTATTCCATCGTCGTGGGGCCACCTAAAATGCCGTCTTATCAGTGGAGTGGGTTGTTGGGTGTGTGTGAGTGTTTTTTAGTCTATGATTTTGTAGAAAAAGAATTTTTACTAATGCATTTAAATTTTCTTGCAGCATGGTTAACGTAGGATTATCTTGCAATATGGATAAAGTAGAATTAGGCAGTGCTATAGTGGGTTAGTATTTTTTAGTTTTACTAATAACTCTTTTCTTTTAGAATTCTGAAATGTTGACTTTATTAATTATTCTTAATTTTTTCTCTCAAACTGGAAATATTGTTTTGATCACAGGACTGGTGGTGCCAGAGTAATTAAGAATTTCCTCTCTCTTTCATGTTTCTTAATTAATTAATTTTTTATTGTTTGATGTTTTTTATGTGCTTTTGACGGATTTTTGTTCTTGATGTAAAGAATATTCAAGAAAAAAAAGGGAAGGAGTTCCACTTCTTCAGATTCTCACTACGGCTGCCTACCTGATGTCTGCATGGTGAGTCCGTATCTTAGTAATGAGGTGTAACTATTTTGATTTTGAGTAGTTTAGATTTTGCATTTTGTATATGGACCGTAGGGGGTGGGAGTGTGTGAGTGTTTTTTTTTTTTTTTAGTATCAAGTATGATGATGCCAAAATAGGTTTCCGACAACACCAGTCAAGTAATAAATGCTAAATGCAATAATGCAATAATTAAAGAAGAGAGAGAAGGGATTATAGTGGTTCGGTCAAAATGACCTACGTCCACTTCAGAAAGGCAGAGGTTGCCTGTGGTGTTTTACTTCCGCAATGAGTTGGGATTACAAGCTAGAGGAATACAAGAGTAGAAGGAAATAGGAAGATATCCGTCGTTTCCAAGTGCTGGTGGGGCTCCTCGATTTATAGTCTACCCTAATAGACGGGACGCTCCTCTGCAACGTTCGCACTTGGAGCCCTCGAACTGCCCTCGCGCTGGATGAGGCAGGTGAGATATTTCTCCGCAGGACCTGCTAGGAGCGGGACTGCTTCCGAAGCAACGTGGCTGCCCTGACTTGGTCTCTTCGTGGGCTTGGACCTGAGCTTCATCCTCTTGGGTTGGGTCATTTGGGCCCGACTCATCAAAGTATAAGATAAAAAAAACTTGCTAACCATTGAGCTACCAACCTCATCCGGCTCTAATATCATTTATAAGATTTCTAAGCCCACTTAGGACTGTATCATGACCCTAATAATTATTAGGAATGATAATGGGTCAAGTTTAAATGAGATCTAATTAGAAGTGGGTTTGGTTGTCACCCAAAGAAGAATTTTGGTTGTTTTATTTTTTTAAACATTCAAGTGTCAGGGGTTTATCCAAAGGAAAAAAATAATAATAATAAAATAAAAGTGTCAGGTACTGTAAAATCTTCACTACCAAAATATACAAATCTAAAAATATAGAAATCCAGTGTGGACTGGAGTAGTGGAGACGATTTCTCAGTCTACTATGAAAACTAGAGTAAGAAAGGAGGGGGAAAAGTAAAGTAGAGTACAACTCAGCTTTCCTTGATGGCAGGAGAGGGTTGGAAGCATTCCAGACAGTATATCCGGCAGTCTGGATTCCTGGTAATTCCTGTGAAGAATGCTTCGTTTGGTTGGAAATTAGCCGGGACAAAACGTGAGATTTTCGAATGCCAGGAGGGGTATTGCTGAGATTTCCAATTTGGGTAGGAATTCTCAGCCATTCCGGCGAAAAGAGAGATTTCCCAACGGTCGGCTAGGGATTCAGATTCAAACCGGTTTTCCCTTATTTTTTTTTGTCATGGTAAGCATTTTCCCCCTTCTTCTCTTCCCTCTTTTTCTCTGATTTTTGCAGCATTTGGTGTTTTTGTTGTTGGTAGGATTGACATGGAAATAGATGAAGTGGGTTAATTTGCATGGTCTTTTGTGCTTCTCTCTGTTGCTTATTCAATTGCAAAAATTGTTTTTTTTTTTTTTTTCAATGTTGATGTTTTATACGGTTAGGAGAGGGATGGTTGGGTGGTGATTTGGAAGAGAGTTAAAGTGTGAAACTTGGAGAGAGAGAGAGAGAGAGAGAGAGAGAGAGAGAGAGAGAGAGAGAGAGAGAGAGAGAGAGAGAGAGGGAGGGTGCAGAGGGTGAAGTGTGGATGGACTCGGGTTGTGTTTGGGACCTTGGGTCGAGTTCTGTGAATGGGTTCTGTGAGTGGTGCAGTGGAGGGATGGCTTGTTTGGATTGATGAAGAACAGAGGTGCTGGTTGCTGTATGAAAGATGGAGAAGCCAGAGGCTTGAAATGTTAAGATGTTGGGACAGATTGAGTGCAGCGGTCTTAGGATGATGGTTGGTTGCTGTTTGTGATGTAAAAAGAAGTGGGTTAGTTGCAGTTTGTGATGGAAAAATGTGGTGTTTGGTTAGCAGGTTGTGTTGGAAAGAGAGATGTAAATGGGCTGATGAGTGGAGATGGTGTTCTCTCGTTGGTAGCTGGATTGATTAGGGAATAGATGGAAGAACATCCAATATTTGGATCAGAACCATGTAGACTTTTTGATAGATGAAATGGATTTTTGTTTACAGAAATGGTTGCTTTTTTTTTTTTTTCCATAATTGATGCATATGGTGTTCTGTTCCATATTTGATGCTCTCCAGTATCCATGTTTGATGTTGCAACTCCATTTTTCTCATTTCTACGCAACGGGATTACAAAAACCCAAAACATAATTTTCCAAAAAGAAAAAGAAAAAGAAAAGATAAACCCTTTTTGTTGTATTTTTTCCACTTCTCTTGAAGTACTTGGGGCTAGTACGGTGAAACAATTCATTTTTTAACATCTATTCCTTTTGTTTTATTATTATTATTTTTTTGTCATGGGAGGGTTCCCACTCCTTTGGGCTGAACTAATTCCTCCGGGCCATAGGGAAGCCGGATAGATACCCATGTGGCCCCAAGATGGTAGCACTAATGGACTCAACCTTCGATTATTGAAGAATGAGGAACCGGTGGTCGATACCAAGACCTCCGGCTCCGGAAGAGCGAGGAACCACTCGCCGAACCCTTTGTTTTATTTGCTTTGGTTGAACTTCTTCTCAAATGGGTTTATGGGTTGGATGGGTTGGCATTCAAGGTTTAGTACACATGAAAGGCCTACAACAGTTGTTGAGGGGTCAAGGTGGGGGAAGTGGACATATGGGTCATGTTGGTTAGTACCCATGTTGATTGCCATTCAACTCCTGATTGTGAAGTTTTTTATTGGTACACATGAAATCGGTGTGTGATTCATTTTCCTGTTTGTAGAAGTTATGTCATTGATAGTTTCTGCTCAAATCTGTTTTTAAGGCTGGGTACTTGTCTTGTTTTCAGTTGTCTCATTTGACTCTTGTAGATCCATCATGGGGGCCCGCATATAAAACCCGTGGCACTAAAAATCAACATGGAATGGAGACAAACCTTATCCCAATCTGTCTCAAATCCACTATTAGATTTATCACATCAAATCCTAGAATTAATATCGACAAATAGAAAGAAGTGAAATCACTTGATCAAATCAAATGATCAGTCTAAGTTTAATTAGGATGAAATAATTATCAGTGAAAACACACTGTAAATTTTAGTTTTAGCCGTTTGGATTTTCTAGATGAGCCCTAGTGATTGATATATAGTTGAGAGTCTAGACAAAAATATACCTTTCAAACCAATAACATACCAAATCTTATTTAACCCGCTAACCCGACCTGAAACCAGCTCCTATTTGATCTTCATTATTTGGCCCTCAATGTTCGGGTTGGTTATGGGGCAAGAAAACTTGGAACTTCATTTTAACAGGTTGGGTTTTGATCAACTTGCATAACCCGCATAACCGTAGTTTTTAAAATCGGAATCATATAGTAAATCATTTGCGAATCGTAGGATTTTTTTCTATTTTTCTAATAAGAAAATTATAAATCAACAGAAAAAAGTAATTAATCATAACCATCCATTTTCCCATTTATAAGAGTATAAATATAATAACAAGCAAGTGAATCATACAATCATATCAAGAATATCATGGCATATATTAATATATAATATATATATGAAATAAATAATGTGTAAATAGTTGAATAAGTTTACAGTATAAATATATACTTTTTATTATCTTTAAACCAAAAGAAAAAAATAAAAATAAAATCCAAACCATCAATCTTACACAGTAGGATATCTCTTTTTTTTTTTTGAATGATGAATTGTATTAATCAAAGCAAAACAGTACAAAAGATATATACTGAAGAGCAAAGAAAGATACGGAGGGAAGAAAGAAACCATCCAAAAAGCAAAAAAGGAGAGACAGAGTCTCCTAAACAGGTCAAAGGCCCCCAAAAAAATAGGCAAGAGAATTAACATGATACTACTTCCCTCCAATTAGACAACAGTAGCTCGATAGGCATTCCCCAAAATTCGGGCAACACAGACACCCAGGACGCAGCCAAAAATCTAGCTTTCGAAGCAACAGTAGCAGAGGGAGAAGAACAACCTTCAAAGCATCGCCTATTTCTCTCCTTCCAAATTGACCAAATGTTTGCAACAAAAGACGAACGCCAGAGAAGTCTACCTTTTTTAGACTGAAATCCAAATTTCCAAGCAAGAAAAAGCTCTGATATGGATCTAGGGAAGACCCAACTACATCCAAAGCAATCTAAGGTAGATGTCCAAATGGCATGAGCGAAACTGCACTTGAGCAAAAGATGATCCACAGACTCCTCCTCCGATAGACATAAAGGACAAGCGTTAATTAAAATCACCCCGCGGCGACGAAGATTGTCCATAGTGAGAATGCTGCCTTGTAGAGCTAACCAACCAAACGCCAAGACTCTAGGAGGAGCCTTGGTCTTCCAAAGGTAGTCAAACCAATTATGAGGGTTATGAATGTTTGACAGCACCCCGAAGAATGAAGAAACAGAAAACACACCATCTTTGGAGGCAGCCCACACTCTTTTATCATCCCCTTGAGCAGGTATAGAAATCTGACCAAGCTTGTCAAGGAGAATCATAAGATTTTGTTCTTCCGACTCAGTTAAATCTCTTCTGAAAATTGGACCCCAAAGAACCCTGTCCGCAGCCCTATCCATATAATCAAGAACCTTTGCGTGTCTGTTCCTAACGCATCTGTACAGGTCCGGAAATTGTACCGCTACGGGAGTATCGCCCACCCAAACATCATGCCAGAAGAGGATGTCTTCACCCGTCCCAACCTGATAACTGATTTGTGCATTGAAAGAATCCTTAATGTCCACGATATCTTTCCACCAACTTGAGCATCTGTGGGACGGTCCAGTAATGTCCCAACCATTCCGTCTCACCCCATATTTGGACAAAATAATATGTCTCCACAAACTATCTGACTGGTCTCCAATTCTCCACAACCATTTCCCTAGAAGGGCGCGATTCATAATCTTAAGAGATCTGAAGCCAAGCCCTCCCTCTCTTTTAGATCTACAGACTTTATTCCACATAACCAGATGATACTTTTTCTTAGTACCTTTGCCTTGCCAAAGAAAATTCCGCTGTAGCTTCTCAATTCGATTAACGATTGACACCGGGCATTTGAACATGGATAGGAAGTATGTTGGAAGGTTAGAGAGTGCCGATTGAATCAAGGTAATTCTTCCCCCAAAAGATAAGTATTTAGCCTTCCAAGTAGCCAACTTCTGCTCTACTCTCTCCACCACCGGATTCAAACTTTCTTTGGTAGGCTTCCCAAGGCAAAGGGGCAACCCAAGGTAGGTGGTCGGAAAGGACCCTACCTTGCATCCCATTATGTTCGCTAAGATCTCCACCAGACGCTCGTCCGCCTCAATGCCTAAAAGAGCACTTTTAGAGAAATTAACTTTAAGGCCCGAGACCGCTTCGAAACACCAGTAGGATATCTCTTGAAGTTAAGAAAGTGTTCATGAAGAAAAAAACCAAAATAGCTTAAAAAAAAGATGAATATATAGGTAAGCACCATACGTAGAATATTGCTTTAGTTAAATGCATGCTCTTTATTCATCTTTGAAGATCTTATCAAAGCCGCAAAAAATTCGTAGGAGGTTTCGTTAACTACTAAATAACCTTTTAAAAATAAAAGAGCTAAAAGATAGAAAGAATAAAAAAGGTAAAAGATTATTAATATTAACTTATTGGTTGTAGCTATTCTCGCTTAGCATAATTGCTTGAGTCGTAAAATTCGATGAAATGAGTATTGAATCGTAGGATTCACACCTAAATCTTGAGATTCATTTATAAATGAGATTCGTTAAATAGATACGAATTGTTTTTCTTAAGATTTGGAATACGAATCGAGATTCATGATACGAATAGTAGGAATCTGACAACTATGCGCATAACCATTCAAAATGGATTGGGTTAGGATTGCCCTGTACATCTAAACCCTTTTAAATAATTTTGTAGTCCATGTTTGGGTATATAGAATAGTTTATTTTATGTGGATTAATCTGATTTTTGTTGGACTCTTTTTTTTTGGCTTGACAATGTAACTTAAAGATAATCTTAATATTTAAAATGGACTGGGCTAGCTTTTACTTGTTGGATTCGATTGGGATCCTAAGCTACATCTAAATCCTTTTAAATAATTTTGTTGTTTCATATTCTGGTACCTAGAATAGTTCATTTTATGTTGATTAACCTGATATTTTGCGGGGCTTTTTCTTTTTTGGGTTTCCAATGGAACTTAAACATAGCCTTAATATTTAAAATGGACTGGGCTCGGGATCAAGCTTTTACGTGTTGGGTTCGATCGTAATGAGTTAAATGGGCTCGCCCGCATTGGATGCAGTTATGCCGGTTGGGTCTGGTTGATCTACATCAGGTGCGGTTAGGGATGACTTGGTTTATTTTGAAAACGGGTCGAGTATGAGTTGGCTTCCAACCTATAGATACCCTTGGTCAACCTAACTCGTTTTGACCAAACTTGATCCATCTGTCGCTCCAACTAATGACACCTTCTAGGCAGGGATGCTCATGGGCTGGGACAGCCCGATCCCGATCCAAGCCCAACCCGCTTTGGGCAGGGCTTGGATATGTAATTAGGGCCCGTTTAATAATTGGGCTAGGCTTGGATTAAGATAGAAAGCCCAAAGCCCGGTCTGGCCCGGTCCATGTAAGAAACGCATGTGTAATTTAATTTAATTAGTCCAAACAATTGCTCAAGTTCCCACAAAGTTTATAAAAAGCCAGGTTCGGCTCGGCCCGATTGATTAAATGGGAGGCTCAGGCCGGGCTTTCTAGAGTCGGGCTGGGCCTGAACTGGTCATGCCTTAGCCCGGCCTGGCCCGGCCCATCAACACCCCTACCTCTAGGATATTTAATTGGTTGTTTTAATAATGGAAAATCCTCTAATAAAAAAACCCTATCTTCAGGTTTTCTTATTTTATTTTATTTTTCCATATACAAGCCAAATTAGTCCAACCCTTTTACACATGCACTCTTAAGTAGCATCGCTGAAGTTATCCATGGTAAATCGAATCCTTACTCTTAATTGGACATTGATCTGATAATTTCTATATATGAGGGTTTATCAGGTGAGCATGGTGCACACCTCGCTGTGGGGCCCACTGGGTCTCCACTTTGGGATGGGACCGAGGGGATTACAAGATCTGGGTCAGCCCTGCACGTATATGAATGTGGAGGCTCACACCAGCTTTCTAACCCCTTGATCAAAGGCCCACAAATTTCATCCTTTAAAATACATGCACACTAATGTTGTAGTCATTTAGATGGGTGCCAAAAAATGGGATTGGTGACTATCCAATGTGGTTGTTTTGGATGGGTGATCAAGTGGGCCCCACTATCAGTGTGCACAAAAATGAGGTATACAGACAAATGATCCTAAACGTACACCTCGTACCATAATACAATACAATGTTAGCATGTTGGGCCCACTTATTACCAATCTGAATCGTACACACACAGAGCACCCCCTGTATAACATCAGATCCCATGGGTTTGTCCCCATCCAAATGCACTAGACCGTTGGATGAAGGGTCAATTTTTTTCAATAGAAAGTCGTTAAACTTGTGGGCCATGAATCAAGGGGTTACAAGCATGATATTGACCTCTTTTTTTATATATGGGGCCTACCTAATCTCATGATCAGTGGGGCCCCATCCAGCTACCTCATGTCGTACTAGGGTACATACACCTCGCACCCAACCAGGGTCATATATATATGGGAAATATTCACGTCAGATCCACTGTGAGGCTCACTTGCTGGGCCAAATGGAGATGCATGGGGCGAGGGAGATTGAAAGATAAAGATCCTTTTAGAGCGGCCTTATCAGTTGGGGTGAGTCCCATGTGACTATACCTTGAGGCTGGGGACAGTTTGCTGATATAGAATTTCACTTCCAAACTCTGATAGGACAGTTGAAGAAAAGTTCATGCAAAGACTCACATGATGTGCACACAAATGGCATATGGAAGTTAAGTGAACCCTAATCAATCGAGCCTGTTGAGATCTTGGAGTTTTTCCAATGTAATTATGGCCACAAAGGTGATGCAGCGTAGACCTCATGGCCACATGTGTAGGGCCCACTTAGATTTAGGACTTATTTAATTGTTATTACTTAATGAGTTGTATTTAGGATGAGGTTTCCTATTTATTTAGTTTCCTAGTTTAATTAGGTTTCTTAGAGCTTAAGTCTTCTTTTACTATTTATATGGCATTGTACAAGTTTATTCTCAGAGTTGATTAATGAAATTGGGTTCTCCCATTGAGGTGCATCCTCGTTTATTGTCTCTTCAGAGATTGATTGTGTCTTAGGACACGTGCTTCGGCACCCATTGTGCTTTTAGCACTTCCCACGCAAGCCCTAACCCTAGGGCCTGCATCAATTGGTATGAGAGCCCAACGATCCCCGCTCATTGGCGTGTTACCCCTATCCCCACTCAGAAAACCCAGACCCCTCCTTCTTCCTCCAACTCCCGTAACCCATACTACTCCCTGTCGAACCCACCTACTACCCAGATCCATCGTACCCCCTTCCGCAGGTTCCCTGTGACCATTCACCCACCACCGAAACCCAAATCCACCGCCTGCCATCATCCTTCACAACCCGAGCCCCATTCCACTGCGGAACCCAATTCCAATTCCAATTAGAGCCGCCACCCCAGCCCTATCACAACCCCAGCCACATCGCCACCATTAGATTCCAGCCCCATCGTCATCGGCTCCAGTCCCATAACCCCACCCGCTGTCTAGCCCCTTCTTCAAAAACTCATCTCCGTCACTGAACCCACAGCCGAGCCGAACCCAACCCTTTCCCTTCTTCGGCCAGATCCCAAATTTCACAACCCATCTCCATCTCCCTGAACTGAACACACACAGAACCTCTTCCCCGAACCCTTTTTTCTAGCCCCTTCCCGGATCCAGACTCTCCCACCGAAGCCCAAAGTCCACCGCCTGCCATTCCACCGAAATCCCCAACCCAGCCCAAAACCGCAGAATCTCCAAACCATTCCACCGGAATCCCCGAACCCCAGTCCCATTGCCCGCCTTCCTTCAGCAAAACCCTACCCCTTGTCGTCCGAAACACCCAAAGCCCAAACAAAAAAAAAAAAGACGAAGAGAAGAAAAGAAAAGACGAAGAGGGAAGAGAAAAGCATACCGTGCACCAGGGTAACCAGCAGCATCGCCGAATCCCATCTTCATCAGCCTCGTCGTCGTCGTCGTCATCGTCATCGTCATCGTCATCGTCATCGTCATCGTCATCGTGAGCTTCGACCACCATCTTTGAAGTCGCCTGAGCCAGTCGCCAGAGCCCCAACTCTTCAACCTCATCAGGGACAAAAAGAGACCCATTTCTTGCTTCCGCTGTATCAAGTCCAAGGGCACCCACGTGTCTAGCCACACATGACATGAGCCAAGGCAATATTTTGGGCCTGGTTTTCTATTTTGGGTCGTCAGGTCTACCATTTGAAGGATACAAATCTGTTTGAAGCCCAGTCAAGTCGGGCCTGATTGCCAGTTCGGGTCAGGTAGATTTTGGGCCTTGGCAGTTCCGACCCGATTGCACAAGTTCCATTGTTCAAGCGGTGACATCCGTTGAGTCCGATCAACGGCAGATTTCGCTTGATCAACGGTTAAAACTTCTTTTCGCGATATCTGAGTCATCGACCGTCAGATTTTCGATCCGTTTTCACCAACGTGATCGTGGAAGTTAGATTTACACATCTGCCAAGATGGCATTGCAATTTCTTGAAATAAATAGCATGCTTACAGAAATCAACAAAAGGGCTACAAGGATGACATATGCAATCAGATATGGGCAAAGATATTATGCAAATAAAGACTACTTTGAGCAGTATATTACTTTGACACAAGGAAATTTGTCTGTCATGGAATATGCCGATGAATTTGAAAGGCTACATTATTTATGTGAATTAGGAGATACACTTGATTTCAATCACTTTCTCAAAGGTTTGAGACCAAGTATATTGAAGAAAGTTGAGGAGGCATGCAACGATATGTATGAAGCATTTTGGGAAGCAATTCGTGTGGAGCGGATGCTTAAAAGATCTCATCTAAGGAAAGTTGCTCCTCAAGAAGAAAAGTCGCCACATGTCACAGACCGTGTTGAGGAACCAGTGCCAACGGATTTACAGCCCGAGCTGCCAGAGTTAGACACCGACGATTCCATATCTACAGTTGGCCTTGAAGTTTTTTCTATGAGTACTGATCATCCGGACGTGCACACACCATGTGATGAAGCGCAAGTTGTTGATATTCCTCACATAAGCTCTCAAATTGATTTTGTCTTTATGGATCAACAATGGCAATCGGGA
The DNA here is from genome assembly GCA_012931725.1 of Litsea cubeba. NCBI lineage: Eukaryota > Viridiplantae > Streptophyta > Magnoliopsida > Laurales > Lauraceae > Litsea > Litsea cubeba. The sequence continues at coordinate 18,356,485 of CM022949.1, forward strand.
GATCAAGAACGGCTAGTCAGATATTGTGATTTGATGGTGCAGATTCTACAAGTAAATCATCCCACAGTTCAATTGCATATCAACACAAATTTCACCCATCAAAAGCAGTTATGCATGAAGCCGTATATGGAAGCTGCAAATGGACCAACGAATCGAACGTTCGTCAGATTGATCTTTGATCCAGGTGGACATTTTCCGAACTCGAGGTCGAGTTCTTTTTCAAGTGGGGGAGAATGATGCAGCGTAGACCTCATGGCCACATGTGTAGGGCCCACTTAGATTTAGGACTTATTTAATTGTTATTACTTAATGAGTTGTATTTAGGATGAGGTTTCCTATTTATTTAGTTTCCTAGTTTAATTAGGTTTCTTAGAGCTTAAGTCTTCTTTTACTATTTATATGGCATTGTACAAGTTTATTCTCAGAGTTGATTAATGAAATTGGGTTCTCCCATTGAGGTGCGTCCTCGTTTATTGTCTCTTCGGAGATTGATTGTGTCTTAGGACACGTGCTTCGGCACCCATTGTGCTTTTAGCACTTCCCACGCAAGCCCTAACCCTAGGGACTGCATCAAAAGGTGGCCCAGGTAAATGGGTTGCTTAGAGTGGATCGCTCTAGGTAAGTTTAAGATGTGCAGGGTATTCATTGCAGGATATTCATCCAATGGGTCTAGAAGGATGAGTATATGGGTGGATGTTGGCATCCATCCATTTGTAGCCAATACAATAGGTCGTTGGTTGATATATCGTCTAGTGGGTCCCATATGGATGGTTGAATATAGTGCATTCAATGTAGATAATGTGAGATGGGTATATATGGGTTGACAAATAGGTTATGTAAATCATCAAAAAGGGTACATGGGCTAGTGAGGTACACCTAGGATAATGAATTTAGGGGCAGATTTGGTTGTCGGTTGATCAAATTCTGGTTTCTAGTATTTTAACACATAGAAAGTGAAGTATCAGAAATGATACGACATGATATGTTGTCTATTTTGAAATATATGGGCATCATAGGTTGGTGTATTAAATATTCTTTAGTAGAAGCCATTTTCTTAAATTTCAATTGTGTAAAGATATCATCTTTGCATTTGATCACACTTGATTCATGATCACAAAATTATATACTCCACATGTGTAAAGCATCTGATTCATCTACTTCTTCTTACTGGCTGTGTAGGTATGGTTTGCCATGGGTGTCAAAAGATAATATGTTGTTGTGCATGAATGTATCGTGCTCTATTATTGGAGCTTGTTACATCATAGAATCTATCCTAAGGCAGTCGATGAAAGTCAAGTGGGCATTGTTCTGCTCAATGACTGTTATGATTACACTTGCCTGCATTTCTATGGCTCGATATGAAGGCGAAAGAAGAGCCACATTTTGTGCATGGGCATCGGGTGCATCAATAATCATCGTGAATCTGTTTCCAATTAAAGACATGGTAAGTCCTTTTTGAGTTTAAAGGCACTTAGCCACTTACTACTCTTGATGCAGACTATTTAATTTTCATGGATTTGAAAATCAAGAATTTAGGTATAATGGGTTTTAACAAAGGGCTATTAAAACTTAAAAGAGGTTCGGGGTGAAATGATACAAGTTCATGTATATGGACCCTGGCTTTCCTTATCTTCCTTTGGATTTAGTTATTTTTTTCCAATCTAAAGTGATTTCTTTTTGTTCAAATGTGGGGGTGCTAATGGGGTGATTATTTGATGGCTGGACTTCACCTTTGTTTTTCCATTTTGAACCACTTTTAGATACATTTCTTAAAACTACCAAGAATTTAATTCCATGAAACAAATGGACCATAGGCTTTCTTCTCAGGGCCGTCTCAAGACAATATGTGGCCCGAGGCAAAAGTATAAACGAGGCCCCTAACTTCTATGTGTGACACTGACGTGAGAAAACCCTCATCCCAAAAGAGCACGCGCAGTCCAAATATCCAATCCAAGCAGAAAATGCAGCCCTCAATTTAAATCCTTCAGCTAAATAAAATAACCGAAAAGAGCATAAAATCATTAATGGTGATGACAAAAACTGCTGAATTATCAGAGTAATGGTTAACAATGAGAGGTCAAGAGTTATCCATATACAATTCTTTTAGGGGTTGTTTGGTTGAGAGCATTTACGTATGTAAATAACTCATATGTGAATTATTTATACACCTTCATGTTTAATTAAGGTCATTTATGCATCACGTGTGAAATCTTGATGTGTAAAAAGGTATTATTTTCGTACTCAGATTTAATTTTCACATGTGAGGGGATGGTAGAATGAATCGCATGTGATTTGCACATGAAATAAAACCACATCAAACGGCGGACGGTGCAGAACAAGTGACGTTCCGTCACAACAGTGCATGAGTTCGAAACCCATCTTCCTTTTTTTTTTTTTTTTTTATTACGCATATCAACATATGTGGTTTTCGTTGGCAAACATGCCCTGTTTTCATTTTCTTTTCATTTTTTTTTTGAAAGAGCTTTATTATCATGTTAATGTTACCAATCCAACAGGCCTTTAGACATTAGATTATGATTTTTGGGAATGTGTTTTTATTTAATTAATTATGTTTAATTGCAAATCAAGCATGATTAGTTGTTAATTATTGTTGATTAATGTGTTAGATTAATTATATGATAAGATAATATGGAATTATTGGTATCAATGAATTTCTGGAATTGTGTTGAACATTTCTTATTTTGGAGCCATATTGATTTGAAATGCCATTTTATGAAAAAAAGAGTATTTTCTATATAAAAAAAGACTTATTTGTAATTCTGATTTTATGAAAATTTTCCAATGATGGAATTTTTGGATGATTTCAGTTTCATTAGAAAACGGGTCAAATTGTGATCAATTTTCTCTTCTAGCTCGGGTTCATTTGAATTCATTTCAGATGATTCCCGGTGAGATTTGATACCTTTAAAAACGGACTTATTTTAGAATAGTAACCTTAGTGTGCTTCTGTTTCATTTATCTTCTCTGGTTCTGGTTTTGGAGTTTGGGAATTGGGATTCGACTTTGGAAGTGGGGACTGGGAAGAAAACCCAACTAAGCCACCCAGGCCTACAAAATTGGGAGGCCCCCTCATGGTGAGGCCCCCACCACTTGCTTCACCTGCCTATATGGTGAGCCGGCCCTGTTTCTTCTTAACGTCGTCTTCTTCGAAAACATTTTTATTGAAAATGTAGTCACTCCTAAATTGCAAACTCTGACTTTGATATTTTGTGTGGTCCAACAATTTTCCAAGTAGGTTTAATCTTCTCCGTGTATTTTTGGTGGGTAAGCTTCTATTTGCAAAAGAAAAAAAAAAAAAAAACCGAAGCTATTGTTGGACTAGTATAAATTAATGCCTCGTAACTTTCTTTTCAATGTTTGTTCTATAGTCTTTAATTTTTGGTCTAATCATTAAGAGTTCATGTAGCATTTGCAATTATTTTTAAGATTTTATTATTTATTAAAATTATAGTACTTTTTGGTCGCACTGCATTTACTAAATGATTGATGTTTCCGATTATTAGAGGAAAAACTAAATTTCTTCCGAGTCTTTAATTTTATAATATTTTCTAATAATAAGAGTTGTTGTACCTTTTATGGGCCATGTAGTGAGGACAATTCTTGACCTAAATCCTAACCTAAAACCAATTGTTAAATGAGGGTTTACGTTGACCCTTTCAATTTCCAGTTTGGATTCAGTGACTTCTTTACCTAGTTGATAAATGTGTTTGATTTAGTGTCAAATCCGTGCTTACTATTTGGCTTGTCAACTCAGCCCAAATCTTTCATGTTATAAGAGTTGTTGTACCTTTTATGGGCCATGTAGAGAGGACAATTCTTGACCTAAATCCTAACCTAAAACCAATTGTTAAATGAGGGTTTACGTTGACCCTTTCAATTTCCAGTTTGGATTCAGTGACTTCTTTACCTAGTTGATAAATGTGTTTGATTTAGTGTCAAATCCGTGCTTACTATTTGGCTTGTCAACTCAGCCCAAAATTTATAGGCTCCAATCTATACACAACATATTTGTCAATTTGAACCTAAGCTAGAAGTTAAAACGTGTCATTTTAACCCATAATTAACAATTCAAGTTCGGGTTGGTGGGTTGAATACTAAGAAAGAATCAATTGAAACCTAAAAGAATCAATTGAAGCCTAAGTCATTTTAAATAGGTAAAAAATACTAAACTAAACTCTACCAATAAATAAAATAGATCAAGACTTGATTTTGGGTTGGATTGGAAAGTTGAATCAGAAATCATCACCCCTAATCAGCCATCAAGACATTTGTAATGCCTATGATTGGAACATGTGATTTCAAAACTAAAAAATACAAAGAACTTAGTTTTTTTTATCAGCTTTCCAAGTTTTCTATTAATTGTTTGAAAAATGTAGGTGCATATTGCAAGGAAGAGTAAGTCATTGGACGATATGCCATTGCACACCAGTATTTTTGGACTATTGAGTGCCATTCCCTGGGTTGTATACGGAATGAGAAAGAAGGATCTATCCACTTCGGTAAGTATACGAAATTGATGGTTTTTTTTCTTTTTTTTGTAGAGTAAGTACTCACACACACTCACACTGTTAAGTTTGGAAAAACTTCTGCACAGCTCAATATTGATTGCTTCATTAAGTAAGTTATTTATACAATTTTTGCAACTAAACATCCCAGGTTTTTCAGATATAATCCTATCTTTTGTTAAGTAAGCTAAAATAGTGAAATTAGTTTACAACAGTAACATGGACTTTTTTTTTTCGTTGGTGCCATATCTCGAACCCATGACCTAATAGTATATACCATAGGTTTCAACCATCTTGACAAGCTAGTCAGGGGGTGAAATCTATCAAAGGCTGTAGGTTAGGTTGTGATTTAGCAACTATGAGTACATGATCGATTACTTTACTGTTCATCAAACATACAAAGTACCACTTGATAAGTTGTAATACTATATATATTTTTATTTTTTATTTTTGGCTAAAAGCTTGCAGCCCACCCCCGCACCCCGTTATATCCACCCCTGAATCTCTCCCACGTCACTTTTGGCCCGGATTTAGAACTAACCTATTGCCCGCAGCCGCAAGTGCAAGGATTTCTCTTTTTTGGTTTTTTTTTTATTCTTTTTGAGTTTTTTATATATATATATATATATACCCCTCTACTAGAATTTTTAACTATTTATAAATAGGCGCATGTTGTTTTAGTATTTATAAATAGGCTCCTCCTTTTCCATTTCAATACCTTCTGTATCCCTAGAAATATGAAAATAAGCAACCACTATGAGGTTTGTGTTGATTTTTTTTTTTATAAAAATAGCAGATTTGCCCTTACATTCATTAAACAAAAATGAATGTCATTATTTAAAAAAATATTATTTTTCTAGTTACAATGCTTTCTCTTTCTCAATTACTCTCTCTTGCATATAAAGTCTATCATGTAGTTTAAAACTTTCATAATTTAACGGTGGGTTGTGCATGGAATGGATCAATTATAACCAATTATAAGTACATGCGTTGATTATCATTATCATCGATTTGGGTTTAATGAAATGGGAAATGTATTTATAAAATTAGATTTTTGTAGGGTTATTCTCCATTAAGTGTACTATAGTAACCGTTAATATTAAAAGCTTCGAGAAAAATAACTCTAACATTTTGAAATTATGCATATAGGGGATAAAGAGATGGGCAGAAGTGTCATTTCACTCTAAAAACTTATGGTTGTTGAAATGCTACTGATTTTGGAGATATGGAAGATATTAAAATAATAAAAAATATATATATTTGTAAATACTAAAACCATAGGGGCATATTTACAAATTCTACAAACCTTAGCGAGGTACATGCAAAAAACTCTTTTTTTTTTTTCACCCGCTCTCCCTCAAATTATCGGTGAAGCCGTGAAGACTCTCTAAAAACTTTTCTTTCCTTTGCCAAAGCAACATATCCCATAAACCTCACACCATTTTATTCTTTTACAAATCATACTAGCAACAAAGGTTGGGCAAAAAAACAGTCTCCTGAAGCTGTCGTTCTAACAATTACATTTAAACCTTATTTCCGGTTTTATCCATAACCTAATGAATTAGCCACAACAAACTCATAAAACCTTACACAAAGTTCTTTGAGGAAAGTGGTTCAAACAATTTGCATTTACCTTTAGAAAACTTCAATGGATTCCCTAGATATTTTTCATTATCTTCATATTTATTGTTCCATATTTACTACACCATTAGATGTGTTGTGTTTTTCAGGATGTAGATCACACACTTTTGGGGTGCTCATGGGCCGGACAATGCTGGCCACCCAGTAAATCCTGCTTCGGGCTTGGTTGGACCTTATGTTTTAGGATTTGGTTTTTGGGGGATCTAAAATTTCTGTTTGTTGATATTAAGGTCGGGCTTGGCTAAAGGGATAAATAGCCGGATCCTGACTCGGCCCAGCCAGAATAAATACTGCTTGTAATTTAGTGACAGATTTGTCCAAGTGATACAAAGCCCGACCCAGCCCACCCAGCCCAATTGACTAATTGGGCGGTGGATCTCAGGATACACACATACTGCCCCTGATGGTTTTGGCCCGGATATGGGCCTATGCTTCTAAAGTTGGGCACCACCTAGATATCTCCTTTGGTGTGGCCCAACCCACCCCATGATCTCCCCTAGGTCTAGAAGACAGCATCATGACATCTATTTCATTGTGAATCTCATGCTCAAGGTAACTAAACCGGACAATCATTTTATATCATAATAAAACAAGGGCCTTTGAAGTGCAAGAAAGTTCATCGCCCAACTATATATCCAACAACCTGTTTTTTGTTTTTCAATTTTTAATCACTTATTTTCACGGTGGTTGGAACTCTTTCCATGGGCCTATTATGAAGAGGAACCCAAACATGGTTGGTAGTCTCTCAATGTCTGTGATAGTGGCAGTTTAAATATCATTTTTCAGATATCCTCATTGCTAGTGGTGTGTGGCAATGGAGATCAGATCGGGTTCGTTTCGGATTGAAAATTATATACAACTAGTGCAGGTTGAACTTGGACCTGACTCATTTATTGGTTGGGTTAAAAATGTCAACCGTACTTAATTTAAAAGTGGTCAATGCAAGTGGGCAATGTATAAATTTAAATTAAGTTGGCGGGTCAAATAGTAAAAATGGATTGAACTCATCTATTACCTGGGTCATAAATATCACCCGGCCCCTATGTCTGCAACCTTTCCTCAAAAATAAAATTGTCAACAGAACACTCAATTATTGGGTCAGGTCAGTGTCTTTATAATGACCAATATACCAGGTAACCAAATGGGTTGGAATTGCACAAGCTTTGAGTCAACGTGATTGTTGCCATTTGTAATGTGATATGATAAAATTTCCTGGTACCATCAATGGTTACAAGTTTTCTACAATAAAAAGAAATAGAGAGCGACTTCAAAAGGATAATATAATCTAATTTATATTAGTAGATGAATGATCTGACAGAAGATAACAAACATTAAAAAGAGAAATACATTCTGATAGAACATATATATGTCTGATCACGTTTCTATAAGCTTTTATTGCAAAAAATGTGAAAGTGATAACCATAAAAAAAAATCTAAACAACTTGCGCACAGACAGTCAAGGAAGGTTGGTCCCAAAGGTCTTGAGTTACCATCCACAAATTATATTTCAGGTTAAGTGTTGCCCACCTTCAATGGGCCTCAATCTAACAGTATTATATGGTTGTATGAAAAGTTGATTGAGTCTCAATTGCCAGTCGGTTTGTATAAGCACAAACCTAATATTATTAATAAATCAATGCTGATGATGATACAAAGAGAGAATGACTGCCCCTTTTTTACGGTATGATATTGAATCTTTTCACTCACTCACACTCTCTCAATACCTTCTTGGCTCCTTCCAAAGAATCCCCCTAAAACCATACCCTTAACTTTATTTGGTTCATAAGACTCCCATGTATCTTTTAAGAATTCAAACACTGCATTCTTTACTCTTCACTAGGGCTGCTCATGGACTGGTTCGCCCCAAAGTTTGCTAAGGAGGGTGCTCATGGATTGGCTCAGCCAACTTTGGGCCGAGCATGGGCATTAAGTTTTAGTGCTTGGGTCAAACATAAATCTAAAATTTGGGTCTGTTCAATAATTGATATGGGCTTGAATTAAGTAACAGAAAGCCCGAAAGCACGACCCATCTTGACTCAAAGAAAGAGAAACACCCATATAAGGTTTTAGGGTTTCCAAGGATATTAGTGCATTCCTAATCGTAGATATATTATAAGGGGGAGTATTCCTATGCATCTATCTCTCACCATAGGGTGAGGGACACTCCCCTTTTTGGGAAGTTTCAAGTATATAGGGAGTATTCATTTCCAAAAAAGGGAGTGTCCCTCACTCTAAGGTGAGAGATAGATGCACTTGAATATTTCTCTATTATAAGTTGTTAGCTATCTCACATATATTTATATGCTTTGTATATACCCCCTGCCTAGATGACTCACAAAAATGAGACTAGAAAGTTCAAAGGTGCTTTATATTTAAATTTAAGATCTTTCATCAAAGTCTGATTCCATCCGTGTTATAGTTGGTTACATAAATTTTATTTCTCCATTCCCATCTCATGTCATTTTTATTGTTAGTATAAATTGGGCTTGACGCCATGGACAAAATGAGTAGGGTTGGGCCAACATGTTTGAGGTAGCTTGGGCCGGGCTAGGCACTTGTCCCCATGTTAGTTTGGGATAGATATGGGCCTCTATTTCTGAAGTCGAGTTGGGCCTCGGTACGACTCAGTCTGACCAGCCAAGACACCCTTACTCTTTACAATGGATGACCATCAAATTTCATTGAAGTCAGGGTACTTAATGGTGTATTGTAGATTTTCACCTTAATCCAATTTTCTATTTTCTTTTACCTTCGATTAGCTCTTGTGCACTTAAATAGAAGTCAATATCCTGATAAATTCTGAAAACCCATCATGCAAGAGGCAAATGAATCTTCTCTAGGCCAAGCCCAGTAACTAAGAAATAATCGAAAACTAAGCTCCTATTTGATTGCAAAGAATTGAATCCTTTGGACTTCATGGTAAGATGGGTTCAACGGAAAAGTATTAAGAAGAGAAGGGTGAAAGATATAAGGCTTCTTTTTTAAGGTTTGACTTACGGGGAATTCACTTTCTATTAGAGGGAAGATTGTTTGATGTACATCATGTTTTAGATTTTATCAAAACACAGTCAATGGCTGAAGGCCCAGATCAATCACCAAGTACTGATCTCAGGGACTCAGATCACAATCCATCTAATCCATCCCATTGCAGAAGGTTGCCCCAGGCCCACCTACACCACAAGCACCAATTCTGAGATTTTCTGTGTGGGCTTTACAGTGAGTCTACAGTGAATTACTTCCCAGCATAGACACTAGTGCTAGGGTGTGAGAGCATGCGAGCGAGATCTGTAATAACAACAAACAAGCAGTCATTTAAGCATATTCTTCGCTCCTCTCCTCGAATCGGAACCTGCAAAGCAAAAGAGGCGTCTTTTCTCCTGTTCGGACTTCGGTCTTTCCTTCTCTCCATAGCAGCAGAAGTAAAGAGCAGCACCAAATGCTTTGCGAATGGGAAAAATCGAAGGGCAGGGACGGAATCAGAGGACCCAAGAGCAGGTTTCAAGATCCTCATTGAATTGCGGCTGTTTCACAACTGGGATTAGAAGAATCGCCAAAGCTTTCTCCTTTCGATGTCTTCTCTTCTTGATTCTCGGTGCTGGTGTTTCCCTTTCCGCTATCCTCTGGCTCCCGCCCTTTCGCACTATGCATTCTGGGTTCGACGCCACAGATGCGGACAAGCTTGGGGGTGAGGTTTTTTTTTTTTTTTTTTTTCTTTTCTTGATCTGTATGAGGCAATGGGTGTGTGTTTTTTCTATCTGTTATTGGATTTTGGACATGGGTTTTTTCATGATTTGTGTTGTTATGATGCTTTCTGATTGGGTTTTGAGAAATATTGCTTGATCGTGGGTTTTCATGTTTGGAGAGTTTTCTGATAAGGGTTTTTGCAAAAGAGATGTGTTGCCTTAGAAGACTTTTGGGTATGTCGATAACAATTTTGATCACGCTGTTGTTTATAGACATGGTGTTCTGAGTCTTAGGTTTGTTAATAGGAAATGATTTCAATTTTATTGCGATTAGGGTTCGTGTTGAAAATCAGCGGTTCTCTGGAATCTGGGGCTTTCTTCCACCTCACTTCAATAGAATTGTCTTGGTGTTTCTTCTTCCGATATTGCGATTAAGGTCCGTTTTGAGATTTGGGTGGAAAGATTTCATTCAATTCATTGTTCAAGTCCACCCAAAATGGAACCTAATCCATCTGTTATTGTCTTTAAAACTGTTTGGGACATGCTTATCTTTTGGATTTTGAAAATAACAGGAGTGGTGTATTTCTGGCCCAATTCATGAGTGGTGTTTTATAATTCAGCAAGCAATCTGTTCTGCTTATATGGAATCTATGTAGCATGAATGTTTAACATTTCCATTGGTGATTCAAACTTCGAAGTTGGAGCATATTAGTCTAGTAATGGATTATCGCATGAGCTTCAAATCCTCATTGCCTAGATTCCTTATCTGTTCATGGGGTCAAGGCTCCCATTCATCAAGTTTGGCTATGATGCCCATGAACAATGTTAAACCAAGAAGAACATGAAAATTAATGATACTAATGCATTTCCGGATAATCGAGGGAATCATCAATGAGTTTTATCTTGACTCTTGAGGTAATCAGGATTTGATAATGTTTTATATTATCAAATATTTAAGGGATTTCTTTTTCATTTTTTTTTATTGTGACACTGGACCTGCTTCTTTCCAGCTCTGGTTCAAGCAAGTTTCACACTGCAAAAACCAGTTTCAATGCTTGTTGCACATACAGCAAGGCTAGAGCAAGAAATCTTCGATGAAATAGAAATACCAAATACAAAGGTCCTCTCCCAAACTTCCAAAGATGTTTTTTTACGTGATCTATTTTTATAGTGAATTTGGCTGACTAAATCATACCTTCTCAACAGGTTTCTATTATCTCTATGCGCCCTTTATCTACCTCCAATTTGACTCATGTAGTCTTTGGTGTTCTTCCTGACCCAAGCAATGCTCCTATTGCTTTATTGCCCTTAAGTATACTGAGATCTTCTTTGATAGAACTGGTTCTTCAGCAGTTAAATCTGACTTTGACACAATCAATTTTCGGGCAACCTTCTTCCTTCGAGGTTTTGAAGTTCCCAGGGGGGTTAACGTTGATACCAGGGCAGCCTCCTCCTATATGGCAGATACCCCAAATCCTGTTCAACTTCACACTTAACAACTCCATTTCTCAGATACATGAAAATGCTGACCGCTTGAAGGTCCAACTGAAACATGGGTTGCAGCTGAGATCTTATGAGGTAATATCCTACTTTCATTTATCTGCAGGCAAGAGGATGAGTCTAGTGTGCATTGTGTACCATCTAATAAAATTCATAGTTTTCTGACTTAATAAATTGACTACGAACCAGCCAGTCCCATTCTGGTTAACTGGGTTGGGTTGAACTTATTGCATGTGATTTATAGTTGAAACCCGGTTGACCCACCTAGTTGTCCCACATCCTGGTTGGACTTTTCCTGGTTTGGCAGAGTTAGCTGGGTCATTGTCAGGCATTTTAAATGAGTAAGATTTTTAGAAATTAAAATATCCTTAAATCATCATCTGCTATAACCAAGTCCTGCAATGCGGGGCAAGTCTTAAAATTTAATCAAATGAAACTTCAAAAATGGAAATTACAATTTGTAGATTTTTCTCTTCATATTTTTAATATTTTAACCATTAAAAAACTATAAATGTTAAAATTTTAATAGAATATATCTGGTTGAATGAACTGATAGGGCACCTTATGGATTTCACAATGGTAAAATCTTGCAGCAACTGGTTGTCTGTAACTAGGGTTGTAAACGGGTCGGTTCCGGTCCGGGTCCAGGGTGGAACCGGAACCGGAACCGTTTTCTAAGAAGGGGAACCGGAACCGGAACCGGAACCGTTAAGAATAATGGGAACCAGAACCGGAACCGGAACCGTTTGTGAGGCGGGTCTGGTTCCGGTTCCGGGTCTAGACTAATACCTGTATTTTACTTTAAAAAAATTATGTTTTTTTCACATTTCAATTGGATCACGTACCTACAAATACTAATGTGACATTTTGTCTATCAATAACAGACACTTTTAACCAAAAACTCAGAAATCACATCCAAACAGGCAATGAGATGTAGAAAAGTAGAAAACCCTAATGTAGAAAAGTAGAAAAGTAAAAAGGGTTCTATTCTCACATAATAAAGTAACCTTATGTTAGTATATATTGGGTCGGGTCTCGGGTCCACGGGTCTGAGCCACTGTGGATCCGGAACCGGAACCGTTTAGGTATCGGTTCCAAAAAAAAGATCCGGAACCGGAACCATTTTCTTATCGGGACCAAAATAAGGACCCAGACCCGGATCCTAACGGGTCGGAACCTTCGGGTAATCGGAGAATCGGGTACCCATTTACAACCCTATCTGTAACTGTTCAATGGCTCTTATTGGTTCTGCTGTAGTGGATGATAGGGTACATGGTTATGAAGTTATCTCAGGAGCGATGATTAGCCTTTGGCTTATCCAAGAGTCCGCTAAATATGTTAAGCATGATCTGCTGTGCTCACTGATTAAAAAAAATAAAACTAAGGTTCATAGGGTTCATATCAACAGCATTGGTTCTTGCCCTGGGTCTATGCATATTACATATTGTACCCTAAAGGTACACCAATATACTTAATTTTTTCTTCTCTTGCAGAGCATTTATGTCGAGGTGACGAATTTGGATGGTTCGACAGTGTCTCCACCTGTTGTCATTCAGGCTTCAGTTGTATCAGGTTTCGGGGCCTTGTCCATGCAAAGATTGAAGCAGTTGGCTGAGGTGATAGCAAGTTCTCATATGAAGAACCTTGGCCTGGATCACTCTGTTTTTGGTAAAGTAAAGCAGATCCAGTTATCAGCATATCTACAAGATTCACTTGTTCCATCTCCATCTCCATCTCCATCTCCATCTCCATCTCCATCTCCATCTCCATTTCCATTCCCATCAAAGGTATCTCCTGTGTCTCAAAGTCCTACTACCCCTTCTTATGCTCCTGATCCCTCAACTGACTACCATCACCTGTCACCCTGTTTCTACTCTGAACCATCTTCCCCAACTTCTAAAAAAGGGCCTCACCTCTCTATACCTCCTGATTTGGAATCCCCTGCACCTTCAGTACACCGTTCTCCTAGACATAGTCCTTTTGTAGGTCCTGCAATTTCACCAAATCAACCCCCAACAGCTCATTCTGGACCACCTTCTCCAGACTTTTCTCATCATGATATCTTTCCTCCACACAGTCAGCCCATGAGTCCTTCCTCACTTTTGGACCCTAATATATCTCCTTCACCTGCAATGTTCCTTGGGCCCAATGCGCACCAAGATCAGAAAAATGGTAAAGTGCCGGCGTCTTCACTTTCAGATTCATCCCAAGTTTCACCATCTCTATCATGTGAGTCACTACTTCATCACTTCTATTTTACCTTCTATATGTTATTACATTTCTCAAAAAGAGAGCATCTTTGTTCTGATTCACCTCTTTTCCTTTAGTTTGTATATTGTGCATGCTCTGTACGATGAGATACGATTATATTATGCATGCTTTACCATGGATACAGCAGGGACATGGACTTTACACATTATAATAGATTGGATATAACACGATATGGATGCATCACCTATTCTGAAGTATCTAACAATCATAGGTTCAGTTGGATGATGCCATTGGCTCTAAAGATGCAATGGTTCTCAGACCCTGAAGTAACCTGAATTGTATTGTGGGTTGTAATGCATGAGTTTTAACAACCTAGTCTTTTAGATGCAATCAAGGTCTAATTGTTAAAATCCTAGAATTTGGGATACAAATCCTATGATTGCATCAAATGCAAGGGAGAAAGATTTCATAATACAATGAATCCCATGTACAAGTAAATATTGAGGTTACCATTCACACAAGAAGAGGTGATCTTAAGGTTCAGGTGTGAATCCTGCTATTCTATACTTTTTTTAGCTGACAATTCTCAACTAGTCTATCTGGGAATAGCAATGGCCGGATGACTATTTTTTAGAAAGGCCTTTTTTTGTACTATTTTTTTTTCTTTTTCTTTTATGGTGTTCCTATTTTTAAGAGGTTATCAAGTTAACAATTCGGAAGATTAGGGAGGTTTTGGAGAGAAACAAGGAATAGGCATGCAACTGGACTCCGGAGTGCTCAACTATAAGATGCTTTTATTTATATTTTAGTGTATTTTTTTTTGTTTGTTTTCATTTTTTCATGAATTGCTTCTTTTAGTTTGGGCAACACGTACTAATGATGTGATATTCATGACTTACATTTTTTTTGGATTTTAAGTAAAGTAAAACTGCAACTAATTTATTTTTCCTAACAATGTTAAATATATTCGACCTTCACATTTATTATATGACAGTGATATATTTAAGTGATGTTTTTCATATAATTATGTCATAATTTTTTTTCAAAAAATAAAAAAATCATAAGATTCACGAAATCACAATTCGATTAAACTGCTTGAACGATATGTGAATAATTTTGATTTTCAGAACTATGGCTCTCATTTTCAAAAATAAAAATAAAAAGAAAAAGAGAACTATGGCTCAAGGTTTATCTAGAGAAAGGCTATGTTGGTTTCTGCAGTAATTTAATTAGTTCAAGGTGATTTGGGAAGAGAGTTAACGATAAACTATTTAGGATGCTAGATTATGTTTACATGGCATGGGTAGTATGGTTTCTCTTTTTCCTTTTTCTTTCTTCTTTTGGCTCTAACAGCTTCTGTTTAGGATTTTAGATTATGTTGTACATGGACAGTGATGGCTAGCAATAGTATGGTGTCCGGACTGGGCGAAACCGCTCGATTTCACTCGTGCACTATAGAGTCATCCTTCCCTGATGTTGGTCTTGCTTTAGACCAAGAATCATGCCAAGGCTATACAATCACAGATGAAGAAGAGATGACACTTAGAGAAATCAGGGAACTCATATTGCTTTCTTAACCTTGCTTGCTTACAAATGAATGGAATCTTCCCCTATTATAGTTGTACTTTGTACTATGAATGGCTAGGAATAGGCTGCATTTCCCGCATCCAACTATTGAGAAACTTCTAGATACTTCTCTAAGAAGCTTACCGTATTCCTACAATTATCCTCACTTTTTAAGAATACACCACAAATCTCATACTTATTTTCACAATGTACAAGAATATTGAATAATTTCACACAATTCTAGACTATCCTAGAGTCTTAAGTCCTGAATCTACCAGACTTTATAGCGGTCCTTCAATACTTGTACGGCCGCGATCTATGATGCTTAGATATAGCAGGGATACGCAATGGATATGACAGGGACAAGGATTTTATATATAGAAAGTGAAGTATCAGGTATATACGACATGATACATTGTCTTTTTCGAAGTTTCGAGTATCATAGGTTGTGATGCCCTTTTGACTTTAAGAAGCCTTAAGCCATGTTAGATGGCATCTCATTGCCTCGCATATGTGCCATCAGCATGTGACAGTGTGCTTTAGAATTCATTAGATCTTTTTTCTGGTGCAGTTTTATGAAGTTTTTTCCTGCCTCTATTTTTCTCTTCTAGTAGTAGTAGTAGGAAAAAAAATGTTGTTATAGCTACTTTATGTTGATGGTCGGTGACTAAAATATAAATCTCCTATTGATCTGCTTTTGCTTTTGGTGCAGGTCTTTTGCATGGTGGGGTATGGCTAATTGGGATGCTGGGATTTGTGATTCCTTATCTTCTATGTGGGCCATACTGATCAGTCTCCCACCCCACTCAGACAAATAGAATCTAGCATTCATTCATTTGTCCTATGTTTTTGAAGTCGTCCTTCATCTGTGCATAGCTGAATGGCCCATCGCCAGCAAACACAATTTTGCTATCATTAGCCTAACAATGGCAAAGTCTATGGCATGGATGGTATAGGTTCCTAAAGAAAGAAGAACAGGGGGGGCTCACAGTCAAAGTGTTTATATGGGAGGATGTTTACCGGTCAAAGCCACAAAAGGTGGCAGGCCGTTGTCATCTCACAGAAAACTGAAAATAATCTTTTAAAGGGAAATTGTCAATAATCATTTTTATCTTTCTTTCTTCCTGTTATCTTTACTAGATGTACTGAAAATGACATGTTTCTTTCTGTCATGTGTGGGCTACCCTAACCTGAGTGCAGCAAACGTTGGCCTGGATTTGGGGTGGCCTGTAAACTGAGCCCAAATCTCTGTTTCAATTATTAATTGGTTCGGTTACAGCCTATGTTTTTTTTGGCATATATATATATATATATATATCAAAGGCACAGCCTGATATATAAAGCCATGGGTGTGTTTATATTTTTAGTTGACTATATATTGGCCTATGCGTGAGTTTCAGGCCCATGGGATGATCTGGGCTTGAGAATTATTCCCATGCCTATTGGCTAACTTTTGGCACAACTTCTATCACATGAAAGCAGTAGTCATAAGCAACAAACGTTCCCTTTCTTTTCTTTATTGTTGTGAGAAAGTGGTGCAATGGAAGATACCTGCGATCTACGGTCTAGATGCAACATGTATGAACACATTCAATCAATCCACACACACAAGAGGCTACGTTCACAGGAGGAGATAGGAAGTATATCACTATTCACTACTACGGAGGTACACTACATATGAAATTATCTCAGTCCCTACTCCCTAATCCCACAGTACTCCAGCAGCTCAATACTCTCATCTCTCCGTGGTGCAGGGAACACCAGCCTTGCAGAGAGATTACCTTGTATATCTCTTCCTCTCTCTTTCTTCCACACTTCTCAACCCTCTAGCCTCCATCAGAATGGGAGGGCTTCCTGTTGCCCATGCTTTCACAGCTTTGTACCATGTGTGCTGTCAGCTGGCCTATGTTGCTGGTCAATGGGGAAGGTCAACAATGACGGCTTCCATTGAGCGATCATGCTAACATTTATATATTTGGAAACGGCTCCTATTGAGCCATCATGCTAACATTTATATATTTGGAAAATCTGAACCCAACGACGCAAATGGAAGGTTGAACTATGTTTTAGAATCCATTGAATCTGCCATGCCGATTAACAAGCTGAGCTTCAGTGAGCCGAGCGGACTTCGGCTTGACTTGGCCTATGAAATAAATCCACCCAATTGGAGCCCATTTGGGTTGAGAAAATTAACTTGTGAGCCAGCTTAGGTTCTTTGCCAGCTTACTGAACCCAATACAGTTGAGGGTTTATAATACCTCGCATCCCAATTTGGCATATTTGAACAGTTCAGATCATGAACTGCACTAACTACATTTCCTTCACGAAAACAATCCCAATTATCTCGAACCATCTCTACCAGAGATAGATTTTATAGGAAGGAGAAATTGGGGGTAAGGGTCGCCCAAATTTCACCCTCAGAGTCTGATCAGAGATTGTTATTCACTCAATTTTGAAGAGTTGAATTGTAATGACTTTTTAAGTGTATTTATTTTTCAAAGGTTGTGTACATATATACATAGTACGAAAGGAAAATAGGTACTTGAACCTGAGTAACGGTTTCTTATCTGCGGAAAGCAATCAAATTTCAATGATACATTATAATAGGGGTATAAAAAATAAATCGAAAAACCGTCTAACCGGCTTAACCCACGGTTACACGGTTCAGTTTTGGTTATTAAAATTGAAAAACCGTGCTTCACGGTTTGATTACGGTTTTCAGTCTTAACTCACAGTTATTAATCGAACTAGACCGTAAAATACGGCTCGATTAACCGTTTTTCCAAAACACCGAACCATTACACTAATAAAAAAACTAATGAGCCTAAATGTATTGCATGATAGATATTTTGTAGTATCATTTTAGAATGTTTTGTAGTATCATTTTAGACTTTTAGTTGTGTTTATATTTGTGAGAAATGATAGTGTTGTTCTGCACGCAGAGTCAAAGGATAAAGATAGATTTTTTTTAACTAACAATTAAAGAGGGCAGCATAAAAAAAACCAGTATCACTGCAAAACCGAACCGAGCCGAACCGAACTAATTGAACTAGGCGGCTCGGATCGGTTTTATGTAGATCAGTTCGGTCAACGGTTTGAAAATAATAGAAATCGCCTTACATTGATCGATTATCGGTTTGAATCTAAGGTTAACCGCCTAAACCAAACCGGCCGTATGTATTAACTTGAGTATGAGTTTTGATTATTTTAGCCTTAGGAGAAGCGCTTGTATGTTCTACTTGCATGTTACATGTTTGATGAAAGTTTTACAAGAAGTGTGCATTATTTGGTTTTTAGTAGCGCTGCCTAGGGGTTTGGTCTGATCTAAGAGAAAGTGAACTATGAAGATGCCCATCTCAATTAGTTCAAAATTGGGGCTACATTCCACTCGAACCCATCTTGTTGCCAAAAAAAGAAAAAAGAAACTAGTTCTTATTGTGTTAAATTCATTGGTCTGGATCAAGGAATGTAGTCTAGTCCATGTTTTATATAGAGAAATAGGTACATGCCTGGCCATTTTGTTGGTATATTTTACCAGAAGATTTAAGCTGCTTCAGCTCATTAGTTCATTGGCTTGAAAAGTTGGGCGAATCTGGCTCGGTCCATTCAATCACGTGACCAGATGATGAATGGAAAGACTTCATCCATCATTTGATGTATGCTTCCTTAGTTGAAATGAATTATGGAATATATTTTAGTGTTCATTATAGCTTCTTCTCGTTCCATTTGATGGACCGAGTTTGAATAGTGATTTTTTTTTGTGAAAAAAAATAAAATAATAATAAAAAACCGTACCATTCGGTTCGATTTGAGCATATGGGCAGTACGGTTCGGTTTGAGAAAATAGAAAACCGATTGATTCAGTTTGGTTGAAGGTTTCCCCTCTAAAAAGATCTGAGCCGCCCATGTGCACCCCTATAATTAAATTTAACAGAATCGTCTAATACTATTAACCGTGGTTCGGTTTTTTAAGATATAATTACGGTTATAATTTTAAAAAACCAAAAATCATAAAATATGGTTTATAATTTTATTAATGATTTTCCCAAAACAATCAGTTAACCCGCCAATAATCCCCTACATTCTAATAAGAAGTTATTTCCATCACTATTTGGGTTAGACAACCAGATAAGGATCTACACGGGAAGGTTTAGAAGCCCACATGCACAAATAGCCATGCCAGAGTACATTAATCACCATCATCGTGATTCCAATTGGTTTAGGCCCAACTCAACTTTTTCCCATTTTTTTTCACTCGAGTCAAGTTACACTGTTACACTGTTACAGTTTGTCACCTCGTCATCATTCATCATTTTAGCTGTATCCCAAATGTAGCAAATGAAAATTTGGGTTGCCCAAGCCCAAAAGCCTACTTGTCAGTGAAGGTATAACTAACGATACCTTTTCTGTCCAACTAACTGTAAGAACCATGTCGCACACTTCACTCTCACTCCTCTTTCTGTTCCTAATCACATCATCACCATCTGCAATTACACCTACCAAATCACAGCAACAGCAACAAGACTCTCCAATCTCCCGCTTCCAGCAATACCTTCAAATCAGGACCGATCATCCGAACCCAGATTACACGTCAGCCATCTCCTTCCTCACCACCCAAGCCCTCTCCATCGGTCTCAAAGCCCTAACCCTAGAATTCACCCCCTCGAAGCCCGTCCTCCTCCTCACGTGGCCCGGCCGCGACCCCTCCCTCCCCTCCCTCCTCCTCAACTCCCACCTCGACAGCGTCCCCGCCGAGCCCTCCAAGTGGTCCCACCCACCCTTCTCCGCCCACCTCGACTCCGACGGCCGGATCTTCGCCCGTGGGGCCCAGGACGACAAGTGCATCGGAATTCAGTACCTCGAGGCCCTCCGCAACCTCCGCTCCTCCTCCTCCTTCTCCCCGCTCCGCACCATCCACGTCTCCTTCGTCCCTGATGAGGAGATTGGCGGCGCCGATGGCGCTGAGAAGTTTGCTGAGTCTGAGGAGTTTGAGAAGCTTAATGTTGGGTTTGTGCTTGATGAAGGGCAGGCGTCGATGAATGATGAGTTTCGGGTTTTCTATGCGGATCGGTCGCCGTGGCGGCTTGTGGTTAGGGCTTTTGGAATGCCTGGGCATGGGTCGAGGATGTTTGATAATTCGGCAATGGAGAATTTGATGAAGAGCATGGAGGTGATGGCAAGGTACAGGGAGAGTCAGTTTGATTTTGTTAAGGCTGGGGTTGCGGCGAATTCGGAGGTTATATCCGTGAATCCGGTGTATCTGAAATCTGGGATACCTTCCCCCACTGTGAGCTAATCTCTTATTCCTTTTCATGGTTGTTCAGTTAGAATGTCATTTTTTTTTTTAAATTTTATATCAATCAATTTCATTGTTGAAAACTGATTGGAAGTAGATTACACATAAAATGTAGCTCATGGCTCAAAAATCAAAATCACCCAGTCTGCAGTTTTTGGAATTCATGCTGCTGAGATGAATAGGATTTAGTTGGGTGTGAGCCATTGAAAACTTGAAAATTTCCCTTTCTTTAGAGCTCTAATCTAATAGTTATGGTGATTTTAGACTTGACAAATTCAAAAGAGCAATCTTCTTGATGTTTATGTATGCCACGTGTCATCAAAGAGTGTTCCCATTGGCATTCCTCCAGTAATTAGTCTTTTGAGCATTTTGATTGTGGATACTGTCATACAAACATTGTTTATGGCTGTTTGCATCGCCATATGGAAATGAGGTTTTTTTTTTAAATTTTTTTTTTTTATAATGTTTGGCTCTTTAGCTAGCTTAAAGTTCTCATGGAACCCACCTGTTACCAAATTAAAGTGAACAATAAGTTCTTTTTTTTTTTTTTTTTTTTTTTTTGGGGGGGGGGGGGGGGGGGGGGCTCTGCCTCCTTTCAATTGGGGTTGGGTCGATTTGACCGTCTCTTGAGTCCTAATTCGGTTTTTTTTATATTATTATTGATTTTTAAAAATCTGGGGACTGTGCTGTAGTGAAGATTGGATGAGTACATGCAGACATGCGAACCCTGGAGACAGTGTAGACCATATCACTGCAGAACGCTTGTACATAAATGCTCTTGACCGTTAAGTTATAGTTCTCCACATACCTGTTCTTTTAATTGGGGCATGATAGACCTTTTGGGAAAAAAAGAAAAAAATCGGGAGATTTCTGAACTGTCTAATAAGCATGAATTGAAGACATGAAAGCATTGACCTTCAGAAAAATGGCTGTTTTGAACATCAATTGTGGTGCAACAAATGACCTCCGCAAATATCCATAACTAGAAGAAGCCATGTAGCCTGTGTATTTAACTTGCTCTTTTGTTTACAGCCTCATAATTGGTCAATGGAATCTGGAAGGGTGTTTCCCTCATAAATTCTTTTTGAAGCATGGGGATAGATGAAAGGTACTCCTGCAAGAGATGAATTTTTTGCTTGGATGGCTGTCAACCAAAAAACTATTTTTTGTTTTTGTGGTTTTGGTTATATTCATGGTAGTGGCCGAGATATTCGTGACGTTGGAAGAACCATATGTATTTTCATTTTATGGGGATTGTAAGGGTGTGGAACCACTTCATTGAGCCCTTCAGGGTAATTTTGGTTCTTTGTAACTCCCATTTTGGGGGTGATAGGGCTAGATTGTTGGTTCTTTTGGGCTGAAAGGAAAAACCATAAAAATGAATGATTTTGCAAGAAGCTTGAGGAATTTTATTTTATTTGGTAGTAGGTGTTGGTTTTCCATGTCATCTTTCATGATATTAGAGTGGTTGATCGTGACCTAAGTGGATATGTGAATCAATAAGATATGTCATGAATCATTGATGATTGATGGAAAATGTATCATCATGAGATGAAGTCTTCGATTAGGCAGAGGCACTAAGCATCTTGCTCTCATGAACTGTATGCATTTCATTGGTGACTTTCAAAAGATACTTCATCAATATCACAGGAAGAGAAAACTGCTAGATCTATAAACATGACATTCCATATTCTCATTTATCTTTCCAATTCTTACTGGCTCATATGTGCCAGTCATTCATCATATCATTTAAATATTTTTTTGCGAATGTGACGTCAATTATTTGGTACCACCTGATATTTTCTTTGTAAATAAGTCTTCATGGGTGCAATTCTGTCAAACCGAACATTTTCTGATGATAACTGAAAATTAATTTATCCAGGGTTTTGTGATGAATGTGCAACCTTCAGAAGCAGAGGCAGGGTTTGATGTCCGGCTTCCTCCTACTGCAGACCCTGATCTGGTGAAGAAAAGGATCTCAGAAGAATGGGCACCAGCTACAAGGAACATGACTTTCCAGGTCAGAGATTAGTGGTTGTTTATGATGTTATCTTCACAAATGTTGTTTTATGCTACCCCCTGACATGATTCAAGTTTGAAAATCAACCCAACTAAACTTTCATGGGAAAAAAAAACTTATGAGGCGTGTAGTGTGGCCTGTACTGTGGCACCAATCTCTCCTTTCCCAGTGGTTGCGATCCTAATTATAAACAATTGTGGGCACATTATCTGACCAGACCATCTGCCATTTGTTCAACTGGGCCTCACAATACAAACTCACACCATATCAGGGCTGTGGGCTCGCATTGCATTGTCAACTTAACATGCTGTGCTTGGTTGGACTTTTAAATCTTCCCTTTTTACATTTAAATATATGCTAATTCTTCTGGGTTATTATTCGTTTTGCAGCTAATTCAGAGAGGACCCATCAGGGACAACATGGGACGCCCTCTAATGACACCAACCAACAGCTCCAACCCATGGTGGTCAGTTTTTGAGCAAGGTGTAATTGCGTCTGGAGGGAAGCTTGCTAATCCTGAGATCTTGGCTTCCACAACTGATGCTCGATTCATGAGACAAAGAGGCATTCCTACTCTCGGTTTTTCACCAATGGCAAATACTCCCATCCTACTTCATGAGCATAATGAGGTTTGATGGTTTTAATGATATCTTGCCTAACCTTTTGGATTTGTAGTATTCCTTCCTTCTACTCTTCCTCCAGTGATATTTTACTTCCTGTGCAGTTCCTGAAGGACACAGTCTTCTTGAGGGGGATAAAAGTGTATGAATCAGTGATCAGTGCCTTGAGTTCCTTTTCAGGAGATTCTTCACTATAGTTTCCATCACAAGTTACAAGTGCTTTGATGATTGGTATGTAATTTTCCTAGTAACAATCATATCTGAAATTCCGTAGGAACAAACCGAACAATCATATCAAAATGTAGCATTATTTCCATGTTTGGTTCCTTTTGTAACTTCACTGGTCCAGTTTGAATGCTTTATGCAGGAGCATGCTTGGAAATTATTCTGTGTGTAGCTGGTTTTAGTTAATTCAGGGAACTTTCAGGCCAATGCAGTTAAAATTCAGAAAGTGTCTACTGTCTAAGTAATGTAATTTATGCAAATAACTTGGTGATTGATGCATATAGTTCTTCCTTCTTGTTTAAAAAAAAAAAATTCTCAATATCTCATATTACTTTCAAAGCAGAACTTGAGGTACACGTGAAAAACATAATTGGAAAGAAAAGGTCTGGTAGCTGTCACATTTTATTTTATTTTTTTGGTATCTAACACTCAATTCACATATCACATAATCCTGTTGAAAAAAAAAATATTCCCATTGCACGGCATTATATATAAGATTTAGGGTCCAAACCATTTTCCAGGCATGCATTCTTGTGTATGTCATGCACCAAAGGCACCATTTAGATGTTCCTACTCAACAATTGGACTTTTGATTATGAATGAAAGCGTACGAAACGATCAAGCAAAAGTGTATATTCAATGGAAAACCTTTGGATTACACTCAAAAGGTCCAACCTTGAATTGTAAAACAGAAAAATGGCTAGAAAAAGAAATCTCGAAGTGAATTCCTCTGCATGGAAAAGAAGGGGACTTAAGTTTCATCTTCTTAGATGGGATGGTGTTTCATCTTCTTAGATGGGATGATTGCACTGGACTGGCAACATTAAAGAGGCTTAGAAAAAGGTAGAGATCTGGTGCAGGACGAGCCAGGCCCAGTTCCACTGGGACAGACCCATAACTTATGGCTTAGTCTAGCTAGCCCAAGCCCATTGGGATAGTCCACGACTCCAATGGGATCAGTTGGCTGTTTTGTTGTGGAGTTTTGAATTAATTAGGACTAGCTTGAGCACCTATGCTTAAAGCACAGACATTTGTTATAGTAGCCTTGATTAAGGTCAAAACCTTAAAGATGTAATTAGTTTTATGAATTAAACATTATTTAAATTTTATTGGTGTCAATGTTTAAACGTTAAAAAATAAAAGGTAATAAAAAATATAAAAGTTTATGAGAAGTAAGAAATTAATATAAATTTTAACTACATATCAAGTAATTTGGTTTTTCTTTTATTTACGATCAAGTATTTTAAGCATGATCAATCTTACTGGTCTAAATTCAATTGGAGTGACATAATGAGATTTATTAAGTATAAGCCTAAAAAAAAAGCCCCATTTACAAATTGAGAAAAAATAAAATATAAAGTGAGATTATTTTGGGTGAAGGAAAAGTTATATAAATGTAGAGAGTATATTATCATAATTTTTAATTGTCGAGTGAAATGGACATGACATGACGTTCTCTCTTATCGAGAAAGAAGAATCTCTCTTGTAGGTATATTTTGATCAACGAGATTATAAATTAAATGAGGCAATTATGTTAATAATATTTAAAAATAAAAAATGACTACAATCACCCTTAAATGATTTAACAATTAAAAAAATTTAGGATTAAAGAAATTTGAAATTTAGAGGTTAAGTTTGAAATTGGAAGGGTTAGAATTGAAGTTGATTCGGTAACAACTTTAATATATAATACAATAATGGTTGGGAAGATAATGGTCACAACATTCACATTTATAAAAAAAAATTATTAATTTGAAGGTAAAAAATATAGTGGTCAATCCAATTGTAATAAATGCATTAAACAAAATATCAAGTTTTAAACTCAATTGAGTCATACGCAATAAATTGGCCCAAGATGAATCTCCAGACCTAATAAAGAATTACCGAGGTCATTATAAACTTATAAATATAAAAAAAAAATTACGTTGATGGAAACATGTTAGGCCTAGGTCAAGTGCGAGTTACCTTCTAATAAAATAAAAGTAAGATAGTTTTATAAACTCTTTTAATTTATGATAATTAATAAGAGCTTTTTCATGAGGCAGTTGGTAAAATAGCTATAATCCTTTAATTGGAGAAAGTTTTAGAAAAAAATGATAGAAGTAGCAATTTTGACCCAACTTAACCAATCTAACTTGAACTCCCTCCTTTTTAATATAAATAATCATATGCCTTGCACTCACTCAATCAAGTCCCTCACCATCCACACTACAGTAAGGGATTGATCCTTAGTTGTTTTTATGGAAGGGATGTGCCTTACCACTGATCTACTAGTGAATTGGAAAGTTGAATCCACTTGGTAATTCAAAGTTAGAGTTCATTTTTTTCATATGTTTGAACTATTATTTCTCTAACCCAATTAATCAATGGATTGGATTAAAATTTATTTTTGACATATGACCTCCAGACCTAACTTTACCTTGACCTTCCAACAATTTAACTTGAATGTGACCTATTAATTAAATGTTGAATTAACCTTTATAATTTTAAAAAATATTTGGATTGCCATCTTTATCATAATTAATGAATGAGTAAACTTTAGGTTGAGCACACATACTACTATGCACTATTCAATAAATTCAATTTCATCTCCCTATCTTTAAATTATCACTTTTTTCTTTGTCTATCATCTTTTTTGGTATGATGATTTAGATGGGTGATATTTGTAATCAAGTTTCTTTTATAGTAATTTGATAAATGACACTTTCCAATCATTAACTCCTATCTTTAGACTATCATTTTTTTCATAGTACTCTTTTTTTTTTTTTTTACAAGGGAGGGTTTCCTAGCCCATTGGGCCGAAATAATCCATACGTGCCCAGGGGGTGCCGGGTAAATTCCTTGTGGCCCCAGTGTGATAGTGCAGTTTCGAACCACAGGTGCAAACATCTTTTTTGTACTATCATTAGATTATCATTTTTTTCATGGTACTTGTAATCATCTTTTTTGTGTGGAAGTTTAAATTAGTGACATTTGGAGTCACAACTTTTTTAATATTAATTGAATAGATAACACTTGTGAAACATCTATGACACTTTTAGCTAATAAATAGAGTATGCTCTTTCGTTTAATTCAAACACTCCTATTCATTTTTCATGTATTAGTCTCTCACCCTTACCTAATTTTAATTCATTTTTTTAAAAGTTAGTACATCGTATTACCCAACAGTTTATCATAGCCCCTTGATTTAATGTTCTTTTAACCACAAATATATATTTTTTAATTCATCCAAGAGTGAGGAAAGGTTGGATGAGCATAAAATTGCATGGTGTTGAGTCATGGGAGTAAGAGTGTGAAAGGAGCTGCACTTATCAAAGGCCCTTGGGAGATGGATGTTAGATAGCTTACAGATCGGGGCACGGGGCACAGGAATGACTCTTGTGAAATAGGCAAGTAGCTCGGGTTTCTTTGTTATGCCTTAGAAATAGGAAGGGGAATCAATATTGGAGTTATCTTGCTTTGTTTATATTTCTTGTGGGAGCCCGACGCCCTCTCCTCATATAAGGACAAATGGAAAAAACTAAAATGAAAACCCATGATTTTTCTTTGCTTAAATCTTTCTAAATATAAAATAATTCCTCATGATTCAAATTTTAAGCTGATTGGCAAATCAATGGAAACAAAATGCATAATTTTTTTTAATTAGATTAGGCAAACCTTTACTAGTATAAATTTGTCAGAGACATTTTTATTAAATGCATCTATTTTTTTAAATAATTAGTAATAACAGTTCGCATCATTGTTTTCATCAATCTAATTTGCCATGCTCGAAGAAATCATTTTTTTCTCGTTACATACCTGGATTTGAATTCATGACTCTATTTACACACAATATGTCTTTTAACTATCAAAGCTACAACTGAGATAAAAAATAAAAGTGATTGGGAATTTGAAATAGGCCATTAGATTGGACAACTTGGATAACATGAGTAGATCCAATGATCGAAGATCTTCATAATCTACATCAAGGTGAAACTTGGACACATTCCACTTAAAAGAAAAATGTGATCCAAAGCGCGTCCCACAGTTTGTAAGTTCCTCACAAGAATTTTTACAGCACCAGTGTACGAAGATCAAATCCTCTTGCAGCAGCGGTGGCACGAAAGATGTAGACAAAGGGGTGGGCCCATCAAGTACGGAGACCCAAAGGGCAAATCCTAAAATCCGAAAGGACGATAAGGTGGTTGAGACGGCAGCATTAAATTCCAGTATGTGGCTGATGTGACTGAATATGGAAGAGGTTCATAGCAAGTATGGGGTTCCTTTTTTTTCTTAAACTAGTACACATTTTCTTATTGGAGACTATTGGATATTGCAAGTTCCACGAACCAACCTCTAAAATACGGACCCCGTTTTTTAAATTAAAGGTAGAAGAAGATGAAGGATGCTTCGGAGAGGTTGCTGCCCACATGGAGCTTGCCCCTTGAGCTACCAACAAAAGCTGCTTTCAGTGAAGTATCTCTCCATTCTCTCTTCTTCTCTTTTTACCAACTTCTCCACTTTACCACCAATATGAGGCTGCGAACTGTTCTACGTCGTAAGCCAGCTGGCTCGCTTGCTTTGGTTTCTAGAAAGTTGAAATGGTCCTTTATATACCCAAAAAAGTCTACATGGACTAACTCATGGAGTTAGTTCATGGACAGATCCTATAATTTTGGAGGAAAAATTACAAGATGATTTTTCCCCCAAAATCATGAAGTTAGTCCATGAATCTGTTCATGTGTTAGTCCATATAGCAGGGCTCCTATATATATATATATAATGGATGACATAAGAATGTGCATGGGTTGGGTAGGGTTCAAATGGACGCAATTGCATGAATCACGATCAACTTGTGGACCGTTGCATTAATAATTTTATATTAGAAAAGAAACATTAATCTAACCCCTTAACTAATTTTTCATCATAATTTGAGACGAAAAGTGGGTCTTACAAGCTATGGGAGTTCTATAATAATAATAATAATGTAAGGACATTAGTTTTGGTATAGAAATCCAATTTAGTGGATATTGTGCAAATTGGTTTTGGCTCCAATTCATATAAAGATAGTGAGCCTTACAATGGAGTGCATTAGAGAGGGCTTTCACATAGGCCAGCCACAATGGAGTCCATTATATCAATTGTGACATGCTTATAAATCATATGATGTTAAAATTTAGAAAATTGAGGGAACCTTTGGTGTAGAAGAAGATGCCTACTATTGCAATCTTGAGGGTGCATTTTTACAGAGATGGGGCCGTGGAAATGGAAGGAACTCCCGCGCCTTCATCACTCATGTGTTTGGTGCAGCGAAAAACTTAAAAGAAAAGTATATGGATATCCCACGGTTTATTTTGTGCTTGTGATGATTCTGAAATCTTCTCTAGGGAGGTCAGAAATGGAAATTTTGCTCTTTCACGGCTCGTGCACAAACAAATACTTACACACTTTATCAAAGTCACTCACCATCAACACTATAATTGAGAATCATTTATTTCTATAAGAAAGAGAGGTGTCTCACTGCTGAATTTGATGGGTTGGTGAAGCCTGATCTAGACTTTAGTTAATTACAGGGGTTTATCTGTAATATGTCGGTTTAATCTGGACCATCTGTTATAAGGCCAGATCCGACAGTTGTGGGTGTCTAGAGGTTTAAGGCTTCATATATTTATACTGGGTGGTGAGAGCATTGAACTTATGATGGTATTGAGAGAGAACAAGAGAGACAGTGAGTGCTTGTACTCTTGTGGGAATCTCCAATAATAGTGAACGGCGTGAATCTCCCATGGAAGTAGGCAATCTTGCCGAACCACGTAAATCCGTGTCATGTAGATTGATTGATTGTCTAGTAAATCGTGCGTGTGTTTTCGATCCTAACAACTAGTATCAGAGCTTAGGGTTTGCGCGCGATCCACGATCGAGATTGGGTTTAATCCTAGAGAAGAGATCGTTTGGATCGCTTGTTTTCGACACACAGTAGATCAGAGTACTGATCAGGGCTGGAAGAAATCGCACATTGAAACAGACGGAAAGAAAACGGAGTGCAATTCTGAGTCCGGATGGCTTCGGAAATCAAGAAACAAAGTTGGCCGTTGAATCCGGTCAAACTAGGCTGTTGACCGTACTACTGAGGATGGACTGCTCCTGGGCTTCTGCGAAACGGTCGAGTCGGACCTGACCTGCAATCAACTCGTGACGTAGGAGATCCTGCAACTGTTGTTGGGCTTTAGAAGTGGGCGGGCCGGATCTGACCCAACTGGGTCTTCTTCTCATTCTTCGGTAATGCGACAGAACCAGCAAACTGCGCAGGGTAGGTTGCTACCCTTTCTTCTTCTTGTCCGAAGGCTTCAGAAGCGGGCGGTCAGAGTGGTGAGACGACGGCGGCGGCGAAGAGAAACCGGCGACGGAACTTCGGCGACGGTTGCGGCGATCGATCCTGGTGCGGCTTCGGAGGAAGGCGGTTTCGGGTGGCGAAGAGAATCGCCGGAACAGCGAACACAGCACCCAGTAGACTTCAGGGCGTACTGAGCGAGACCCCTTCTTCTCCACTGTAAGATCCGCTCTCTGCGATTCTTCTCCAATCAATCCGAGGAACAAAAAAAAAAAAAAAAAAAAAAAACTGGGTTTGAAACTCTCCTTCTTCTCCGATGAGAAGTTCTGTGCAGCGGCAGTAAATAGGCGTGAGGCCCACCTTTGATGAATCTGCAGATATGTTCACAAAGGTAGTGACTACAAAGAAACTGAAGCTGTGCTCAGCTTCAGTTAGTCTTCAAGCATGAAGATGATGTATTGAGATTCTTAGTCGTGTTCTGTTATTGTCAAAGTCATTCGGTATGTTCAGCCTTCAAGTGGGAGATTGATGGATTGGTGAAACCTGATCTAGACTTTAGTTAATTACAGGGTTTATCTGTAATATATCGGTTTAATCTGGACCATCTGTTATAAGGCCAGATCCGACGGTTGTGGGTGTCTAGAGGTTTAGGGCTTCATATATTTATACTGGGTGGTGAGAGCATTGAACTTATAATGGTATTGAGAGAGAAGACGAGAGACAGTGAGTGCTTGTACTCTTGTGGGAATCTCCAATAATAGCGAACGGCGTGAATCTCCCGTGGATATAGACAATCTTGCCGAACCACATAAATTCATGTCTTGTGAATTGATTGATTGTCTAATAAATTGTTAGTGCGTTTCCGATCCTAACAGAACTATTTGAATCCTAACAGTAAAAAGGTTCTTATTATTGCAACCTTCTTGTGATTTTCACTATTGTAAATACTCACGCTCACCGTATAGGTGCGTGCACCTTACACAGTTCCCTCACCCGAGGAAGTTCTCAACTCATGTTAGCAGTAAAACTAAAAACAAAATGTAGCCCATCTTGCATGTTATCTATCTCTTGACAGATGGATGGATGGTATCACTTACCATTTGGTTGGACAAGGCATATTCGGCTCCTTGAAGCAATAATCCACTTGTACAGAGCAAGTGCATAAATTAGCAGTGCATGGGAAGCACACACGCAGGTACTTGGGTCTGAAATCCTCGGCAGTTGAGTTGAGTATACTACCGAGATTTGTATTGTATTTGGTCAAGTCAAATATTTTACAGAGAGAGAGATTCCTAGTACCGTTTTAATTTGATGCGTGTGAATGAGGGTAGTACGGGTTGACGACAAGAAGCAAAATAACTCACTTGCCTTTAACAAGGAACCGGACACATGATGGGTCCGTTCCTTGCAATAATAATTATCATTTTGGAATCAGTCATCACCTGCGAACTTTGCCCCTCCATCCCAACAATTGATTTGGTAGGTCCATTTATGGATGAGACTTTGGTCCAACAACTGGATCCATCAAACAAAATGAATAATAATAACAATAATAATGACATCTTTCCTGGAAACTACGCATCTCTGCCGTTTGTCATATGAAACCCGATTAAATTTGAGAGTCCTGCCTTTGGTGATGGTCTTAATATGTGCTCCCGTGGAGTTTTTTTTTTTTTTCCTTTTATGTTATTATTATTAATGTTGATTACATTGCTTATGACTGAAAACAGGCGACAATGAACATTTTTACACCTGTGATGTTCAGGTTCTTGTCTTAGGATGGTATTATTTTTCTTTGTTAAGTAGGAAGGGGGTTAATGGCTGTTTGGGGGAACTGATACCAAGATCTCGCCAACCCAGAAATATACCCAAGTCATGTGATGAGTTAGAGATTGTTGAGACCATCACATCTATTTAAGTAACTGAATAAATATATACATGATCAGGTGGTTTGCAGTTGAGCAAGATAATCGCATTAATCACAAGAAAAATCAGTTTAAAAAAAGAGAAATCACTTAATAATCTGGAGGAGTAAGGTAGACAAATGAATCTGCAGGCCCATTTCACTTGTTGAACACAACTCAATTCCATCCATCCAAGATGTGGGCCCCACTCCTAATCATCTGATCAATGGACATCACATCTTCTTGCCGGGACTGTTAACAAATTGTATCCTAATAAAAAATCCATTAAATGGCATCTTGGTCTTCTGGGTTAGGTTACATGCCAAATCCACAACATGGCCAATGTTCGAACGATCTGGATTGGCTCACATGCAATTTAGTATGCACTCATTCTGTACTAAAACATGACATGGCCTCTTCTCTGAAAGCATATATAACACAATAAGATGACAATGGATATGAAAGTGAGGCCTCTGAGCGCTGTTGAAAGAAGAGGTGGCTCAAAGCCTCAAAGTCAAGTCATAATCTCTGAAGGCATGGAGTCCTTTTCAATTATAGTTAAGACTATTAAATACCTTGAGGCACGAGTCATTAACGCGTTTTTAGCCTGCGGGACAGAAGTGAAACAGCTGTGCTTTGGTTTGCTTATGCTGTGGATATGTGCATCTGTATATCTGTGTTTCCCAATAGCTGCATATCCAGGAAGCTGCCTATGAGAGAGAATCCTATGTAATGTTCCTCTACTTCACCAATCTATAGTGCACATAAATACTATATCGTTACACATATATATTATTATTTATATAGTGGGTGACAAAAGTACCTCAGTGTAATGGAGCTAGTCAAAACCATGTCTATAAATAACACTCCCCATTCCTTTGTCTTCCCACACACTCAAACAAGAGCAAGAAGAAGAAGAAGAAAAAAGAGAAAGAGGGCATCACCAACATTTATCCATCCTACCATCAAAATCATGGTGAAGAAGAACAAGGTTGGAAGTCTACAAGCTAATGTTGTGGGTGATAAGGAGCAACAAAATCTGCACAAATCAATGGCTAGTAGGAAGAAGCAATACAAAGGGGTAAGGATGAGGAGCTGGGGTTCATGGGTATCTGAGATAAGGGCACCAAACCAGAAGACAAGGATTTGGTTGGGCTCTTACTCCACTCCTGAGGCAGCTGCAAGGGCCTATGATGCAGCACTCTTATGTCTCAAGGGCTCCTCAGCCAACCTCAATTTCCCAATCACCCCATCAACCTTCATCCCTACTACCCTCATGTCACCAAAATCCATTCAAAGAGTAGCAGCTGCAGCTGCAAATGCCACTACACCACCATCATCAACATCTCCCTCTCCATCCACTCTATCAACATCATCACCATCTCCATCACCATCACCATCAACATCACCGTCTTCTCCATCATCATCATCTTCTTCTTCATCACCACCATCATCACCATTGGATTATCAGGACGAGCTCTTCACATCATCTTGGGCGGATTACACTGCATGTGAAGTGGAAGAACCGTTACATTCGATCGACCAATGGTATGATTTTGGTGAATCATTTTCTCCCAAGTACATGGATGAAATGATCAATGCATGTGCTTTCCTTGCACCTCCTCCTCTACTTGAAGAATGCGATGAAGAAGGCGACATTCACTTGTGGAGCTTTTGCTAGCTAAATGATCACTCTCTCTTATCCCTTTGGATTTTAATTCATTATTTTGTTCATTGTAGGAAATATTACTGACGAGGTGACTCCAATATTAATTCGTGGTTTCTTGTATGTTTTTAAGTGTATCTAAGTGAGGAGGAATGAATCCCCATGGAGCTGCATGTTTTTAGGTCGTTCATGGAGTTTCTGTATTTGCACATGTAGCTATAAGACTATAGATTGATTATTTCAAGGAATTCGAAATAGAATTCAAGACCAAAATATCGTATTATTCATGTACTACTTGTATTGAATAAAAGGACGGATTTCAGATTCACCCATTCCATACGAATGGGGAAAATGATTGTTTGATTACTTCTTGTTATTTCCAATGATTTACAATTTTTTCAGTGTGGATGTTAGTGTCTATGTATCAGGTCACCCACATTTATACCATCATCTCCATTGCATCATATTTTGGGGGCAACTAAAATTTTGGGGGCAACTTTAATTGCCATGCCATCGTCCACTTGGTGGATCCCACTTTGGATTCAATAAAGGGGTGCGATCATTCATGCTTGAAAGGGCAAAAATGATCTAATGATTGAGGGTTAGGATTGTCCTATGAGGTAATCTTTATTGGATCGTAGGCAATCTAAGACATACTACCTAGAGATTAGCATGGTTTGTTCTCAATTTTTTGATCAGGTTCACAAGAGCTTGAACTATAGACAGAGGCTAGAATGATGGACATGCCTTGAATTTGAACGGGATCCACCTTAATGATACTCTGCCAATGACCTAAGAATCTCCAGAAAATCATAGGGCATTTGTTTCCCCTTTTTGGCAGATTGTTGGACAATATCATCCCCATTCATGTGTGCGCAAGGTGCCATTCCTTCCTGTCCTTGGATCTTGATGTTTCCTACATAATTCTTTTCTGGATACTTTTAGTTCCTCGTTGGGGATACATCCAAATCCGTAGGATTTATATGTCTGCAAGCTATGGAACTTCTTGTCTATATGTATGCGTTTCTTCCAAATATAAGAGTGCATTTGGGAAAATAATCAGGTGAGAACTGAGAACTATGGGTGGGGCCCACCTATCACCCAAATCCAATCCTTGCAATGGACAAGGACCCCTTTATATTCATACGCCCCCGGATTTGGCACCAGTGCGAATGAACTGGACTGTAGGATCAACTATATACACATACGAGTGGATTGGGCTTGTTGGCCATGGATGAAGGGGTTAGAAGCATGGGATTGGGCCAAACTTGATACTCAGGGTGGCCCCAAATAGATCTTTCAATCCCTACCTATCCCGTTCCAAAATGGGGCCCCTAGTAGGCCCCACAAAAAAGTTATCATAGTGACTCCGTGAGAACAGTTCTCACTAGATCACATCCATTAAAGTAGGAAAATAATCAGGTGAGAACTGTTCTCACGGTTCAAACAGTGAGAACTATGGTTGGGGCCCACCTATCACCCAATCCAAACCTTGCAATGGACAAGGACCCCTTTATAGTCACACGCCTCGGGATTTGGCACCAATGTGAATGAACTGGACCGTTGGATCGATTATATACTCATACGAGTGGATTGGGCTTGTTGGCCATGGATGAAGGGGTTAGAAGCATGGGATTGTGCCAAACTTGATACTCATGGTGGTCCCAAATAGATCTTTTAATCCCCACCTGTCCCGTTCCAAAATGGAGCCCCCAGTAGGCCCCACAAAAAAGTTCTCACGGTGACTCCGTGAGAACAGTTCTCACTAGATCACATCCATTAAAGTAGGAAAATAATCAGGTGAGAACTGTTCTCAGGGTTCAAACAGTGAGAACTATGGGTGGGGCCCACCTATCATCCAATCCAAACCTTACAATGGACAAGGACTCCTTTATAGTCACACGCCCCAGGATTTGACAATAATGCGAATGAACTGGACCGTTGGATCGATTATATACC
This sequence comes from Litsea cubeba, assembly GCA_012931725.1. Taxonomy (NCBI): domain Eukaryota; kingdom Viridiplantae; phylum Streptophyta; class Magnoliopsida; order Laurales; family Lauraceae; genus Litsea; species Litsea cubeba. The sequence continues at coordinate 18,391,612 of CM022949.1, forward strand.
CATACGAGTGAATTGGGCTTGTTGGCCATGGATGAAGGGGTTAGAAGCATGAGATTGGACCAAACTTGATACTCGGGGAGGTCCCAAATAGATCTTTCAATCCCCACCTATCCCGTTCCAAAATGGGGCCCCTAGTAGGCCCCACAAAAAAAATTCTCACGGTGACTCCGTGAGAACAGTTCTCGCTAGATCACATCCATTAAAGTAGAAAAATAATCAGGTGAGAACTGTTATCACGGTTCAAACAGTGAGAACTATGGGTGGGGCCCACCTATCATCCAATCCAAACCTTACAATGGACAAGGACTCCTTTATAGTCACACGCCCCAGGATTTGACAATAATGCGAATGAACTGGACCGTTGGATCGATTATATACCCATACGAGTGAATTGGGCTTGTTGGCCATGGATGAAGGGGTTAGAAGCATGAGATTGGACCAAACTTGATACTCAGGGAGGTCCCAAATAGATCTTTCAATCCCCACCTGTCCCGTTCGAAAATGGGGCCCTCAGTAGGCCCCACAAAAAAGTTCTCATGGTGACTCCGTGAGAACAGTTCTCACTAGATCACATCCCATTAAAGTATTCCATGATAGTGAGAGAAATTGTTTTAACTTTTTGAATTCTTTAGTTGATTCCCGCATATGTTTTCCTCAGGGCACGTTTGGTAAAGAGAATTGAGAGGATTCCTCCGTTCCCCTAGAACCAAGCTAACCTCCTGGAGGCTGGAGGATTGAGGGAAGGAGTCATTACATTCCTTATTTGGGAAACATCCAGAAGGAGACTCCTTATAACTTATGCCCTCTTTTGCCTTGTGGATTTGCAAAATTGGATGGGGGAGATAGAGACCCATGAAACGATGGAAGAGTGTATTTTTGATTGGTTGGGACGGTTTGAAAAATTCTCACTTTCTCTCTCTTCACTCAAATATGGATTTTCCACGTAATCAAGGAAAATTAGAGAGAAATCCTCTCCAAGAACGTTACCCAAATATGCCCTCATAGAAAAGGAAAAAAAATGATAAATTATTGGATTTTGATTTCTTATTAGAGGAGAGGATGTAGGATCATGGTTTAAAATCTCGGTATCGTCGCGGATATCGGTCCGTCGCGGTCGTCGCGGTGTAAAATTTTTTTTAATTCAAAAAAATTCGTAAAAAAATTCAAAAAATCCAGAATATTAGAAAATGTTGGAAAACAATAGTTTTTTTTCATTAGTAACAACAATAAATCAAAATCTCGGTCACCTTAAGTTATGGGTCCTGTCTGTGTCGCTGTTTGCTTTATTCTCCAGTATTTTATATAATGCAACCATTATTGATGCTCATGATCAATAAGATGAAATATCATAAATTTGACATAATGCAACCACAATTTTTGGCAAAAACTCATACTTTTTTGTTCCAAAAGTATAGATCTATTTTAAACTAAGACATTATCAATGCATTTGAACACTAATGTGAAAAAATGTAATTGATTTAAAGAAAAGCCCCAAATTTTGGAAATAAAAAAATTTAGATCTACACTTAAAAATACTAGATCTAGGAAAAAATAAGTGAGTAACATCGAATCTAACTCAATATAAAGCCTTTTGGTTCATGAATTAGTGTATTATACAATCTTTACTACTATATCATTCCAAACATAATTAAATAGGTTGAATATCATATCTAGCAGCTTATGATTATAATAGACATCCAAGCACAAAAAAAGAAAGACAATTAGCAAAAGAGTCCTAGCTATCATGGTCAAGTAGGATCCTTTTGTCTTCTTGATTGTCACTTCTCTAAAACATGCGCTTCGCAGAGGGGGTCCGGGGGTATCCCCCGGCGGGGGTCGAGCTGAGTATTTAAAAAAAAAAAAAAAACAAGGATATCGGCCGATATTTTCAAAATATCGGCCGAGATATCGTCACGGCCGATATGAACATCATATCGGCCGATATCTCGCGATATTTTGGTGAGTTATAAACCGGTATCGCCGATACCGATATCTCAGTGAGATATCAGTTCGGTGTCGGCCGATATCGGTTTGTATCGATACGAACCGGTATCGACCGGTTTTTAAAACCATGTGTAGGATTCGCTTCTCTTATATGAAAATAAAATTTACAGCAAACAAGTCCAAAAGATTACGGTCCATCTAGGATGGATGACCCTTGGAAATTTGGAAAGTGCTGGCCAGTTAACATTCAAAAGGTTGAAAGGGATGGCAGGCAGGAAAGACTTTTAGATTTCAGAAACTTGTATTGGGTTGGATTGGTTGACAAATTATAGAAATTAAATCAGTCTTATGTGGTGAGGTATGTGGATGATCGATTTCGTGTCTGGTGTGAAGAATTAATTCTCAGACTTTCTTTCTTTTTTAAATTCTGCACTCTATTATATCATGGAAGGCAAAGCTAGAATTTTGCCAAAGTAGGTCGCCATGGAAAAAAAAATACCTGAAAAAGACCTTTTGAACGATTATCATTTTCTTGTTAGCAGAAACAAATGATTTCATGATTGTGATGGAACTCATTTCACTCGGTATGGAATTCATTCCACTCAATATTTTCAAAGAATCATCAGCTATCTGATTCCATTCCCTATAATTCCTCAATCATTTCTCTAAGTGGGACCCACAATTAGTCTGGAAGTATTGTAATTGTTGGTGATAGGTTGACCTGACCCACTCCTGCAAGGCCCTTTTATCATGGGCTGGGGCTTAGCAGAACTTGGCTTTGTCTTGTAGCTTTTACTCACAATTTAAAAAGAAAAAAAAGAAAAAGAAAAAGAAAATTTAGTTCTAAGAAAAAGGCTGAATGGAGAGATCCACATCCTCTCCATAACAAAATAGGGCATGTGGCGTTCCCGTGAAATTCATTGGAAGTGTAAAAAAGGGAGTTTGTGGATAAAACATCTATAAAAAAATCACTTTTATAAACGCAGTTCAGACATGTTTTTATTTGACTGTCCACTTGACATCTGTAAATATGGATATGTCATCAGCATTTTTTTTTTAATAGAAAGAACATCCATGAATCCCTTTGTATCTCGAAGGGCCTATACCGCCTACAAACATGGCACGAGTTCTATATTTCAATCATATTTCATGATTGGGTAAATTAGCCAAAGGTCCCTGCGCACGGTCTTCTAAGGCATCAAGGACAAAAATTTTTTCTCTAATGTCTCTGGTCCAGACAGCTGGAGATATTTGGGTGAAAGGTCTCTAGTATGCCACGTCATATATTTTCATGACTAATTTGCCATTTGAACCCTCATTCCCAGGCCAAGTTCTCTCTTATTCTCTGTTGTCCCAGAGAACTCTTTCCATCTTCTTCTCTCTCATTTCTTCCATTTTGTGTTCCTTTCCATGGTTATGGAATACCATTGCAGAGCACCTTCCGTTGCCACCATGATATTAGAGCCCTACAACGACTCACGTCTGTTTCTCTTCTTTGACCCTGTCATTCAACCACCATGGCCTCCTCTGCTTCTTCTTCCTTTTCCTCTCTCACAATAACTGTCCCCATCACAAACATTACCAATTTTGTCTCCATTGAATTGGATGGCACCAACTATTTAGCCTGGAAATATCAGATGGAATCCATCTTGAAAAGCACTGGTCTCATATGCTACGTTGATGGTACTAAGTTAGGACCTCCTACCAACATCTCTGTAGATAGCATCGCAACACCAAATCCAACCCTTGAAGGATGGACTCACATTGATCAATTTGTCATCAGCTGCATCAATGCCACTCTTGCCAAGACCGTTGCCCCTCAGGATTTTGGATTCACAACTGCCCATTCACTTTGGCTCTCTCTTGAACAGACTCATCTGCAGCAATATCAAGCACATAAGTCTCTTCTTCACAGCCAGTTACAAACAATTCAAAAAGGTGCATCACCCATTACTGATTACCTACAATCTGTTAAAACATTGGCTGATTCTCTCTCAGCCATTCAAGCACCAGTTTCAGATGCAAAACTCAGATAAATTTATCTGAGTTTTCGGTAAACTTATCTGAACTTCTGGAAAAAACTCAGATAAATTTGCCAAAACTCAGATAAATTTATCTGAGTTTTCGGCAAACTTACCTGAACTTCTGGCAAAACTCAGATAAATTTATCTGAGTTTTGACAAATTTATCTGAGTTTTCGACAGAGTTACCTGAACTTCTCACAAAACTCAGATAAATTTATATGAGTTTTGGCAAATTTATCTAAGTTTGTAAGAGAACCAATTACTTTAGTAGGGGGAAATGCTAAAACAACTTGCGTTTGTATGGGGGAAATGCTCAGATGTCACTGCAATCAGTTCGAATACATCCACAATTGAGTACCCAATTTCTCCATCTTATGACATCTCTCTATCTGAGTTTGAACCAAGATAAGGAAACGGTGCCTTCTTTCTGCTCATGTGCAAGGATGAATTATTTCGAAGAAGAGAAGGAATTACATCTGAGAGTATGGAGAAATAAACTTCGATTTTACTCTATCTAAGAGTATTTGATCTAACTGGTATCTCCTTTGATTTACAATTACCAACAAGATTTTTATTTATTTTTGGGTGATTAGATGTGGGAGATAACTATTCTGAGTGAAGTGAGATTGATTGCAGAGAAGAGCATCAATAATGTGTATTTAGAGATGAATTTACACTTAAAGATCAAGGGGGCTCCGACGGAGAAAGCACCAGCTATTTGTACTAACGAAGTCTGAGGTCTGTTTTTGCTGACGTGTCCAGGGGCGTTTATGTCTTTTTTAAATGATCATTTTCTTGAGAGGACTTCCGCCACTACGAAAAAAATCCGTGGACCTTAGGCTATAAAAGCAAATGACGAAGGACCTACGGCCAAAAGCCCCTTAATGATTTGGGGGATCACTAGGCCAAGTATGAAGTTAAAAGCCGAGTCCTCTTGGCTGAGTAGTTGGTCAGACTTGTTTTTCTCTCCTAACTCATAGAGTTACCGGTTCAAGTTGACTCGGCTGAGTGAAAGAGCGAATATATATCTGTCTGCGGCCCAGGCCCAGGCCCAGGCCCAGGTAGCAGGAACTCTTCTTTCTCTTTATCGATAAGCCTGGTCAATGGTCATTGATCTTCTTTCCCCAATCCCTGGTCAATAGATCACCAATGGGATATTGGCAGTGGTCGGAACATCCAAACTTTATATATGTTGTTGGCAGGGGCGGAGCCACATGAGGGCCTGGGGGGGGCCTGGCCCCCCAGGCTTTGGAAAAACCCTTAAAGAAGATGAAAATGGGCCTCCCCAAGAAAGTTTATCAATCCAGCCTGCCCCCCCCCCCCTCAATCCAACATTCATTTCCAGGAAAAGCCCATTTTCCAAAAACCTCTTCAGCCCCTTTTCCAAAATCCTATTCCCATTTGGCCAAGGAAGGCTGCAATGTCCCTCTTCCTGCAATGACCCATTTCTCCCATTTGGCCATTAACGAAGAAGAAGAAGGAGCAGCTGGGCCACGCTGCCTTCCCCCTCTGGCCCTCTCCCAACCGCAGCAGCGCCACGCCGCCACCTTCCCCCTTTTCCAGCCACAGGCAGCAGCCAGCAGTGCCTCCCGCCCGTCCGCCGCCGGCCCCCCGGAGATGAACTCCTGGCTCCGCCCCTGGTTGTTGGCCCCTATTTTTGCATTATTATTATGGATTCACTTCCCTCTGTATTGGCTGTGGCAAACGTTCCAATCCAATCAATTCAAGGCCCGCAACTAAGTGCGATTACCTGAACTGCCTTCTACATTGGAGGGTTTGTTTATATGAGCCGTTCGAATATTAAGGTGGCTAGTATTAATGGCCCAGATTGGGCCAGCCTGAGACATCCAAACTAGGCCCGGTTTTAGAAATACAGGCCCGTATCCAGCCCATGCCCGACATGGGCCATAAGTTCTTGGCCCGAGCCCGCCTATTCAATCCATCAAGGCAGGACGATCTAAGCTTGGGCTTTCATCTTCCCGGAGAAAATTAAATGAACCAAAATTTTAAATACAGGCCTGGCCCAAGTACTAAAAGTCACTTCCCTAGGCCCAAAGTAGGCTGGACCTGGGCTAGACTGACTGGCCCAACTCTTGAATAGTGGATACTGGATACAAGCACTGAAAAAATCCAATGACTCACATTCCAAGGTTTCTAAAGGCTTAGATTTTATAATCGATTCAAGTTTAATCAACCAATGGCCATAGATCTAGATATATGGTTGCAGCGGGGCCCTGTGTGAGCCGACCCTACTTTGTTTGATTAAAGTGGACAGGTCCACGTAGGCCAGAGTTACGGGCCCAATAGCTAAGCAGGTTAACTGGAGTGCCTTGAATTAGTGTAGTTGGGCCAACCTTTTACAAGTGCCAATGTGGTGAAGTTGGGCAACAGCTGAGACCAACTCCAACCCATTTATGCTTAGCCAGAATTTTCAGCCAAGGTAGCACTCTGGGCCTCAATGTTAGGCCAAAACTGGACCCTTGCAAAAAGTTCAGCTGGGGCATGGAAATTCTTATCAAAAGAAATTGAACATTTTCATTTATATTATTATCTGTTGTTATTTCAACCATTCTTTAAGGCTACTAATTAGTTTTGCTATGATCATCGATAGAAGTGATCAGTGTTGTGTACTTGTGAAGGTCTAAAACATAGTAGTTATGAGACAATTCTAACCTGACAAAAGAAGAGTCTTAATGCTTCTTTAAGTGCTGGATTAAGTAGGGCTTAAAATCAAAACACCAGAACTTAACGTTTTATTAAGTAGGATTGGTTTCATGGCCTGGCACTGGCCAGTAGGTCTGAATCAGACGTCCCACAGTCCCATTTTGTCCCAAAGTAGACAAGGTCAGTTCACCACATGGTCAGTTCACCACATGGACAGTGCTGCTACTTTTGCTGAGATCTTAGGTCCCAATTGGACCTCTGAACTCGGCCATCCTGTATTTTTACCTGCAATTCTACTTACTAATGTATGGAAGCCCTTATTTTCATATTTGTTATTCCTTAATTCCAAATATACTCCTTGGAAGAAAATAAGTCTCTTGAAATTCTGAAACTCGAATTGTATTCCCATGAAAGGAATGTTTAAATTCAAATAAAAAACCACCTAATCATTCGACTCTTTGTTGTGAAGTCTATAAATTATACGTCCCCTAGATGAATCATAACGACTTACTTCGATTTTGAGTGATTTCCCTGTGGACTTTTTTTCCACATGTGGAACCGGCATAACAGACTCTCTCTTTTCTACTGAATTTTCAACATGACTTTATCAACAAAACTGCCCTTCTATATAGATCGTCGTGGCATGTTGTAAAAGTGATCCTAGCCTCTTGCTGTTGATCAAAAAAGGTAACAACCAATTCCATTGTTTGTTTTGTTCATATTATATTGAACCAGCCGGTACAAGTAACCTTTCTCTTGTTTTTAACTGGCTATGGTACAAAAGTTGAAAAAAAAAAAAAAAACAGAAGTCACTTACAGGCAACCCAGGCTATCCAAAGGCATGAATCACCATTTATGCATAAACTGAGTTGCCTAAGAAGACCCAAAAGGCTCATGGATCAGACGAAGGCCTAAGAAAAAGGCCCAGAAATTTCATATCGGTAGTGGTTTGGGCCAGCGTTAGTGTGATGGCTATCTGAAAAGCTCCTTAGATGCTCTCTTTCCCACCATAAGAAGACTTTATTGAACAATGTGTACAATGTAACTTACCAATATCAGCAATGATGGACAATTTCTGGGCCTAAAGAACCAGCTAAATACGAGCGGTCTTTCTCGGGCCTAGGCCTGACTCAAGCATGGTACACAAACTGGGTTTGGGCCTTTTTATTTTTTACATGGCCTCAACCTGATATTCTGATCTGATAATTAAGAGGACTGGAAATGGGACTGGGCTAGTATGCGTAAAAGATTGTATTTCTTGTCTGGCCCAACGTATTTAGCACAAAGGGAATATATATTTTGCAAACGGGCTGTGTCCATGGGTCCAGCCCTAACTTTCGGGTCCATTATCTGGTCTTGGGCTTGAATATTAGGCCAGATGACTAAACGGGCTTAGGTTAGATGACGTTTGTTTTGGGCCAGTGTGGGACCATGAACACCCCACTGCTGAAGAACCACAAATTTGTGACTAAATCTTTAGCCTTTAAATCCATGTCACCTGAGCTCCTTTGGTCAACATCAGCTGACCGATGCCAAACCTAATGAGAGCAGCTAATTAGGAAAAAAATGCCCAGCCTGTTTATGATTCGTTGACCATTTCATTTTACTTTCAAGTAACCAAACCCCACAAACCAATATCACAAATACCATCAGTACTTTGAAAATATCATGATATTATTGGGAAAAAAAATATCATGTCAATATCAGAAGAATCTGAAACTTCCACTAGACAACCTCAATAATTTTATAATAGACATTGCAAAAATCAGGAACAAGTGCAGTGGGGGTTGGTTTATTGGGGAGATTGAGGCATTAAAAGAGAGATTAATGGTGTACAACTGGATTTGATAAGGGTAAAGAAAGTGATGGTGATGATTTATTTTTTTCTTTAACTAATAAAAAGTTATTAACCTTTTTGTGGCATTCATTAAAATCTCAAGAAAAAGCACATATCTGAAATATCCAGAAAATTCCCATGATAAAAATTCTCCCAGAATGACATTTATACATTTATCCAAACCCAGAACACTCAGATTATCAGCTCCACAAGTATCCCCATACTCATTAGAAGTTAAAAGCTTCAAACAAATCACTCCACCAAACTTCATGTCCATCTTTTGATCCATCTAATCATATCCTACAAAAATAGAAAATTTTTTAAAAAAATCCTAAGATAGAGATTATTATTTTCTTTAAATTCCAATCCACACCAATTCAACCTGAATTTCTAAACTCCTATCATACTCTTTGTTACCTATCTATCACTCTTAATTAACCTTAATTTGGCCTCAAATGCCTAGTAAAATTTTTTTAAAAAATTCAAAGATCTAGATTTTTAATTGTGTGTGTAAAGTTAGGTCCTTGAAATCTCTCCAAATGGGTCCTATAAGCAATCTTCACCTTGATTTACCCATTAAAAAAAACTGAATATCCCCACTTTAGAGATTACTTTTTGATTTTTCTTTTTTGGAAAATCGTCAAGCCATCAAATCCAACCTTAAATGCCACATAAAGATACCACTAATCTACATCCAAATTTTGTTGACAATGCAGCCAACCACCCAGAGAGAGAGAGAGAGAGAGAGAGAGAGAGAGAGAGAGAGAGAGCCTTTTTGAAGCCTTATATTTGAAGGAAACATGAGTGAAATTAATGAACGTGACCATCAGCTGAGCTAACTCATTGTGGACCATGGCATTCCACGACCATCTATAAAACATAGTTTGAAAAAAGAACATGGTTTGAAAATCCTATGGAGTGGGTGTCATTAAACTAAGACCGTACATTAGCACATGTGAACGCTGAGAAACCACTTGATATTCCTTTCCCTTTTTTGGGTAGATGATATACCTTTCCCTTGAACTTCCTAGTGTTTCTGACTTTGAACTACTCCTCCTAAAATCCCACAAAGACAAATAGATAGTTTATTTGACCCTGTTGAGACTTGAGAGTTTTTTTTATGGTAGAAAGGTAGAAAGTTGAGACTTGAGAGTTGAGACATTCATTTCCAACAATTCGGTCAGCTGCTTCGCTACTGATCTCATCAAGAAACAAAGAAAAGCTACGGAAGGTAGAGTCTGACCAACAATCAACATTCTAATTTCAAATTCAAAAGGCCTTCTCATTTTGGCCAAAAGTATTCTCTACTGAATGCTTTAACTGCGTTCTAGACAAGTCAGAAGGCAAGTAAATGAAGAGCAAGATGGAGATATTATACCCAGAAAGCAAAATGTAGCGGTTGTAATTGTTTCTTAGCACAACCAATTCCTATTATTCATGTTTAGTGATCACATATAAGGATTTTTTGAAGGGGGAGTTTTTGCAGTATCAACCGATGACTTTGCTCCAATAGTATAATCCAACTATGAATGTCATTATCTTTCAAAAAAGAAGAAGAAGAAGAAGACTATGAATGTCATTCTCCACTAAACATGGTTGCTGCTACTAATGAGATTAGTGTAAGCTGCCGTGACATTCTGTCAATCAAGCTGTTTCATAAAATGAATTGGGCACAAGGTGTCTCACTATAAGTTCTTTTTACTGCTTTTGATTGTAACTTGGATCGCTGCCCATGATGGTCAGAGGCAGATCCTACAAATTCAAGGTGTGTCCAACATGTTTAATGGTCCACTAGTGGGCCTCACTGTCGGGAAATTGCCACATGATGTGTTTCCATTGATAAATCTCTCTAGATAAATGTATGGACCTGACATGCAACCATTTCTATGGCAGATAAGAGCTCTCTCTCTCTCTCTCTCTCTCTCTCCTTTTAAAAGATTTTTGGGAGGACCACCGAGAGTGGGGGGTAAAAAGGTTGTCATCTTTCTAAATCTGGTATCTGAGCCCGCCACCATGAACACACCAACAAAGGTTGGAAGTAGGCTACATCTGATTTCTCTATCAGACTGCCATTAATTATACATATTAGTCCCTTCATCCTCTACCTTTCTCTTTCTCATGCACAACTCAGAACCTTATCCTAAATTTTTTATTCATTAGCAAGATTTGTGTTCACTATCAAACATTTAAAAAAGGGGTTTGAAATTGGATGAACATGTCATACAATATACAACAAAAATCACATCATTTCCACTCCCATTTCTTTAAGAGCTTTTTTGGCTTCTATATATGGAACAGGACAGCCTGTACCCGACAAGGCCTATAGCTGCTCTTGAAAGTCCTGACTAACACAGGTTTTTCAAACCATACTGCAACAAGAACCAAACACAGCCACCTGGGTCAAAATATGGTAACCATAATATTCACTCCCTTCATATATATATATATAGATAGTATATATATATATATATATATATATATATATTCTAGAGAAATGCAGGTGGGAGTGGTTGACAGGATGGCAAGAAGATGGAGAAAGGAGCATCTGCTGGCTGAAATCAGTAAAACAAACAAATAAAAGCAGACACAAGAGAGGTTGATGTATGAAGGGAAATAGAAGAGTGAATGAAAACATAGGCTTCCATGATCCCATGTTGGGAGAAAGCATGAAAAGGAAAAAGGGTGTGAGCTCCCATGTGGGTCTTCACAATTTTGTATAAATCCATGCACTCCACATGTGGCGTGCATGAGCCTACTGCCATAAAAAAACATGGGAACCATAATGAGGGATCCTAATCATCTAATTGGTAGCCATCCGGTGCCCCACTAAGAACAACACCCGAAGTACAACTTCCATAGTTACACACCAAAAAGCCTACTCCCTTGGATTGGAACTGGTTCTATTGAAAATAATAATGACATTAGTCACCATAGGATTTTATCAAAATAAATTTGCACAATGTATAGGCATCAAAATGAATTTGTTGTTTAACCCTCCTTCAAACCTGCCTCCAGGGAATGGACCTACATATATGCTTTTGGGGGGCAGTCACCCCCTTTTGATCTTGGTTCGCTTCCAAAATCCACATGAAGATCCTAAGTCATCTCCAAAACCCACATGAAAATCCTTGATTTGCCCCCAAAACCTAACTACCTATTTTGGTCCACCCCTATCAAATGAAAATTCTGGATCTACCACTACCTACCTCCCAGTCATGCATCTAGCTGGGCCCCATAGAAGGTGAGCATTTTTAGAGAAAAATTATCTGGGCGCCAAGCATGCTCAACTGAGAATACATGCATTAAAGTCACTGTTTCCACTTTCCCTGTGCCTGGAGAACCAGAAAATCAGAATCTTAAATACAGACATGGGCACATGGGAGCCTATACTAATTCAAGCTACTAGACAGGATAATGCAATCACTGCTGAGTAATTATATTTAATTATGCTACATGTATGATTATTTACATGTTGCAGTAAAAACATATTAACTATCTTTGATTTCACCAAACATCCTTTTTGGGGTGTTAGCTTCTCTCTTCTATTTTCCCTGTTACATTCCAGCCGAGCTTTTGCTCACCTGGTACATTGCTAACTCTCCAACACTAATAATATAGGCAATTTACAATATGACTGATGCCTCCTTGTTACACTTCAGTATCGCAAAATTTTCGGCTCTGAACTGCTTTGATGGAAGCAACTCTGGCAGCACTGGCAGCCCGATTCGCAGCCATAACAGCCCTGTTTACTTGCTCATCCATGCGGGGAAGTCGAATGGAATTCTCTGCAGCCTTCCTAGCTGACTGCTAAGATACAGAAGGTCCATATGTAATGGTAAGAAGCAGAATATAAATAATCACATGAAACGGTTATAACACAATGAAGTCGGGAATGCAAACCTGTACAGCACGCTGGAAAGCACCAGTTAATTGTGGATGGGGGTTCTTTAAAACTCCACAATCCCACTCTCCGCAACGCATCTCACCATTTCGGAAAGTGTACACTCCTAAACCCTGCTTCCGACCTTCATGCCATGATCCCTCATAACAGTGGCCATTAGAGAAGTGATAGATCCCAAAACCATGGATCTTATCTCCAAAATACTCTCCTGCATACCGATCACCATTCCTACAGGAATCCAATCATACCATCAGTATATAATTTAAGGTATAAAACATAATGCTTTCAATTGATGTAGAACGACATACGAACTCTTTCAGACACGGCAAACTAGATAGGAATTAAGTATCCCAAGAACCACCATGAGCTGATTTCCCTAGTACTTTGTACCTGGGAGTTAAAAATGCTAAGCTTAACTGTTACAACATAACCCTCATCTATTATCTTCATGTGTAGTTCAGTTTCTCAATATTGGATTTCGATTACTCAGACCTCAGATCACTACCAAAATTCTACCACCAATAATTGGATTAAACTGTATTAGTATTTCCTGGTAATTGAGATGACTAGATAGTTTGCAAGTGCCAAAACATACGTAAGGTAATTAAATAAGAATAAACACACTCCACATGCAGGACTGATGCTGGAAATGGTTAAAAGAGAAAATGAATAGCAACCATTTCAAAGAACTTTAGCACAATAAATTAACAAGGGAGACTTGAGGCCTGAAAAATCTATTATAATATATGAAGCCAACTGATTTCAATTGCAGAAATCAGCAGCTTCCATCCAATTCGAACATACCAAAAAGATTAATAGATCATGGAGAGAAGCCTAGATCATTTATATAGTAATATAATTAAGGAATTGATAATGTTTAATCCATCCGGACCTTCAAGCAAACAACGAAACCAATTGAGCTTGAAAGTAATAGCCATTCATATCTTAAGAGTCCAACTGTCATAGAGAAAACCTTCACAATTCAACATCAAATGCATCTTCTGATGGATCCAGTGATTTGAGAATTTGGTAAAATGGTCAGCATAAATACCCATGACATATATTTATCATTTCATCAACTTTGCCCCCTCATGAACTAACCAGGATTCAGCCAATCCCTGTCATTTCTACTATTTCTATCAATCGTGCTTCAAGAAAACAATCACCAATTGATATCTAACGACTAACATATACTCCTAGGGCGTGTTTGTTCCATCAGTATTTGATTCCTATGAATTCTAAGCACTGACTTCCTGTCAAAGGGGCTAAACCGAAGGAGTAAATGTAAAGATCGACAAAAGGCAATCAATTAGTGTCCCTTTGGTAGGAAATGGCTGCCCTAGTAAATCAAATCTTAGTAAAGTGGGATTCAGCCTAAATCGCTACCTTATATCCTTCAGTCATCCCCTCTTTAATATTCCTTGTCGGATCCTATCGTGCATTCAATTCATAGGAATTCAACACAAAATAGGTGGACTGCCGTAGATGTTCCATTAATGTGTATATTTATGAACAGCAGCATTCGAGACAAACATAGATTTATGAACAAACTGATACATACATGATTTCAAATGGTTTTAATCATCTAGTTAAAACAAAAAAACAAAATTTGATAGGGAAAAATCGATTATTTTCCTGCACAACTCATGCATAATTCTCGCTTCCCAAGAAATCAATACAAGATATAATTCCACCATCCATCTCAGTCTAGGGGAAAACAATCAGCAATCTATCTGCCAATCGTATCTCGAGAAGATAAAACACTCTAGAAGCATGGAAGTTCACAATCTAATAATACAACCACCAAATTTCAACACAACTCAACGATGCAACAGAAATCCAGTATTGATACAAAGACAGAGAACATTACCTGAAATAGTAGCATCCAAGCCCATGCTTTATCCCACACTTGAATTCTCCAATATAACAGCTCCCATCAGAACATTTCTGAACCCCAACACCATGACTCTGCCCATTAAACCACTGCCCCGAATAACTATCCCCTGTATAAAACCTGTAAACACCAAATCCATGCCTCATCCCCTGCCGATACTGACCGCGATATCGACTCCCCCTCGCCCAGTTCTCAATCCCATGCCCATCATATCTCCCATCAACCCAATCCCCTTCATACCTCCCATTCACAAAATAGTTATAAACCCCACTTCCATTGCTCTTCCCGTTGTGAAATTCGCCCTCATAGCAATCCCCATTACTGTAAAATTCAACCCCTTCTCGAAAAATCCTCTGTTTCTGCTTCCTCACAGGATCCCCGCTCCCATCGCCGATAAACCATTGAACAGAATCCCCTTTCTGAAATCGATTCCTCTCTTCCCAGTAATTCCTGAATATGGGTAATGATAAAAATGAGTTCTTTATGGAGTAAACCCTCTTCACAGCAAAACCCACGATGGAAAGACCTATAAGGAAGTTCAAAGAAGTGGGTATGTCTCCTTTGAGGTAGAAGAAAAGGAAAAGAGGCAAGAAGACGATCAGGAAAAGAGGAAAGAAGAGACTGGAGAGCGAGTTTCCATTCAAGGGTTTGTGGGTTTTCTCCTGGGGCTCTTCATCAACGGATGATAGGCTTTGGATTGGAGATCGGATGGTTGGAGAGCGGATAAGAGATGATGAGGTTCTTGTTAGCTTGGACTGGCTTTTCTGCACTTCCATGGCTGTTTTCTCTGTTTCTTCTCTTTGTTTCTATTGGGTTTCTCTGTATCGAGAAATCCTTATCAGAGAACAAGAAGGAGGTGACATTGAAGGTGTGAAGGTTGGCAAAAGCAGCAGTAGTTGCAGGTGAAGTAAAAGAAAGAAAAAGAAGAAAGAGAGAGAGAGAGAGAGAGAGAGAGAGAGAGAGAGAGAGACTGAGGAAGAGAAGCCTGTGAAGGGAAAAAACGGTTTGGAAGGAGAAATGAGGGGCCGGTTTTTATCGTTTGGGCCAGGTGCGAAGTTATCAACGGAGAGCTTTCTTTTCGAATCTAGCCGTCGATTGCTGATCCGACGGTGGAGATTGCTCAAGCGCTTTTCTCTCTCATGGAACGTGTCGCCACAGCTTGGACGGATGGATTTGGTAAGTTGATTTTGGACCCTTGGATTGGTTTGCTCACGTGTGATGATTCTGCTTGCTTTTTGCCCTACTCTTTTGCATGGGCCTGCTTTGCATTTTTTTTTGTTTTTTGCATGGGCCTGCTTTGTTATCTGGGGAGTCCCATTTTTAGAAACCTGCTAATTGTCAGCTGGCACTGGGTCCCTGGTGGGAACAATTTTGTGGACCATTAAACCTTGAATGCTTGATAGGACAAGGTTAGGGTCATCTTATTAGATTGCTAATGGGTCTAACCCTGCTGTTCTCTCCATTCATGTTTATTCATTTTTAACTATATTTGATTGCTATGCAGCGAGATGTCATGATATCAATCGTCCAAGATACATTAATATTAATAAGGCTGTTATGACATTGATCCTTATGCTATTTATATAAGGGGGATATTCATGTGCATCCTTTGGTGATGGACAAACTTAATGGAGCCAACCCATGGACCCACTAATCATGGGACTTGTCGGGGATGTGAAGAGATACCTTGGATGAGACCATATATCAAATTTGGGTCAATCTCATACCTCTAACTCCTTCATACGTGTCCCACAAATTTAATGACTTTATATTAAAAGAAAAAATTTGACTCTCGATCCAACGATCTAATCCATTTGGATAGGCGAAAATTCAATGGGTCTAGTGTATTTAAGGGGGTTCCATGTGTGTGGATGATTTGAATGTGTTATAAAGTCAACCCTACTATGTTGTCCCTCACCATATTATGGTGAGGGATGGAAGCACATGAATATTTTCCTTTATATAAATATCAATCGCATATTAATTGCTTGTTCTTATAACTTTATAACTTGACGCTTTGTGGATTTTTTTTTAATAAATACTCATGTGCCCATGCACACTACACTCACGTTCCTATTCAACAGGGTGGCAAAAAGAGATTAATCCCTCGTCATCTCTATGGTAAGGGAGATGTTTTACTGCTAAAGCATCAGTAGATTGGCTTGGTGGAGAGATTTTTTGTGTGCTCTCTCTCTCTCTCTAAACGGAGTTTTTACAAAATTAATAAAAATTAGTTCAATACCTTTTCTCTTTCATTTTGAAAAACATGGATCCAAGTATTTTATGGAACGTTGCAAAATCTTCCACATTGTACAGACATGACTATAAGAGTGATTATATAAGATTAACCTTACGATATAGTCGATTAACCACAAGTTAGAGACATGCATGAAGACTTCCTACCGACCTTGTGAAGATTTGAATTGTTCTAATGTACCACGACACTGAGTAGATAATAAAACAGTGACTAAATTCCAAGATACATAATTACCTTCTTCACAAATTCAAAACTTTTACTAAAAGGGAGCGACCTTTTGTACATCCAAGTCATCTATTCAAGTACAGGAGCCACCTTTTGCACATCCAAGTCATCTATTCAAACAAGAGCCACCTCCTAATGCACATCCAAATCAACCATTCAAATGGCAATTTCTAGGAGAAATATTGACCATTTGGTTAAGAAGAGCATCAGTAATAACAATCAATTGCCCAATCTAATGACATCTCACTTCAGTACATAATTGACCTTATATGGTTCAGTGCATGTGAAAACTAGTTATTGCATCACATAAAATGTTTAGATCCTGAAAGACAGGCCCTACTGTAGGAAAAATATGCTCATTATTTGTATAATGAACATTCTTTTCTCATCCAGAAAATGAGCATTTCCTGCAGCAAAAGTGGATGTCGCGTCTATTAAGATGGAAATGGGTTTTACCAAAGAGACAAAAAGAGAGGATAGAAATGGGTTGAAATATCATTTGGAATGTTAGCATAAGGTGAATTAGGACAAGACTTCCATTCCAGGATGAAGGCATACCATCACTTCCAAAAGCTAGGAAGAGTGCTTTCATAGTTGATGGTCTCCAAAGATGGAAGTAAATTTCTTTGACTTTTGCTGAAGAGCTCTTTTTTATGATTTTTTTATTTTATTTTTATTTTATGAAAAAGCAGCTACACTAAACATAGATTTAATTTTGTGTAGAAAAAAGTATTTCCGCAATTCTTACTTTTCCACAGAAAACCAGCTGCACAAATGTGCCTTTAAAAAAAAAGTAAGTTCTTTCACAAATAAAAAAAAAAGTAAATTCATGGAACAAAATTGTAATTTTTTTGTTACTATAAATAGGTTTATTATAGTAGGAAAGAAATTTACCACTTGTACATGTTTCCCTGTCATTATCTTAGCCCTTATATATCCAATAACCACTATCTTAGGCCCAAACCAATAAATAGAACAAATATGAGAAAAGTAAAAAAATGTCCGAGGGAGTGAATCATTGACCATATATTTTATGCAGACGAATCGACCAACTCGACTTGCATCATTAATAGGCCCACCTTAAATCCCATCAATCGACCACCATGGTTATCTATCCAGTCAAGGTGAAGTAGAGGCTTTCATCCACAACCAATCTAGAGTATACACAATTTTCATTCATTTTTAGGGTATGTTTGTTTGCATTAAAATATATAGGATTCATACCATAGGTAGTTAAAAATGAAGGTTAAAGACAAATTTTCTAAAATGAGCATTAAGTAATATTTCCTTTTTAGGAAATAGAGTCAAAAGAAAATTGAAATATGAATTACTTGGGTGATGGTTGGTTTATTTATTTCCTGCCTCTTTCTTTATCATATTTCTCTAAAAAGAAAGGTTATTTGATGCTCATTTTTTAAAATTTACCTTTAACTTCATTTTTGACCACTTATGGTACAACCATGTGTATTAAGACGTTCCTATGTAATTTATTAAAAACAAGCATGCCCATTGTTTTAGTTGAAGATGTGGGTCCGCAAGCTTGGAGGTCCAACAACTAGGGTTATGTTTTTAGGACTTTATTTGAGGCCAAAAAGCCATAGTTTCTGTGTTATAGCTTGGCTTTGGCATATATTTTAGTTCCAAAAGGGTGGCATAAGGACTCTCCTTCATCATACTAAACTAAAGAGTTTGATAAACTGGGATTTGGGGAAGTTTAATTGGTAGGTAGGTTCCTTTTGCCTAAAGAAATAAGCGGATGTTGGTGATAAGTCAACTCACATAGGTTTGTTCAATTGATTATTGTTAGAGTTGAAAAGGCACTAAATGTGAGCCGTTCACTAATTATTTATTTTAGCATCTCTCATCACCTCGTAAGATAGTCAATTAATGTTTGTTGGGTCTGATTTAGTATGTAATCTCTTTATACAATGTTGCATGCATTGGCATTTAAGAGATAAGATCACCAATTTTCTTTTCTCCTGCAACCTGAAATATCATCTCTATCCCTGCTGCAGAAGGAAACACTCCTGCATTAAGGACAGACATTGAATTACACACACGGTTTACCTGCCGACTTCCCTCCATGGAAACAATACCAGTGGGATATAATATGTGGGATAATTTAAAATTATGTATTTTGATCAGGATACTATCAAGATCTCATTTTGTTGGAGTAAAAAATAAATTATAAATGAAAATGAAAAAGTATCAAATACTTTATAAATGATTTGGACATGGAGGAAAAAACGGAAAAAGAGATCAAAACAAAAGTACCTTGTCAATCCACTGGTAGCTCAACAATGAGGAATCTCACTTAGAGAGAAACAACAAAGGATCAATCCTTGTCCACAGGGCCGGTTCTGAATTTTTCAGGGCTCAGGGCAGAGTAAAAATTAGGCATATATATATATATAAATTTAGTGATGGCCTTATTCATTTTTCAACCAATATCTAACATGTCAAAATTAACTAAAAATTTAACATGTAAAGCATATAAATTTAAACTTCAATATATAAACATTCAAAATAAAAGGCTATAATGTATAAACAAGACAAATACTTGTAAGTTGTAACAATTCAATAGTTCTTTTACAAGACAAATACTTGTAATTTGTAAAAAGTTCAGATGATTAAATGGATTAAAGGTTCAGATGTTGATTATGGGGCCCACAAAAGCTCAAAAAATAAATCTAAGGCTATAAGTTTCATAAACTTTTTATTTTAATTTCAAATTAAAGCAAGAGTAATATTGTTGCATTCAGGGTGGGCCATGGACTTTTGTAACAAAGCTAAATGCTAACTGGCCATCAAAATTTTAAGTGTGTCCAATTATGATAAATCAAAATCAGTTAATTTTGCATATAACATTACACATTTTTCAGTGGGCCTAATTAAGAAAAAATAAAATTGCGTTGGACAGGGAATTATGTAATAGTAAACTAAGCATCAAATTTTTTTCAGTGGGCCTAATTATGAAAAATTAAAATTGCCTAATTATGAAAAATTAAAATTGCGCATACTTATCTAATAATTTTAATATTAATTTTATTTTCCAGTGAATCTCGTCAATCTCATTTTTGGGCCCCCCTGAAAAATTGGCCCGGGGCGAGCGCACTTCCGGCCCCCTTTCAGGGCCAGCCCTGATTATCCATAGTGAGGTGAGGAATGTGGGAGAATCTTGCGTGTGAGAGTATTTATGAGAGGAAAAAAAAGTACTATAGAAAAAGTAAAAAAGCAATATGTAGTTTCACATATTATTCCTAGTATATATCAACCACCAATACAACATTGATCAAGTGGTCCTAAAACAATATTGATGTACGGCCTCAAAGTTTAATGGATTTATGTAACATCTTTGTGATTAACGACTGTATGTAATGGATGGATTGTTGTTAAATTGAAGTGAGTAACAATTCAAAAGGAGAATAAGTGGGTGAGGGTAAGGATTGATCATAGGTGAAGACCCATTATATGAAAAATGAAGTGCATGAGACTTAGAATAACAGTGTTTTTTTTATTGGTCTTAGAATAGAGTTATTAGTTAAATATCTAAAAAATAAATAAATTTAAGTCCAAGTTGCTACAGGGTACATTACCCTATCTTAAATTAGAGATGTGAACCCAAAGACAAACTTGAATAAAGGGCATGGGCCAAGACCCAAATACTAGTATAATTTAGTTAACATCTTTATGTACATATTTAAAATCTGGCAGTAAATTAGATTTGGTGTTTGAGCCTCAGATATGAAACCATGGACATAAACCCAGACCAGATATTCAGGTCCATGCACTGAACCTAACCCGAACTTGAATCAAGATTTCTCTAACCTATATCCAACCTTTCCAATTTTGAGTCCTTCAGTTATTCAAAAAGTGACAAGCAGAATTAATAGCGAAACCATTAGATGACATCTTAATTAGTTTTTTACGGGTGTACTCGATTTTCAATCCATCACTCTAATAAATTAAATTCTGATAGTCTCATCTATATCTCATCCTTAATCTCTCACTTTTGTTTTTATATTGTTTTGATAAAATCCACCTCACGAATTTCTTAAAACTCGATAAATAGTTGGCAAACAAACCCAAAAGAGAAAAGGAAATATGAAAAAAGGTTTTTGCCTGTATGATGATCACAATGAACCAGTTTTTGAAGTTTGGTGTGAGACACTATCATTGGAGCTTGAACTTGAGAATACTCGGAAAATTTTATTTCTCAGACAGTGGCTAATAATAGTACCAAATAATGGCTTGGCCTGTAACACGTGAAGAGCATAGCTAGGTGATGCAGGGACAAAAATTGTCCCACAAAGTTGGTACAGGAAGGCCCATCTACGTGGCACAAGCCACATCATCCTCAGCCATTTGATCATGGGCTTATGATCAAATAATTCAAGCAGAAGCACAATTGTAGAAGAAATAATCCCATGAGTCTTGTGTGGTACCTTTGTGCACCTGCTGCGGAAAACGGGTTGGTGTACGTGCTGTGGAAATCGGGTTTTACATACTCTGGAAATTTATTTTACGAGGAATTGTAAGAAATTTAGCCCACTTTTCTATTTTTATACAAGTTGAAACGATTGCACCAAACATGAGTTTTACTGTCCCGTAAAAAATCATTTCTGCAATTCTCACTTTTCCTTAAAAAACCGGCTATACAAATGTGGCCTTAGTGTAATAGAGTTCGACCGTATCATAGATACATCTAGACTTGAAGTGGCCTGAATTCAATCAGTGTGTTATAAACCATTAAATTGATAACGTATGAAATATAATTATTTCTTGTATACATAATCAAACTCGGAGGCGGCGCTACATGTATGTGAGTGGGGTCAATTTACCCCACTGACATTTGAGAAATTATTAAAAAAAAAAAAACTGACATTTGAAAATTTAAAAAAAAAATCCTTAATGAATTGAACTTATGGAATATTTTGACCCCACTCAATGCCTAAGTTAATGGGTCATCTATCTACCAAAATAATAAAAAAAATGAACTTATGAAAAATAAATCTTTTATTGACCCCACTGACCCGAATTCTTGGAGCCGCCACCGATCAAACTAGCCATGCATAGCATTCCCTGACGTGATAGTTGGAGCGATATTTATAAAAGGGTGTTAATGTGATATGAGAAAATTTTAATCATCATTCAAAAGTGAATAGTATAAAGGATATTTGTTTGGCTTTTAGCTGCCTTTAACGACGCATAGCTTCATTTCTCAATACGTATTAAGGAATATTAGCTTCTTTTGTCATTTATCAACACTTTGTGTTTTGTTGGTTCCATTGTGGCTGGACTGTGGATTAGAAGTACAATTAATCATTTCTGGTCATTTGATCTTGGACAAACATATGGGTTGTCTAAACATTTAATTCTGTTCAACAAGTTCATCAATATAGATCAGGTGGAAATTATTGTAAATACAGGCCATGAGATAATGGTAAGGTGTTATTATATTGCTTAAGCATGAGATTATTTCTTTAATCATAAGCTCTGCCATGGTAGGTATTCGTAACAAGAAATTGTTTTGAATCTGGGCTGTTATCATAGAACCGAATACATACCCAGACACATGCAGGTTACTGGCACTAGCTTTCTCAGCGTTTATGAGTCAGAGGTGCCCATATGACCTTACCTCTCTGCAGTGGCAGACCCAGAATTTTCGTTTGAGGGAAGCTGATGATGGTCAATTGAAATAATCCATATATAAAATAACTTTAAGATGACTAACGATATGAAGAAAATAATATATCTAAAGATACAAATTAATGAGAGCAGACCCTTTATAAAATTGGAACTTGAACTCAAGCACATATAGCCTGACTTAAGTTCATTGAGAATCCTACATTTTCAAGAAGGTTTAGATGGTTGTAAATAAAATAAAAAATATCATTGTAAGTAGTTAAGAGAGTGTGATCGACCAATGTTGATGCGCCGATGTCGGAGTGATTTAGAGGGTAGGAGAAAACTTGGAGTCACAATGAGGTTGGGAGAAGACTCGAAGTTGAAGAGAAAAGGGGCCCGGTTGGAGAAGTCCCAAAGTCCCAAGGCCCCTTTATTGGCTTTTTTGAAATTTGGTGGGGGCTCAAAGTTGACAAGAAGAGTTTTATGGGAGAAAGGCTCAAAGTCCTAAGGGCCCTTATGGGCTTTTGCCAAATCATATGGGGGCTTTAGCCCCCCCCCCCAGCTTATACATGGGTCCGCCCATGCCTCTCTCCACTCCTTCCCAATCACAATTAAACCTACTGCAGGCTTGCAGTTGATTTTTGTTGAAAAGGAATGTAACAGTCGCACTTATGGGCTGTGGTTATTGTTTTAGAATGTTTGTCTTGGCAGTACTGATACAATGGGAACTTTTGAGTGATGAAACCTCATTGTGGGATGCAGGTACGGGGCCCACTTGGGTTATCTGGATGTGAACATGTACATAGGTGGTGTATCTTCATTCAAACACAATGAGGTTGATTTAATCCGTTCTACAGAGAGGAACTTCTCATTATGTTTACTTCTGCAGCTTTTTGTATGGACCACTTAAAAGCATGTCAATCATGGAAGAATAAAGTGATGAAAATGTTCCAATGTAGATTGCATTTTGAGGAGAAAACAAGAAAGAAGAAAGAAAGGATAACCAAATTGGATCATCCCAATCTCTGATTTAAAAGCCTCAAATTTTTGGCTCCCCAAGGGCCCAAGGTAACCCATTGTCTTGTCCTCCTTTAACTGATACTGACCATTTCTTTCACCGACCAAAGTATGGTGTAGTCATCTCATGAACTCATCATTATTTCGTAAATCATATCCCATCTAGTTGATGATATTTTTAAATAGAACATCACCTATCATGTCTCATGTCGAGTGAGGAAGGTCCCACTCCCACCTGCTAGCTCGTTAAGGATAGGCCAAAAATCATTCTTTTGTTGGGTCATCACGGCCACTACTTTAGATGGCTAAAAGACCTTTCAAGCTTGAGTTTGTTTAATCCAACGGTAGATATCACTGTGATTTGTACGCGTTAACCTTTTGACACATGGTTCATCTGGAAGCTTTGGTTAGAGAGTTTGGAATGTTAATTAACCAAGTGTGATAGGTACGATATTGAGACTCACATGGCTCGCGGGAGTACCAATGGGAGAATAGTAGGGATCTCAAACATTGTTTTTTTCATTTTTATTTGTAGTAACCCTAATTAAGGGTTTAGAACCCAACAGAGAACCTGCACGCATAGAAAAAATAAGGTGGCATATGCAGGATTCGAACCCGGACGGCCGCTATTTACCAATCCATTTCGCTCCACAGTAAGATGTTGACATCAATAGTGTAGATTTTGTATACTGAAGTAGGATTTGTACACTGATGATATTTTTGTGGTATCTCCATCGTGGGGCCCACAAAGAGATAACCATATCGTTCTAGATGATCTCATCCCCTCGGTTGATAATCCTTATATTTTAAGATTTAACACATAATTGAAAACTTGATTATTATAGTCTATCGAGGATGGATCCCTTATCACCCCTCCTGGGTGCTAGCACTGAGGGTGACATTTGGACGGTTGTGAAGAGGGTCTAATCATGTCCTACCTCCCTCATCTATCATTTTCCTTTTTTTCTCATTTCTTTACCAATTGTTTGGTGGCTTTATTTTCCATTTTTTTTTCTTTCAGGATATTAGTTGATTTTTTTGTACCGCGTGGGTCCCAAAGAGAGAGCCGGCGCACACAGAATCCAACTCACTCATGTAGGAATGGATCCAGCACACGAGAGAAGATGAGGTGTGCCCAGGGTTTGAACCCTGAACAGTTAGGTGAGAATTGTCGCTCCTCATAATATAAGTTGAACATCGCCTACTAAGATCAGCATTAAATTTTACTTGCGAGCCCAGTTTTGAAATCTAAATTACTTAAAATCACTTTTTTAATTATTGATATTGGGCTAAGTTTTAAATTTGATCAAATTAATTACAAAATAAAAAGGTGATTAGAAAAAAAATAGAGATAATAAAAGCACATGTTTTGCACATGTCAACTTGATTATAAATTCAACCTATTAAATGGGATAGCAGTGATTTTGAGCAGTTGTGAATTCCAAAACTAAGTGCTTTAGTTAGCAGGGTTCAGCCAATTAAAGGTCGAGTGGTACATATCCATCCACCAAAACGTTCAAACTAGCTTTGGTGACTTGTGGATACAATGGAGTCCATAAGATTATCAATGGCAGTCTTTTTGTTGATTCTCTTCCCATATGAAACTGGAGCTGTCTTTTTATCATTGTTTTTAATATCCACTTGAGACTAGGTCATTGCACTTGCATATGTAATGTGGGCAATGTCTATGAATATAGGAATAGAAGTATCTTACTGGCTCCACTATTGGATTTGGATAGGCACAAACCAAAAGAAGCCGTGGATGGACCGACCACCCTAGATGTCCAATCAATTGAACTTTCTACATGATGGGCATGAATTGTTTACTTACAATTAGCTCGCAGTTGGTATTGAAACGTCCTGTCATTGACGTCGTCCACTTGCAACTGCCCCATGTTCTGTTGAGTGACTAATGATCCATGCAGGGGTGAGACCACTCCCAGAATCTCATCCATATTGAACATGACTTGATGATCAAACGGCTGTGATGAAACGGGTGTCTACAAGAGAATGAATTATGAGTCTGATAGTGAAATTAGATTCTTGAGATTTCAGAAATTCCAAGTGAAATTTTGTTCTTGGGGAATGATCATATGATGATTGTATCTTCTATAGAATTTGATAAATTTCTCGTGTGATAAAGTCATTCTATTATTCTCTTCATTATTTAGTCAGGTGCTCTAAGAGGCCTTGGATACCTCCGGTTAGCAAAAAAATAAAAATTCCCTTCATTGAATGCGGGCCATTATCTCCAAACATCTTTACATCAGATTATGCGTTCCGGTGATTGGAAAGCTCCCTAGATCTCTTTGGCATCAGTGTTACCTACGGAAATGGAATATAAACAATCCTAGCTAAGAGTCACACTTACACATCTACTAATCGTATTGAGAGTCTTAATGTGGGACATATCAAGTCTTACTCTAAATAGGATTATATTCTCTACTGGTTTACATCTTGTTTTGATTTGACGTGGGACTCATACATGCTGGCCACACAATTTCCTCTAGAAAAAAAAAATGAAAAGAGGAATTTGTGCAATATGCATTGCATCATATTTCATAAACTTGCAAATTTTCGGATTTACATCAACAATTTCATGAAACTTTATGAGCTAAAAAGGGAAACAAAACGATGGAAAACGTGTTGTTACAGATGAAAATGATAGCTCATTTCATGTGGGCCTATTTCTACAGCGAAAGTAAAAGAATTGACATTTCATAGTTCCTGCACCACCTGCACTCCAGTTTCAATACCGTTCAAATGGAACCCATTCAAGAGTGACAACCCATCTGTTCAGACCAGTGGAAGTATTTCATTGTTTTACACTTGAAAGAAGTGAAACATCACTCGTATTCTTTTATGAGAGAGCAAAGCTACATTCAGTAATGGATGCCAATGCCACATCATTTTATCAACATTGGTAAAATGGAGGGCAGATTATTACACTGCAGAGAGACTGATAGAAAGTCTATGCTATTTTGTCACTAACTAAAGAACAACATTAAATGCAATGTTGAAATGTTGTGAATAACACAATACGGACAAAGAGGAAAAGATAAGTCAATGTTAGAGAAGACGATTTTCTTGTAGCAAGAGTAGTCTCACCATTATGGGATCTATTAGAAGAGAGATCAGTGAAATATGGTTTGGAATCTGCAAGTCCAACTTGGAATAAAGCCGAATCAGATGGCATTGGAACATAAGATCCACTTGGATGAATTACTGCTACTACTAGAGAGAGAAACCCAGTATGAAACAAAGACCAGAGTCCCATTGAAGCTATTTAATATAGGTTTAAGTAAATATGCAAACAATACACATTGCCAATACATGACAAGATTCTGGTATAATGAATGCTCAAATGACTGGGAGCAAAATATACCAATCTGAACCTGCCTTTTCAAGCAGTTTGTGGCTTTGCAACATTTAAAATGCAATCAATAGATAGTAGCGAATATTTTCAAAATGGATGCATTAAAAGGCTGGATGGTGAAGACCTATATTCTTGAATACTTTAAATTAGACAACGTAACATGTTGTTTTATATGGGATAATTCATTTTTATGTGTAAAATCTGTGTCCCTGCCACATTGTGTCACGACTTGGGCCCGAGATCAGATAACTCCGGACAAACCCCGAGTCGCGATCCATATTTACTTTCGTAAACTCCGAATTAACCGAAGTTAAAATGAAATCCACAAGAGATAAAGATACATTCACATTTGTCAAATGTACATTTTTTGCTGAAATATCTATACATTGACGATAACAATATTGTACAAGTCCTTTACAAAACGTAAGGTTCAATATACATACACATTTCATTCTACTATTTATGTCAACCTCTGCATATTCAAATCCAATGCAAGAGGATATCTATTCACACTTAAAAAATGATTATACAAAAGTATTTATAAATACATGTTCCCAAAATATTCCTATCCTATTCACTGTTCATTCGCACTCGGACTCACATCCATTTCATTAATCCTCCTAGAGGTATAGGATTGGCTTCCTCCGCAGGCGGCGCGGCCCCTGCATGACCGGCACGGGCAACATGGCCTGTAATATCATCAATAACACTGTGAACACGCCGGTTCTACAATGTATGTACAAATCTATGATAGTACATGATATCATCCATAATAAACCTGTTCAATTTATCCATTATCAGTTCTAGACAATTCAATAACATGTGCATTCAGAGTCATGTAATAACAAGTACTAAATTGGCAACTATAATAATATTCTTTTTATTTCAGTTCTTCCAACGGAAATAGTCATTGTATTTGTAAATACAAATACTAGTCATTCATTCATATTCATTCTTTTCATATTCATTCATTTCAGTGAGTACTCTTTATTAAGTGACTTATCAATTGGTGGGATTTATCAGTGTTTGGATCAGAGCTCACTGGCATCACCACGAAGCTCTGGAACACCCCTCATTCAATCTACTGCAGTCAGATTGTTCATTACATTGCTACATTTAGTAACTGCTCATTGATTCATTCATTAATTGATTGCAACTCTATAACGAGCTTAATAAACTACTATGTAGTGCCTGACTCGGAAATCAAATCAAATCAAATCAATCAATAAATTCTATTCAGACTACTAAACGAAGCAATTGAGTGAAACTTTCGTTATCTAATGTACGTGTTATTCTCGATCAACATTACATTAAATTATAATTTGTACATTATGATATCCTTAGTTAACACCTATGAAGGTTTAGAGACCCACTAACACTAGCCTGAGTTGATAGGCTTTCACTTAGAAAAACCAGATCTCAATCCACCAATTTTTCTCAAGTTCAGTCACCTTGTCGGTTCACCAAATTCCAGAATACAGCTAACCACACCACAATTCGATTAGTTTTCCAGAACCCCACAATTTCTAACAATTTTCTCAACTCGGTCACCTACTTGGCTGGCCGATTTCTTAAATTCGGCTAGCTGAACACACTTCGGTTACCCTTCGATCAGCTATTCCAGAAACTTGACTTCTGATGGAAATCCCTGACTACAATTTCGGTCACCTTTCGGTCACCCTTCAGCTAGCCGAATTCACAAATTTGGCTAACCAAACTTTATCGATCAGCTTTTCAAAAGCTGAACTCATTGTGAAAATTAACCTAGATGGGTTCGGTCAGCTGTCGTTGCCGAACTGCTCCCAAAACCTCAGAATTTCTAAGTTCAGAACTTCGTAATTTCTGAAGTGAAATTTGAAATTTGAGCTCCTTGAGCTCTTACAACTTTAATATAATCCTAAATCATTAGAAATTAGTATACTTGCCTTGTTTGAAGATTATTTGACAATAAGCCTCTTTGTTAGCTTGAGTTTGAGATGAAATTCTCCCAATTGAAACCCTCTTCCAACCTAAAATTAAAACCAATTCACAAATAGAACTCCAATAAGCTATTTGTACTAGAAACTAACTACAACCACTCAATATAACTTGGAAGTTCTGTAAACACATCAAAGACACTTACTTGTAGTTCTTGTGAAAAAAAATTTGAACTTTCTCTCTAACTTTCACTCCAAAGCAATTGAAGGAGAATATGAAGCCTCTTCAAAATCCTTGAATCAATCTAAACCTTGCTACTAGAGGAAGAAAATGGAAGAAGAAAGGAGAAAAAGGAGTCTAGGGTTTGGCTCTCCTACACTAGGCTGAGATTTGAGTGAATGAAATCAATTTGAGTTCATCTTATCCTTTATAATGCCCTTTTTGCAATTAAGCCATCCACCTCATCTCTTATTTCCAATTTTTGCAATTAAGCCATCCACCTTATCTCTCATTTCCAATTTAAGTCAAATGAAGGGTCATTTGATCCAATTCTTGTTGAATGAGTTCAAGTCTATTATGAAAGTTAACGTACTTTTTTAGATACGCGCGATGGTATCAAGAGTAACCGTATTCGACGAAATATGCGAAAATTCGTATTTACAGAAAAGTCCTTAATTTCCTTTGTTTGAGTCTAAAATCAACTCAAGGTCATTAACCTCATTCATTATCACTCCATTAAGCCCAAATCAATCATTTGAGGCTAATTCAAGTCAATTTAGTCATTATCCATCATTAACTTAATTAATCAAAGTTAATTAGCATTAATTCCAATCAATTAGAATTAATCTTAATTAACTCGGGATAGGGGGTGTAACACATTGATACTGTGTCCCAGTCATATCCATATCCTATTTGGGCATCATAGATGAAAATAGTTACAAACATCAAATGCCCTTTGACATTCCCAAATTGGCATTATCTTTATCATCTTTTGAGTAACCAATGCAAACCTTCCAACAACCCAGAAGTTACTTATATCAGGTGAATAAGTTAGACACGGAGTATCTCATTCAAACTTCAAAGTTAATGGACAAATAAGACTTAATTTACTACAATTCTCCATTTTTAGTTTTTGTAGACTAAAAACTTCTTTTGTATATACTTTCCAAATCATATGTTCTACTTTATCCTCAGAATGCCAATCCAGGTTTGAAACAGCTCACGGGATACATATTTATTTTCATCATGTAAGAGGACAATAGGAAATAAATCAAGCAGAAAGCATTAGCTAATCTACTGTAATCTTCTTGACATTAAGTAAAGAAAGAACAACTTTCTTGTATTAGATTAATCGAAAAACAAAAGCTATACATATTCAACTATATTCTTTCAAAACACTGACATCCTTCCCATGAAGGGCCTAACGTTTCCATTGCATGAAACGCGTATCCAAAATATAACGTGTATCCAAAATAAAACCTGTAAGAAATATAAACTCTTAAACCTACCTAGGTGGTACTATTTCTGGTATTAAAGTAGGTGGTATTTATCTATCCCCATAACCGATATTTCCTATGTGCTGAAAAACTCTAAAGAAGCATAAATATCCTAATAATTGCTAAATGCCAAACAGGAAAAGGGAAGGGGTAATGAAGTCAAGAGCCTTCCCTATCCAAATAGCCTTAGTCTTCATTTCCACCATGGAAATCACTATCTGAGGAAGTTGCATTATCAAGTTCATCATCCCAAGTGCTCCTAAATTCTTTAATCCTGCTGCACCTATCCTCAAGATCACCTTTCATCCTCACATTCCAACACCCTCTAATGTCAAGGTGACAGAGGGCCCTGCACTTGGCAAGGATAGCATCAAGGCCATTATCACTAAATAGTCCATATCCTAGTTCCAGGTGGATGAGGCCCGGCATTGTATCAGCGACAGTGATTGCTTCATATTCATCCGCCTCACGCGCTATAGATGATAGAACAGACTCGAAATCTGGAGGGGGCATGTTCCTTCTAAGTTTGATTAGAGACTTGCAATTCTTGCCAAATGCTTCAAGCCCTTCCCATGTGATCTTCATGCAGTAACTGATATCCAAAACAGTCAAGTTGGTGAGTGATTCTGCATACTTTGTCACGATCTTGTCAGTAACAGAGCTCACTGGAATCTTCAAGACCTCCAGACATCGCCCACTGCAAAAGAAAATTGGAGCATTTACAGTTTTGAATGACATTTTTTTTTTAATTTCCACAAAATTCAAAGAGAGATCTAAGGATTTCATTTCCATTTTTAGACTGTAGGCGAGTGAGGGAAACATGTTTTTAAACATATTCCCACTCTATTCCTACTAGTATTCATGACACCGATAGAAATCAGCAAAAAAAGTTCAATGGGAGCATGACAACAAAAGTTTCAAATGCTACAATGATAACTGCAGTAATTTATATGCTTGACATTTAATCCAATGGGGTATCTCCAACATGTTAGATTCAAGTGGGCAGAGGACAAAGCAGCATCCCACGTTGTCCTTCCGGATTCTCAAACTTCAATACAAAAGACTCAACATGGATCAATCTCATCAAAATCCTGAAAGTTCCCATCCTTCTAAGAGGACAAAACCAGGATTTTCCAGTTAGACACCAACCAAATTTAATTATGGACAGAGAGAATGCCTCAAACAGGATGTTCCAAATTACGAGATCAAACTGAAATTAAACAGCCATCTGAAATTCTGGATTTCTGTGGAGACTTATTATAATAGTGACTTGAACATCAGTATGTCAATAACCTATATATTGTAATTTTCTTGATTCAATGAGACCACTCCTTTACATTATCTCAAAGCGACAGTGCCATAGTTCAGTTTTATCAACATGATAAATTTTAGTCAAGTACACTGGTATTTCAGTCTAAGCGTTTGCTGCATTTTTAAGTGCCATTCAAATGAATTGGTATGTGTTCAAACAGGACACCACCCACAAGTGTTCCTAATGTTGACCGAATAAGGAATTCCTTCAAGAAAAATGTCCTAAATGCTCAAAATTAGTGTCCAAAAAACTGCAGCAGTGCAAGTTATGTTTCAGTATCTTTTTCCATGCAACCAAATTCACGATTACACTAGTAGTATTATAAAATGTGATGAAGTTCAAACTCACCGTGTCAGCAATTTGGGCTTCATCTGCATGAGATAAAAGATCTAGGAGTCATCATGAAACTATGGATGATGTGAAGTTCGCTGTATCTATATATCATTGTAAATTGTCTCATGTTAGAAAATTGAAGCCTATATGCCTTCTGTCATGAGATAGAAAGTCTCTTTATTTTGAAACATCCTAGCTAGTCCTCATTTCAAAAAAACAAAAACAAACAAACAAACAAACAACTATAAAGTAGGCTTGGTTGAGTAGGACACATCTTAATTAATTTACAACTCCTTCCACAACTTCATAGATTTTCTAATTTAAAAAATAATAATAATCATGACTAGGACTTTGTATCCACTAAGAACATTTCATGAAAGAGGACTATTATTTCCTTTTTTGATTGGTTACAAGAAGAGGACTCTTTAAACTAAAGATAAAATAATAAGCATTTATTAGGCTGACAAAGGTTAAAGAAAGAGCAGAGAATACCCTTGTTACTTTTGCACATGAAAAATCTGCATCACTATAACCAGACTAAAGTAAGCACATAGTGTTAATTAAACATCTATGCCTGCATTTAGGATAGGTGCAACTAAGCGTGTAATTTATCCAGCTCCGCTTAATTTGGCTTCAGCTTGAGCTTGGCTTGGTTGACTCATGAGCTAAACTCAAGCTAGATCCTTCTTGGTTTGACTTGATTGGGGACAAGGCACATGCTCAGGCTTAGCTCAATTTTCTCAAAGAAGGTTCTCCTCAACTTGGTTGGTTAAAGGGCTTGGCTTGGATATAAATATAAAGAGGTTTAACTTGAACTTTTGAAAGCAAGAGTGACATCCATTGGATTGATCACAAGTAAGATATGATGCTCCATATAATTGATGTAGTAAGCAATGAGACCCATAAACTCCAAGGTGTCATTTGGTACAAAAAAAAAAAAAGGTCTATTTGACTTAAAATTGATTCAAACATTCCCTTTAAGTGTTTTAGACTGTTTAGTTCCTCATCCCATAGAATAAACCATTTTCATCTGTTTTAGAAAATAAAAGAAGGAAAGAGAATCCAATAAGAGATCAATGTCTAAAGCAATCAGACAATTTTTTTTTTTTTTTACAAGATTGCTCCTCGATCTCCCCTTTCCCCAACACATGGTGGTGTATATTTTGGATCTAGTACTAAAACTTAGATTTATATATGCAAGAAGGTATGGCTCATTGATCTAATCAGGCAGGTTGCAGCAAGTAGGATGCCCTAGCAAAAGACTGCAGCTAATCCAAATGTGGGCAGAACTACAATGGAGCCTAGATGCATCACAGTATGGTGTAGGGCCCTTCTTAAATGCATCGTGGGCCCCACCCACCTCTTCAAAATCCAAGCCGTTATCAGTCCTTCCACCCACTTAATTCGTTAAATCTAAATTCTCAAAGTCAATTTCAGTGCGCCAACCATTGGATTGACCACACATGAGGGACTCCCACCATTTCAATCCAAAATAACTTCATCACATTTCCAGAAATTGACACAACCCAACAATAGCTATCATTCTGATTTATGTGATATTTATATGTTGGTCACTACATAAGGCGTTGGTCCATCCCATCGGGTTGGGTTTTGAAGAGTTGGGCCCCACGATTCATTTAAGAAGGGTGCTGCACAATACCACAGTACCTGCCCTCCAGTCATGATTCCCCTGAAAACAAGAAAGTTCCACCCATTCTGCATATGTATCACCCTTTCCAGGCCATTTGGAGTTCCCTTTATGATTTTTTGCTTTTTTTGTTCTTTTCTTTCTCTTGTTCCCTGTATTTTCCTTGTTTAAAAACTCTTTAAAAAAAAAAACAAATATTCTAATTAAAGGCCCCACAACACTATTGTGGGGACCACCTAAATAGTGAAGGGCAAAGGGGAACATATATGGTATGAATGTGCCACCTAAATAGTGAAGGGCAAAGGGGAGCATGGTATGAATGTGCCCAAAATCAGGTGCCAAATCGGGGGGGGGGGGGGGGGGTTGTTTTTAAATAAGTGGGTCCCATGATCAATATCATCAACCAAGGCCATCAAAATAGATGACCAGGATTATAGAGATAAACTTATCCTTAAAACAGCTATTTCCACTTAAAAGACCATAAGATAATTTCAAAAGTTTCAAGCTAGCAATCTACACTCACTCGATCCAAACATTCATCAATGAAAAATCCAATAGCTCATCTTCTATCTAGTAGGACCCACACTCCCAAGCATGCAATGTAATGCATGGAAGAAAGAAAAGACGTACAAAAGCATTTGCCAAAGCAATTTCTGGGGTTTCATGAGAGAGAGAGAGAGAGAGAGTTACAAAAGCATTTGCCAAAGCAATTTCTGGGGTTTCATTAGAGAGAGAGAGAGAGAGAGAGAGAGAGAGAGAGAGAGAGAGAGAGAGAGTTCAAATACTGACGACTGAGCGATGAAAGAGAAGGAGAAATCCGAGAGCTTGTAGGCGGAGAGGCAGCGGAGAATGCCGCCACTGCGGCGGACGATCTTCCTCACGGCGTAGTCGATGACGCCAGGCTCGTTACAGCGGCGGCACCACTCCTCGACGTCGATGTGCGACCAGCAGTACGGCTCCGCCACAGCATCGCGCCACGACCGGCAGACGAAAGCCACGGCCCGCGCCATCTCGTCGGACGGAATCCGGACGAAGATCAGAGAGAGAATCTCTCTGTTCATCTCCTCCCAACATCTTCTCTCCTCCACCACCACCACCACTCCTCTTCCGCCATCTCCGTCGCTGCAACAGGCTTTCTGCTCATTCTTCTTCCTCTTCTTCGCTTCTCTCTCCATTCTCCAAAACTTCATTTCACGTCCGTTGTCTCCATGCGCCTCCTTTTATAGCTATTGGCACGTGCGAAAAAGCACGCGCGACAGGTGTCGTTTCCATGGAGATGGAAATCAGGACAGCTAAGACGCATTAGCGGATCAGCCTGCGTTGCAAATGAACGGTCCAGATGTAATGATTGGCATTGATGGATGGCTAAGATGTGGCCATTATTTACACATTTTAATGTGTGTTGTTTGTATTGTGGAAATGGAAACGTATGATGCTTTTTTCCAACGTGGGCGGTTTCTGAGGATCATCCACTAATGGCAATGGAAAGAAAGGGAGAAAAAAAACCCTCTGAAAGGAGTGTGCAGGTGGGGCCCACCTGTTTAATATAAGCTATAATGAGGTTATATTTTTTTTGGGTGGGCCGTTGGTTGATGAAGGGTTGTGATCTTTGATTACTGTGTATGATTCGATGGTCTTGTATATTAATATGATTCGATGGTATGATGGAGTGAGAGAATATGTGAGGGAGGGGGAGAGAGAGTTGTACGACTGCTGGGGTGGTCCGCATTGCCATTTGCCAATGAAAGGAATGCACGTACTTGGTTAATCGATGTACGGAAGCTCCATAGCCATGGAAGGTTTGAAGTGCTTTTTGGTCAAAATTGAGCCGTTTATCCGATATGGTCCAATGGAGATCCCTCTCAGTGGTCATGAAATCATTTAGTCCAAACTATATAAATGGGATCATGGTAATAACATAAGGCTTCATCTAATGACTGAAAGATTGATAGAAGTGTGCTACTGTTAGAGAGGACTTAACCATTGTGTGGTTAAACTTAAAATTGACCATCTGTATTTTCATTTATTATTTGATCAGACTTGTCACCTTTTTCCAAATCGTCAAGAAAAGAATGCCCACCAATGTTCCATAAATTACCATAAGTTCTGTTTTCAACAGGATCACTTTGACCTCCAAATTCCAATATGCCAAAACAAGGGGAGTTTCTTTCATGAAAATAACCTTTCCGTTTTTTCTTTTGTTTGTTTGTTTGTTATTTTCAGATATCACCTTTAAGCTAGAGCTCTCCAGAGACAAAAATGGCAAGACCATCACCAACCTATATATAAATAGGACGAGGTAGCCAAATCAATGAAAATAGAAGAATAAGTACTCTCATGTATTTGAATGTTGAGAGGGGAAATGGAGTCTACACTCTACACAAAGATGAACATGTACTTTACTTGTGTAGGACGAATATGCAGCAGTGTCCTTATTCTTCACACAAGCAGCGTTTCTATGGCCCGGCTGTCCTCAACTATAGGACAAAAATGGTCACTCAGATATCAATTTGAAACTATATCAGATAAGGAAAGGAAGATTGCCGAAAGGGAGGGGTGTTTTTAGTTGGTGCCTTTTTAGTTCATGTGGTTGGTGATGGATGGTCGAATGCATAAATTGAGTAAATCTCAGTCCTTGTACCAGTGCCGTCTTCAGGGCAATACTTTTCTACCACTGCCAGCCAGACGCATATGATCAGGTATTACTATTTGTCTCTTTCTGATAAAATCATAGCATGTTAAGAAGGTTTTCAAATTTAATAATAATAATCTCATTTCAGTAATTTAACAACAGCAGCAGCAGCAATAATAATAATAATAATAGTAATTTTGGAGACATAAAGATTTTAAGTCATAATTCCTAACTGAATAATAGCAAAAATTGTTATACTACTTATATCTTTGAAGATTTCTTAAAAATATCACTTATTTCATTTTTTTACTATATTCTGCCAAATGCCCCCAACAGTTTAAAAGCATTGGCTAAATTTGTGATGGAGACGACGAAAGTAATGGAATGTAATACTTGTTTAAGCAATGAGTAAAATTCGGATTACAGGGCCTACCTCGTCCGGATATACACTTCAAATTCAGTATACCTGAGACCTAAAGTGCTCAATTTGATCTTCCACCAATATTTCTACATATAAAACTTATATAATAGATAAGTATATTACTTATACAAGGTCCCAACATGGAATATAATATTTATATGTACAGCTGTCAAGCAAAGCCTACCCCAAAGATTTGAGCTCATGCCAAAGAGGGTCTCGCTCTGGTTAACACCAGCTAAGCTCAAACCTGAGCACAGTCAAGCTGAGCCGAACTGACAATGATGCAATACAATTAATTGCCCGACTGGTTTGCCACCACTGATAATTGCTGAGAAATTCACCGAAATCATCACATGAAGATGACATCAAACGTTGCAACTTGTCCATTGTTTATTACGAATTCATTGTCAAATGAGCTCTACTAAAGAGCTCTACTAAAGGATATTGTTAAATAGGTAAGGGATGATGTACATTAGATAGTGATGTCAATACAACCCTCACATTCCTAGGATCTGAATTACTAGGATAGGGGCTTACTACTTATTTCTCACTTCTTATTCATTTTTCCATTAAAGTGGAGAGCATTTGAAAGCCAGTTTTGGTAGCTCACAATGGTTTCTTCAATTTTTTTTTTATTTGTTTTTTTTTTACCTTCTTCCTTGGTGCATAAACAAATTTCAGTGGCTTGGTCTATTAAGTGTGAAGAAAAAACATATGGAAAAGAGAGCCCCAGCTTCCAGGTCCCGGATAAAAAGTTGGAATTACACAGAACAAGAAATGCATTAGAACTGCATGGAAAGTTTTTCTACCCCCATCTCCTTTTATCCTCATCCAAGACATTAAGTTCATTTAACACCTTTCATGGGTTCATCTGCTCAGGAAATTGAACACTGCTTAAGGCATAATGTCAAGTGTGCTGCTGCATTCCAGTTGGATAAATGGCGTGAAAGCTCATGGCATCGATCCTTCTAAAGGTGGCTTGCTTGTCAGGTAAGATGCCAAGTCTGGCTTCTTACCAATAGCCTGCATAAAAATGGGCAGTGCAAAAGAATATGATGGTCGCAATCGCAATCGGTATTGAACAAAAAAGAACCCTATAATCTGAAAGTAGGCATCGACCACTGCAATGGTAAGTACATTACACAACACGAGTACCAGAGGGCATGTATATAAGATGGTGCAAGACATGGTAACAATGGAAAAATCAACTAACTCATTTCTTCAGATGTAATAGTCAACTGTAAACTTAAAATATTGCAAGTATTCATGAAAGGCGGTTTTCTCACCAATGTGGGAGTCCCACACAAGGGTGGTGCAGGATTGAAACTCCAGCCATCCACAAATCTGGCCCCCTTCATTTAAGGTGGGGACCAAAAATCCTGCACGGCCCCCATGTAGGACCTGCACGAGAAATTCCACTTCACGAAAGAGTCCCAACATCAAAATCACATAACATAATATAATAGAATTGAACAGCTTCTCATAAGTAATAAATAAAGGTGTTAATCATCAATAATGAAAAAAATCTCATTGAACATATTTTGACCATGATCCATAAAGAAACAGTGCTCTATATACAACATTGGGGAACACCCAATATGTGATGCAACCACAATGAGAATCTGTTGCATGATCTGTCATGGATGGCTCCGATGAAGACAATTTTAGTTGATTTGATAACAAATGTGAAACAGGAAAGCTTTCCCTCCATCAAACTGTTGTCGTTGCAGGGAGAACAAATGAGCTGAAATGACAGTTCAAATAATTACAAGGGAGTAGGGGAAAAATTACAGCTACTGCAAATCAAACGCAATTAATTCAGCTGTTCCAGAACCACTTTGGGACTAAAATAATACAATGTATAGAAAAAACCTATTAAGATTGCAACAAAAGAATTGTACAAGTAGCTATTAATTCAGAAAGAAAACAGACAGCATAGTTCTCCCATACCCAAAAAAGAAAACAATAATAATAGTAATTATTATTACTACTACTTTAAAAATGGTTCATACAAACAACTCTACTTGTTTAAAAACCTTGTAAATACTTAGCACAGACCTATCTGGAGGGCACAGGGCACGATACAGGAACTGATACTCCATTCTTTCTTTAGTGTATGTTGTATATAGATGATATAATGCTTTAATTAGACACAATAATTCAAGCATTCAAGTATTGATATAAATTTTTGTAATGCATATTATAATTAATCATTAAGTAATGTTTTTCTCCTCTAAAACGTAAAAAAAATTAATTAAATTGTCATTATTTACATTCATTTCTACCATTTTTAATTTTGGCAGGGTACCAATATTTATGAAGGACTAGTCAGAGGAAGCAGGCTCTAGGGTCCGGCCCATGCCAAGTCTAATCAGCTCCGTATACATCAAGTAAGGGTAGAAAGGAAAGTATGGACCGAGAAAATGGGCCGATGCATTTGGGTATCTTCCACTCGGATTTATGAGGAATTAACATCCCTTTGGGAAGCATTTGGAAGTTAATGTTTCCCAAGGATAATAGCATTAGGCTAAATAGAGCTAAACAGTGGACAATCTTTGGCGCCACAGATATATTGTAGTGAATGCTTGTCTTGTGCACTTAGCAGCCGCAGAATGCAGAGATCCATTTAAGAAAATAAATTTGATATGACTTATCCAATATATATTCATATATGAGTAATGCTACTTGGGCATACTTTTTGGCATGAATCTTGGACAAACCCCTATGTTACCCCTTGAATATCACTGATATTCAAGGGGTAACATAGGGGTTTGTCCAAGATTCATGCCAAAAAGTATGCCCAAGTAGATTTTTTTATTCATATATCTATGTCCGTAGGTGTGGGCGTTTTGGGGAAAAGAGGAGGTGGGTAGAGAGGGGGTTTGTTTGTGGGTGGGTGGGTGGTTGGGGAATTGACCATCAAAATGAACGTGCTATTAACAAATAGCAGTAGCTTCCAATATTCAGTATCAAATAGCAGTGCTATTAATATAACATATCTTTAATTGATTTATTTTAGTAAACATTATATTTGAAGTTCACCAACCTTTTATTTTAAATGGTAAGTTCATCAGCATAATTTCAAACATGATTTCCAAAATTCATAAGCAGCTTCAAATCACTTCAATTCGCAGTCCCAAAAAAAAGAAGCTTCCAGTCATCTTTTAGTTACCTGGCTTCACTTTCATCACTCAGGATTCTTTTATTAATACATCGGCAGTTTTTTTTCCCAATGCAACAGGGAGAGAAACTTTTATTACAGCAACAGAGAAAATTTTGAAAAGAAAAATAACTTCAAACTCAGGTCAGCATGGAAAAAAATCACAAGCATATCCACAGAAACATGTACATGCAAAAAAAAAAAAAAACTGTTATGCACACATAAACATTGGATGTGATTATACAATCTGCTATAAATGACTATACAGAAACAGGTGAGAGAACTCATAGTAACACAAGGTTTCAGTGATGCATTAACAAAATGATGCAAACAGTATTATTCATTGTAGTGGTTAGGCAAGCGTCACACTATTGAATTCTGACGCTCGTACCTGTCCCTATGCAACATAGATGAAATGACTCTGAGTTCCTTGGCTGAAGCGAGATCAATATATTTTTTTCCTACCAAGTCAGCAGCCTATTATGTTGTAAATGACCAGAATCTCTCAAAAGAAAATAAGACAAGAAGTTTGAAGTAGCGATGGGACAATTCAAAGCCACAAAAGGAGAACTTTCAAGGGAGATAGATTTGGTGGTCTAAAGGTCTACCTATTTGAGAATTGCGCCCTAGTACAAATTTAACCGGCATGACACCTTATGGTAGTATCACCTGTGTCCAATCATTCCTCGCGCACATAAGTCAAGAGCCACTGAAAGCAACCTCCATGAATCAGAATATTTGCAGAAGCAATGATCACCAACTGAATCACAATGATAACCCCTTTTCTATAGGTGATGGGTCATGTGACTAAAACTGCAATCTCAGGGTTGAGGCAAGGAGCAACTTCCAAACTGTGCTGCACCTCCTCGAGAAAAATTACAGTTCTAAGCTAACACTCTTAATTTAGGTACAAGAGCATAGCTTCAAGAGAAACTAATACTATACATAAACAATATATGGGCACTGGGAGAAAAAAGGAGATATCCAGACCTATGCAAACTACTGACCGATCAAGCACATGATTCACGTGAGAAAAAAAAATCAGGAAAGGGTGATATATCTACATCTAAGATGGGGACCACTTTCAGTTTATGCTAGGTAGATCCATAACAAAAGCGACTTATGCAAGAAAGATAACTTGTGGAAAAGTATAAAAAAAGAGGAGTTCACATCAGTTTTATCAATCAAGAGAAAACCTGCAGCACAGATCCAATGCAACTACTAAGGAGACACTAAAGAGAATGCATTGCTGATGGTGATTTGTATCAAACACGTCATGGAAAAGGGCAGTAGCTAGTGTATTAAGTGCATGATTTGTATCAAACATGACATGTGGAATTAGATTGCATGAAGAAGCACTTTGAAACCATATTTATTTGACTTCCTTATGGACAACTTTGACAATTGCAAGGTTTAGCTCAAATGGTTTGGCCCTTGTGCCAATTTTGGTTGGTAAAAGAGTAATTACATTCGATCCCAACCCCAACCTCGAACGACCAAAAAAAAATCTAAGACAACACAGTGGCAATGTGCACCAAGGGCAAATTTTATTAAAGGGGCACTTCTCTGAGACAGTAATTGACTACTTTTGTTATATGATACTAAATCTTCGGCCATGTGAAATGACAAGAAACCATGCGGCAGAGATGATAACTAAGATATATGTGTCAAAGCAAGCGACAAGAAAGGATATAATTAGGATTTAGGAATGATACATGAGAAGGAAGCAACATGAGATTGGTTTTGCATGTAAATACAGCCTTGCAGGAAGAATTGAACTCTTACTGTTACAAGGAACTAAAAGAATGGGAAGACCAATAAGGCTGAGAAAGAAGTCAGAAGTAACATATTTGATTGTTGAGTGACAAAGAAGATAGCCCTAAAAAAGGATGAGCAGAAATATGTAAAAACTCAGAACCAGCCACAGATAGATAGAATAAGGCTTCAATGACGTTAAATAGTACGAAACAAATGGAATAAAAGAGTTCTAACAATACACCTCTAAATCATGCACACTGTGATAGAAATTCAATAGGTTTCGTGAACTGAATGGAAAAGTTTAGCATCACATCAAAAAATCAAATAACATAGTTGAGCGATTCATGCACCGGAAGATAAGAAAATACTCATCGACAGGCTACAGAATCACTCCCAAGAAGAAAGGCTCTTCATCATTCACCAACTCCAAAATGGCCTAAATGACTATATGAGTTCTTCATACTAACCATATATTTCAATAAATAAGAAAAATTATAAAAATACCCTACACCTGTCATAACTCGAGGCTCAATGCATAAATCGATCATAACATGACCAACATAAGTAAAAATTGGATGGCTTTGAGTTCTTTGGATGGTAAGTAACAATTCAATAAACTGTAAATAGTATAAATTCTACCCTTCCAAAAAAAATTTATTAATTTTGCAATGTATCAAACTTTATGCAGAGTTCAATATCAGCCATAAAAGTCAGAAATAAAAATTAAAGTACCATTCTTTGGAACATTGACCATTTTGGCTTCTCTGTTCCATCTCAAATCCTTATCCATCAATTCTCCCAGTTGTAAAGAACTCACTGCTGATGCGGCGCCGTTGAGGAAAAGTTTATATGCAGGTCAATGATCCACCATGAAGAAGGGGTAGGCTGAAAAAGACATTGATGGAAGTAGTAACTAGTAAGGATAGATCTGAATTAGTGCATATTGAAGGATTTGGCACAGGATGAGTTAGAATGAAGAAATAGACTTCATGTATCTGACCCCAACATTGTTGGGACAAGGCTTTGATGATGATGATCGTTAAAATTTCCATAAAGCTTCTCCACAAATTTAAATTGTAGTAAATCCAAAATCATCATTTAGAAACAAATATGATCCCCTCATTCATCATGACTGACTTGAATAGATCTTCAATAATATCACAAATTTTTAATTAGAAAATTACTTGACCTCAACTTCTCTTGACCTCGTCCACAAACAATGAACTTGCTGGTATCAACTTCTTGATTGAAAACCTCTCAAAAACATGGATGAGTAGCTGTCTCCTTGTTGTCGACCAACTGAAAGATAAACCCCTTTTCACTGGAAATAAGATCGGGCTAATTGAATATTTACGTATCTCCTTACATGTTCAAATTACACCCAACTTCAACTGTCTGAAAATGTCAAACACTTTTCCATTAACTAAAGAACAATGGCTCCACCTTGAGTCACACAAAGAATAGATTGATGCCACCTTCAAAAAGTTGCCAACCTTGTTCATGCTTTTGATCTATAAGTAAGTTCAATTGTACAAGTATCTTTCATCCTTTTTCCTCTCCCAGGGAATTACAACTTGCTCTGGTAGCAAAATCCATGCAAATTGTGCACCAAATGATCATAAATAAATATAAATAAATAAAACAATGAAGCTCATAGCATTAAATCATCAGTCGAAGCCTTCTAAAATCTATCTCAGGCTGGCCTACCCCTAGCCAAATGAATATAGTAGGAAGCAGCATAGAGAATAAAAAGGACAATTATACAACTGGTCTTTCTTTGCATGTTGTTGGCCAGCCAAGGAAAAGTGGTAGGCCAAAGTGGATATAGATGGAGATAGTAAGGTTAGATCCTAGGAAGTGCAATCTATCCAAGATTTGGCCCATGATAAATTGGAATGAAGAAACAGAATTCATATAGCCCACACCAACATAGTTGGGAAAGGCTTTGAAGAAGATGACGAAGATGATGATACAACCAAGTTGTAAATTTGTGAATTCTTGACTTGAACTATTAGCATCACGCTAACCTATTGGTTAGCACTAATTTGATCAAACTGCGACTGCATAATCACCTGGTTAGAAGCCTTACTTGGCATAGAAGACAGCTTCTAAATTCACGGCCCTATTATACCCAAGAAAAATGAGGCCCCAGCCCCCAAGGCCAACGACACCAAGGTGCATTCTTTAGGCATAACCTGCTCCATAGACATGCACAAGGTTCGAGAACTAATCTCCCCCGATAACCTTAACACTCCCTTGCCACCCAATGTGGAAGCCACCTAAAAAGTCACCAAGACACTGTAACCAGAAGACTTGGAAAGCTCCAATATGATCCTCCCTCCCCAAGATGCCCCAGATCCTCCCATAAGATCTGCTTTCCACAACAAGTGCCAATACTCAGCACAAATAGGATTATACAACCAAGTCACTTAAAGCACAAGGCTATACACGACAATCAATTAGAATTTGAAAAGATATACAACAACAGCAGCAACAACAATGGCAGCCAGACATGAATCCAACTAAATCAAGAGGGGACAAAAAAAAAAAAAAAAAAAAAACACATCACAATTTCATGGTCTGATAGGCAATTGTGCAAAGATTAGCAAATTATGGCAAAAAGATACGACCAATTGATATTATACCAAATTTGCGGAAAGGGTTAAGAGAGAAACAAGAAACGCACTCCTCCTCCGGCAATAATTCAAACCCTTGCAGACAAGCTAGGCTCATATGGCAGCCCAACGAGATTATTCCTTCCCAACGCCGGCATCTGGTTCCGCCCACATAGTTCATTCTCCGGCACCCATTCCCAAGCCCTTTCCGCCAAGTTGTAGATAATTGACTGCCATCCCCTATGAGTACTAAAGCACATGAGCTCTCCATGACCTTGGCATTGAATCAAAATTGAGTGGGGCGAATCGATTTTCCTCAATATCTCATCAGGCATCTCTCCAACCTTAACCCACCTCAAACCACCCGAATCCCTCCTAAGCTCCCAAATACAAATGCTCCTAATCAAGTACTCCTCCACAATCTTCCCCGCCAAAAGCAACTTCCCCTGACAAACCACCAACGACGGGCACCGCACATCGCCCGACGGCATCTTCACATTCAAATCAACCCAATCCCTTCTCTCCAAATCATAGGCAATCAGCCGGTACCCCTGCAACGTATTGACCGGCGTCGCAAGGCAGTAGAACGACCCGTCGTGCCAAATTGCGTGTACCTCATACCAAAACTGC
Source organism: Litsea cubeba (assembly GCA_012931725.1). Lineage (NCBI taxonomy): Eukaryota > Viridiplantae > Streptophyta > Magnoliopsida > Laurales > Lauraceae > Litsea > Litsea cubeba. Next base: position 18,436,301 of record CM022949.1, read on the forward strand.
AAGAATTCCTGGCGGGAGCGGCAGTGGTGCGCCCACCGCCCAGTCCGGGAGTCGTAGAGCTCGGTGATGCTGTCGGAGGAGGCGGGTTCGGTGGTGCCGGTGACGAGAATTCGGTAAGAGCCCGATGCGGGGTCGGCGACCATGCCGACGATGTCGATGTAACGGATCTGGGGCATGTCGGGGAGGATCCTATGGGAGCTAGTGACGGGGTTACAGACGATTAGGGTCGGGTAGTCGGAGTTTCGGTTGCGGAAGCAGATGAGTCCGCCGGAGGAGGCGAGGAAGAGGACGTGGGAGGAGTCGAGGGAGCAGCGGGCGTAGAGGGGAAGGTTGTGCCAGCGGCCGGAGCGGGGGCTGTAGGAGGCGACGGAGCAGGTTGTGTGGTAGACGAGGAACCAGAGGTTGCGTGGGGAGGCGGAGCCCCAGAGATCTAGGAAGGGGGAGGAGGTTAGGATCGAATTCCACTGCTTGCAGACGCAGCGGCAGAGGAATACGGAGGAGATTGGGAGGAAAGCGAGGATCCGCTCGGCGATCTCTTCTGGGAGCCGATTCCAGACGCTCCTGTCCGCCATTAGAAGAAGAAAAAAAAAAAAAAACAGAGAGAGAAAAGATTAGAGAAACCCTAGCGATCGATGGTTGTTTAGGATGAGATCTTCCAGGTGTTTGATGTTATTCCGCAGAGAATGATAAGAGTAGAAGAGATTTGTCAATCGAGAGATGTAGATCGGAATCTTGATTTCTTCGCTTTTCTTCTTCTTCTTCTTTCATCGTATGGTTAGAGTGTTTGGTTGGGGAAGAGAAGAAGAAGTTCTTTTACTTTTTTTAAGGTCATTGATTGCTTTTTCGTTTCAAAGTCGACGTGGGATGTTGTAATCCTCACCGTCCACGTGGGGCTTTGTGTGTCAATGGAGTGTAACTGTGCATCACCACTGAGTCTGCCTTTGTGCGTGTGCTGAGAGATTGAACAGTGATTTCTAATTTAAGTTCCAAATACCATAAGGTCAATGCTTGAGCACCATTAAACATGATATGCTGAAATGGCATCATCTCTATCATGATACTCAATGGTACGGTGGGACCCACTCCATTCGAACTGTGGGTAGAAAAGATAAATTTATCTTAAATGTAGAAGATGAAATTCATCTTGAACGGTCAAAATTATCTCTTTATAAAGTTATGAATAAATTTTCAAAAATAAACTATATGATTTCTGTATAATAGTTGCTGCAGAGGATCCAGACCCAAAGTACATACATGTGATACTTGTATTGAATTAATTAAGAAGACTGGTAAGACTCTCCCCAGGAATCACATTAATAGCGATGCCTCATCTCCCTGTCAAGAAAAGTATGCTTTACATATTTGCAGCGAGAGGTTCTTGTTAACAAGGTGATTTGCCTGACTGGTAAGGATGTTGTTGAAACATGTACGTTTTTCGGGCTTTCCAGAGACAACAACATACTCAATCTAACTTATAGAGCTGGTGTTAATCAGTTTCTATCATGGTGCTCAATCATATGATGAGATCCACAAACTAAAATTTAAGCTTACATTAATATGGAGGGAATGAAATTCATCTTTGAATAGTCAAGATCATCTCTTTGTGAGACTCAGGCTGGACTTGCAAATAAAGTGCTACATAGTTCCTGTGTAATAGTTATGACAGAGGATCCAGACCCAAAGTAATGTGATTTTTGTATTAGAATACACGTAATGCTCTCCCTACTAACCACATTAATAGCAATGCCTCACCCAGAGAGGCCGCCGCCTTGGGCCCCCAATAATTATAAAATTTTTATGGCCCCATATTATTTTATGTATTTGTATATATATGTGTAAATATTTAATCTAATATGTAAATTGAAAGGCCCAAATTAACAACACATGTGTGTAAATATTTAGCCCAATAAATAAATTAAAAGGCCCAAATTTAAAGCTCACCTTATTTAAAATAACTATTATTTAAAAAAGCCAAACTTAAGGCCAACCACCATACCACCATAAGATAAAGACTTTAAAAGTCAAACATGGGCCCACCACCAAAAGATAAGACCACCACCAAACTTTTCAGCTTTCCTCATTTCTCGTGAGCATCAGAAAAATTTGATTATACAAGTTTGATTAGTGACTTTGCAGCTAAAAATGCGAGAAGATCTTGTTTTCATTAATACTTTTTTTTTTTTTTTGTTCTAGGTTTATTAGCCTTGTTTTTTGGAAGCGAATGTTGGTATGTGAATTGTAGGCTTTTGGCCAGGGTGGGTAGTTTAAGAGAACTACATTGTGCTTGATCCTTGGAATTAAATATAGCCTCCCTCGATATGTAGGTAGTCCTAAAGTTATCTGGATGCAGCACTTTTTTATAATAAAAAATATAAATTTTTTTGTTAGAAAATTATAATGAATTCAATTTTTTTTTAAATAATTGTATAAGGGCCCATTTTTTAGAGGTCGCCTTGGGCCCCCTAAACGTCGGGGCCCTGGCCTCACCCAACTATCAAGAAAAGTCCTTTTTAGTATGCTTTCCACATTTGCAGTGAGAGGGATTCTTCTCTTCTCTACAGAGCGGCCAATTTAGCAAGATGGTACCCTTGGGCCTTGAAGAAAGGTTGATCAATCAAAGTTTAATATCTTGTTAGCAAGGTGCATGGCTTTGTGGCGCTTATGGATGATAAGGATGTCGTTGAAAGATGCATGTATTTCGGGCTTTCCAGAAATAGCAACATTACTCACTGAGCCCTGCTACATGGACTAACTCACATAGACTAACTCACATAGACCAACCCCATGGTCCATGGATATCATCTATATCCATGGGTATATCATGGACCGACCCCATGACTTAGTCCATGTAGATTTTTTGTTACTCAATGGTAACCTGCTGGCCCAAGTGGGTAATCGGTGTTCACCAGAAAATACCGACCATAGTCTACTCTGATCATAAATGGTTCTCATTCTCTCCCCATAGTCCATAGTGGTGGGTGGGTGGGTGGGTTGGGAAAGAGAAGGTATAAGACGTGGACAAGTTTGGTAGTTAATCTGGACTGTTGATCAGGAAACAGAGTCAACAAAGAGAGTGATTTGTTTGATAATCTGTACAAAAAAGTATCTGCATCACGGTGGGTCTACTAAGCATCTGTGTATTTGGGTTTTAATGTATGGACTGGACTGGACTGGACCCATCAATCAGTGCCCAAAATCAGGGCCCATGACCAACTTCTCAGGCTTGATTAGGTCATTTGAGTGATCGAACAAATCATGTACCCATGACATCCTTTATTTAAAGGGCAGAGTGAAGGATTGGGAGTATTATAAACTAGAGAAACCACAAATTTTTAAGAAAATTCTGGCCATTTTTTTAACAAAGGAGTAAGTTTTTCATGGTCACATCGACCTCTGATGATTCATTTTTAGCCCCTTCTATGGTAGGAATTAGGTAAAGGAGCCCTAATCCACCCCTAGACCTGATATGGTATGATTTTATCTTACCCTTCCAAACAGTTACTGGTTAAACCCCCCTCTACTTAAAACCAAGAAAAAGCATGTGAGAATTACAGTCTCTTAAGGAGGAGCACCAATATGCTTGGTAGTGGACCATTGGGTGGCCCACATGGCCACAATAATAGGATCTTTGTCCATATCAATTTTATTTAATTGATTTTATTTGAGTCAACCCAAGTTTTTAATAAATTTCCATTTATGCTAAAGGTAAGGGATTGGCATAAATATTAGAGAGATTTTCTCTTATTGATGGAAGGAGATATTTGGAGTTTTTGGGTCTATAAAAAGAGCCTACAAGGTTTTTCGGTATCCATCACTTACCTTGGGAAAGAAAAGTAAAAGGAGAAAGATTTTCTCTTATTGATGGAAGGAGATATTTGGAGTTTTTGGGTCTATAAAATGAGCCTACAAGGTTTCTCTGTATCCATCACTTACCTTGGGGAAGAAAGGCAAAAGGAGAAGAGGGTTATGATTCCCATTAAAGACCAACTTTCTGTTGGATCAAAGGCTTAAGATGGTGCATTCAGGTATCATTCAACTTATTTTACTGTATTATGGTCGTAAACCTAAAATATTCTAACACTTGGGTCAACAAACTATTCCTGATGATGCCACTCCACATGTAATGTGTGGGCCATGAGCCACTTGTGGTCTGATATGACGATCCATTGGTGAGAAATATATGGCCCTTGGAGGGAGATAAAATATTCATAACCGAAAGGCATTCCCCACACTTTAGATTGCGTGTCCTATGTATAACAAGTATATTTGTCTCCTGTCTCTCCCTTCTCCCATGTGAACACAAAAATACCCTTCATATGTCTCACCTCACTCCCCAGCTGTGAATCATAGAATCCCTTGTATGAAAAGAATCATCCTATCAATGCCCTGCATTAGTCTATGTATTTCAATGGACCCCATCAAATCCTCAAAAAACACTTGATACCAACATGTGTCTGTGCTCCTCACTACATATAAGTCTATTAAAATAGCACCACAGTCATAAAGTTCTATACACAAACTAGAAAATGCCAATCAAGGCAAGTCTCTCACCTCTATAAATACTCTTCCAATCCTCCCACAATACCAACACATTGTATCAACACATTGTGAAGACAAGTGATCCATGGCTTCTCCTCAACAAACAATGGGAAAAACCTATATGCCCGCTGAGCTCCTGATTGCTCACATTGTGAAAATTCATGCAAGCATCAGTAATCTTGAGTCCCTGAGGCCTTCCAAGCCTGTCAACAGCCTCTTCACTCAGCTTGTCAAGCTATGCACTCTCCCCTCATCCATCGACGTCCAACGCTTGCCTGCAGACGTCCAACGCATGCGCGAGAGCCTCATACATCAGTGCGGCCAGGCAGAGGGCCTTCTCGAGCTCGAGTTTTCCACTCATCTCACCAAACTCCCACACCCCATGAGCCATCTCAACCTTTTCCCCTATTACACCAACTATGTCAAGCTGGCCAGCATGGAGCACCAGATCCTCTTTGAGAGTGGCATGGTGCAACCAAAACGTGTCGCCTTTGTGGGGTCTGGTCCCATGCCTCTAACATCAATTATCATGGCCACCCATCACATGAAATCGACCCATTTCAGCAACTATGATGTTGATGAGTCAGCAAACATCTTGGCGCGCCAGCTCATTGCTATGGATGATGATTTGGAGAAGAGGATGGAGTTCAAGACATGTGATATCATGGATGTGAAAGAGGAACTTGGATCATTTGACTGCATTTTTCTAGCAGCTCTGGTGGGGATGAGCAAGGAAGAGAAGGTGGGGATATTGGACCACATAAGGAAGTACATGAAGGGTGGAGGGATTTTGCTGGTGAGGAGTGCAAATGGGGCTAGGGCATTTCTCTACCCTATCATTGAAGAGGATGATTTGCATGGATTTGAGGTTCTCTCCATCTTCCATCCCACCAACGATGTCATCAATTCAGTTGTTTTGGTTCGCAAGCCTGTCTACTAAAGAGGAGCTTCAATGTGTTTGTTCCTCAATGTTGAAAGTCCCAAGTGCTAGAGATCGTTCTCTCTACAGTGTTTGCTAAGTGGGTGGGATTACTATTTACTACTCTCTCTCTCTCTCTCTCTCTTGAGTGTTTGCTTGTTTAAGCGCTTGGGTTTTTATTGGCTACTCTCTCTCTCTCTCTCTCTCTCTCTCTCTCTCTCTCTCTCTCTCTGTGGGTGTTTGCTTGTGCATGGGTGTGTGTTGACTAAGTTACTAAATTATTCAGCATCTTGAATCTTCAATGTGGCTGAGTACAAAATCCAACTCCTTCTGGTGCTATGGATGTTTGGAACAAATTTATAAGAGATTCACTTTTAACTGTTCTTTTTTTTAATTTATTTATTCTTCGGAAACATGCCAAAATAAGCTGACTTTTGTGTTGGCTGCTCATTCTAGGCATATCCGTCATTACTTGGAACGTTGATCTCTGTTTCAGCTTGATACCAGGTTTTTCATAAAAAGGCTACGACTCACTTGGCACATCACTACAGCTTCACTTGTTTTTTTTTCTACTGGTAAGAGACTATATTTAAGGGGGAAAAAAAGATACAAGCAGGGATTACCAACCACAAACTAGATAAAGGTGGGAGGGCATATGAGCTAACATCCCCCAAGCGAAACAGAGGAGAGCAAATGATGACAAGAAAAAGATACTGAAAAGAAGAAACTGCACAAATGCGTATGAAAATATCACACAACCAGCTCTGTAGGAAATAATTAAACTCTGACCATTTAGAGGAATGTCAAGTCTAAGGTCATGCAAATCGGCAATATCTCTAATTTTAAGTGGACCTGATGCGGTTTATGATAAAATTTTCACATCTCGTTTTTGGTAGAAATTTGTCACATCTCTTACTGCTACACCTGATGTTACCTAAAACTTTCAAGCACATTTACTTGAATGGAAGACTTGAAAGTCAAAACAGTGGCCGACCCTCTTACACCTACGGTTAATGTTGCTGCAAAATCATCCTTTAATATCCCTCTTCATGATCCTTAACTCGTGGCAAAAATTATAATGCCCAAAGGAGAGGGAACAATTACCCAAGGACACATCGAGCCATTGGGTCATGTCAAATCTGTGGCCATAAAAATCACACCATTGGATCGTGCTGGTGTCATTTGATGGAAAAGGTAGTATTAATGCTCAACACTCCAATCCACTGCCCACGTTGCTGCCCCGTCTCCATTTCATGACCTATAGTGGTCCTACAAACCATGTGATCTCAAACCTAAGCAACCTTAACCTTTAATTAAGCATCTGATCTAAATATCATGGCCGTAATCAACTTTGTATTAGCAATGGTGCTGGTCTATTGATAATTTGATATCCAACATTGGAATGTATACTATCTCCATTAATCGCGGTAGATTCACTTTTAAGGACATAGCTTTCATGCTAGTTTAAGGACATAATTCATTTTCTCAGAATTTTCATAAATGATTTATCTGTTCTTGAACTTACACATGATAATGTTCTCTTGTTTGAATTTCACCCTAAATTTTTCCTTATCAAGGACCAATGAACAGAGAGAGTAGTTCTACATGGCTAAACAAGGACTCGACAGCATGGAACAACATTGGGTGTACACTGTCAAAGACAGTTGTTGCTCTCTTACAGTTGAAAAAGAAAACGGGTTTATGGTATTCTTGTGATATGAATCATTATCAAAGCCTTATCCCAACTATGTTTGATCGGTACATAAATTTTGTTTCTCTACTCCCATCTATCATGAACCAAATCCTCAAATGAGTTAATGCCCTTAAGCCCCTTTTAATTATAAGAAGAAACCCAATCGAGGTTTCGAAATGCTTCTTTCTTCTTGAAAGGCACTGCTTAACCAGAGTCAGTATTAGATCATAAGAGTTTAATCTGGAGCACCGTTAGTTCTGTAGCATGGCATTGAAAGAGCTACCAATTCGAACCTACCATTTTCCTCGTGTAATCCACAATCCACGGTCACTTCAAATTTTAGAGGGCTGTTATTACCTTTTTGCAGTAACATTTTTACTAAAATCAACCAAATTCCATGGAAATTGGGCTTTTTCCTGACCTCTTTGCCTTTTGCTAACCCGGCATTTCTCAGTTGCTGGCTTGCATTTGTTTCTGATAGCAAGACAGAATCAGCCACTTCCCCCTCAGAAACTTTGGGATGAATCGCTCTCTTCAGATTACCTACAAAATCAGGGATCAGACGGCTCTTTTGTTGTTCTTGAAAGCATGTGTAGACAGTTTCTGCAGTAATGTTTCCAAATAGGACCTCTGCAGCCTTGTTCTTGACAAGAAGTGGAACATTTTCCAATTGATCTCCTACGTGAAGCTGCAACAACTAAGAATCATATCAGAAAAGGCATGTTCTTTTTTTTTTGGTACAACTTAAGCACACTATTATAATAACAAAATTCTCTTAAGCAAGTGCAGGAGTGGTCCATAGTTTGGTAAATAAAGTAATGATCTTACGGAGGTGATAGAGTGGGAGTGATTCCATTGTCCAAAATTTTTACAAGAGTTTTGCTAATGCAATGATAGTTTTATTCATTAGTCAAATGACTATAGTAATTAGTCTCTATTATTAAGTGTTAGCCATTTAAAGTCATCATCATAGTGATTTGTTAATATGTTAGTCGCTCGTAGTATAAAAACTTGGTTAGTAGTCCTATTTCAGAGAGGTTTTATTTTTTTGGTGCATGGTCAATTGGCAGGTGACTGCCCTAGTGTGACCCATCCTCTTTGGCAGGGACCCTCAAATCAGAGAGCACGTATATATAGCCCACAACTCCTTGTAACCACCAGGGTTCAGCCCACATCGCTGCCCAACCCCCTCCACCCACATAACTTAACATACCTTGATCAGTGCTGACTTCAGAGCAGAGGAACACAATGAATTTATTTTTAATATTTCTTGATGATTCAAAAAATGATCTAGGTCCACACTTCTAGGATTTATCCTTCATTTTGAGGATAAAACACGTGTAACTGAAAAAGGATCGTGTATAACAATGATAGATCCAATATTGAGGTTACGATTGTGCTGTCCATGTGCATTCGAAGTAAGAAATGGATCTAACTTGATTTCAGTAAATGAAAAGTTCGAGTGCGACAGATATAGTTTCCTGGTCCATCAATAACAATGTTTCGTTAATTGTGTCCATTTCACTAGTTTCCCAAGAAACAAGTACTTTAGCATTTTTTGAGGGATGTACCAAGCGAGCTTAATAATAAAGAAGAATCCCTTCCCAAGTGGGAGTTGATACAGACTATTCAAAAGTTGAGAGTGACCCAGTGATAACCTTAGTGGGCCTAAAATCTCTATGGATTTATATTTTTCAATCTTGTTGTACTCATGTTCTTTACATTATTTAATCTTCGGATATTTTTCGAAAATAAGGGGCAACCTAAATACAATACAGATTGTCATGCATAGAGAGGAGGTCCTCACCAGGAATGGTCTATATATAAAGCTAACAGCATGAACATAGTTGGAGCTTTTTTGACAGTAAAATGGAACTATATTCTGATTCACTGATGACCTGCTGGGATGAACAGACAAATCATCAAAAACAGTTTCAGAAAATTCGTTAGAATACAGCAAGTGAGATTGTTGCATCTGCATACCCAGAATCAATAGGAGTACTGCACAGTTTGCAGCCAGTGCAAATAAGATCTTCTACAATTTTACTATCCTCCATCATATGCAATCTCTTGCTGAACATTTTTTCCTTCTCAAATCCTCGCAGATAAATGTCATCAATGCATGCATGAAAAATTGCATTGCAGGAGTCAGTCAAACCAGATAGTTCTGATATTGAAATGCATTCCCTTGATTTTCTTTGTACATGTGACTTCCAGTTTTTTGGTAGTTGCTCCTTTTGCTGTGCAATGTCATTGCTCAGTGGAAATCATGCAACAAGTACCAGCAACGAAGTACAAACTATAGTTCATGATAGTAGTATAAGAAATTAAGAGCAAGAAATACTGCTATGCCAACTGAGTTTCAAGTGTAACTTTCTACTGAAAATTTTCAACAGCTGTATTTATGTTCAGACAAGATAATAAGGATCCAATTAGTTTCAAGATTTTTCCAGATGGGATAGTTATCTGTCCCATTGTGGCAATAAACACATAGTTCTGTGAGGTGCTGTTTTGCTAACTTTTCTAACCCCAATCATAATAGTGATCGCGCCAAATAAGTTTGGGTGGAAAAGGCAGCAAAAACAGTACCTCTCCTAGTAATTTCTTTTTTTGCATTTTTCTATTCCACCTCAAATGCATGGTTGGTAATACATAACCATCCATCATGTCCAAAAGTTTGAAGATTGTGATTGGGATACATCCAAGTGCACCCCCATTGAATTATAAATGGTACAATGTAAAATGATGCACATTGATATCAATACCAGAACTGCCCTGAGTGAAGGGTTCATGTTGAAGAGAGATTGTAAGTGATGGATGCATATAAGAATGCAACTGATGAATTTTCTGGACCATAAGGGAATGCCTTTTTAACTGTGTAGTAAATTGTAGGTGAAGTAAATGTCACATCAATGGTAAAGTGAGCTAAAGTAAGTGATGAAGGAATGTTTGTGTTTGCTTTCTATGAGGAAAACTAAAGTGTGTCATTAAAACCAATAGTTTCAATGACCGGTAAATAAACAAAACAAAAATAAATGTAAAAGTCCACAAGAAAGGCCATGGAAAATACTTGATAAGAATGAGTTTGTTGAAGATAATGGAGTGTGGATCCGGCTCGCTGCACCCATTCTATCACCTTTTTCAGCTTTTCTTTAGTTGTTCTCCCTACTCGACAATCCATTAGCAATTCATCCATGCCTGCACAATGAAATTATTAGGGACATCTAGACCATGATATGGTTTTTTTTTTTTTTTTTTTTGGTAAAATAGACCATGATATGGTGAAAGCTATAAATGTAATCAACAGATTTGAGCACTGACACTAAATATATTTTTAGTGAAAACATTGACAAGTCGTCATAACTTCTTAATATACGAGGGAATAAACATCAATTTGTGTTGTATAAGGAAACCATCTAAAAGTGCTTAAATACATCTAGCTACTGAAGTTAAATGAGTTATTGAATGTTAAATATGAGGTATTTTATGATGAAGTGACAAGGCGAAGGATGCAAGGAGTCAGTTCTCATACATATGAAAAATATGGTGAGAAGTGCTCGGCAGTTGGTTAGGGTATATTATGAAAGTCAACTTTAGGGTAAATTTTGATAATTTCAAGGATAACAGGCCAATAAAACTCCACTCCACTCCACCCCCACCCCTTGCCATTAGCCAAGCTCATGCGCTTTGTAGACATGGCAACCCATTTGGGTTCACTTTAAAGTCAATTGGGGAGGCAACCTGCTCATACACCTAAATCAAGTAATCATAGATAAATGCTTTGATGGACAACTAAAATAAAAATTGATCAGAGAACAAATAAGTGAGAACTAAAAGAACTTGGAAACTTACAGGTGGCTCCAATAGGAGTAAATTGAGCAATGCCATTTCAGACGATTAGGGAACTTAAACAAAGGATAAAAAACAACTAATGTATCATGTACACAAGGGTTACAAGTTCAAGGAACTGGAATAAAGGGGAAATCAATAAAGATTTTGATTGAAATTGCGAGCAAAGACCTGATAGATTGCGGAGTTGCCAAGCTACAATAAAAACATGGTTTTAAATAGGGTTAAGTTGAATGAGAACTTGCAAAGCCGACCCCAATCAGATAGGATAATGCTTTGATGATGATGATTATGATGGAGTGCTTGAACACTGTGTCTGTAAGTCACAGAGAATTGACTAATCCATAGAGTGAAGATCCCACATTGAATGACAAATCTTATTAGAAGCTATATAATATTGTGGAATCTTTTTAGAATAGTTAATATTTTGGAAGCTTGATTTACAAAATAGACATGCTCTCTAAAATATGCAACAAGTGAAGGTCCTTCATAATATGACATAAGAAGGAAATGCAACAAGTCGCGTAATGTTACACTCCAACCCAACTTAATGGTGTTTAATACTAATTAATTATGTTTTATTTAATTAAGTATACTTAGTAGCTAATTAAGTTATTTTAAGATTTATCAGTCTTGTTATAGTCTTTGGGTTAGACCATGAGTCTTGGGTAGGTAAGTTGACCTCAATTGGGCTAGATTGGGTAGAGTCAAGGACTTTTGCGTAAATTAGGATTTCCTCATTTTACCTCATATGCACGTCATCTTGGCATCACCGTGTGTATCTCATCGAACACGTCGATTTTCATATAGAACTTTACTCCATTTGATCACACATTGAGTATGTGGGCCACCAGTTGACTTTAATTATAAATATGAATAGGATATTGGACTTTCTTATAAAATAGGAAACTAGCCTTTTAAATGAGTCTCATTCCCAAATATCAGACGATGGTTCAGCAGTACATGTTGAGAGCTTCTTCATTCCTTTCTTCTTACATTCTCTGTCTTCCTACGTCTCAAATCCATCAAGGATAGAACTTGCATGTGTGTTTTAGGCTGAGGTGTGGCTCTTTCAAGCTTTCCTCTTCATTCCTATACCTTGGTTGGACAAGATTCAGCTCCTACAGTATTCATCAGTTCTTCTGGTAAGAACTTGATCCTCCTTGTAGAATTTGGGTGATAATAGAGTCAATAGAACTCATACATATTACATGCATGCATATTAATAGCTATTGGCATTGTTTCCTATTTAGGATTTGATATTTGGGGGTTTTAGTTCTTTGGCGCGATTACTAGAGCAAGGGGTTGGAAAAGCTTTGAGTTGAGGCAAGTATAAGCTTTAATTATAATGCATGTTGTCTAATTCCTTGATTAGTTATTATATTCTATTTTGTTTTCCTTTCTACTGTGATTAGCCTCTTTGTTTAAATGGAGAATGAATATGGATGGGTTTGATTTTGAGTACTTGTAGTCTTGATTTGAAGTGGTAAAAAGGAGATTGGATGGAATGGGTGGTGAAGGTTACTTGAAAAAATAGTACAGTTGAAATGGTTAGAATGGGTGGTGAAGTAGTGTATTAAAAACAAACACAAATTACATGTGTACAAATTGCATGTGAATGGTGATTAGATGGAAAACATGTGCAGGGGAATTAAAAGCCCATTTGTTATTTCAAGGCATGGGTTAGAATTCCTCATGTTTCAAAGTCAAAAGTCATGCGCAGGTGGAGGCTCAAATCATGTGTGCAGGTGGAGTATTGAGAAACAAAAGAAAAATGGGAAAAGAGAGGAATGGACACAGAAGTGCCCATCACTATAGCAAGGATGGACCTCGCTATAGCGAGGTGGGGTTCTGTCTTGGGCCTGGGTTTTCTGTTTGGGCCCTGAGACAAAAACACTTTCTTTTGACCACTAAAAGTTGACAAATACCCTTCTTTTATGTGCTTACTAAACCAATTAGGATCTTGGACTCCGAGGAACTTATAGGACCTAGAAAATGGCACCTTTGACGAGATCAATGGACCAATGGTAATTAACCACGAGAGAGATCATTGAGGCTAAGATCATCTCATGTGAATTATATCTTTCGTCTAGCATCTTGACATGGATGAGGCTTGGAGATCCGGTGTACTATACTTATACACCGAATCTCTAAACTTCATCGTGTGAGAATATGAAGGACAAGAGCCTAGTAAATTACATTGATTCTTCTTAATCCATGCATGTGCATATTGGGGTTTATCTTCTATTCCAAACTCTAATAATGATTTCTATGCATAATTTGTTTAATTTCATTCGTTGTTATGCTTGTCCAGTTATACCGTGTTCAATTGAAATTCGAGATGAGTAAGTTTATGTGTGAAATATTCTGGATATTAATGATTCGATTCGATTCGATTCAAGTAAAAACAATCTTACTCATATGTTATTTATTCAATTCCCATGGTCGGCACTACTTAGCTTCGATCGTACGATACCCGACAGAGTTAAGTGCGGTTTAATTATTCGAGATCACTGTAATAGATCGTCTGGAGCACCGGAACTCCAAAATTGGGTAGTCAGCTAGCCTGACATCCCAACTAGATTCGCTCTCTATTGAGAGGATGAGCTTGATGTGGTAGCCAATTAGTATGTTTTATTCTTCCAATTGATTCATAAAGCATGATTATTAGACATTGAACAATTGCCTAGTTTACTTAACATTGACATCTTTTAATCAATTGTCTTTTATTCGATTTGATACAGCATGTAATTTATTATTAATGCCTATACTTGCCGAATCGTCGTATTCAAGATGCTATCTTGGTGTCATAGTCGCAGGTGAAGCTCCCGAGCCCGAAGAGGCCCAGGAGGGAGAGGAGGAAACCAAAGAGGTTCCTCCAGGATTAGAAGAATGGCCTGGTAACGGGCCTATGTAGCCTGAATCTCCGAAGAGCGACAGAGAACTTTTGGAAAGATAGATTGGGAAGTGTGACTGACTTCTTTTTGTGTGGGTCACACTAAATGGACACTTTTGAATCTTATTTAGGTTTTGGGGTGATTTTTATAATCCCCACTTTGGTTTAAAAAAAAAAAAAAACATGCTTCATAAAAAAAGAGTTGATGGAATTGAATAGATACCCTTTGAAGCAAGCAATTCATAAGGATGTACCAACTGCAGTAGCGATGAGAACTGCACTGTTGTAGCCCCAAAGACATCTCCATACTTTACAATCTTCACATCTGTGGCAACATAAGTCAGAAACTAAAGCACAATTAGTTGAATTTGGATGAACAAACCATGAAAATTAGATCAAAACTCCAATAACCAAGAACATCAAATACATTCCTCGATTAAGAAACCGAAAATGGACTGAAGTAACCTTATTCCAACAAATTGGGGTACAACCAAATTGCAAATTATTACTTCTAAATTACAAACTACTTAGAGCAACCAACTAGATAACTATCCCACACCCAAAAAGTCGATGCAGTAGAAAACCAAAAGAAATTGAGACAAGTTGGGTTTTTACTCTGCAATAAAACGATGTCTCCAGCAGATATCATGGATCCCATATGCTTGTTCCAAATTGAAACGGAGAAATAAGAGCGCGTGTCGTCACCGACATGAATGTCGGTCCTTGAAATTGAGGGTTCTCGTTCGTTTGCATTGGAAGATTTGTGTTTCTGCAGAAGAAAAACAATTGGATTGGAGAAGAAATTGCTGTGGAAAGGAAAGATAAGAGGGAGTGAGACGGACCTGAATGGGACGACAAGTGTGGACGAAGACGAGGAGCTGAACGTAGTCGCCTCTGTGAGAAGCCGCTTGCGATAGATCGATCAGAGGCCCGTACCATCCGATCGCTGCCATTGCCAATCATGGAGAAATTGGGTTGAGAAGACGCACTTTTAAGTTACTAGTGAAGCCCTGCACGTGCAATGCACGTGCACCAAACACACAGTTTTACGAAAAAAAAATTTAAAGAATTTAGTAGAAGTTGAAATATATTTAAAAATCAAATTTCAATAGAAAATGAGTGATTGTAAATTAAGAGGCCCGTGCAATGTCCAAATGCAGTTGACACTATTTTTTTCCTACACATTTGAAAACATTAAAATGATGATATAGTGAGAAAAATGAGATCTCAAAGACAATCGATATGAAACTTATATAACTTTTTGAGGATATAAATCACATATTTTTAGATATTTTATCATGAATCTGTACAAAGAAATTCAAATTTACTTTATTTAACCTTTCAGGTCGACTTATCAGTTTTCTGGTAGACCTGACCTGCTAAAGTTGGAGTCAAGTCGAAAGCATAGTCAAATTGATAACATGCAGTTTTATAAAAAATAAAATTAAAAATTAAACCAGATGAGCTTACTGTTTTAACCAATTACCATGAACATTATATGTTCACTATAAAATCAGATTCTATTAAGGAAAAAAAATTAATTATATCCTACCTAAGGACATCATAATAAGAAAACTGAAAAACGATCACATCACTGACTCTAAAGTTAGTAGTAACGCTAGCATAACAAGCAGTTTCTATGGGATTCTCGTTTTTTTTTTTTTAAGGAAATGCATAACGCTTCATTGAAATATATGAAAAGAACAACAACAACAACAACAACAACAAGAAGCTTACAATGATGAAAGAAATAAATGTGTTAGAAAATGATTAAAGTTTTTCAATTTAAACCTCATGAGTAAGGGCAATAATAAATAATTATATTCATGCCCTTGAAATGCCCTTTTATAATAATTTTTTTTTACAAAAAGTTGTATATTAAGAAACTAACAATTGTACAGAACAATAATAATTTTACGATAGTAATCTATAAGACCTACCACTAAATTGCATTTACGATAGTAATCTATAAGACCTACCACTAAATTGCATTTATAGAATTATCTTTAGCAATCATTAATATTAGAAGAGCAGCAATATTTAGTAGTAGTTATCACATTATCCAACTTGTGATTATTCTTCCAACAGGGGTATAAATCAAGATCAATACAACTATTATGTCAGAAGTGAAAAATAATAATACTAAGTGGGGCCCACATCGTGCAGTTTATTGGGCATATCTATATATATCTATAATAATACTAAGTGGGGACCTGCAAGTACACCAAACATACAGATAGATAGATATTTGGGGGTGGGCCCCACAATGGTGTAGTGAAAAAGTTTGCATTATAATATTTGGGGCCATTTCTCATAATAATATATTATTATATTATATTATAATATTTAGGGGTGGGCCCCACAATGGTGTATTGAAAAAGTTTGTAATTTCTCATAATAATATATTAGTATATTATATTATAATATTTGGGGGTGGGCCCTATAATGGTGTAGTGAAAAAGTTTGCATTATAATATTTGGGGGTGAGCCCCGCAAAGGTGTTTAAAAAAGTTTGCAATTTCTCATAATAATATATTATTAGATTATATTATAATATTTGGGGTATTATAATATTTGATAGAGATATAGATATATAATATACATAATAATATAATATAACGTAAGTGAGGCCCACAAGTGTGTAGTGAAAACTTTTTGCAAGCTAGCCTCTTTTATAATAGTAGATAGATATATAATAATATAATATAAGGTAAGTGGGGCCCCAAGTGTCTAGTGAAAACTTTTTGCAATCTAGCCTCTTTTATAATAGTAGATAGTTATATTATTATATTATATTATAATATTTGGGGGTGGGCAACACAATGGTGAAGTGAAAAAGTTTGCTTTATAATATTTAGGGGGGGAGGCCCACAAAGGTGTAATGAAAAAAATTGTAATTTCTCATAATAATACATTATTATATTATAATATTTGGGGGTGGGCCCCACAATGGTGTAGTGAAAAAGTTTGCATTATAATATTTGGGAGTGGTTTTAATATTTGGGGGTGGGCCCCATAATGGTGAAGTGAAAAAGTTTGCATTATAATATTTGGGGGTGGGACCCACAAAGGTGTGATATTAAAAAAGTTTGCAATTTCTCATAATAATATATTATTATATTATATTATAATATTTGGGGTGGACCCCCCAATGGTGTAGTGAAAAAGTTTGCATTATAATATTTGAGAGTGGGGCCCACAATGGTGTAGTAAAAAGTTTGTATAATATAATATAATAGTAGATATGTAAGATATTATATATTATTATAATATATATAATGAAGTGGGCCCTAGAAATGAGATGAGAGATGATGAGAATTATAATATATATATAATGGAGAACATTCATATGCATCTTCCCTCACCATAGGGTGAGGGACACTTCCCTTTTTGAAAAATTCCAAATACAAAATGTACTTTCAAGTAGATAGGGTGATGTACAAAATGCACTTTTCATGTGCAAATAGGGAAGTGTCCCTCACTCTATGGTGAGAGAAAGATGCATATGAACATTCCTCATATATAACTTATATAATGAAGTGGGCCCCACATATAATATATATTATATAATAGTAGATATATAATATATATTATATATTATTCAGTTCGCAATTTCTCATAATAATATATTATTATATTATATTATAATATTTGGGAGTGGGCCCCACAATGATGTAGTAAAAAAGTTTGTATAATATAATATAATAGTAGATATGTAAGATATTATATATTATTATAATATATATAATGAAGTGGGCCCTAGAAATGAGATGATGATTATGAGATGAGAGATGATGAGAATTATAATATATAATGTAGTGGGCCGCACATATAATATATATATTATATATATAATGTAGTGGGCCGCACATATAATATATATATTATATAATAGTAGATATATAATATATAATATATATTATTTAGTTTGTAATTTCTCATAATAATATATGATTATATTATATTATAATATTTGGAAGTTGGCCCCACAATGGTGTAGTAAAAAGTTTGTATAATATAATATAATAGTAGATATATAAGAAGTGGGCCCTAGAAATGATGTGATGATGATGAGATGAGAGATGATGAGAATTATAATATATATAATATATTTAATGAAGTGGGCTCCACATTATAATATTTATATTATATAATAGTAGATATATAATAGATATTATATATTATTATATAGAATGGGCCCCACAATGGTATGACCACCAAAAAGTTAAAAAATTGGCATAGATATATAATAGATATTATATATTATTATATAGAATGGGCCCCCACAAATGGTATGACCACCAAAAAGTTAAAAAATTGGCATTTTCTCCTCTTTTATAAGAGTAGTAGATTTAGAGTAAAAGGAAGGTAATGTCTTTTAAAACCTAAATCACTCAAAATAATTATAATTTATTATATTTTATTTTATTTTAATCAAAGATGAATCCAAATTGAAATTAAAAATATATGATGCATGATTAAAAAGAAAACCAACATGAAATTCCATGTTGTAGTTGGTGATCAATTTTAAAATAGGGCCAACCCAATTAGACTTGGACATGGATGCGCGCCTTCTATGTTGTGATTTTGAGTGGCTTGGATCTTTATATATGCGCTACTAAATAGATTTATAGGACAAGATTTATAAAACTAAATAAATGAGATTAGTTATTAGTTTAGTCATTGTTTGTGAATCGTATTGCAAATTGTACAAAATGTATTAGACTTAGAGCTACTATTTGAATCCACCGTACGGATTGATATTGAGTAGATGTGGGCCCTACTAATGGACAAGTCTACGAGAGCTGCTAATGCCATTGCCAGAGTTTCTCCTTCCATAGTCTTTTTTTTTTAATGACCAATATGCCTTTGTGTGAAATAACCTATAAGGACAATGACCCTAACCCCCTTCATAGTTCATTCTACACTCACCCACTCCCACCCCAGCCACCACCGTCCCCTCCGACAATACCGCCGGAGGGGGAGAGGGACAGGGACAAGGAGAGGGAGAGGGAGAGAGGCCGGCGGCAGAGAAAGGGAGGGGGGGAGGGGGCAGAGGGCAGAGGGAGAGAGGGTGGAGGGCGGCTGGTGGTTGCAAGGAGAGGAGGAATAAGGGGAGCAAATTGAGAAGGGAGATAAGGGCAGGGCCGTCTCAAAACAATATGTGGCCCGAGGCGAAAGTATAAAAGATGCCCCTAGCTTCTATGTGTGACATGAGAAAACCCTCGTCCTTAATCCGGGCTTGGGACTGGCAATGTATACTATGAGTAGTACATTGGCGGACTTAAAAAAAAAATTTGGGTTTTTTTTTTTTTGGTTTTTGTTTTTTTTTTTTTAGAGCTTGTTGAGGGATTTATTTTTTTCAAGTGAATTTAACCTTTCTTGCCTTTTGTGATGCAAACTTATTGATCAAGTTTTTGTATTCAAGGTTTTCCAAAATTTTCTTCTTAATAGATAAAATGGCTAACCCGCTTAATCTCTCTTCTGACATAGTTGATCATAGATAAGATTTTATTAACTTTAATTTCGAAAAACTTCTTTCGGTGGAAGCAACTGTAACATGTACTATTAATAGTATTCAATAAGCAATATATGAGTTTGGAAAAGACTCAATAGTATCCTAATTAGTGGACCCCATGAGTCAAGGTTGATTTGAAATGCCATTTTATGAAAAACATGGTATTTTCTATAAAAAAAGGACTTATTTGTAATTCTGATTTTATGAAATTTTTTCAATGATGAAATTTTTCGATGATTTCAGTTTCATTAGAAAACGAGTCAAATTGTGATCAATTTTCTTTCTAGCTCGAGTTCATTTGAATTCATTTCAGATGATTCCCAGCAAGATTTGATACCTTTAAAAACGTACTTATTTTAGAATACTATTATGTTTTCTGCTTCTTCTTCATCTATCTTTTCTGGTTTTGGTTTTCAAATGTACATGATTTTCTCTTTTAGCTTTATTATTAATATTACTAATCCAACAAAATTATGAGGCCCTCTCATGGTGAGGCCCCCACCACTTGCTTCGCCTGCCTATATGGTGAGCCGTCCCTAGATAAAGGTATTTTGGAAATAATGGAGTGTGCAAAGAGAAGTTTTGGAAAGATAAAAGATGCGGAAAGAGAATGAATGTGGAAGGAGAAGCTCTGAATGTGGCATTAGCAGCTCTCCAAATCTACTCTATGGTGCTTCGTCATTTTGCTATCTTAGGAGACCACACACCAATATAAAATGCCTTTGGGTTGATTGACACATATAAAGTTTACATCATGCCCACGCCCATACCCAGGCCTATAACTAAATATATATATATATATATACATACACACACTCAATTTGTGAATTCATTCTCAAGCGTCAACCTTCATGACATATGATATAATCATATCTTATATTCAGTTGATTTGGATAGTCCAACAAAAAAAATTCATATAATATAATTATGGGAGATTCTATTTGCATCCACTTCTTTTGTTAAGCCCACCCACCCACATTTCAAAAAATATTCAAAATACCCTCATCCCATCTCCTCTCCATCTCTCCTTCCCTGTTCCCAATCGATCCCTCTTTCTCTCCCGCTCTCTATCTCTCGCCCGCCGCCCGTAGTCGCAGGTGGCCTCTCCCTCTCCCTCTCCCATCTTCCATCTTCCACCGCCCAACACCACTGCCGGTTGTTGATCTTGCCCGATGAATCCCCACAAAGAGCTCCCCACTCCTGTGCTTAATAAACAGCACCGAATCACCAGAATAAAGCTTCTTCTGATAATGATTGTCGAACTTGCTCCACCCATGCTCAGAAAAAATGGTACACGGAGTTTCAGAACCGTGCACAAAAGAGGTGCACGGCTGGAGAAAACCCTGCATATATCATGTGCACGGCGTTTCATACCCATGCACATGAGATATGCACGGAATATGCATGGAATTTATGGGTATTTTCGTCATGTGCAAGTTGATTTTTAAAAAGGTGGGTGTGCTCAGAAAAACCGGTAGTGTGTTTAGAATCACCCTATAATCATATATCGAGTTGATTTGGATAGCCCAACAAAAAAGTTCTCAATTATGATTCATTTCCAAACTTCAACCTTTGTGATTTCACATAATCATCTCTATCCATTGGAAAGCTTCAAAACGTGGGAAAGTGGGAAGTGATTAAGCTCATTCTATATGATCCATGATCGTCATCTAAACTATTTTGCCAGGCTGAATACTACCACATATCATACATAGTCCATGGTTGGATAAAAGAGGGCTTTCTCCACACTTATGTATAGAAAAAGCCCAGCTTCATTTGATAGTTTTAACCATTAACCATCTTATGGGGAATCTTCAAAAATTGCAGACTAGAAGAATTCAGACCAAATATTTATTCTGTATTTCTTAATCCAGTGGCTATGATCATCAAATTGAGTTACAATTTAGATCAGCATGGTGTCATTCCGAGCCCACTATTCTTACACACCAAAAAGGTTGTTTCAGTGGGGCCCATAAAAAAGGTTAGATATTAACTCTAACACAATGGTTGACAATTTATCATTATAAATTGACCATCATCATCATCAAAGCCTTATCTCAACTATGTTAGGGTCGGTTACATGAATACTGTTTTTCCCTTTCTATTTATCTTTAGCTAAATCCTTCGATAAATTACACTTTTTCATATTTATTTCTTGTACCTCCATCCCAGTCCTCTTTGGCCTATCTTTTTTCCTTTGATGGGTTATCAACCTTCATATCCATATTTTTCCTTACCAACACCATTACCGGCCTACGTTAAACATGCCCAAACCATCATTATAATTAAATTGACTATTGATTCTAATTCTCATTCTCATTGAAATATCGAATGCCTACATATGATAATACTACAGAAGATCAGGGGTGGAAGTGTGGGTTGGGTGGTGGGGGGTGAGGCCGCGATTGGCCTCCTTGAAAATTCAAAAAGCCCCTCCGTGACAATGGAAATTGCATCAATTTAAGCATTTGGCCCCCCTGTTACATTAGTTTTGCATATTGGCCTCCCAATAGTTTCTTTCTAGTGCGCGGGTATTTTTTGGTTCTCCACCCTATAAAAGATATAGGGTTGCAAACGGGTATCTAATTCTTCGATTGCCAAGAAGTTCTGACCCCCAAAAATCCAGGTCTAGAACCTATTTTAGGCTCCGATTCATAAACGGGTCCGGGTCCGGAACCCAATTTAGATTTTGATTCATAAACGGGTCCGGTTCCTGGTCCATATAGGTTTCGACCCGTGGACCGGGGACCTCGCACATGAGCCTTTAATATTGCAAATTGTACCTCAAAATCAACTCTTTTTTTTTATTTTTATATATAATAATAGAGGTAGTAGACTTGATGCACTATTATAAGTTGAATGATATGCTTATTTTAAGAAAAATGAAGAGTAAAGATAAATTAGAATTGATTTTAAAACTAGGTTTCAGACCTCTAGGTGGACCCGATTCTGGATTTTTCTATCGGATGAATTGGGTCTGAAACCAACAAAACAGGTTCCGAGTCAAAACCGGATCCAGAACCAAAACCGTTATTTAGAAACGGGTTCGAATCTGAGTCCACTACGGTTCCGATCCGAAACCGTCCCGTTTGACACCCAAAGAAGATAGCAATGTTTCTCCTAAAGTCTTAAGTTCTAATTATTGCCAAAGAAAGTCCCCAAACTATAAACTATGCTTTTTGTTTATCTAATACCAATTGTCATGTGCTTAGCATTAACAAAGCTTTAGCCAGTCAGTGTGAAACCAACTGTCATCAGTATCACTTTCCTTGGCTTTGTTTTTTTATCTAAAGAATGCGGTGCCCAGTTGAACTTACATGGGGGTGGATTGATTGGAACTTTCACCAGAGTTCGAAGACGTTTATGTCATCACCTGCCGACTTCTCTTTTGATATTTGATTGCATTCAAACTTTGAAAACGTCCTGCAGTCAGTTTGAAGGTTTCTTCTGTATCTGCAATTGACTGAACTGGGACGACAAAAAAAAAATGCAAATTCTGATCTAGCCCATTTAAGTTTTGGTCCCCAAAAGTCCTTCCATGAAGCTCATTTGTCAATAAATTCTTATTTATTCAATTCCTATGTATTGTAGGCAGACAAATTTATTCATTAATTCTTTTTAAACATTTGGCTCATTCCTAACTTCCCTTCCACAACAATCCACCCCCTGCCTTTTTATGAGCCTAATGCACTGAGGTGGGTCACACAGGAGAGGATATTTTTATATATTTAAAGCCTTGGGTTCAAGGAAAGTTCATTTGGAGGGTGGGGCAAGAAACGCATATGGATCAAATGGTCCCATCATATTTTAAGCTTTGTTAGGAGACAAAAGCATATGTTACAATATCAAACAATATCTGACTTCACATGACAGTTTGGCAAAAGAAAAAAAAATGGGAACATGAACATCTCCTCTTGGCGTGTTTTCCGAAAGTTGAAATAAATTTGTTTAATAATTATTGAAATGGTTAGCATTGACAAAGACCCTCTGAAAACATATATTAGAGCAGAAGTATTTTAGGCTTTGATGATATGCAGGAAGATGCCAAACAGCATAACTCAGCACAAGGAATTCTGAGTTTAAAATTATACTTCACACAAACTTGACCACAATATTGGATGAAATATAGTTTCAAAGATGATGAAGCAGAATATACAATGGCATTGGTAGAAATACTGAGGTTATGAATTCAAAATTCCTGATGCTGAGATCTGTTTGGGTAACACATTTCTAGCAAAGTACTTACATAATAGTTAATACAAAATTTATGTGCTGTCATTATGATTGTCCTAACCTAACCACCGGTGGCGGTTTGGCAGGTGACCCACCTTTTTTTTTATCAGATCCATTCATATCATAAAACTCTCCTATTTAGGCAGTGACAAAAGTTTCATTCCAAATCAATTATATTATATTAAGCTGAAGGGTTTATAGTTGATTTGGACTGTTGGTTACAATTTTGATGGTAAGTTATTCCTCTCTCCTCCATTATTACTTATAACTACCCACTTCTTATCCCATGCAACACCTATTTTATCTCATATAACTACCCGTGCCTATTCCCCACTTTTCCTCTTTTGATTTTGGTAAAATCTTTATTTCATTTTTAAAAATTTACTATTGTGCATTGTATTTGGACCGCCATTCAAGTTAATTCTTATTTTCCAATTGTATGAATATTTGATTTGTATTGTACGGGCATACTCATGCTCAGCAAGGGTTACTGGGCTATTCTTTACTTACCATGTTAGGGTGATAACAAGCAACACCTCTCACCCAAAGAATCATCAACATCATTGAGGCCTTATGGCATTTGAATTTTCTTTTTCCACTTAATCTCAATTATCTTTCCTTTTGCAAATAACTATCCTAGGCCATATTCTAGGTTGCTCCATAATCTATCTTTCTCTCATTTCTTTTCTTAGGGCCCGTTTGGATGTTTACAGAATAAAATATTTACAGATTTAAATATTACAAGAATAAAATAGTATATAATAGAATAATGCAATATTATAATATTATAATATTTTTACTGTTTGGCAATTTTTGAAGAATATTACAGATTTTAAATTGAGTTGTTTGGAAGGTGTTATGATTAAAGTAAATTACATTATTAGAATAAGATTTTATTAAATATTTTAATTTATATGTGATTTATCACGTCTGAATAAAAAAGTAGTGTGGTAAAGTAAAGTTCAACTATCATATTTTTCCCATAAGTTATTTTTCTATTATCACATAAAATCATGGTAAAGTATAGTAAAGTAAAGTCAATAAAAAAAAAAACAGCTACTTTATAACTCTCTCTCCCACTTTGCTTCACCACATATTTCATCTCATCTTGTTTTACTGCATATTTTTTCATGATATGACATCAATCTTTTATTTTACTTTACCACACCCATAACAAGTCACTTTTTATTTACCATATTAAATTACGGTAAAATGTGATAAACTAAAGTAAAAAAAAAGAAGATACTACTTCACCA
The DNA here is from genome assembly GCA_012931725.1 of Litsea cubeba. NCBI lineage: Eukaryota > Viridiplantae > Streptophyta > Magnoliopsida > Laurales > Lauraceae > Litsea > Litsea cubeba. The sequence goes on from CM022949.1 coordinate 18,461,204, forward strand.
TTCCTTTCCACTTTACTTCACCGTATACTTTATCCCACCTTTACTTTACCGTGCTATAACATTTACTTTTACTTTACTTTACCATATATGTAAACAAATACATAGTGATGGATTTGGTGAACTAAACTCTACCACTTTGAAATTATCATTTTGAAAGATTGTTATCTTGTAGAAAGTTTTCTACAAGGGGGAGCTGAAGGAGAAAATATTGAGCTTTTTGAAAGAAAAGAATATTGTCTTCAAAATTTTCTTGGGTTACCAAACGCACAAGATTTTCTTCTTTAAAAAATGAAAGATTATATTCTATAAAATATTATTTTCTTGTGTTTTCTTGTGCATCCAAACATGCCCTTAACAATTTATTTGGGACATGTTTAAAAGTTAAGCGTTCTTATTTTATATTTTCTTGTGAGAAGTTGCCTTTATCTTATTACCACATGCATTTCAAGCAAATATGATATACCTTCACAACTACGCCATTGCAACATTGAGCACCTTTCAACTATGTCACTTGTCCGTTCCATAATTGTGATAGAATTAGTAGAAGATTCAGAGTGTGTTCGTACAAAATATGATTTCATACAGGAAAGGAAAAGCACTCCATTTTTTTTTGCATGATTTAATTTTTTTATATCTTTGGTGCCTTGCAATTTCATGTAGGAAATGTATATTTGTGAGCTTTATTTCTTTTTTCTAATGGAGAAAAATATTTAAATTAGATTGTATATTGTGGAGAATCAAGTCCCTCACCCACGCGTAAAAGAGTATCACGCAGCGTGGAGTCCTTGTAGTACACAAACATGTCCTTAACATTATGAAATAAGAAATTTATCATGATTAGGGAGTGTGAGTTCCATAGTTAAGCCGACACATATTTTATAGGACAAACCCATTTTTATAAGTTAATATTATATTAAAATCAATAGAGCCTTTATTATCAATATTGTTGTACAATTTGAAACTCCAAACAAAAAAGAAAGGGGAAAAAATAAATGTAAATAAAAAATTGGTTCTCAAAATGTTAAGGGCCTGTTTAGATGCACAAGAAAACACAAGAAAATAATCTTTTATAGAATATAATCTTTCATTTTCTAAAGAAGAAAATCCTGTGCGTTTGGTAACCCAAGAAAAACTTGAAGAAAATATTCTTTTCTTTTAAAAAACTCAATATTTTCTCCTACAGCTCCCCCATGTAGAAAACTTTTTACAAGATAAGAATATTTCAAAATAACGATTATTACAAAGTGGTAGAGTAAAGTAAAGACTTTCAAATCCATCATGATGTTACATATATGGTAAAGTAAAGTAAAAGTAAATGTCACAGCAAGGTAAAGGTGGGGTAAAGTAAAGGTGGGATGAAATATTTGATAAAGTAAAGTGGGAATGAATGGTAAAGTATTTTCTTTTTATTCAACTTTACTTTATCACATTTTATCATAGTTTTATATGGTAAGTAAAAGTGACTTGTTTATAGGTGTGGGTAAAGTAAGGTGAAATGAAGTATGTGGTAAAACAAAATGGGAGAGAGAGTTGTAAAGTAGTTATTTTTTGTATTGACTTTACTTTACTATACTTTACCATGGTTTTATGTGATAAAAGAAAAGCAACTTAAAGTAAAAACATCGCAGTTGAACTTTACTATACCACACTACTTTTTTATCTAGATGTGACAAATTATATTTAAATTAAAATATTTAATAAAAAATATTCTAATAATGTAATTTACTTTAATCATAGCACATTCCAAACAACTCAATTTCAAATCTGTAAGATTCTTCAAAAATCACCAAACAGCAAAAATATTGTAAAATTATTATATTACATTATTCTATTATATACTATTTTATTCTTGCAATAATTAAATCTATAAATATTTTATTCTGTATACATCCAAACAGGCCCTAAATCTTAGATTCAGACCCTCAAAACGAACCTTATTTTTTTCATTTATATCGATCCCATAACATATGTAGCATTAGACCAGTCATAGCTTTGTGATTTAAACTGGAGTCCCGAACAAGTGGAAAAGAGCAACGTATCTGGATTTGAACTAAGACATCATACCCTGAAATCGAATCCAAAAAACTTAATGAGATATGGGGTTGCTAATCAAGTGAGCAACCGCAGGTTCTCCAACCATCTGCACTTGATCGAAGCATATAAGCCACCCAAATAACTCTATCCATCAATCAAGTTACATATTTTGCAACCTTATTCCTATATCTCTATCATTTTGTTGTTTATTTATATCAAAACTGCCTCTAGATTCCCAGTCACCACCAGGGGCGGATCCAGGACTTCTAATTTGGGGGGGCTGCACTTAAGTTACACTAAAAAAATAACAACAATGTCTCACAAAAAACTATAAAAAATAGCAACAATGTCCCACAAAAAACTATCTATGTACTATCTTCATAATTCATTTTCTACAAGCATCATACCAAAAGTGTGATCATTTTTATTATACTACTCAAAATCAACAAAAAAAAAATATCTACACAATAGATCTTGACAAGTATGATAAAAGACAAACAATAGCTTTTAAATTTTTTTTTTCTTCCTTGGCTCAATTGGCTGGGCACTTGGGAAATTGGTTTTTTTTTTATTGGGCTGAAATCTTGGGTGGGCTGCAGCCCACCCGGGCCCCCCCTTCATCCGCCCCTGGTCACCACATGCCCCTGACCTGAGGAGTGCCCACTGGCTGCAACCATAACTACATGTTTGACCAATAACTGCCCTAACTGATTAGAAGATAAAATGGAAAAAGATCTCATCCAAGTGGCTAATGGTTTCTAAAGCCAGGGAGTATACATACATATTTTTGCAAGGGAGATGCTACCGCGAGAGCATCTCTCACCTTATTATGAGAGATAAAGGTGAGATCCTTCACATTTAAGTTGTTGGCATTCGATATAGATGTGAGGGCCCCCACCTTATCTCTTATAGTAAAGTGAGAGCATATCTCATAGAGCACCTCTCATTTTGCAGTGAGTCTGATTTTATTAAAAGAAAGAGAGATAAAGAGAAAAAAAATAGATATTTAGTAAAATTCTCAAGTAAATAGAGTTGCATTTGGGTAAGCTACTCGATGCAGGGTCCATAGTTGCAATTCAAGAATACATTAAGTCAAAATTAAGCAAACCCGGTCTTACCCTATATTTATGGAGGCCATTTATAATCAATTCGAACCCATATGAACTGACCCATCCTAATTTGACCAAGTGTCATTTATAGTTTACCTTTGAATTGATTCAAGATAAAAAGTACTTGTAGCACTGTTAAACTTTATAGATCTTCAAAGTCAGAAGTTAGGTTGATCTGACTCTGATAACTGGTCAACTACTAATTTAGTTAATAATTTTAGTGGGCCACACATGAAGGAAGAGAGAGAGACAGAAAATAAGGGCCTCTTTGAGGGACATCAGATTATTTTGACCATTTAATCAAGGGATTCTAGTGGACCCTCACAAGTAGAATGTGCCCATTTGTATCAGTCAGTCCCTTGGACTGTTGTCTTGGGGGAGAATAGCAGGCGCATTCAATTCATTGCTGTTAATGTGGAGGGTTGACATTTGAAATACAACACACAAGCATGTCACATATATCATTTGAAAGTCAACTAAAAAGTTGGGTACCACAACTACATGGAATGACCCCACTTTCCCACCTCTTCAAAGTCCACCATTCTCCTCTTCTGGCAGAAAACTGAGAGTAATTAACATTTTTAATGACAGCTTACTTTGAAAAAAAAACAATGATCAATATACTGGCAAAAACATGATCTGAGACTTGGACCTTACCTTGTCCATTAAAAAAAAAAAACATCTTCTCCCACTCCCATTGAATCCAACGGCTCAAATCACAATCCCACCACTCCAATCCTAATCCAGACCGCTGCAGTGGATGACTCACAAACGAATTCCCACTCAATTAGAACTCCTTTTACAATGAAAAACAAAAAAAAAAAAAAAAAAAGGGAAATAATCTCGTCCATCCGAATCTCGGAAGTGAAAAGAACATCCCAAATGATATCCTCTCCAAAGTCTTCTTTTTCTCAATCTCAACCATTGAGTCTAACTTTCCTCCCAAATCACAAACACTAGTAAAAAATCACACTCATCTGACTAACATCCACCCTTTAATCAAAACCATGGAAAATGTCCCATTCCAATACATTAATCCGACGGATAATTCCATTTGGACCAAACTGAAACTTGATCTAAAAAAAAAGATACCTCATCTAACCGTTCGAATTGATAAAATTAGTATCTGAAATCATTGGATATCTATTGAGTTCCATTGAAATTTGCAGAGTATCGGATCCATTCTCGGGTAGTACGCGGGCACAGCCGACGAAACGAATTCGCTACGAAAACAACAGAAACCTCCCTCAGTCAACGCCACCCCCAACCAAAGAAGAAAACAGAGACACAGAAAAACTGTATGGAGATAGAAATAGAGGCGAATTCAAGAGCTCTAACTCCATATCTCCTTCTCCATCTTTCATATCCTTCTCTATGGACACCACTTTCTTCTTCTTTTTCTACGCACTCCTCCTCATTCCCTCCTCTTCAGGTAGAATCTTCAATGAATTCATCTTCCCCAACTTCACCGCCACCAATCTCCGCTTCGTCGACAACAGCGGCGCCTTCCTCTCCTCCCCCAACGCCACCTTCACCGCCTCCATCTGCAACCCCTCCTCCCAATCCAACTTCTATCTCTGCGTCATACACTCCAAGTCGAACACCATCATCTGGTCTGCGAATCGCGACTCGCCCATCTCCAACTCGGACTTGATGACCCTGACTCAGAACGGTATCTCCATCATCCGCTCCAATGGCTCCCTCGTTTGGTCCACCCCACCGTCACCATCTCCCGTATCGGCCTTACGACTGCTAGAAAACGGGAACCTCATGCTGTTGGACAGGTACAATGCTTCTATGTGGCAGAGCTTTGATTACCCCACCGATACGGTCGTGATGGGTCAGCCGATTTACGTGGGGAGGATGCTGAGGAGTCCCGTTTCGGACTCGGATCTTTCTACTGGAGATTACCGATTTTTCGTTACGAGTGAAGATGCTGTTTTGCAGTGGGAGAACCAGGAGTATTGGAAGCTGTCCATGGAGACCCGGGCGTTTAAAAATTCTAACTTGGAGATCTCTTTCATGGAGATGAACAGTTCCGGTTTGTATCTTTTTAACGGTAACGGTAGCGTTGTCGTTTGGCAGATGATCTTTTCTTCTTCGTCATCTGATTTCGGGTTTGCGAAGTTGGATGACAAAGGCCGTTTTAACGTCGTCCTCTTCTCCGGCACCACCCGGAACACTGAATTCACGGCTCCGGCTGATGACTGCGGGCTGCCCAACACCTGTGGGAAGATGGGTCTGTGCAGAGATGGGCTGGGTTGCACCTGTCCAAGCGGTTTCCGGGCTTCCACCACAGCAGCAGGAGGTTGCGTTCCGAGTAACGGTAACAGATTATCGGATTGCAGTTTGAATTCTTCTTCCTATTCTTATATGGAGCTTGCAGATGGAACCCAATACTTCGAGAATAAATTCTCCAACCCAACGATTTCTAGGAGTGATTTGAATACTTGCAGAGATCTCTGTTCCAAGAACTGCTCTTGTTTTGGGTTCTTCTACGCTAATTCCTCTGGTTCCTGTTATCTGCTTAGAAACCGGTTGGGTTCTGTTTTCACATCCAGCAGCAACAGTGATGAAGATGAAAAGGGATATGTAAAAACAGTGGTTAATGGATTGCCTACAGAGGCGACGAGTTCCGCCAATTTAGAGCAGAACTCTGGTGGAAGTCTCCCAATTTGGGCTTTAATCATCATACCCTGTACGGTGGTTTTCTTTTTAATCATCCTTTCATCAGCTGCCTTCCTCTGGTGGAGAAGATGGCAAGTTTCCAAGACAATGAACATCAAACTAGGCCGATCCAACTCGTCTTCTTCGACCGATTTCGATCCAATCTCAATTCCAGGCCTGCCTGTGAGATTTAAATACGAGGAGCTAGAATCAGCCACCAATAATTTCAGGATCCAGATCGGGTCGGGTGGATTTGGAACCGTCTATAAGGGCACTCTACCAGATAAAACAGTTGTGGCAGTGAAGAAGATCAACAACATAGGTGTTCAGGGGAAGAAGGAATTCTGCACAGAGATTGCAGTCATTGGCAATATACACCATGTGAACCTGGTGAGTCTGAGGGGGTACTGCGCGCAAGGCATGCAGAGGCTTCTAGTCTATGAATACATGAACATGGGGTCTTTGGATCGGTCCCTGTTCGGGGTCGGACTCGTTCTAGAGTGGCAAGAAAGAGTGGAAATTGCGCTTGGAACAGCGAGAGGATTAGCCTATTTGCATGGTGGGTGCGAGCACAAGATCATCCATTGCGACATCAAGCCAGAAAACATTCTGCTGCATGATCATTCCCAGGTGAAGATATCTGATTTTGGGCTGTCCAAGTTAATGACTCCAGAGCAATCCAATCTATTCACCACCATGAGAGGAACTCGTGGGTATCTCGCGCCCGAATGGCTAACCAATTCGGCTATTTCCGACCGGACCGATGTGTACAGTTATGGAATGGTTCTGCTGGAGATTACACGGGGAAGGAAGAATTGTTCTCGCCAGGGCCAGGGCCAGGGCGGAAGCCATGGAGAGGAGAGTGGTGGGTCATCTTCCTCCTCTGGGTCTGAGACTGATTACTTTCCTCTGTTTGCTTTGGAGATGCACGAGCAAGGGAAGTATTTGGAGCTGGCGGATCAGAGATTGGAAGGTCGGGTGACGAGCGAGCAAGTGGAGAAGTTGGTGCGAATTGCGCTTTGTTGCGTCCATGAGGAGCCGATCCTAAGACCGAGTATGGCTACTGTTGTGGCAATGTTGGAAGGTGGGATGCCTTTGGGTGAGCCCAGGGTCGAGTCTTTGAACTTTTTGAGGTTCTATGGGAGGAGGTTTACTGAGCCGGCAATGGGTGAGGGTGGTGGGGAGAATGGATTCTTGTATAGGGTTGGTACTACTTCTTTGACGAGTTCTTCTAGTGGGACGCATGCAGCCTGGTCCTACTTATCTTCGCAGGTGGTCTCAGGGCCAAGGTAGTGGTGCATTGTAGGGTTGATAGTTGATATTGTTTGTGATTCATTGTTGTAAACATTTCTTATTCTTCTTTGAAGTTTTTCTGTATGTTGATGATCAAAATTCAATGATATGGTTTGCATAAGTTGTTGATTCTCTTTCTCATTCTCTTGGGCTCTTGCTAGTTGCTACTAAAGTTTCCGATTCTTATTTTGTTCGCTCTTTATTATCCACAAACAACATAATCTGAAATACACCTCTCACTTGCCATGACCCACCATGACCATGCAGTTTTGGAAGACGAATTGAAAAAGGTCGTTTCCATAATAAATGCAGTAAGAATGAGTTATTTCCGAAGGAAGTCCTTTTATTGGCTTTTGTTACTATACTAGAATTCTATAGTGGGCTCACCCATGAAAATCAAAACTTCTCAGTGATGGAAATGATGTGCCTCTATCCAATATCAATGGCCAAAAAGGATTGGTGGAAAAGAGAAGATAATGGTCAGGTAGGAGATCAATGTGTCTATGTACAATTGAATCAAGATGTCAATCTAGTGGGCCTTTGGTGGATACGATCATGCCAAGGAATAGTGATCAAATCAACTAAATCGCAAAATCAAATCAAGGATAGGTAGATAACCGGATAAGCAATCAAAAGCTGATGCCCGGATGCAAGTTTTCATGTTAATTCAGGCGGGCTCCAGTTTTACTCAATCCACTTCATTCAAACAACAGGCTTAAATATGCGTTCCAACAAATCTCACTTAATTCAAAGTAATTTATGCCATTGGATCATCTGCATAAAAACAGACTCTTACGACAGTATTTAATCTCAATCTTCACAAATAGAACATGTCACTAGAATGCTTCATACTCACTGGGGCCCACAAGATTGATGATCTCAATGTGCCCCCACAAAATAAGTTCATCTGTAGTCTTTCATTAAAAGAAAAACTGATGAGAGTTGCGTTGTATCCTATGATGAATTGGATCATATGAATGCTGGCTGTCTGTTATAATATAATTGAATAATTGAATCATGGGTTGGGGCAGTCGGAGCCCTTACCCAAATCCAGTTCCACGAACTAGGGATGTAAATGAGTCCCAGATTATTGGATGTTCTGACCCGTTAAAAATCAGGTCGGGGTCCTTATTTAGGCCCGCTAAGTAAATGGGTCCAGATCCGGAGTTTTTTTTTCGACCTGTGATCTAAACGGATCCAGTTCCACCTTCGGACCTGTGGACCCAACTCATTTCATTACCTCAATTTTTAAGATATTATCTTTAAAACAGATTTTTTTCCACATATGATTATCTACCTAGATCTGGACCCGGACCCACCCCATATATGGTTCTGGTTTCAGATCTAATTCCACCTTCTCCTTGGATCTGAAACCAAGAAATTGAACCCGAGATAGGTCCGGGTCCACCTTCTCCTTCACGTTGGGTCCGGACCGAAACCGACCTGTTTATGTCACCACGAGAAACCTCCAAAAAGACGGAAAGGAACTCTCCAGAATTCTTCTAACAATGTTATAAGAGCCAATCCACAAATCCACGGAAAACGCGTAATGACTTGTAAAATCTCATTCTCTTCCAAACGCAAAAGACTTCTTATATAAGAAAGTCAGGCAAGTCTCCTCGATTCCATCCATCTCTCTCATGGCGTACGTCGAAAAAGGTACTCTTTCTTCTCTCCTGCTGTTTCAGATCATGCCTCTTGATTTTCCAATTTGTTTGAGAGATTCAAAACAAAAAGCGATCTGCTAAGAATTTCGGAGCGCGTAGAGGAATCGCGAAGAATTTAGATCGAGATTCCGCTCTGATGTTTGATTTTTAGGGTTTATGTTTCCCTCTGTTTGTTTTGGAATGTTGTCTTGATTTGATCGGTCGCCGAATCTTTCTTTTTATATGCATCTCTCCCAATTCCCTCGAATTTGTGAAATCTGTTTGTTTTTTCTTCCTAATCTGTTGGTTGATGGATGTGACGAAATACAGGGGTTTCAAATGTCAATTCGTGAATTAATCTGCGATTAATAGCCTAAATTTGATTGTTGGTGAATGGATGTTTAACGTGATATTAGGAATTGAATTGCAATCCTCTGTTCTTTCTGTTATTATTTTGTTAGGATGCTTGACGGGATATTAGGATTTGTTATGTGGATTTGCGCGCTATTGATTAATTTAGAAAGAAAATTGCAATGAATACTGTTGATATACAGCAAGAAACCAAATTTAGTTTTGTGCATGCTTGGATTTATTATGTGGATTCGCGTGCTATTTGATGAATTTAGAAGGGCATCTTTTGTGCGAAGGAATTTTTATGAAGCATCTTATTTTCCAGGATGGTTTCGCTTTCTGTGAAAAAAAAAATCTGCAAAAACTGTTTGCCTTTACCTTAAAAAAAAAACTGAAGTTAAAATAATAACACGGTACAAGAGAAAACAGTGTGCCCCGGAAAACCATTTCCTGTTTCTGGGGAGAATTCTCCGCAAAACATACTGCAAATGTCGAGCGAGATGAAAATGTTCTTCATACAATCTTTTTTTTTTTCCTTTTAAAAAAACCTCATTTGTATGTTGGGAGTAGAGATCATTTGGTGGTCCATGCTTTTCAAGCCACGCCATATAGTTTTGGGGTTGTCTAGACTTGTAAGTCTTGACAGAATGTATTGTTATCCATTACACCAAGATCCTAGGAGTCCCATATCTTTGGTGCATAGAAATGGACCCTAGCCAGTTCCGGTTGATGTCTGCATCTGTTAATTCATTAAGCTTGACAAGTTGATAGTTAGAAATATTATTAGATGTTGCACCTAGTGCTTCTAACTTTAATAATCTTACGTAATGCCATGGGTGGATTGTTTGGAAATTGTCAAAGGGAATGTTGCCATGCTAGTATTTTTTTTTCTTGGGTAACAGGACTGATATCTCAACTCTTCCTTTACCATCATGGAGATGCAATTACAGAATATACAAATAGTTCTATCATTGATAACTAACTGTACAAAGGGCATACATCTATTTTTATATTAACTTATGTAGCTGTACATTTCCATTTTCTCATCAGTGTTTGTGTAATTATAGATTCGTTTGCTCAGTATTCTTGTGCCAGGTTATATGAGCATGCTAAATTACATTTTCATAATAGGGTTGCAAAATTAAATTTTGAACTGAGGGCCTTTTTCTTGGTTTCAGTTTATCAGTTTGTTATGTATTTTTCTCAGTTTAGAAATAGATTGGAATCTAGAGTCTCCTATATGCATCTTTATAGGTTTGCATTGCTCATCTGAAAATGGGTACACGATATTTATGCTCAAAAGTTCAAAGAAAAAATCTAAATGGCCTGATGCCAGGCCCCGAAAAGTGGCCTGACATCAGGCCTAGACCGTTGGATCTCATTTTGATCTCATTTTGAAATGAGATCCAACGGTCTAGGTCTGATGTCAGGCCACTTTTCGGGCCTGGCATCAGGCCATGTAGCACGTCTGAAGTTCAAAACTAGTATGGTCCCAAGCTTGATCATACTGAGCTTGTTCTAAAGTAATGCAAAGCTTGATTTACTACATAAAGATTAAGCAAATATGTGTTTCGAAAGCTACAATGATCATGCAGGTAAACCACATGCCACAAGCATGATTCATTCTTTCCAAGATGCAAGACTTAGGAATATTATGATAAAGATGATGCTTAACATCTTTGAGTAGGTGATGAAAATTAAACGATTGTTTTGTCATGAGTTGAAGCCATATTTATCAAATTTGTTTTGGTTCGCTGGAAACTTCTGGATATTTTTTTTTTTTCAGTTTGGAAGGAAAACCAAAATGAATAACTCATTTACTCCTTCGGTGGATATTTCGGTACATTTTGGTGGTTTATATTGAGGGCTATGATTCTGTCAATGAATAAAACATTGATTCTGTCAACATGTTTAATAAAATATATATATATATATCGAGGGCTATGATTTGCAACCAGTGCTACCATACATGCAGTGGTGTGTTATTATAAGGGCCTTTTTTTTTTTTAACGGTAAATTTTATTCCATCAGAAAAGAACTACAAAGTGGACAAAGGAGAGAAACCCCTGAAACCTAGCCGAAACTCAAAGGAAAAGAGGAAAGAATGAAAGGAAAACATAGACATCAAAAAGGATAGAAGAGCGTAAAACTCCCTCCTTAGCAAGAGCATCTGCCATGACATTTACCTTCCTATGAACATGATGAAATGAGGCTCCAAGTTGTTTAGAAATATCAGGCCCATAGTTTCTAATCACCTTGCCCTCACAGTCCCGAATTACTCCACCAGTTTTGCCTCGCCGAATATCGTGAAAATAACTCCCATTAAAATTCAGCTAAAGGACAGTATTAGGGGGGCTCAGCCAAAAAAGTCTTCGCACTACTTTATGTCTCTATCACACCAACTTCCCTTTAGGAAAGGATTCCAAGATCTATTAAGATCATAAGGTGAAACACCAACAAACTTCTTACGCTTATTAACCCATTCAAACACTGTCCAAATATTAGATTGAGCAATCTCCATTACTGATTTACTTTGATTGCAGAAAACTTTGTTATTCCTTTCCCTCCAAAGCTTCCAACAAGTAGCATAAAGAACGGCCTTCCATAAAATCTTGCCACGAACAAACTTGGTACCTAAACGCAATTGAAGAAAAAGATCTTCCACCGTCTTTGGCATAACCCAATTCACATCAAACAGATTAAACAATCCTAACTTTGTAAGCAAAAGGACAATGGATCCTCATCTCTCAAACATAAAGGATAACCATTAATAATAACATGATTCCTTTTGCGCAAATTATCAATAGTCAGAATTTTATGCTTGTTAGCTACCCAGCCGAACGCCAAGACTCTAGGTGGAACCTAGGACACCCAAAAGCTGTGCCAACCTTCCATTCTAAAATCTGATGCAGACAATACCTTGTAAATAGATTTAACTGAAAAATGACCTCTAACATCTGGTTTCCAAAGCTTAACATCAGATTTGCCACCTGACAAATATTATAAGGGCCTATTTAGCATGTCTCCTTGGGAAAATTACCATAGTCATGATAATTTATATTAAAGGAAAAAAAGCAACAGACAAGCCTTCTGATGCAGGAAAGACTAAGCTTTGATACCAAATTCCTCCACAGTTTTATCTAGTTTATGATCAGATTTTGAAGATTGAAACTCACTTGATCAATTTGGTATATTGATGAGTAAACTACAATATCAAACAAGTAGCCTAGCAGGTGCAAGGTCAAGCATAAAGCAATGTTGCTCTAAGAAAGGTGCACACGCCTTAACCTTGCATGATAAGAGTCATTGAAAGTCCAAAGTTGCCATAGCAATCTCCTTGAAAAAAAATCTTATTCCAGTATCCCTTACTAATGGTCTTTGCCAGTTGTAAATTGCATTACTTTACTCAAATAAGTTCTTTCATGTATTCCTATATACTATATGTCTTGCTTTAGATGTCCGAAGAGTGATGCATTGGATTGAAAAAATTCAGCTGGATTTTTCTCTAGAATGATTCCATCGAGAACAAGAGGTATCATTTGGTAAGGTGGGAGATAGTTTTTAACCCATTGGTCAAGGTGTGTTGGGCATCCGTTCCATTGCTAAGGTTAACAAGTTGTTACTTAGGAAGTGGCTTTGGAGGATAGGGGGAATTGGGTCAGGGCTGGTGGCTTTAGATTCTAATCCAAAAATATAGGGTGGGCCCGGTGGGGAATGATAGCTGGGATGTGCTGAGCCGGATATCTAATGCGTCAGGCTTATCCAAGTCTATTTTATCTGTTAAGGATGACTTTATTCAGCAGTTCATTATAGGGTTATGATGGGCATAGAATCTGTTTCTGGCATGATGAATTGTGTGGGCAGAATGTGCTTTATACTCTTTTTCCTAATCTCTATTTGCTAGATAGGAGACAAAATGCTTTTGTTGCGGAAAATTTTCACTTGTTGGGTGGGGTCGTAGTTTGGAATTTATGTTTACGCAAGAATCTAACCGATAGAGAAATCTCAGACCTTACTAGTTTGCTTGGCATGTTAGATAAGGTCTACATCTCAGTTGGCAAAAGTGATTCTAGGATTTGGAAGCCGGATGTAAAAGGGAAATTCTCAGTGAAGTCTCTTTTATAATATCATGTCTAACTCTTATAATAGAGTGGAAGGTTGGTAGAGTTTCTGGGATAAATCTATTCCGCCAAGAGTGTTGGCTTTTTGTTGGATAGCACGATGGCGTAAAACCCTCACCATTGATAATTTGAGAAGGAGAAAGCATATTATAGTTAGTGGGTGTCCTTTGTGTTTAAAAGATGAGGAAATGGTTAATCATTTGATGATTCGTTGTTTTTTTGCTAATAGAATTTGGGCCTTCTTTCTTATAATGTTTGAGATGCAATGGGTTATCGAGGGATTATTGATGATCTCTTTTGCCAATGGCATTTGGGGTGCAAGTTTGTGCGCGGAAAAATTCTTTTGAAATCAGTTTAATATGCAACTCTTTGAAAACTATGGTTGGAGAGGAATAATAGAATATTCAGAAATAAAAGTAAATATGTGGAGGAAGTTGTAGATTCTATTTTTTTGGCCTGTTTCGCAATGGGTGAATAGGAGAAAGGGATTTGATGGGGTCCCCTTGGAAGATCTTAATAGATCTTGGGCAGTAGTTGTTAAGGGGTTTGGTTCGGCATGCTAAAAATAAGCTTCAAGCTTATTGGTTGTCTCCTCCCGTGGGGATCCTTAAGCTCAACTTTGATGGAAGTTTTGTCCCTCCAAATATTGTGATGCATGGCATCACGTGTGGGACCCAAGTGATGCAAATCTAAATTAGTTTCTTATTTCATTATCGAGTTGTAATTAGGATTAGCTTTCTAATTTTATTTAACGAGTGTATTTAGGTTAGTTTCTAGTTTGCATTAGTATCCTAGTTTGATTGGGTGACTTTATTTATTCCCTAAGTTTTGTTTTTCCTACTTATATGGCATTGTAAAGAAGGAATTTTTAGAGAGTTGGTTAATAGAATTGGGTTTTCCCTTGGAGGTGTGTCCTCGTTTATGGTCTTTGCGGACACATGCTTTGACACCGATATACTTCGGCACTTTTCCATGCAAGCCTTAATCCTAGGGCTTGCATCAGTTTGGTATTGGAGGAAAACGGTCCTTCGATCGATTTGATCAGGTATGTTCCATCCCCTCATCATCTTCTTCGGCCAAACCTAACCTTTCCGTTCCCTTAGACACATCAACGAATCCAACTCGGAACCCATCTTCATTTCTCCAAATCCTCATTAGCCAACTCCACCATGCAAAAACCCTAAATCAAATTAGAAAATCCCATCCCCAATCAGCCCTCAGCCAAATCAAGGGATGCAGGATGGTTTCACCCCGAATTTCACGTTCCCCAAATTTTGCCCAAATTTCGGAAAATCTAATTTCTCAAAAGCCCAACCGGAACCATCATGACCTTAACCAAAAATTCCGACTCACGTCCCTGATCTACCGAGAACCCAAAACAACCCCTTCCCTTCCATCTGTGTCCACCTTCACACCCTCTCGAATCCATTGGGGGAAAAAAATGCCTCGGTTCCAAGCCGAACTAAGTGATAAAAAAAAAACAGAGAAGAGAAAGGACGACACATACCTTGCACCGTAGTCGGCCGCTCCACCTCCTACCGTTGCACCACTGGTGATTCGCAAAACCTAGGCGAAAGGAGGCAGCACCGCTCTTCACTGTCACACCGTCTGATTGGCACCAGTCTCGCATTGCAGCATCGGCCACCAGCCTCTTATCATCTTGTCCGTTGAAGAAGATAACGTCGTCGCACATAGTCTCCACTGCCATCATCGAATTCTCCTTCCCTTCGTGAAGCACAGAACGAAAGGGGTTTTTTAAAGCCCTTTCTTCTCTTTTCGAGACACAACGAAAGAGCCTTACACATGCTCTGGGTTTGGTTCCAGATGCGGGTCAAGTCAGGTCAATACCGACCAGATTGCAGGGAATAACCCAACATCATTACTGTGACATCAATCAGTGGCATCAGCGGCTGGCATCATCAAGTCACATCATCAAAGGAGTCAAAGGGTCCAGATTGGACTGGATCAAGAGGTGAAAATTGCTTTCGCGATTTTGGGTCCATTTGAAGCCAGATTTCAGATTCGTCTTCACTGGTGTGTTTGTGGAGAGCAAATCTATACTTCAGGTCTACATCCACGGAGAAATTTCCTGCAACTATTGTGAAACTGACTGGAGCAGTTGCTCAATCATCCAATGCAGTCAATCAACTCTTGCAATGATAGCAATCAAACCTATTAATTTAAAAAATTGTCACTACGGGAATAATTATCGAGGTGGAGGTTAAGAAATAAGAGAGTTCAAGGTAGAATTCGATGCAACTGCCTTAAACAAGAGGACAATGTCGATCAAAAGATACTATTAAAAAAAAATGTCGATCAAAAGATGAAAGATGCAAAGGAAGAGGAAGAAAACTTGGACATTGCAGACATGGATCTAACATACCACAATCCTCTTCATTCGCTGAATCTAACGATTGTTCCAAAAGAGACATGCAGATCATCAAAAGAAAATGACATTTTTCCGACGGAAGGAGAACAAATCATTGATGTACCCCACATTGATTTTGTCCTCGTGGATCAACAATTGAAACTTGGATATTGTGACTTGATGATGCAACTTCAACACATGATGTATCCAAAGGTACGATCGTGCATCCAAACAAAATCTGGTTGTCAATTGTCAAGAGAAGCAATGCATCAAGCCTACTTCAAATTGGATGAAACAATAAAATACAGTTTCCAAGCTGTGCACAGAATTTAAAGCTCAACCAATGGATTGGAAGCTCGTCCGAATGATCTTCGATCCATGCGAACATTTACCGATCTCGAGGTCGAGTTCTCTCCAAGCCGGGGAGAATGATGCAGGGAATAACATGTGGGACTCAAGTGATGCAAATCTAATTTAGTTTCTTATTTATTATTGAGTTGCAATTAGGATTAGCTTTCCAATTTTATTTAACGAGTGTATTTAGTATAGTTTCTAGTTTGTATTAGTTTCCTAGTTTTATTAGGTGACTTTACTTATCCCCTAAGTTTTCCTTTTCCTACTTATATGGCATTGTAGAGAAGGAATTTGTAGAGAGTTGATTAATAGAGAATTGGGTTTTCCCTTTGAGGTGTATCCTCGTTTATGGTCTTTGCGGAGACGTATAGTGTCTGCGGACATGTGCTTCTGCATGGTATTGTACTTCGACACTTTTCCACACAAGCACTAACCCTATTGGAGGTGTTATTAGGGATTGTGTTGATATTGTTGTGATGAGTTTTTCAGGGCCTATGACAAGAATATCCTTAAATTCAAAACTCTCCTATATTCGACTAGAAAAATGGTTATAACTTCCTCAATACAAGTCAGAATTGTACAAAGTTGGGCATGTTGGAATGCTAATTCAATGAATCGAGTGAAGAAACTTTTTGATTATAGGATTACCTGGGATGGCGAAGAGGTCCTTATTTATTTATTTATTTTTGTCGAAGGGAGAATTTTATAACTGGAAAGAATATACAGGAAGAGGTCCTTAATTTTTGTTTGAATGTCAAGCATTGGTAGTTCAGAAATGATTATGCACATGTTGCTGAAATTATTACAACTGCAAATTTAGGTCTCCACCCCACCTTCTGATCTTCTTAACGTTGCATTGCCACATTTTTGCTGCATTTCTTTCCCCTCTGTAACCATATAATTTCTGTGAGGAAATGACTGGTTGGTTGGTGCTGCTGGGATCCTCCTTTCTCCATTAATAATATTTCATCTTGCAGAGTTGAAAGCAGGCTAACGCCGAAACCTTGCCTAGTTCTGCTAAGTGCTAAGCACACCATATTTTTTTGTCACCAAGTAGGAATGAGTTCATTAACATGTTTTCTTTATTTTACTCTAGGTTTTGTGAAATCCAAGCGATCAATATGGCGACTGAGCACAATAAGGGATTTCTTTTGGGCAATCATGAATTTCATTGGGACGTTCTTCGCGACAATGTTCTCGGTAGGGATTAGTTACTCCCTCCCAGGTTTGACTGATGCTTACTTCATGCCATCTTATTTATTCCGTTGACCTGTCATGTTTAGATGGAAAAGTCGGATGCATACAAACGGAGCTCAGGATCTAGCAAGAAATGGGATGGCGGACCAGGAGGTGGTGGTCCTGGAAGTGGCCCATATGGAAACGGACCACGTGGACCACCTCGTGGACTGGACAATGTCAGAGGCATCGACCATAGTAAGTTTGTTAAAACACCCTTTATTCTGGACTTTGCATTCTTGGATCATTGAATAAGCAATTGCATTGCCTTCCAGGTTCTCTTCCTGCATGTGGCTCCTGCTGTGGTGGGTAAGGGTGCATATGGGACGTATTCTCTTCCGTAATAAATACTACTTAATGTGCTTGTCTTCATGTCTGAAACAATTAGTTTGTAACAGACTTTTGGTCAAAATGTGGCTTTTTTATCTGAAGTGTAGAAAATTTGGTGGGTAGTAATGGTTCACAACTACAACGTTGCAAGTACCTTGAAAGAATATTTTCCAGCAGTGATATTTTACTAAAATCACACTTATGGTGTATAGGGCGGCACTAAAGGTTCTCTTTTTAGACAGTATTGCACTAAAAGCCTGCTTAGCTTGATAGATGTGGACCTAAGAACTTGTTCCATGTTTTTCCAGTAGAACCATTCTCTAATTGCTTAATCACTTTGCATTATTTGGCTTCCTCATCTTTTCAGAGATTTTATTGGTGTGGTAAGTGTAAAGATTTCCTTTGTACAAAAGAGAGACCTCGCTCGGACTTTAATTGTACCCACACTTGAATTGTTCTGAGTAGTTGAAGTTAGGCAATGAGCTGGAGGACCCTACTTTGACGTTTTGGGGGGCCGTACCTGATGATGTACAGTGGCTAGTGTTGTGTATCTGGGGTCTACCAATGATTAACCATATGGGGGTGGTAGGTTCCACGTCATTAAAAAAAAAAAAAAAAAGAAGAAAAGAAAAGCTCACTCTCCCTTGCAGACAGGAGGCACAACCAAGGTGAAGAAATGAAACAAGCCCACAAGCCCCTTTTTTTATTTTTATTTTTTTTTTGTACTTTTTTCTGCTTGCTGTTAATTATTTTCTCTTTGCTTCATCAATTTGTATTGCTGTCTAAAAAAATCAGGCTTTTAAGGGGTGTAACGGTTTGGTTAACCGGTTATTTTGGGAAAACTGTTAACCGGACTGTATTTTACAGTTTTTGATTTTTAAAAACCGTAACCGTAACCGTATCTTAAAAAACCGTAAAAAAGCAAACTGCGCGGTTAACCGTATTAGATGGTTCGGTTATCACTTAAAAAAAATTAATCTGAAACTACATGACTGCATTTAACACATAATCTGTAAGTTGCTACTATCATTCAGTAATATGACCAACCCAAATAATCATAGAACCCATGATCTGTAAAAGCATAAAGAGCTCTTCTCAGAACCAAACATAAGGCCGAAAACCATGAAATTTCTTCTGGGTTCTGATCTGTTCAACACAAAAACTCCATAAACCAAGTTGCCTAAAGGATGGATGCATCATGCATGCATACCTTCAAATGGGTCTGTTGTAGAATTAGTTGTGTTTTGCGCTTGTGGTCTTCGCACCAAGCACAAGAGGAGGCACATTTACCAAATACAGACGGAAAGCAGTGAAGGAGATGGAGATGTTGACAAGAGCTTCATCTTTCTAAGAACGAAGGACTTTAAACAGCAATCTCAGTACATGAGATTGATAAGCAAATAGATTGGAAAAGAACCCAAATCCTCAAAAGATGAGTTGGGTGGTTTAAAAAAATTTGGGTTGAAGAAGAGAGGAGAAAAAGAAAGGAGTGAGGTAGTGTGGTTGAAAGGAGTGAGGTAGTGTGGTTGTTTTCGTGGAATCATTCAAATAACTCATTATTTTCCATTCACCTTTGATAAGACAAGAAAAGGTGGAGAGAGAGTGAGGAGATTACCCACCTTTAACATCATTTATCATCACCCATCCACTACAAGCCTATCCAAAAATCCCAATTTCTTAAACCACCTTCCTATCCAATAGAAGCATCAGTAAAAGGCCCATCTGAAATCTGATTTCCACTAGCCCCAAAAAAATAAATCTTCCTTATCGTGGTCTCATCAATCCGGAGTGGGAAGTTGGAACACCAAGAAAACAGTGAAATACCTACCAAACTAACCCTATTAGAACCTGATCTGCAGCAGATCCATTCCAAACTTGTCCTTTTCCATCATCCACTTTTAAACAATCAAATGAAAGATCTACAAAACAATCTTACTCAAACCCTGTAGATTTATCAAATAGTCCATGTTTACTGAGAGAATCAAAACAATCCACTTTACAGCTGAAATGGAAAAGCCCCTCCTTTTTTCCAGATTTAAACACTTTCTTCGAGATCTCATGCCCATCAGCTGTTCTATCCATCCATGTACTGAGAGCGCGCGAGAGAGAGAGAGAGGGGTTGTGCTCGATGGTGACGATCCCTGCCGGTGTGGTAGATTGAGAGAGGGCGAGAGATAGGGCTTCCTTTGTGAAAGGGGGTAAACTTAGAAGTATATTTCTATTTCATTTAGGGATTTGGTTTTTTTTATATTAGCGAAATGGTTCGATTAACCTTGTGTTTTGGGAATACGGTTAACCGAACCGTATTTTACGTTAATAATCGGGTGTTTTACGGTTCGATTCGGTTAATAACCGTGAGTTGAGACCGAAAACCGTTATCGAACCGTGAAGCATTATTTTTCAATTTCAATAACCATAATCGAACAGTAAAATACGGTTATAAATCGCGATTCAATTCGATTTGACGGTTTTAAAGTTTTATTTTACACCTCTACTTTTTATTAATTTCCCACCAGCTCCAGCATCATCAAAAGTCACTTTTTGATCAAGGTGAGTAATAGAACACCACAAGTTTGGAGAAGTTATTTATTGCTGACTGCCA
The DNA here is from genome assembly GCA_012931725.1 of Litsea cubeba. Taxonomy (NCBI): domain Eukaryota; kingdom Viridiplantae; phylum Streptophyta; class Magnoliopsida; order Laurales; family Lauraceae; genus Litsea; species Litsea cubeba. Next base: position 18,481,315 of record CM022949.1, read on the forward strand.
GTTGTGCAAATGCAACTTTCTTTTACCTGGTATTAAGTCCTGCACATGCCTGTTCTGTCCACAGAGCACTGGGCCTGGGCGCCTATGTGTAACCTTTTTATGTGGAAAAGTAATCTCCAATGTTTACGGGAAAAAGCATCAATACGGTGCAATATTATCCCCAAATTTGGGAAAAGTTGTTTTGGATGGTGGGAGAGTAAAAAAACAGAAAAAGAAATCACTTACAGTTCTGTGGACGTGCCCTAATTCTGCATTGTATACATCATACCAAGTACAAATAAAATTCAACAATCTAGACATGTTGGCCCCCTTTGTTTGGTGGGCATTGAATCTATTTGTACTTCTAGAACAATCCCTCTTCGTGAAAGGGTCTAAAAATGAAGGATTCATGGCAAAGATCCACATATGACTATCGAATAAACTCCCTCTGGCTAGGGGCGGACCAACATGTAACCACGCGCGTGAAATTTCTTAATTAACACTTTAATTTTTTTTATTTTTGTATTTAACTTTTTAATTTGATCATTGTCCACACCACCAAAATGAAAATCCTGAGTTCGCGTAGCCCAAGACCCCTTGGCGGTTAGCCGCCGGCTAATCGACATGTGACCGAATTTCACTCAGATTTTCAGAAATAAGAGGAATGGATGAGTTTTCTATCCCCATCGCCTTTGGACCCTCCATGTTCGATGTGTACATCTTTATATCTTAAATGTCGTTAAAAAATGGGCACCATCTAAACCAATGAACAACATGAGAGTTCAAAGTGTATATTAATTTGACGGTTACGGTCCCAAGGTATTGATGAGGATGTGTGATATGGATTGGCAATTTCTAAACCAAATTCTCGTTTTGCGATTTGTATTGTCTCGAGGACGATGCTTATTATTGTAATCAGGAGACTGCCGGTTTGAATTGAGTACTCAAGTTGCCAAAATATAAATTATTACCCATTCGCTATCATCCACAATAATTCAAAATTCTAGAAGATTTCAATTAAACATGACACTGTCGCAACCCCACCCAAAATTGACCCAGGAATTCTGGGATCTAGCTGACTTTTTTTTTTTTTTTTTTTTTGCGTCCATAAGTCCACTGGCCCTGACTAATCCGGTTTAAGCTGGGTCAGCCCACTAAAGGGTAAAGCTCTCCCAGCGCAGGTTTTCTCCATACACAAGACTCGAATTAAAGATCTTACTTAAGGGGAAGGAGTGCCGAACCACTAAAACCAACCTGTGTTGGTATCTAGCTGACTCTTTGTTTTGTGTTAGGTAGGGGACATTTCTAACCAGGGTTTGGAATTTTGGATTGATTCTATCCTTTATATGTTCCCATGTAAATCGAAGCTGATCACAATTGATTCATACTGATCATGGCCTGCTAGATTTAGATAATGGTTTGGTAAGTTTTAGATTGGGTTTTCGTTGGAAATCCGATTAATGAATGGGTTGCGTTCCTAACTATGAACCTGCACAACAAGAGCCCATGGTCAAGAAAAAAACGAAAAGAAAAAAAAATCTGCGAACCAGCAGTGCTCGTGATAGCGTATACATTACTTTCAATAGTTAATAAAATAAAATAAATAAATAATCTTTCAATAGTTCTGAAAAGGTTGTTAAACAATACCACTCTCATAATCTCTTTATGTTGCCTTCTCTGTTTGGGCCGAAACAATGTTGGGAACATTTAGATTCTAAGGTCTGTTTATGTATTGAATTTTTTGGAATTCATAGTAAAATGGCTTTTAGTGAAGGGCACGTCAATTCACTGTTACCTCAGTGGTGAGCACGTGGTGAGGGGCTTGGGTGGGCATTTGTGTGGGTCTACGAGTATTTATCAGTGAAAAAAAATGACGGAGGGCAAAAGAATTATGGGGTGAAGGATAAAAGGTGGACATGTAGTTGGAACATTCACTTGGATTTCATGTATAAGGTGATGGTTGGATAATTATTTTCCTCCTGTTTAACTTGACAATCGTTCACTAGTATTTCTAAGAACTCAATACCAAGCTAAAAAAAAAAAGATTATCAATGAAAAAAAAAAAGGCCCTTTAAAGAGCATTTTGTGTAATTGAGGTTAATTGGTAGGGACATCTGATCCAAGAAGCACATTTTTGGAAACAAATTAAAGTTTTCCTGGTTGATGATGAAGGAAGTGGCAAATGTCATATGCCTCTATTTTTTTTTTTTTTTTGCTAGAAAGGGAAGTTTATTAGAATTTAAAAGGAATTATGACAGAAGTAGCTAGTGGCACCTTGATACTATGCCTAACAGTGGACCCACAGTGGTCGTTACAAAATTGCCAAAATAGACTTAAGCTATGAAGACACATTCCAGGGGGTAGGTTGGTAGGGAAGTATGTATTCCATTCCGTGGTGGATGTCTTGCCAATGCATCTCCAGTACTGGATGATGATTCATGGTGGGCCTGACTTGCTTTACAATAGCGAGCATCTTCTACGTGGATGGTGGATGTTTGTCTGAATGGCAGGTGGGTGTGATATTAGAGAGGTGTTCAATTTGCCAAGTGGGTGTGATATTAGAGAGGTGTTCAATTTGCCAAGTGGGTGTGATAGTGGAGAGGGGTTCTTTCATTTAAATTTGCAGGTGTGAAGAAGACGTCCCCCCATCAATGCAGGTTGATATATCAAAGTCCTCACCTACCTTTGACCCGTTCTTTTATTAGAATTCTTGATTGAAATTCTGGTTATCTGGGAATTTAAAATTTCTGTTAGAAATTTTGTGTTTCATTATTAGAATTTTAAGGAATTTTTTGGCATTTAAAATTCCAGACATTTAAAATTTCAAAAAACTCAGCATTTGAAAAACCACTTTAATAAAGAGGATTTGAAAAAATCACTTTAATAAAGAAGATTCAGAATTCTCGGGGCATGTTTTTTTTTTCATCACAATGCTTAGGCACTATTCGGCCCCCTCTATTTAGACGATATGAATTGATATTTGTATGTGTGCCACATGAACTACTGGGAAAAGATGAACATATAAATGACAGCTTCTAGCTTATATTATCTTTTTTTCTTTTCTGAATGATCATACAAGTCTTAAGAAGCTTATTTCTTTATCTGGACTTATATGAAATAAGAGAGTTTATTCCTTGTGGTGTCTCGATGTTATATTTTGTAATTAAGTGGGCCCATGTATGTATCATATTAGACTTTGGAGGGTAATTTAAAGTTGAATTTGCAAATAAATAACACATATGTGACAAGAATTCCAGTTAGAAATTCTTCTAGCCATGAAACAAGGAATTTGTGGAGATAAGAGATTCAAAATTCTCAGACAGAAATTCAGGCCATGAATGAAACAAAGAAGTTTAAATTTCAGAATTTAGTAACATTTCAAATACCAGCATTTGAAATTCCTAAACAACCACCAGACATGAATTCTAGTAAAGATACGGCCCTAAAAGACTTCAAACGTTTCCAGCTAATCAACTGGGAGGATCCTAACTTTTTTTTCTTGAAGAAAGGAAAAGAACTGACAAAAGACAGATATGGGACCAATAAACTTGACTCAGAGTTTTCAGTGTTCTTATTTCCCAGCCCCACAGGCATATATTAATAGTCATACAAGTATTTGGGCTTGATTTTATATGTCCAGGCTCTTCATTTGGGTTTGAGTCATGACTAAACTTTAGGGTTGTAAATGGGTCCCCGATTCTCCGATTACCCGAAGGTTCCGACCCGTTAGGATCCGGGTCTGGGTCCTTATTTTGGTCCCGATAAGAAAATGGTTCCGGTTCCGGATCCTTTTTTTAGAAACGATACCTAAATGGGTTCGGTTCCGGATCCACAGTGGCTCAGACCCGTGGACCCGGGACCCGACCCAATATACACTAACATAAGGTAACTTTAGTATGTGAGAACAGAACCCTTTTTATTTTTCTACTTTTCTACTTTAGGGTTTTCTACTTTTCTACATCTCATTGTCGATTTGGATGTGATTTCTTAGTTTTTGGTTAAAAGTGTCTGTTATTGATAGACAAAAGATCACATTAGTGTTTGCAGGTACGTGATCCAATTGAAATGTGGAAAAAGCATAATTTTTTTAAATAGAAAAATACAAGTATTAGTCTAGACCTAGAACCGGAACCAGAGCCGCCTCACAAACGGTTCCGGTTCCGATTCTGGTTTCCATTAATATTCTCGGTTCTGGTTCCCCTTCTTATAAAACGGTTCCGGTTCCAGTTTCTTGGACCTGAACTGGAACCGACCCGTTTATAACCCTACTAAACTTAAATTTAAAGTTGGGTGTCTCTGGCAGATACTAATTCGGATAAACTTGACCTAATTTGAGTCTGAGTTTAGCTAGTACTATCCATTCAGCTCACAGGACTTACTTAGATACATGTCTATCAACGGGAAAGCTTTCCTTATTGAAAGAGAGGAGCGAAAAAATCAGCCCAACTTATACCGAGACAAGCCACGTTCATCCTTCATGCAACCACACCTACATGTACATTAGCAGAAACCGTACTTCTCCATTAAAAGTGCCAAGTCTCCAGTAGTTTCTTATAGGTTGGTTGCGATCACTAATGCCATGCGTCCATGCTGCCAATCAAGTGGGTGGTTGACTGGTTGGTTAATTGTATTTGTGTGGTGTACTGTGTACTGCGTCTACAGGAATAGTCTCTATCTCCCAGTTGATGATGACGATGATATCCCCTTCAACTTTTTACGAATGAGAATCACAAGCAGCTGTTTTCTATTTGTTATTATCATTGTTATTTTGAGATTGAATCCAAAAGCCATTAGCCGTTGAATTATGGAATCTAGATAGGTTTTATTTATTTATTTTTATAGTGAAAAGAGACCATCTTAATCTATCTGCCGAGAGATCGATCCCTTTTGGTGAAAAGGGAACAGAACCCTATACAAAGAGACATTCCTATATTCTCAATATCTAGATGAGTTTTTCTCATCTATAAATGAAAGGTGTTGGTTTGAAGCTTGTACATCGGGTTGTAAATGGGTACCCGATTCTCCGATTACCCGAAGGTTCCGACCCTTTAGGATCCGGGTCTAGGTCCCTATTTTGGTCCCGATAAGAAAATGGTTCCGGTTCCTGATCCTTTTTTTGGAACCGATACCTAAACGGTTCCGATTCCGGATCCACAGTGGCTCAGACCCGTGGACCCGAGACCCGACCCAATATATACTAAGATAATGTAACTTTATTATGTGAGAACAGGACCCTTTTTACTTTTCTACTTTTCTACATTAGGGTTTTCTACTTTTCTACATCTCATTGCCTGTTTGGATGTGATTTCTGAGTTTTTGGTTAAAATTGTCTGTTATTGATAGACAAAATGTCACATTAGTATTTATAGGTACGTGATCCAATTGAAATGTGAAAAAAGCATAATTTTTTTAAAGAAAAATACAGGTATTAGTCTAGACCCGGAACCGGAACCAGACCCGCCTCACAAACGGTTCCGGTTCCGGTTCTGGTTCCCATTATTCTTATCGGTTCCGGTTTCGGTTCTGGTTCCCCTTTTTAGAAAACGGTTCCGGTTCCGGTTCCACCCTGGACCCGAACCGAAATCGACCCGTTTACAACCCTACTTGTACAATACAAATGACAGATGACTCATTATTTGGAACCCGATTGTTGCTTGCTGAGACTGTATAGGGACCCAAAGGAAACTGATCCTATATTGAGTGCTGGATGTTGTTTCTTCTCTGAGCACATGGAAATTGGCCTCAAAATGAACTAAAAGTGCCCATTTCTGGTTGCTTGATTTTCACCTTCAACCTTGTAATTAGGGTTGTAAACGGGTCGATTCCGGTCCGGGTCCAGGGTGGAACCGGAACCGGAACCGTTTTCTAAGAAGGGGAATCGGAACCGGAACCGTTAAGAATAATGGGAACCAGAACCGGAACCGGAACCGTTTGTGAGGCGGGTCTGGTTCCGGTTCCGGGTCTAGACTAATACCTGTATTTTTCTTTAAAAAAATTATGCTTTTTCACATTTCAATTGGATCACGTACCTATAAATATAATGTGACATTTTGTCTATCAATAATAGACACTTTTAACCAAAAACTCAGAAATTACATCCAAACAGGCAATGAGATGTAGAAAAGTAGAAAACCCTAATGTAGAAAAGTAGAAAAGTAAAAAGGGTTCTGTTCTCACATAATAAAGTTACATTATGTTAGTATATATTGGGTCGGGTCTCGGGTCCACGGGTCTGAGCCACTGTGGATCCGGAACCAGAACCGTTTAGGTATCGGTTCCAAAAAAAGGATCCGGAACCGGAACCATTTTCTTATCGGGACAAAAATAAGGACCCAGACCCGGATCCTAACGGGTCGGAACCTTCGGGTAATCGGAGAATCGGGTACCCATTTACAACCCTACTTGTAATAGTACGAAGGAAAATGGGTTGTCTTGGAGCCGGACGAGTTTAAGCCATTAACAATCACCTATTTAAAGCAATTAAAAATTATTAAATTTTAATGTTTTGTTCAAGATTAAAATGTTGGTTTGGTTGGTAGTTAAACCAACCATCTATCTCAACTCTCAACTCTCTTTCCGTGCACAAGCCACCCACCTTTTCCATTGAATGTATCTGGCCCCAATTTACCGACAGGGGTACACAGGACAGAAATGAGTATTATAAGAGATTTTATTTTATTTTATTTTATTTTATAATGGAGGGTGTCTTAGTCCTTTCGGCCAGATCATCCCTATAAGCTCAGGGGAGCCAGGTAAATTCCCTGTGGCTTCAGTGTGGTAATGCAGTTTCGAACCCTCAATCTCTGGGTGCAAACCGTGATCCTAGACCAACTAAGCTACCCCTCGTAGTTGAGTAGTATAAGAGATTGGAAAGTGCCACTTTGCGATTTTAAGTTTTGATGGTCCGCCTGTCTCCACATTGACGGTAGTAGAAAATGATGCCTCAATAGCAGAAATGGATTTTTATTTGAAAACCTACGTGTATATTTTAATAGGAGCTGTTTCTGTTTCTGGAGATTTCTTCCGGGAGAAAAGACCATATCTTGTCGACTTGCACCACCATTGCTACCACTAGGAAATATTTATTAATTCCAGCAGTTTTTTTTTTTTACCCAACTTAGGGGTTGGGCCCAGCTCTCTGATGAGGAAAGTAGACGTCAGATTAGGTGAGGGAGCCTTATGGTGAGGAAAGTAGACCTCAAGGTAGTAGAATACCCTTTCGGTGAGGGACGGTGACTCCTGAGGTTTGAAACCTTTGCAGCCAAGTAAGAACTGACACCTCTTACCACTGGAGTAAGAGGCCGTTTTTTAATTCCAACGGTTTTATAGATCCAGAGCCAAACATGGTGCAAAACGAGTGAGCGATTGGTTTCCCCATTGTGTCTCCGATCAAGCATGGCCAATGTGGGAGATCAACAGATTCAAATGGGTCCACCCCAACTATGAACTTTTAAGCCAATCCATTCATCCCAGCCCCTTGATTTGTTTCTATAATTTCTATCCAATGATCCAGTCCATTTGGATCAATATAATTCTATGGGATCCGTGGCATATGAGGATTGGGGCAGTTGGGATCACAGGTCGGATGGATGGATTTGAGCCCAAAATGTATGAGACAGTCCACAAGAGCATTGAGCATATATTTATATATAGATCTGGATTAGCTCCTGATCTAAGCAATTTGCGCACAGCTTTATGAGTCCCACGTGTGGCCCTTCCAATTCATAGCAAATTGGTAATTGAAAGATGGGAATTAACCGACCAATGTGCAAAATTTCATGTCCATCAATAAAATCTGTGGCCCTCAAGTTTCATCGTTTTTAGAATGCATCACTCTTAATTTTTTTTTTTTTTCATTTCAATCCAACTGTCAAATTCCTTTCGGATCGATGTAAAAAATTTGGGATTGGTGACTTAGTCCAGACTCCAGAGCCAACACAGCCACTTACCTTCTTCACCAACTCCTGTTTGCCTTTTTAAAAAGACTATACATGGATCACATATTAGTCCTATGACTTTAGACTAATCAGAGCATGGTACCATATCTGAAGAAGACCCTTTCTTTAGCCTGGGATTCTCCCTTTTTATCTGCATCCTTTTGGCTGAGCCTTTCATCTAGCACTTATTGGTTAGCTGAACTTAACTGCTGATTGAAATGATCATAAAGTAGATCTGGTTGCTAGTAAGGCACATTGGAATTTATTTTGATCGTAATGGAAACATCCAGTCATTAAATAAGAGGGACTCTATTGGCACCACGAAAATCTCTCTTCCCACCGCAAAAAAAAAAAAAATTAAAAAAATAGATTTTCCTAAACTACCCCTCCCCTCTCCTCCTCCTCCTCCCTACTCCCTACTCCTCCCATCCTCCCCCCCCTCCCCCCCAGTCTCCGGCGGGGAGGGAGCCGGCCGGTCTCCCTCCCCTTCCATTTTCTTTCTCTCTTCTCCCTCTCCTTCCCTCCCCCACTCCCCCTCCCAGTCGCCGGCGGGAGGGGGATCGGGCTGTTGCAGGCGGACTGGTTTCCGCCCGCCTGCAACAGCCGAATCCCCCTCCCGCCGGCGACTGGGAGGGGGAGGGGGAGGGGGAGGGGGAGGGGGAGGGGGAGGGAAGGAGAGGAAAGGAGAGGGAGAAGAGAGAAAGAAAATGGTAGGCGGAGACGGGGGGGATGAGGGAAGAGGTAGAGGGTGGGAGAGGAAGGGAAGAGGAGGAGGAGGAGGAGGGGAGGGGTAGTTTAGGAAAAATTATTTTTTTATCTTCTAGTGCGGTGGGGAGAGAAAATTTTATGGTGCCAATAGCACTCCCCTTAAATAATGAGATTACAATGAGGGAAAAAAGTACAAGAGTATTGTACCCTCACCCACCAAACACATACAAAAGACACCACCCAAAACTTACATAATCAGGGGCGGACCCACGTGTTCGTCATCTGGGGCGGTCGCCCCAGATCGATTTTCACATCCTCTTTAAAATAGTATTGGGCCTCTGGCTCCTGCCCCATGTGTCTACCCACTTCACCCCATCTCTAAAGGGGAGATCGAAAAAATCCCTCGAACTTCAATCCTCCTTTCGAGTTTCGACCTCAGCCCCTTCTGCTTCCTTTGAGTGCACGATGGATCTCTCCTTTAATCTTGTCGGAAGTCTGTGATGATCTTTCGATGTCGCCTCTCTCTCCCTCACTCACCCTCTCCACGTTCTATGTTTTTAATAGTTACGTCTATGTCACCTCTCTCCCTCTCCCCCTTATCTTCTTTGATCTTATTCATTGTTTTAGGAACTGCACAAAGAAGTTAGGGTTCTGTTTGTTTGATTTCTGTTTCATGGTTGGGGTTGGGGTTGGGGTTGGGGTTGTGTTGATTTAGGGATTTTTATTTATGGCTCTCTTTGTTACATTACTTGATTTTGAGTTTTTTTTTATATCTTGTGTTCTTGTTTGATCTATGAATGCATGAGACTTGTCTGAGGCCTTCACATGATCAATCATGATGGATTGGACGGTCCTGAGTTGAGCATCTTCTTTGTTAGGATGTGATGGAACTTGGAACATGTGCTTTTGTTGTGATAAAGATCAATAGGAAAAAAACAATTGACTAATCTCTTTTGTTGATTTTGTTTTCATATACATTGTTTTCCTATTTGTCTTCATTTATACTTTGATTAGATAACTAGATACATGGTTTTGACTTCTGAATGCTGGTTAACAATCAATGTTCATGTAAAGTGATGGATATCTATTTTAAATAGACCTTAATCTAGATTCTAGACTGATTATAGGTACCTTAATTAACACTATTGTAAATTGTAATGCAAATTTGGGTGGCCAATATATCACTTTCAGACCTACTTAACCTTTCATTTTAGGCCACAAACTCAATGATTTGATATGGATTTGTTTTATCATTATATAACTCGGCCATTAATATCATTGGGTTAGTGTCAAATTGCCAATTAACTGTCATTAGGAGAGTATATTGATGCATTACCAAGGGCCTGTAAATTTTGGAGAAATGAATAGTCATCATTTCAATATATATATATATATATGTTAGTTGATGTAGTTAAATATTTTGCGTCTATTTAAATGTAATACATTTTCTACTTTGCTAGTGTAGATGTGAAAAGATTTCTAGCAAAAGTTTCGCCCCTCCTAAATCAAGATCCTGAGTCCGCCACTGTACATAATCATACCCTCCCAAGGAGAAAACCTCTTGACCCCTGCTTAGCTAAAGCATCAGCCATAGAGTTAGCCGATTTAGCGACATAATGAAAGACAATATTAAAACATGTAGATAAAGATCGGATTTCATTGAATAGGGATTGAAATATCCAAGAGTGTACCTTCTTTTTAGATGTCCAAGCAATCGCATTGGAAGAGTTACTTTCCACAATGAGAACACTAAGGATGTTACTAGAAAAGCACCGAAGAGCCTTTAAAATGGCTAACACCTAAGCTTCATTAGAATCGCAAACACCTAGTGCTTTGAAAACATAAAAAGGACGCCACTCTTACTATTATGAAGAACACTTCTAATTTCCACCGGCATGGGCTTTTCTCTTGCTGAACCATTAACATTGAACTAAAACACTCCAAGGGGGGAGAAGAACAAAAAACAAAATTCTTTACCTTAATGAGGCCACATCCCATACAAGCCTTCCAATTATAAATAGTAGAGGATTTAACTGGAAAAATCCCTTTAGACTTGTTAAAGGCCAAAAACACCATCAATATGTTATATAGACCATAGTATTCCCAAAGGCCTTGTTTGATATTTTTTTAATTTTTTCTCTGAACAGGGATATCCCTGCTCCTTTTACCTTAAAAGGTCCCAAACCCAAAACCCTTTTCCCCATTTTCATTCTTTTGCCCATTTTATCAGAGCAGAGACTCATCTTCTCTGAGCAGTGATTCATTGAAGAATAAAGAAAGCAGCAGGACTTTGCAGATCCCCTGATTGAAAAGGGTAAACCGATGAGAAGAAAAGTGCTTCAACGCTTGTATTAGAAAGATGGTGATTATATTAGAAAGAGAGAGAAGTGGATATTGGAAGGGAGAAGGGATAAGTTGTAACTGTCACGGTCGCATTCTCCTTCTGATCTACTCTTTTGGTGTTCTTTTTCTTTGAAGGATCCTAACTTCAATGTAGTGGAAGGGAGAAGAAGATGGGAGAAGAACGAAAAGGGAAAAAATAGTTTTGCGACCTCGATCTTCGTGTGCGGGGGGATATCCCCGCCTCCCTGAGTGCTGTCTCTCAGAGTGGTATCAGTTGAGCTGGGGATATCCCCGCCCAAATTAGTGCTGTGAACGGGGATATCCCTGCTTGTGTTAGTGCTGTGAGCGGGGATATCCCCACCCACTATAGTATTATGGGTGTATTCTCTCATAATAGTATATCTCATTTGAGGAATTATGAACAAATGTTTATTCCTTATTGAGCTAATGCCCATGTGTACGTAACTGATAGAAATCAAAACTATTTTCAAACTTTAACCATTTCTATGTAAACAAAAGCTGATGCTCAATTCTATCATCTTCTATTACAGCCAAAGCCAATGCCCATTTGTATTACTCTTTTAAGTAGGAAGGTTTGGGCTCCATTAAAGAGGTTGATAGTCTAGATTTACTATTTTTACATGGGCATACTAACATAGGTTAAACTTTGAAAATAGTTTTGGGATTCTATCAATTACATACACATGGGCACTAGCTCAATAAGGAATAGACATTTGGTCATAATTCCTCAAATGAGAAATACAATTCTGAGAGACATGATATCACCCACAATACTCTAGTGGGCGGGGATATCCCCATTCACAGCACTAACATAAGCAGGGATATTCCCGTTCACAGCACAAATTTAGGCGGGGATATCCCCGGCTCCCTGAGTGCTGTCTCTTAGAGTGGTATCAGTTGAGCAGGGGATATCCCCGCCCACACGAAGACCGGGGTCGCAAAACCCCCCTTTTCGTTCTTCTCCCATCTTCTTCTCCCTTCCACTACATTGAAGATGAGATTCTTCAAAGAAATAGAACACCAAAAGACCAGATCAGAAGGAGAATGCGACCGTCGCAGTTACAACTTATCCCTTCTCCCTTCCGTTATCCACTTCTCTCTCTCTCTCTCTCTCTCTCTCTCTCTCTTTAATATAATCACCATCATCGATTTCAATAATACATATACATTGCAGAGAAGAAAGAGGGAAAATGGTGGAGGTGGTGTACAAATTGACCCCCCCTATGGAGTACAAATTGCTGATTGGTGCACTTGGATGATGGGTCTGGACCATCTTTTTAGTTGGGCACTCTGTTTTAGTGCTGATGTTTGCTTAAGGAGAAGGTTCGCCGCCTTTTCCAGATGAAGCTAGACAAATTTCCATCTCTTCTTCTTCATTAGTGTTGGTAATGGCAGAAGAAGGATTAGGGTTTTGATCCAAGGGGTAGTCGAGCTTGAACGTTGTGGAAGGGAGAAGAAGATGGGAGAAGAACGAAAAGGGAAAAAAAGGTTTTGGGACTTTTTAAAGTAAAAGGAGCAGGGATATATCCCCGCTCAGAAGAAAAAAAAAAAAAAAAACCAAACAGAGCTCCTGTGATCACTATGGTCTTTATAAGACATTGATGGCGTTTTTTGGCTTTGACAAGTCTAAGGGGATTTTTCTGGTTAAATCCTCTAAATAGTATCATTTAAACTAAAATTGGAGAACTCTTTTCTAATCAAAGTCCACTTTGATATCCTCATGTTAATTGAAGCAATCAGATCCACTAAGGAGGATGACTCTCGCCTTTGAAAATTCTATCTTTCATTTCTCTCCAAATTAACTATAGAATCGCGAAAGGGATCAACCTCCAAAGAGTACGACCACATCCAACAAAATGATCTTCCATCCAAGACTCTACAACCTCATCAATTTTCCTCGAAAAACACCAAGCAACTCCGCATCTACTAATGAAATGACCCCAAACATTGGTCGCAAAGTCACTATGAAGTAAATGATCAGTGGAATTTGATAGAGCAAGGTGTAGATTCTTTTTTACCCAGGGAGGATCCAAATCCACGAATTGAACAAGTGAAACATTGTTGTTTGAAGGTCATTAAACTTTTTTTTTTTTTTTTTTATAATTAATGGATAGTAGGCAGAATTGTTGTTTGAAGGTCATTAAACTTTACTTCTTTTGCCAGGAAATTAATGGATAAAAGGCATAAAAGATGGGCTACTAGTTTGAAGGTCATTAAACTTTATTTCTTTTGCCGGGAAATTAATGGATAAAATGTAGAAAAGATGGGCTACCCATCTTAGAGGTCCTATGTCGAAGTCTAAAAGACATGTATGTTAAAATTAAGTGGTCGTCCACATGACCACATGTCTAATAATGTTTGGCTCCACTTTAGGTCGGGTGAGTTTTTTACAAACTTCCTCCTTTAGTTTTGATTTTAATAAATCCGACTTGGATTCATGTTTTGCTAATCAATGAGAGAATTATGGAAACTGACTTTTAATAGGATTTCTTTGATAGGAAAAAATCTTTCTTAGGTTATTTATATATTTATAAAGTGGTTGGTCTGGTCCTCTCTCTTGACTCACAATATTTGCATAGTACCCCTTAACTATCACACATCTTGGCGTGAGTAAGAAGGGAGATGAGAGAAAGACTTATTTGATGAAGACAATTAATTGGAAAGTAGGATAATATAAAAATCTGATTTGAACCACTCATCATCAAAATCATAGCACAAGATACGCTTTTAGTACATTAGACTATCCATTGTTTAATGCATAAGTCTAGACCTGTAGGTTTGATTTATGTTCCAAACCATATTGATCTAATATGGTTTGGAACATAAATCGATCCTGTGAAAAACAGGTTCCAACCAAATACTATGAGATCAACGCTTTCATAGTTTTCAAGCCAAGAACAGTGAAAAAGAAGTCCTTGTAATGGACTGTTTGTTTGTGTTTTTTTTTTTTGGTAAAACTTGTAATGGATTGTTGAACGACTGAAGTTCAACTTTGTGTGCCATGTTGGA